>ML682034.1:7063050-7132556 GCA_007922195.1 Podocnemis expansa
TTTGTTAGTTTGTTAGTTTGTTAGTTTGTTAGTTTGTTAGTTTGTTAGTTTGTTAGTTTGTTAGTGAGAGAGAGAGATTGATTGATTGATTTTCTTGAATGTTGCAGAATGTCCAGGGTGGTAGAAGTCTTCTACTGGTTTTTGAATGTTACCATTCTTGCTGCTTGATTTGTGTCCTTTTATTCTTTTTATGTAGGGATAGTACAGTTTGGCCAGTGTATATGGGAGAGGGGCATGGCTGACACATGATAGCATAGATCACATTGGTAGACGTGTAGGTGAATAAGCCCTGATGGAGTGGCTGATGTGGTTAGGTGCCATGGTGTCATTTGGGTAGATATATGGGCAGAGTTGGCAATGGCATTCATTGCAAGGGAAGGTACTTGGCTTAGTGTTGGTTTTTATAGTGTATAGTTGCTGGTGAGTATTTGTTTATGGTTAGGGAACTGTCTATAAGCAAGGGCTGGTCCACCTCCCAAGGCTTGAGAGAGTGAGGGATCATGTTTCAGGATAGGCTGTAGATCTTTGTGCTGGAGAGGTTTTACCCAGGGCAGTGGGTGGTGATCAGTTGTGTGGGTGACTTCTGGGTGCCTGTCTTGCTCTGTTTCTTGCTCTTGTCTGTCTCTTCAGTCCCCCAGATGGGTATTGTAGTTATAAGAATTACTTGATAGAGGTCCTGAAGGTGTTTGTTTCTGTCTGAGGGATCAGAGCAAATGCAGTTGTATCTTTGGACTTGACCAACAGACAGCCCCTTTGGAACAGTTTTAACTGACCTTATGACCTATCCTTTTCTGTGTGTGTGTGTGTGTGTGTGTGTGTGTGTATATATATAACTAACATATTTAAGTTTCCTTTTCATGCATCTGAAGAAGTGGGATTAAACTCAGGTAAGTTCATGTGGTAAATAAACTTGTTTAATCTTTGAAAGTGTCAGGGGGACTCCTTGTTTGTTTTGCTGAATTAGACTAACACAGCTACCTCTCTGTTTTTGAAGTAGTATTTGTATGATAGAAACTTGGTTATAAACATCAGAGTTGTGAATTAACCAGTCAATCACACACCTTGTTTGGAACCAGAAATACACAATCAGGCAGCCACAGAGAAACAGATGGGGGGGGGGGGGGAGGAGCAAATACAGTAAAGTATTATGTTAGAAATAAACTACCAGTACTAAAAAAAGAAAAGCATTGTTTCTCTTCTCCATAGTAGTGTTTTAAAGTTGTATTAAATTAATGTTCAGTTGTAAACTGTTGAAAGAACAACCATCATCTTTTTTTCAGAGTTATAAATATTTCACAGTATGAAGAGCTTCCGTTCCTGAGATGTGATCAGAAGTGCCACCTTTGTGCTAGGTCAGGGGTCTGCAAACTGCAGCTCTTCTACTGCCCCCTTGTGGTTGCGGGCTCCTGGCCCCCTCCCCCCCCCAGGCAACCCAGTGGGCAGTCTGCGCCAGGCTCTGGGCTCCCCTGGCCACTGGGAGGACCCTACAAGGGGCCCACTCCTGGTTCTGGGCTACCTCCCCCACTTTACCAGGGATCCTGCAGCAGGCACCCTGCCCAGCTCCTGCCACACCCCCTGCAGGTCTCAAAACTCTTGGTCACTGAAGGAATTTTTAAAAATGACTCTTATCTTTTGGATTGCTGACCCCTGTGCTAGATATTGTGCAAACACAGTAGATAGTTCCCGCTCCAAAGGGCTTGTACTCTAAGAAGATAAAACAGACTGAGAGTGGAAGGAGGAAGAGATGTGCAGAGATTCTGTACAACAAACAAACAAAGGAGGAGTTTTGTGGCACTTAAAGACTAACAAATACATTTATTGCATGACCTTTCATGGGAGAAGTGACTTGTACAAAAGTCACTCTACAAGTTCTTAGCCAATTTGGGGTAGAGCCCTAATATCTGGAATTGTACACTACAATGAGAAGTGCCTTCTCATGTGTTTGAGGAATGCTTAATTATCATGAGAGAGGTGACAGTTGGTCTGACAGATTGTATATCAATACTGAAGGATTTTAACTTTGGGAAGCAGCAGGCAAACCATTAATTACTCAACAACTCTCATCTTTCATAGCTGTTGAGTCAATACAGAAAAACAAAGTAATCCTTTAAACCACACTTCTAAATTTTATACCCAAAGATTTTTATCATAGTATTGTGGAAAGCACAGGTAACTTCTCTGAGATGTATTCAAAAAGTACACAACTTTCTTTAGATGTTTAGGTATTGTGGTTTATGTACAAAAGAGATGAACATTTTATCTAATCTGTGCTTTCCTTTATCAATTTCAGTGCAATTTCTTTGTTTAAATACACGTTCAGTAGTTTATGAACAATTAATCTTGAAATCCAGTCACCTCAGCAACCAAAAAAAAAAGCATCCACTTCAGTTTATCTATTACCATGATGGTAGATGGCGTATCTTCTTGGTCTTAAACTGACCTAGTCATTTTAAGGACATTAGATTTAGAAAAGTCTGTTTAGGTTACCCAGTGTTCACTTTATTTGCATTCCACAATTTTCTCATTTTACATACTCTCATTGATGCTTTTGATAGAGCAAATCCATTAATGTCCATGCTCCTTTGCCTGTCTCTTTGGTGTTTATTTGCTTCTGTGTCTTATTGTACCTCCTCGTTTCCTTTCTGGTGCTACCTGTCTAGATGTTTTTCAGTCTTGGTTTATTATACCATGCTGCAGTAACACAAACTTGATTGCACAAAAACTCGAGGATCATTGGTGTTTACTGCTTATTTCCTACATCTCTATCATTGATGTGAAGACATCTTAATTCCATTTCAGCAGTTTTATTTAGAGATATTGACATTGCACTATGAGAACAAACCAATGGTCCATCTAGACCAGTACCACGTTAGACCATGACCGGATACTTCAGTGGAAGTTTTAAATGTAAACAGGCTTCTCATAACTATTGAATAGAATACCATGACGACAATCTGTTACCATATGACCCACAACTTAGTGTTCAATAGCCTTTTATCTTACCTTACCCAGTATACCAGTGCTCTTAACACAATTTGTTAACTGTAACTTTTTTCTCTTTGTTTGAATGCCTTATATCTGCATAGCTGTGGTTTATAGCCTGTTAGTCTTGTTCAGCTGTATTAGTATAGCTGAAATCTCAAGATTTGCAAAGCCCATATTCTAAATGTTTCTTTCAGGTCTACACATTGCTGTTAAGTATTTTAAAAAAAAATCAGCTTGTTTTTTAGATATGGGTTTATTCTGTAACTTTCCTATGATCAACAGTCTGTTTTGCAATACATAAAGAATAATGTACTCATTTTTGTTTTGATTTAGTTTGCTAGTGGTGCCTTCCAACATATTAAAGACACAGTCTTGTCTGCATTGAATAGAGAGCCAACAGTGGACATCTCTCCAGATACAGTTGGAACCCTTAGTCTTATTATGTTGGCTCAAGCCCAAGAGGTGTTTTTCTTAAAAGCTACAAGAGGTATAACTTTACATTTTACATATTTACTCACTCTGCTCTTCATAACTTCCACAAGTGTTTTGATTTTGACTTTCTCATTTGAGAAATGAAGTTTAGTATCATGTGGGCCTTTCAGGAATATTGCATCTGTTTTCCTCAAATTCAGATACATATTCTTGTGCTCACTGGCTTGAAACTTTAGTGTTTGTCTATGTCAGTTTCATACTACTACTTTTCCTGGTTGGATGACCTGAATAACTCCTAACAGACTTAGATTCTGTTGAACCTGGGGCATGATACTTACATATTTATGCACAATAAAATGCGTTGCCACTTCACCGATGTAGTTATGAAATAGCTCTTCAATGACATTCCTATATTTTTGTGTGATAAGAAATAAGTTTCTTAAAATTCTCTCTGTCCTTATTCGCCCCTTAGCTATTGAGTCACCATAATGGGAGTACTGAATGTGTGTGAAACCTTAACATTTCTTTTTAACTCTTTCAGCTGCAGGGTACCCATTGTCATAGTAAATATCAGCTCTCAGATTGTGTTTTGATATTTAGTGAGGTGTATCATTTCATCATGCTTCTGTTCCTTCTCAGGTGTTGCCAGGACTAAGCATGCTTCCTGAAAAGTGCTCATGTTCATACTGGAAATCTAATGCAGGTCTTGCTTGTGATAGAGTACTGTTTACTAGATTATTGCATGACTTGAATTCTGCTTTTCAGTTTTATTTTCATTGCAAAATGTTTCAGTGTTAGATCCGTAGATCAAGGGCATTGAACTAAATTTTATTTTTTATTGGCCATTGCAGAAAGAGTTAAAGGAAAAATATCTTATGAGATACTGAAAATAATATGACAGCTAGTTAGTAAACCACACAGCCGTGTTTTTATAACCTTTGTCTGGAATGTCCAGATGAAGAATTTATAAAGTTAATTATATTGGTACAGTAGACTTTGCTCATGTTAGAGCTGCAACACCTCTGTTCCAGGAGTGCAGCAAGAATACAGAATGATAGTGCTTCCCAGTAATAAAAGAGGGATGCTTTCAGACTTGCTGCCATCATGCCTGCTGGTTATATAGCCTAGGGGGATCACTATCTTGGAGTGCAGTGTGTAGAACACACCCCAAGACTTACCAGTACCACCTTGTCCACAGCTGAATGAATAATTTAAATTTTTTTTTTTTTTTTTTTTTAGTATGGAGGCAGAAGTGGGTGGCTGGGGGGCAGTGTTGGTTTGAACCAAAACTAATTATTTTTTCTTATTGAACAAAGGGTTTGTTTGGGGTTTTTTGAGTTTAGAAAAAATTGTTTGAAATTAAATCCTTTTGAGCTTTTTTGTTTGGGATCAACATTAGGTGGTTACTTAAAAAAAAACAAACAAACAAAAAACAAAACAAAACAAAAAAACAAACCACAAAACCTAGCTAAATTTCCAAACAAAATTCCATTTCCAAAGTAAAAGTTGAAATGCTGCTACAAAATAGTCTCTTTGCCAAATTTGGCCTACATTTGTGAATGGATTTTAGGGCATGAGAACACATTTTTATTTGTGGTAAAAATTAGCATTTCCATGGAAAACTTTGCCTGGCCATATTCCTGATCCACTTCTAAACCAAACAGTTCATGCAAATTTTTTCTCCTGATCACAGGCAGTGACTAGTCACACTAGGATTTTTAGGTCTTGGTGAGACTTTTGTGCTGAGAAATCTGATTAAGAGGTGGGGACCCTTTCACACTTCTGTACAGTTAAGATGATGATCTTCGTGGTAGTGCATTTGTTGGCAACTTCTTACATAAAGGAGATTTTGACAAAGAACTGTCTGAAAATTATCCCAGGTGCATAGTTACTATTCAAGGCATCTTTCTTGATATTCTGTGCTTTGACTGAACTACAACATTGGTTGAAAAAGAAATTCTGGCTAAATCTTTGTGACATTCCACTCCAACATAGCACTAGCTATAATTCAATTTTAAAGTGAGATTTAAGCTTGCTACAGTATTTTGAATTTGAAAACATGATCCAGAAAATTTCCACCTAATCATATTCATAGCAGTGGCTCCTTTTGGCCGCCAGAGACATTGCTATGAAGTATTTTGTTGTTGGAACTGCATTGCTGCCACACCTGGTGAGTGTGTGTGCAGAGTTCGTCCTGAGCTTCATTTGCAAATGAGTAATTTTTTTCTTTTCATGAAAAGGTTGGTATTGATGATGATGATTTTTTTTTTTTGTGTTTGTGTTTTTTTTTTTTTTTTAATTGCAGATAAAATGAAAGATGCCATCATAGCTAAACTGGCTAATCAAGCTGCCGATTACTATGGTGATGCTTTCAAACAGTGTCAGTATAAGGACACTTTACCCAAGGTTAGTAAATTTAATAGGAAAAAATATAACACTAACATATATTGCTAGTTCAAAATATTACATTCTATACTTTCTCTAAGAGGGTTTCTTATGCATTTTTCTGATTGCATTTCTGTAATAAGGGGCAGAAGGGGGAAACCCTGGGAACTCTTGAGTAACTGCAGATGTTGAGAAGAGAACAAAAACCCTGCAGTTTGTTTTGTCAGCTGTCAGAAGCATACTTCAGTTTTCAGTAAAAGCTAATCGTTTTAGTATTAAAGTATATTCTTGAAATACTGTGAAAACTGGTACTTTGGGATATCCTGTGACTGTATTTTAGGGATTCCTTGTTTAACACCTTACTAAATCTGTTTTTCAAACTAACACTTTCTTACGGGATTATGTAGTTTCTGGTCTCTAAGTTTGTCCTGTGAACTGAAGAAATGTGGTATCTTGATTTTATTATAAGGTTTGACAGCATGAGAACGATGCACATAGGTTAATCTCATGTGTATCTGTTACTAAAATATACTTTAAAAAGCCAGAGTGTTGTGAGGCTTTTTTCTTCAGCAAAAATATCACTTAAGCTTAAGTGTTTTAGGTTAAGTTTAAAGGATCAGTTGAGCTACCAGCTGGATGAAACAAATACGACGACACCTTTTCCAGTTGGTTTGTAGCATTGTGGGGTTTATATAAGTGAACCTGTTAAACTTCCTTTAATTTTTAGGTGACTAATGGCAATGACTTTAACTTTGCCTGTACTTCATAAGCTGTGCACATACTTTGTCTTAAATGTTTAATTAAGATGTTACCATAGTTGAAATTCTGGCAAAGATCACATTTTTTAAAAAATCTTAACTATTGAGGCGAAATGTGGGTGGTATTTTTAAATTATCAAGTGAACCAGACTGCTGTTCTAGTTATAACTGAGTTTATAAAGCCTCTCTTCTCTTCCACCCCTCTTTAGTTTTTTGATTCACTAATACTTGAGTTCTCTGTGTTAGCTGTAATCAGAGTTGTTTTAATCCCAGGCACTGCAGTACATGGGGCAAGCCACCCTGTTAGTCACCTTTATTGCTTAGCAAACTTGGCTGTAAAAGACACAGTTGACTCAGTTGCTCTAAGTATACAAGCTGGGGGGAAGGGGAAGTATCTGCCTAATTGCTGACCCTTCAAACTCCATCTGGATTCCAGGTTAACAAAGAACCTATGTTTCTGGCTCGTATACTGCCAAGAATAATGCTTCTGCAGTGTGGAATTGCACTTCTCCTTTCCCCCCACTGAAATCTGGCTGCTAGTTAACATGTTTGTTGCAGTGTGAGCCAGAATGGAATCCACTTCCTGTACCATACTTAGTACTCACAGAAATAAAAAATAATGAATCCTAGTTAAATTAAGCAGCTAAGACTGAGATGCAAGTACTCCATTGACAAGCCTACTGGTTATTTTATATAGCTGCTTTGATGATGATTTTACATCTGTTTAGCTAGTAAAATATTTTGGACTCTTAACAGTTGGGCCAGTTCTTGGCTTCATCTGTACCTGAGCTAATTAACTTACTTCAGAAAAGTGGCATTGGGGGGGAAAAATACCACTGCTAGTGCTTTATAAATAAAATTACTAGGTACTATGCCCACCATTAAAGTGGGCCACATCTAGAGTGAACAGTAATAATTTTTTTAACTTCATTAGCTGTAGCAAAACCACATTATAGTCTACTGAAGTAACTGTGGGGGAAGAAGCAGCCCTTATCTGAAAAATGATCCCTCCAGCAATGCAGTGTCTCGAAATGTTGAGGTTGGGAGTTGGTTGACTCTCAGTAAGAAGAGCAAACACTATTCAAAATACATGTCTTGGGAGCTGTGTGGTTTAAAAAAAAACCACATCAGCAGATCATAATCCATTCCTTGTTCCAGTTGTACTGTACTTAGTCAAATAGGATTACTAATTTAAATAAAGACACATCTTCCTGTTTCCTGAAAATATCAATTTTGCTGAGCCAGAACAACCTTATAAAAGAACTGGATTTTCTTCTCTGTACATCAAGTACCAATCACAGTGCCTTCCTTCAACCTCCTTATTTTTACAACTGGCCCTTAGCTACACATATGCAACCCCAGTGAGACTAGGATTCCCTAGCTGTAACTGAGGACTGATTTGTCCTGTAGTACTGTTCATGGTGTGTGAAGCATGAGCCACAGCATAAGCTGACGTTCAGATCTTGGGATGACTGTGAAAGGCTGGCAGATATTTATATTTTAAAAGGGAGAGATGTCCATAGCCCCTCACAAAAAAAAAAAAACAGCCACCATAGTTCTAATTGTTAGCAACACTTTGATATAGAAAGTAAATGCAGGGAGACCACCCAAAGTAATGTTCAGGGTAGAAACACACTTCTAAGTATTAAGACTGCTTTCTCTGGCTTTTAGACTTTCCAGTCAAAATATGGCCCCTGTCTTAGTCTGTTTAGTGTGACGGATCTAATTAAATGACAGATTGAGCTGCTACAGCTGCAGAATTTTAGGTTTGTTCTTACTTAGTTTCTCTTCCATCATACGGGTCATGAAGGACCTATGTATTTCCATTTCAAAACTAGACTAAGACAAGCCATTCAAGTTTTGATACTTATGATTAAGTGCGTGTGGTTCATTCTAAATGAAAACTTACTGCAGTGGTTTCTTCTGGGTCATTGTTTTGTTACCTTTTATTAATGGTTGGGGGGATAAAGTAGATGTAGAACCATCATCTAAGGATGTAAGATGTGGTGGCTTGGTTAACTATGAGCTAAATATTCTTTCATACTTGTTGAAAGAGCTTTTGTCTTGGGGAATCTTGAATCTTTCTACTACTCTTTTTAATGCATGTTTGAATTTCTTATCTTTTTAAAGTAAATGCTGTGACTTCATGGCTTTAATTGATTAAATTTAATTTTGATATCTCCAACTCAACATAAAAAGTCAAAATAATTCTACCAGAGCAAAATTTTTATTTTGACTGAATTAAATCCATGCAGTCATGTCTGACATTTACTTCTAATATTTTAACCTATCTAAACCATTAATTGGGTGATTCTAATTTCCTGTTCTTCTTCCTTTTTCTTCCGGCATCCCATGTTGTCTGTGGTGGTTTATGTGGTTGGACTGGTCAGTATTTTTATTTCCAGGAGGTGTTTCCAGTTCTGGCTGCGAAGCACTGCATTATGCAGGCCAATGCAGAATATCATCAATCTATTCTGGCAAAGCAGCAGAAGAAATTTGGTGAAGAGATCGGAAGACTACAGGTAGGCTACGAACAGAGCTTGAAGGAAGACTCTCTTTAATTTCTACCTATTAAAACCCAACACACTCTGAATTGCAAAACTCGGATCATGGAGATTGACAGGCTTCTTTTTAAAAACAAAAACCACACACATTAAGTACCTAAAGTTCTTGGAACTTCCAGTCTGCCATGTATGTATTACTAAGTATACATTGCAATCACATCTTGGGAAGTATGACATGAGCTGGTACATAACATTACAAATGTTTAGACCAATGGTTCTCAACCTTTTGTGGGCCACAACATGCTTGATGGTGTATCTTGACCCTGTGGGACACACCAGTCTGTCCTCCCAGGCTGAATGCAGCCATCTCCCTGGCTCTCTTTGACACACCGCTGTGTGGCAACTCAGTGATGTGTCCCAATATGGGGCCGAGAACCACTGGTTTAGGCAGCTCATGTGTTCACAACTGAAAGCCCCTGCCTATGCCAATATAGCTGATACTAGTAAACTTGACAATAATTGCAAGCAAGAAATAAATTTTGTGGGGCAGATAATGCATTCTAGGCTGTTACTGAAATATTGGCTGTGCTGATGTATATGCAATATTCTGTTCTTAATGTCATAAGGGGTTTCTTAAGTTGTTTACCTATTCATTGCATCTGCTTCCTGTCTACAAGCATGGCTGGGAGTTTGTCTGCTGTGACAGTGTCACAGGCAAAGCTTTTTCAAACCATAAGGTCCGCTGGTATTTGAAGTGTAATAGGAAGAAGGATTTGTCTCTGACAATTTAAAATGCTAACAAAGTGGAATGTTCATTTGGGTTTCTGGGTTTTTAAGATCTACATTATCCGTGATTGTCTATTTGCTGTATTGATTGGGAGGCGGGAGGACCACATTGTGTAATGCACATTGGTGGAACACAAGATTAAATATGTTAATATTCACAATAAATGCCACATATGGGGGTGCATACTGTATGTGGTAATTGGTGGGATTTGAAAGGTTCCTTTCCTCATTCATCTGGAATTGAAGAAATGGTCTAATTATTATTGTGAAGTAGTTTGTATAAATAGAACATAACTTTATTAATAAGGGGAAAAAATGCCAGTCAAATGCAACAAAGTTTTTTCAGTCTTTATTACTTTGTAGATTAAATATAGTTTTTTTTGTGTCTTTATTATGTTATCTTAAGGTTCTAGCTATGGGAGATGCTTGTAGCATTTGCAAATATTTAGGTTTTTTAAAGTTTTAAGGGAATTTTTTAGTGAAATATCTTACCTGTCTCTGTATACCCTTATGAGCAATTGGGAAGTAATCGAAGGAGGGTAAAATACTGTCTGTTTTCCCTTATCCATAAGGTAGTTGGCCACTTAACAGATTTTATTCCTTTAAGCTAGAACAGGTATTTAGCCAGCCTTAGCAGCCTTCCTCATCTGCATCTTTTTGAACCTTTCATGTATTCAAGTTTGTATGACTGAAATATTATTCATTTTGATTCACATTTTTAAATTAACAGGGGATGGACAGACTGCTCAGATTAAACAATTTGACAACTGTTCAAAACTATTTTTAATTTAAAAAAAAAACTGCTCTTTTGTTGTCACTTGTCTCTGCATTTCCTGGTTCTGTCAAATACCACCTGTGCTAACATATCAGGAGGGGCTTGTGTTGAGTGTCTTTTGGAATGGCTGAAAGCAGGAAGAATTCTCATCAAATGCAATTTCAGATTCCATTTTACAGTCCTAGAAAGTTTAAGTTTCTGACTGGATGCTGTTCGAAATCAGAATTTGTGAGGGTGACTCATGGCTGATATAGAGTTTGCTTTTTGTATGCTTATCTCAAGGAAAAATTCTTTTAAAGAAAGTATGGGTGTTGAGGTTTTTTTTGCTAGTGCCTTTCATAGTGCTAGTTTTCAACTCTTACGTGACACTTCAAAATGAAGGATGACCAAAAATGATGGAACAGGCTGGAAAATGGTGTGGGATTTAGATTCTTAGCATAACTTTATAACACACATTTCATTCATTCATTCTCAGTAATAAACCTCACAAGGTTTCACTCTTCTGTGTGATGGTGGTAATTTAGGGTTTTAAGTAAATTAATGCTGTCTGAGATTTAGTGAAGGCCTCCCTCAAATTTTCAGCTTTAATTGATGATACATGTCACATTCTGGATAAAGTATTCTTCTGCTATAAAGGGAGTGTCATGAGAAATCCATCATTCAGTACACATTTCCATCTCCAAACTATTCCTTCTCCCCTCAAAAGCGTCTCCATGTTACTTAACCAGGCACGTTTCTCCTTCCATGCTCCTTTAGGTGGCTCCTCTGCCTGGCAGCTGTTCTCCACAGTAGTGGCTGATAAACAAGTGGTGTGTAGCCTATGCTACCAGCAGTCCTAAGACTGAAAAGTCTGGTCAAGTATTACTTCGGAAAGGTCACAAGGCCCCAGGCGGAGCTTTGTGGCAGAATTTTCATGCTGTTCTGCTGATCAGTTCAAAGGGAGCAGAAACTAGCATGGAGCAGTCCCCAGGTGATGCATAGTTGGCATAGCAAGTTCATATGTCTCGTTTGCAATAAATTCTGAAATGGTGATGGTCTTTTTGTGAGGAGTGATTGCAGGTATGTTTGTGGCAGGTAAAGGAAGCAGCTGGAGTACTATATACTTCTGCTTTACTGAACTTGCTCCCCTTTGGACTTAAATAGTTAGTGTAAGTTGTTTCAGCTCCTAGGCTGCTCTAATTTGGATATGGACAAAGAACAGGAGCTGTAACAGGTGTTAAGTGCACCCCCTCACCTGAGCTGCTGTGACTCTGTGCAGGAAAGGATATATCCTTCTTAAATGCTGTGCTAGTTTCAAGCTGAACCAATCAATACTGGGACAAACTGATTGCCCCCCAGGGACTAATTGGGCTGTAAGTGTCATTACTCTAAATAGGAAGGCCATGAATGGGTGTGATGCTCAAGGATGGGAGGTGGCAAGCCAACCCCTCAGAGGGTTAATTGGGTTGGGGGCTTCCTCAGAGGAGGAGCTGACTGCCCAAGTGGGTTTAACTGGCAACTGTACAGGGACTCCATGGAGATTACCATGCTAGCTCACTGGGGGAAGGCAGAGCTTCCAACTCCAAACTCTTGATCTGCAGCAGAGTGTGGGGCTGCCAGCAGAGGAACCAGCACCACCTGTGGTCTGTGGGCCCTACCTTAGAAGTCTTAGACCAGGTGTGGCCAAACTGCAGCTCAGGAGCCACATGTGGCTCTTGAATGAAAAAGTGTGGCTCACAGAAGAACATCAGCAGATCAGTTTAGTAGGTAAAACTATATGGCTATATGCCTCAGTGTGGCTCTTGAAGATTTAGTAATCAACTTGTGTGGCTCTTGAGTTCCATAAGTTTGGCCACCCCTCTCTTAGACTAAAAACTGACTGAAGAGAATTTAACTGTAAGTGGTAGATGTGCTCAGTGGAGCATTTGTTGTAGCATGAGAAAGGGTGCTAAATTGTGGGCTTCTTTAGTAAGGACAACACTTACAGGTTTTGAGCTGTAGATGGGGATATTTACACGCTTTTGTTTGTTTAGAAAAATTGAATGCCTTTTCCGAGATCTGAAACTATTTTCATATTCACCTTTTGTTGTTCCTTTATACATAATCTGCAGTCCACAGGTTAAAAACCACTGTTTTAATAAAAGATCAAAAAGCTTGTTCAGTGATGTCTGACATGGCACTAAACAGGCTGAGGTCTCTGTATGCCAGACCTCAAACCTCATTTACAACCACTTAATGTTGGACAGTGACTGAATTATGCTGATGATTTTTGGTGTAAATATTTTTATCTAAATTAATACATCAGCACTCTTTCAGGCCCAATTTCAAACATTTCCATTTTAAAAATCACAGGGTAAGGTTTAAGGAAACACACTTCCCATTTATAAATTGGGTGACTTTATAAATTCTAGATGTGCCCTTAACAGAAAAGGTTTTTAAATGCTTGATTAATTTTGTAAGTATGTTAAATAAATAGGAAGAGTTGTAAAAAGTCTGAACAACTGCATTTTATAACTATTAAATTAATCATCTCTTAAGTTGTCTTCAGCTTTATTTCCATAATTCAGTAGAGACCTTTCTTAGCTATCTTGCTGTTGAAAGCCACAGATTGGATAGCTCTGTAGCCTCTGGATACAAGATAACTAGTTATTCAGACAGGGAAAGGAATTTCTCTGTTTTTTGGGACGGGAAGTCTCTACCACTAGTTATGTTCAGTAGGAGAATAGGTTTCTTGTGGCTGGTGTTGGAGGTATGGAGGTGGTAGTAGGCAGTAGGTATCCTTTGGTTGGTAATGTGAGTGCGGAGGATTTTCTCTAGGTGTAGACAGTGTGTCAGGGTGAAGCAGGATTCCATGTCCCTTAATATCAACTTTTTGTATTCTAAGCTGGATCTTGGTAAAGAACACAAGTAACAAGATGGCAGTAGTTGTCCAACTTAGGTGTTCATCTGTATCTTAACTTACTTTCTTGCATTTGAGTGAGAAACAAGCAAGAATTAGAGAATGGAGTGGGAGTACATGGTGTCTGCCATGAGACTTTGGCAGCACATGGGGATAACACAAAGGAAGCCACATAATATAGCATCTGCTGCAAGACTCCTTATACTGGTATCAGCCAACTCCATCTTAGTTCTGAGACCTGAGATAGCATTAAGCTTTCTTGAGTGGGCTTTTGAAATAACTTTGTCCTTGTCCTCTGTCTCCCAGATTATAATTGAATTAAGTGGCTTTTAGAGACTGTTAAGATGAACTGCAGTGGGCTCATAATCTTATTAATGACAGAACAGAGTTTTAAGATCATTGTGTATTGCAAGGAGTAATTTTGCTGATCCTTCTCAAAATCCATAGATGGGGTAACTTTCTTTAGCAGGTAGAGTGCTAGTAATGCTGAATCCTATGCCTTTGCAATAATTTCAGTTGACTAAAGTTCAGCTGTTTTCCTATATATTGTTTGTGTTAAAAAGAGATGGGAGTGCTGGTGTGGTGGAGAGACTATTTTGAATTATAATTGTCTGTATTTTGATTTTTAGCATGCATCAGACTTGGTAAAAACAGTGGCATCTCGATATGATGAGTACATAAACGTAAAAGATCTGTCTGACAAAATCAGTCGGGCCCTTACAGCTGCCAAAAAGGATAATGACTTCATCTATCATGACCGGATTCCTGATTTAAAAGATCTAGATCCCATTGGCAAAGCCAGTCTTGTGAAATCCACGCCTGTTGTAGTCCCTATCAGCCAGAAGTTCACTGGTAAGCAGGTTATTCAGAGCAGACTTAGAGACCAGTTATATTTTATGTGTATATGCAACTAATACAGGGTGCAGAGTTCATCTGCAAGTACCGGTAGTCTTAAGTGATTTAGATGTACGAGTTAATGTTCCAATAGTGTATTTCAGCATACTAGTCTTAATATTTTGGTAATGTCTCTTTTCTTTGCCACACTGATGAAAATCTTTAAGAAATATGTTGGATGTGAGCTTATCAGCATGCTGAAGTATTATATTGTGCATTAAGTCATTGGTTTTAGTGTCAAAAAATGACTGAAAGGCTCCTACAAAGGGTAAATCTGCAATTTCAAGTTAATTATTCAAATCTTTGCTAGTTATGTTGTAGAATGTTTGGATGAAGCTTGTAATCTGGGCTCTGAACAAGAAGGTTTGAAGAGCTCTTTTCCTTCTGCTTATGAAAAACCACAATGGGAAGGTCACACAGATAAGACAGCTCCCATTGTTAATCTTACAGCTTGCTTAAATGTAGTATGTTAAAATAACATTTTGTGTTTCAGGGTAAATCTGAAGTGGCAAATTTGAAATGATACCAGGCCTATGGAGATGTTGGCTTTCCTCAGTAGTATTTCCTGCTCAGTTTGGAAAGAGAAATTTGACAAATCCATGTCTCTGTAATTGTGTAGCTGAATCCAAGGGTACAGCAAAATGATATAAAGAAGCTGCAGGTTTTTTGGTCACCTTTTATTTATAGTTTGTTTAAAATAATTATACTGTTTTAATCACAGATCTGTTTGAGAAGATGGTTCCTCTGTCAGTACAACAGTCTTTGACTATATACAATCAGAGGAAGGCAGACTTGGTAAATAGATCAATAGCCCAAATGAGAGAAGCCACCAATCTGGCAAATGGGTGAGTACTGGCTATTCAAACTTAATATGTTTTTTCAAAACATGAATCAGGTAGCCTCTCTGTCCAGAATGATCAGAACCTTACTTTTATCCTCTTCAGTAAAGACTTATTTAAGTATTTTGTTCAGATTTTTTTTTTAAATCTCTGGTTTAGACAGACTGTGGGAGGGAGAGGGGAATATGTGAATGCTAATTATTTAAAATGAAGGCCTTGATATACAAAGTTAATCACTTTTAAATCCCATTGAGTAAGCATTGCGAACTAAGCATCTAAAGGTTTGTTTACAATGACAGTGGCAAAATTGAGTGTGAACTTGCTGCTGTGCTCCAGAAGTCCTACTCCCGACCCAGTGGTTTTCAAACTTAGAGTTATAACCCAATATTGGGTTGCAGACCCTCATTCACTGGGTCATGGCTCCCTCTGCTGCTGCCGCCACCAAAAGACTGAAATGCATTGCTAAAAGATGTAATTGTTGGGTCGTGGGCATAAATGACTTCTTTCAACTGGGTCCCAAGGAAGAAAGTTTGAGAACCACTGCCCTAAAAGATATAGCTGAAAGCCATTTGCGGTCAGATTTCCTGAGTGTTTCCCAGCAGTTTAGGCGGTTGCTGCCAGATATGCAAGGTATTTTACATGCCTTGCATATCTGTCGACTTCTGCCGAAAATCAAGGTAAGCGTAGACTAGGGCTTAGAAGAGTAGGTCAGTAACTACTGTAGTAGACAGACTTCTTTGTATGAGGTAAATCAAAGTGCTACTCAGTAGGGTTTGGAAATTGTCAGACACCTAATGGTCGGAGGACTGAAATCCCAGTAGCCATGTATGCTTACAGAAGATCAAGGGCCCCATTATTCAGAAGCAACATCCAGGTGGGTAGCCACCCTCTTTCCCTTCCTAATCACCTTTGAAATGTAAGGGTACTGTGTTCTTTAGCAGAGTGCTGTCCTGACACTCTATTCATCTTTGTTTAGTAGGTGTCTGATAAACTGAATTTCCCAGCCACCACTTACGGCTGGTAGAAGGAACGTTCTTTTTCACCTCAGATTCTTGGTGGCTGCTCAGTGGGATATAGTGAGGCTGGATGGACACACTTTTCATCAGACAGAACTAATCTTTCTGGCTGCCTCAAGGAGGGAGTCTCAAAGTACATTTTACCTGTATTTGGGTCATTCTTCCCATTAAATAGTTCTACTGAGTCTCTGTTTCTCCAAAGCAGTGTTAAAGTAAAAGGGACCCATTCTTATTTAGGCTCCATAGTTTCTGCAGACATCTGAATCACAGTAATGGCTGGCTAGTGCTCTCTAGAAGTTTGGCAAAGCAGTGAGCAGTGTCAGAGATATTAGAACTGCTTGTCTGCAGACATAAGAAGACACTTTTTACACCTAATTCATCGTTTTTTAAGACTTTCTTCACAAACAAAGCAAGAAGTCTAGAAATGTAATTTTTTAAATTTAACTGAGATTCTGCAGTGGCTGCTATTGCTTGACCAGGAAGATTTCCTGCTATCCTACCATATTAATGAATTTTTCAAACCCTGATTGTAATTTGAGGAGTGAGGCATTGAAACAAGAATTTGCTTTAAGAAGTAAATAAGTTAAATACAAGCCTGTGAGAATAGATAAACAATTTGTCCTCAGTATGGCCATATATGGCTTATAAAGCATAGCAGTAGACTTGTAGATTTCAAAGCACTAAAATGGAAAGGAAAAAGACAAGGTAGTCACCTTTACCAAAAAAAAAAAAAAAATTACAACTGTTGGCTCTTTTGGCTAACTATGTCCCTGGAATAATTTTTAAATGTTTCCAGTTTTAATTCATTGTGTAAGATAACATTATGCCTATATTTATTTCCTTTTTTGTTCTGTTTAATTTGGATACCAAAATGATACTTCTGATGTTGTTGTGCCATTTTTGTACCATATTAATTGTAATGCAATACATTGACCTTCTCAGAGTATTGGCTTCTCTCAATTTGCCTGCTGCCATTGAAGACGTGTCTGGAGATAGTGTTCCTCAGTCTATTCTACAGAAGTCTAAATCTGTGATTGAACAGGGAGGCATTCAGACTATAGATCAGCTGATCAAAGATTTACCAGAACTGCTGCAGAGAAACAGAGAGATCTTGGATGAAGTAAGTGTGGAAACAACTGACATATTCTTTAAATTGTGCAAGTTTATGAATCTAACTCAGCCCCTCTAAATAATGAAGCATGGATATACGTGTTGTAACATGTTAAAATCAACTTACATTTGTCCAAAAAAAATAATTTGCCACTAAGTGAAATGTTGAAAGCACTTGTATATGAAGGATTTAGCTTTTAAGTGTGTTGAAAAGTACACAAAGAGGTAGGTATGATATTTTTATCTACAAGTGTCTTGTGTCACAGGTAATATAGTGTTAGATTTTTTTCATCTTGAGATGGGGGTGCAGGGAGCCATGGTAAAAGTAAAAATATGATTCCTATTATAGTTACTACTGCTGCTTCAAATAGTACCCCCATCCATGCTCCACTTTAGGTGCTCTTACACCTGTGTGTCTTAGGCTGGGGATTTTAGGGACCTGCCCATGCATCCTATTTTCCTTCCAGTCTCATGGTCTGCACCACAATTATGCAGAGCTGCTCACACAAACCCCCTGCAGTTCCTTCTAAACTGAACTGGCCTAAGATGTAGTGCCTCAGCATCTGAAGTGAGCTTACTGTCACAGCATTTTTCTCTTGTTCTTAATAGTTAGCATTATCTTTTAGGTTCCCTTGTTAATTAGCTGTAGTAATTCTTATAATTTAAAACAAAAATCAAGTATATTAAAACAAATTATGCTCCAACACATGAAAGGAGCTTTTCAGTCTTTGCATATCTTATATCAGGGTTTTTCAACCTGTTGGTTTTTAACCTCTTTCCAGAAATCAGATGCCCTACACTATATTATGAGACCTCCCTTTGAATTTATGATCACTTGCTCTTCTCTGCACCTGTAACCATTTTCTCCTCTAAGAGTGGGGTTTTGATGGCATATCCCTGTCTTCCCTGCTGCAACAGAATATGGCCATACTGTGATTGCATCCCATGTTTGATTAAGTTATTTAGGAAGACTCCCAGTGTGACCGGGGCCTCCTGGGATAACTTTCTGAATGTGCCAAAATCAGAGGCCAGACCACTGACGGGGTACTTAAACCAGTCTCCCAGTCAGTAACAAAACATGCTGCTGATTCCCCACTCTGGTCATCACCAAGCATAACAAAATGGAAACAGCACTCTTTATTGCACATCATCACCTCCAATCCCCATCTAGCCACTGGGTCTCTTAAAGAAATAGGTTCTCCTGACCCCAAAGGGCCAGCCACATCACCCAGAGCAATACAGGCTTGGATCTTACCCAAATTACCACATTGGTTGCTAGCCAATCCTTTAACTACAACTAAAGGTTTACTATAAAAGGATAACAAACAAAATATGAGAGATGTTAAAGGGTCAAAGTGAATTACATACATATAAATGATTTAAAGTCCATGGAAAGCAAGTTCTTGAAGAATATGTAGTTTACAGGTTAGTCCAATTCCTTTGATATATGCACCCAGCCCCTGAGTGGGTCTCAGTCCTTGTTCAGCCCCAGAAGAATAGTTCCAGAGGAGAGTGTTGATTGCAGGTTGCAGACTGAAGACTAAAGACAAAATGGAGATGGGGCTCCAGCCTTTTATCATCCTTTAGCCCTCTCCATGCTCCCAGGGTCCTTGCCAAATCAAAATGGAGTTGAGCAACATGGTTGGTCAATCTAGGTGACTGGCCAAGCAGGTTTCTCTGTAGGCCCACTGCAGCTGTGAGTCCCCTTAATGGTCTATTAAGATGACAACAGTTTTGCAGATACCCAGTTGGGATTGCCTTAATCAAACAACTTGGAACACACACACAAACAAACAGATTTCTGATATCTAATACATCATGATACCTACCTTTAAACCATATAATTTCTCTTAGCAAACTACAGCCTTTCTCTTGATACCCAGCATGTGATGTGATATGGATGGATTATTACAAATATGAAATAAATATGAAAAATAATTGTAATCAATCCCCTAGATCAGGAGTTCCCAACCCTTTTAAGGCTGGGGACCCCTGTGGAAGAGAAAAAAAATTACAGGGACTCCTTGAGCACCATTGTGGACTGAATTTGGCCCACATAGGGTTAGAATCTGACCTGGACAACTCTCCTGCTGGGGAGCAGGGTCCCTCCCCCCAGGTGGGGAGCCATAGCCAAGGCAGCCCCTACACATGGCAGGGGAATGGGGCTGCAGGCAACTCCTGGGCAGGGGTAGCAAGCCCTAGCCACATGCTTCTGCTGCCATGGCCTCATTTCTCCTGTCAGGAGTGGGGACTTCTGCAGCTATGGCTCTCTGCCCGGCGGTGGTCGGGTGGGGGGGGTCTGTTTCCTGGCAGGAGAATGGGGCCATGGAGATGGCAGCACGTGGCTATGGCTTGGTGCCCCTGCCCAGGAGCCACTGCAGCCCCATTCCCATGCTGGTGAGCAGGGCTGCCGTGGCCATGGCTCCCAGCCAGCTCCTGAGTGGGTGTAGGGGGAGGCAGCCCCCACAGAGAAGGGAAGCCACACCACTATTGGTAGCCGGCAAGCGGTGGCAGAAGCCAGTCCTCTGTGGCCCCTACCCCCAGCGGGAGCATCAGGGCTGCAACTGGGTTCTGGCCTCGGTGGTGGGGGAGCAGCACTGCAGACCCCCTGGAAGAGGTTTACAGACCACAGGTTGGGAACCACTGCCCCAGACCCAGATAGCATCACATTGAGATTATCTCTCTCCATTGTGGATAGAACAAAGGCATCTCCAATGCCCAAGCAAAGACACTCTAGACTGGGGTGCCTAAAGTGCAGCCCATGGTCTGCATGCAGCCCGCAAATGGGTTTTGTTGTAATAATATACTGAAAATATATAACTGTATAGTGCAAGAAGAACTGGTTTTGGAATTTTGCAGGCTGCAGGCCCTCACCAATCAGGCTCTGCACTCCCATGTATGAAGACTTTGGGTACCCCTGCTCCAGACAGATATCTGGCTGTATTATCTCATGATAGTTGTCCTTCCTTTCTAGACTATTAACTCACTCCACAAGATCCTTCTCTGCTTTAATAGCTTTTCTCAAGAATGTTCATGGCACAGAAGTATGGAGAACTGCAACTTGGGCATCTGTTCATAGATTTGTGAACACTATGCAGTCACTCATGCATCATCTTCTGATGCCACATTTGTCTCTACTGTTGTATCTTAGACTTGACACAGAAGCCCCACCCCTGCACAGAGGGTACTGCTCTATAGCTATGTAGAGTGGAGCACCCATGGGGACATAACTCAAAAAAGAGTAGGTTACTCACCCTGTGCAGTAACTTTTGGTTCTTTGAGATGCATGTCCTTAGAGGTGTTCCACTACCCATGCTTTTCCTCCTGCTTCAAAATTATTTTCAACGATCCCCCATAGTAGAGGAGGCACTGAGGCAGGTTTGCCTGTGCAGCTCAATTAGAGCCTTGGTGCAGGGCATGAAGCTATGGTGGGACGTTTATGGGCTGAACAATCCCTGTTGCGTGGGATTGAAGTGCACCCTATGTAGAGCTCCACTAGGAACACGCATCTCTAAGAACCCAAGTTACTGCACATGGTGAGGTTTTTTTGGTTTTTATTCACTGAAATACCTGATGGGCTGTTTAAGTTTAGTATGTCTTTTTTACAGCTTTGATATGTTCTAAAAAGGAGCTTTACAATTCATAGTTGTACTGCTATTTTGTAGTTAAGAAATCACATATAATTCATGTAATACTGCTTTTTAATTTAAGTCGCTAAGATTATTGGATGAAGAAGAAGCCACAGACAATGATCTAAGAACAAAATTCAAGGAGCGATGGCAAAGAACACCGTCCAGTGAGCTTTACAAACCTTTGAGGGCAGGTAAACTTCACTTTCTCTGATCCTGGCACCCCTGTATGAAAAACCATTCTTAAAAATAAATTCAAATCTCTTTGAGTCACCTGGAATTAGTTCAAAGAAAATTAATGTAGTTTAAGAAAGATCTGGTTGTGTTATGCTACTAGAACTAAGGTGGAGTATTGTCTTGGGATCCTCTTTGTTAGGTCTGCACCACCAGAGGCTTGATATCTCCTCTGCCCCACCACTCCTTTTGCCCAGCAGTGTGGAGAAAAGAGGTTGCCTTATATCAGAGTATCTGGCTTACTGTGTCACAGAAATAATCTATGCTGTTGGATATAGCCAACTTCATGTATCAAGTTTTAAGAACTGTGTGCTACTTTTCTATTAAGCTTCGGATTGATTAACAAGTCACTTACTGCCCTTTTCTGAAGGAGTTTTTTCTGTAAAAATCCAATTGTAAACAGCTTTCTGCTCAATTCCTTATATGTCACTCACCACCCACCATAATATTATCTGAGCTTCTACTTCGTATTATTTTTGAAACTTTTGAGAAACTGATATATAAGCTTTAAAATGTGATGTTTAGTTCACCCCCACAGAATTTTTTAATGTAGGTTCTTTGTAATTCCTAGAATAACTAGAGCCCTGTAAATCCATAGATATTCACAGTATAATGGTGGATGCGTTGCAGATATCAATGGACCATTTCCTGCATATGCAGATTGGCTGCATATACACATTTGTGTCCGTGCAGGGCTGTGCAGTTAAGCACAGCCTTGCAGGTCAGCAGATGCCTGCATTCTGTCTGCATCCATGGATGCAATATGGATATATGTGGACTGTTTCTTGCATATGCAGGGTGGATGAGGTTTCACATATATTTATCCATGCTGGGCTCAAAGAATAACCAACAAATGGGGATTTTAATTTAGACATTTTAAACTTCCTTTACCTTAACAGGACCTCTGTTTGAATGTTCTTATATTAGAAAATGTGTAACAAATTGCTGAAATGTACAAATACTGCTGTAGCACAAGACTTGGATTAAATCAGTTTTTGTAGTAATCTAAATATTACTTTTTTATTGCTAGAGGGAGCCAACTTCCGTAATGTTTTGGACAAAGCCATACAGGCAGATGGACAGGTTAAAGAACGCTATCAAGCTCACCGGGATACAATTTCTCTTCTCTGTAAACCAGAGCCAGAATTGAATGCAGCCATTCCTTCCGCTAATCCAGCAAGAACCATGCAGGGAAGTGAGGTAAGGCAAGGAAACTGAAGGCTTCACATTAGTGGGTAGAGTGAATGTCAATACATTGGAGCAACAGTTCTTCAGAGTCTGTCTTCAGTGTCTTCTAGGAGAAAATCCAATGGCTTTATATGGAAAATCTTGAATATTTAAAATGAGTTACCTTGCAGGGGCTAGCATTGCCATGCCATTCAAAACTGCACTGTTTTACAGTATTTGGTGCCCCCCGTCCGCAAGGGCAGGGAAGAGGGACTGGTAGAACTGACCTATTTCCTTCCCAAGCTGCTTAATCTCTAGAGTAGAAAAAGGAGTTAAACAACTGCTAGTGAAGTCTCTGCAGTTTTGTGGTCAGAACTGTAGACATTTTTTGTAGTAACCTGTGAGTCTAGTTTTTATTTTGTTAACACTTCTGTTCATTTACTTAAAATCAAACATTCCAAAATGGATATGGTTGACAGCATGTGGGAGGAAAGGTGACCTATAGTATGTTTAAGATCATGGTATGGAAACATTTGGGACCCTTCAATCTAAAGTATTAGGCAGTTAGATTCATTTTATTTTCTGCATAGCTATACTGAATTTGTATCGATATGATTAATTGACACTTGTGGAGCAGTTTGAATGTATTAGGTTTGACAGTGTGTCAAATATTTGTTGCTACAGTGCATTGTAGTTTTTTATTCTATTTCATGGATCTCTAAAAATCCTTCTTAGTATTTTGATATTTAATGTTGCAGTGGGGGAGTGAAGCCTTTGAAGGAGAATGTTGCTTTAAATTTACAAAGAAACAAAAATATTGAAGTATCATATCCCACTAGCTCATGTTAAACAATTTGAAAGAAAAACCTCATTCAATACAAACGTAGTCTCTCCGTAATCTGATATCACTCATGGGGCTGTAGTGTCCTAATGTGTTTAAAAAGTTACTCCATGGTGCACAGAACTTTAAAATAAGGTGGTTTATCAAGCATTTTGATGCATGTTGAAATTCTCTCTTCTGTCAGTCATGCCAAACATGAATGAAGTTTTTGCCCAAATGAGCTGTCTGCCTCCATTAGCTGAATATAACATAGACATCTGCTGTAATAAAAGTTGTTTTGCAATGTCATCTGCATATCAGAGGCCATCAATATTAAATAGTCTATGAGGAATTCAAGGTGGAAAATAGTTGCAGGACAACTTGTCAAAAACTCCTTAAAACAGAGTCCAATATTTAACTACTTAAATTTTGTTTTGTAGGTTGTCAATGTCTTAAGATCTTTACTAGCCAGCCTAGATGAGGTGAAGAAGGAGAGAGAACAACTTGAGAACGACCTAAAGTCTGTCAATTTTGATATGACAAGCAAATTTCTGACTGCACTTGCTCAAGATGGTGCTATAAATGAGGAAGCCATCTCTGTAACTGAACTGGACAGGATTTATGGAGGTTTAACACACAAAGTGCAAGAGACACTGAGAAAGCAGGAGGAACTTCTCAAAAACATTCAGGTATCAACCATTAACACTAGGTTTCACCATGTAACTCTTTTATAAACTTAGCAGCATTGGCTCATCTGCTTTCTGAGACTCTCAGGGCCTTCTCCAGATACCTTAACCTTTTGATCTTTACTCTTTCCTGCTCAAAACTGCCACTATAATACAATAATGGATGATGAAGTGATTGGTTTTTGTAATGTAGTAAATTTTTCTAAATCTACAACTTCTGTCTTTGCAGGGAGTTTGAGATTCTCTGTTTCCAGGAGGAGAAAACAGTTCCTGAAATACAATGTATCTTTCATGTTTATATACAATAATTTAAATGCAGAAGTCTCTTAAATACAATACACAGTTGCCTTTAATCCTCACAGATGTTGCTGCATTGGAGTTTAAAGTTCAGGAATTTTAGATAGCCGGGGGACCATAACTATTTTCTTTCTTTTTTGCAGAATGCACACCAGGAATTTTCAAAGATGAAACAATCAAACAATGAGTCTAATTTAAGAGAAGAAGTTCTCAAGAACTTAGCTGTAGCAAATGATAACTTTGTGGAACTTGTAGCCAATTTAAAAGAAGGCACAAAGGTATAGTAACCCTTAAGCAGCTGGAACGGGAAACTGTATGTAAGTGATAAAAGACAGCAAAGTTTAGTTAGGTCAGATATTTGTATGCATTGGTGTGTGTTTGATATGGTCAGAGCTCTGGAAGGCCATCCTCAATTGTATTGTTGGGGTTTTTTTTGTGTATTTTCTTTAATCTGCACCTTGCCTATACCTTGAGCAAGAAATTCGAACCTTGACAAAAAAAAGATTATCCAATCTAGTTCTTTCCAAACAAAGAACTATATTCCTGTGTTGTTGCTTGCAATTTTTCACTAGCATCAGAATTTTTGGGCAATGAAATGTCAATTATAAAAACATAATGTGTGTTAAACATTGTTTTTTTAAATGGGTTGTAACTCTGTTTATGCAGAACTTGACTACATTCACTTGAGTGTGTTCATTTCTTCTTTGTTGATAGTTTTACAATGAACTGACAGAAATCCTGCTGAAATTCCAAAACAAATGTAGTGACATCGTTTTTGCCCGTAAGACTGAAAGAGATGAACTTCTAAAGTAAGAATCTACTATTTTGTTGGGCAATTATAGGAAGTAATGCATATTAGTCATAACAAGTACTGTGGCTGTATTTTAGTATGGTACTTAACTGAGAGGAGGAAGGAAGGATCGCCTTCTGGAAAAAGCACAATCCATGAGAATAAAAGCCCTTCTAACAAGTTAAAATTATTTGAAAGGATTATAAAGGGAGCAGGAGACTAAAATACTCAACTTCCAGGATTATTTTTGCAAGATGTTGTTTATTATCTTTATCCTAGCCAGTGTCTGCATAATTTAGCCATCTTCATCCTAGTATCTACCCCTTTTAAAATTTTCAGATAAATACCATAAAACTGAAGATCATTGACCCAAAATCCATTAGTTGCTTATAAGAAATTGCAGGTGTCCTAGTATTTTGGTTTTTTTCTGATACTTGAAGTTCACTTATACTGAACAGTTCACCTCAGTGTATCCGGTAGTAGTGAATTCTCAAGTGGTATTTGGCAAAGGGGGTGGGGGCTATGATCCATCATATTCTACTTTTGTGGAGAGTGAGGTCAAATCCCCTCTTGTAACAGGAAAAGAATCTATAGAATTAAATCGTGACGATGGATTCTTTTCCCATTACAACAGGTGATTTGACCCCAGCCACTGTCTGCTTTTCCCCAGTGTTTGACTCTTAACTGCTTTGATTTGCTGTTACAGGGTGACCTGTTCCCATGACTTACACTCCCCTGCATTTATTTCCTCCCATTCTGTAAGTTCCCCCATCTTCAAAGTGTCTGACGATGTGGGGTTTTCTCCCACAAAAGCTCATGCAATAAATAAATTTGTTAGTCTTTTAAAAGTGCCACAGGACTCCTTGTTTGGTTTTTTTGTTTGGCACTGGAACTTTGGAGCCATGATTTGACAGGTTTTTTGTTTCCATGTTAACCAGGGTTAAGGCAGAACATTAAAATTTATTTTACTTTTAGTATTATTATAAGAGCTGTGTAATTTAGAAAGCTAGCTTTTGGTCTTTAAATTAAGGTGGCTAACATATCCCATATGCATTGAAGTATAGGGTTTTATAACTTGCAGGTACTCAGGGTTTAACTTTATAGGAGGCACATTCATTAGCTGTTGAGTGTATTCCCTAGAAATCCCTTCATCTAAGATGATGTATTCTGTTTGAGATGCTTTTGAGATGTGGTATTTATTAAACAGAGTTCCACTCTCTGCAGCATATTTGAGTTTGGCTGATCAGTGTGTGTATGTAGTTTTTAAATAAAATTACCAAGACAGTATTGATCTCTTGTTTGCAAGAGATTTCTCATTCTCCTAACTGTAGTGACAATTTTCTTTCTCACTTAACCAGCCAGGCCAATAGTTGGCCAGTTTTGGTTCCCTCCTCTGAGCTGATCATCTTATTTGTCATAGCATGAAACTCTAGTTTACTCTTAGTGGGATTAGGGAGAGTGATGCATTTATCTGTCAGCTTTCTATTTCAAAATGCCATGTATAAATTTCCAACTGTGACACTTTTTGATTTTATCTAATTGATCGTACTTTTATGTGGTGTAGACTTCCCTTAAATATTAGATGGTTCCCAAAGAGCCTCAGTAAAATTTGCAAAATGTCAAATATTTAACTTTATCCAGCATGTTAGAATACATTACATTCCTCAGAATATTTGACTAAGCCCTAGTCTACACTTAGGGCACTTTTTGACAGCAGTCACCCAGCATTTAGGTAAGGTATGTAAAATGCCTGGTGTAAGTGCTGGTGACTTTCTAATTTGCTGGAACACAGTCGGGAAACCAACCTCAAATCCCTTGTGATCAGCTTTCCCCTGTGTCTCCTGGGGGTAAGGACTTCCACTGCCAACTTCTGAGAGTGCAACAGCAAGTTCATACTCGCTGCTAAGGGTTCCCAGAACATTGGGCTGACAGTGGTGATTTTGCCACCATCAGTATAGACATAGCCTTAAATCTCTGAACTTCTGGCTTGGAATTCCCAGCGAACTCAAAAAAACCATGAGAAAGGGGAATTGTTTTGTGTTCTCTTAAGTCTCTACATGTTTTATAAGATATGTTTGCTTAATAAAGTGTAACTAAAGAAATTGCACACTGTAGAACCTGAGAATGAGTGTGGTGAGAGCAGAAGGTTTCTTTAAGTTTGCATTATTCGAATGTTTTCCTTCCATCCAGTTTTCTTAGACTGCCAATTTTAGTCTGAAACATCATCTCCATTGGAATATCTAACATATAAGTTTTTTCCATACATGGTCAGTCTAATATCAAATTAAATAAAAATGAGTGTAACCTGAAAATATTTGTCCTTTGTATGTGAAACACAGTCACTGTGCAGAGTAAATAGGTTAAGCTATTTTTATCTTTGCATCTAGTCTAGGGGTAGCTTTTGAAACCTAAGTGTATGTCTACACTGGTGAGATTCACGCTATTGTGAACTTGCATGTTAACCCCACACTGCTGCTGCTTTTTTTTTTTTTTTTTTTATTGCATCTGTGGAAGCCTGGGATAGCTACCCAAACTTAAGTGGGGATCTGGGTCACATGACTGACCTTGAGTGGGTAGCTGAAGGCTTAGCCACTGCTGCATTGTCCATGCTCCTGTTCTTAATGAACTACCTTGAGCCAAGGTAGCTCTGACCTGCCTGTCTGGGTTAGGACATATGCTCCCAGCTGCAGTGTAGACATGGCTTCAGAAACTCTGAAAGCTGAAACTTCCCTGATTTTTGTAGGAGCGGGTCCACCCCCCTCTTCCTTCTATAGCTTGGCTTACTTCATAAGGTATAATCCAGATGGGTTTAGAGCTTAAAAAAGGGTCCAAAATAGGAAGTAGCTCTGTGAGCTAACACAGTGGTTACTAATCCGTGTGCTGCTCCCAGTGGGGGAGGGGTGGGGTTCTTTGGAGCCAGAGCCGCAGTGGTGGCCCTATGTGGCCCTGGGGGGGAGGGGGGTTGTTCCCCAGAGCCAGTGCCGCTGCTGCGGGTGGTGGCCCAATGCAGCCCCAGCCAGGAATTCTCCCCCTGGCCTGGGACCCAGCCATGGGCTGCAGCGCCATGCGACCCCGGCTCATGGGTTACCTAGAGCCACAGGTGGCAGCTCCACATGGCCCTGGCCAGGGGGGAGGGGGGTGAGCCCTTAGCTGGAGCCCCAAAATAGGGTGCCATGGCTCATGAATATTCACATTAATTTGAATATTCATGAGTTTGTCATGGCAGTGTGCTGCGGCATAATTGAAGGCCTTAAGGTATGCTGCAGTAGAGAAAAGGTTGGGAACCACTGAGCTAATAAAAGGATTGGATGGCAGAGGGAGAGAACAAGGTAAATTTTTTTTCTCCAGTGAAAAGTGGGTCCAATTTTAAGTGTTGCATTTTAAAGTGAGACTGATACTGCTGAATCTTATCTTGCCTTAGGTTGTTAGTGAAAAGAAAAATATAATGCTTCTAAAATCTTAACTGTACTTTTACTCTTTTTAATAGAGACTTACAACAAAGCATTGCTAGAGAACCCAGTGCTCCTGCTATTCCTTCATTGCCTGCATACCAGAATGCAGCATCTGGAGGAAGTAAACCTGCTACCTCAACTGCTCCAACTCCAGCACCCAGAACCATGCTAGTAAGTAAAGGCAGTGTTGTAAACAAATTGATACAGATGGGTCATTGTGTGTTTGTAAGGGTATTCTGATTATAACTTTAGTGTCTCTTTAATGTATTGAGATATTATATTTTAACTCCTATTGCAAAATCAAAGGAGGGGAAGGGAGGGCATTCAAGAACATGTCAATGGTTATAGATTTATAGTTGTTTTTTTTTCCAGTTTCCATTCCGTCATCTTTTATTTGGATCATAAGTTTGAATTAGGCAATTACACAGCAACATGTAAACCAAATCAAAATTATAGAACCAAACCTGGTGCTTGCTTTGTCAACCTTGGTCTAATTAATTTGTTTTTAGTCTGGTAAACCACAACCACCAGCTCGTCCTCCTCCACCAGTGATTTCTACAGCAAATACTCTCTCCACTCCGGTATCGACAGCCACTGGAGCTACTGCTTCTCCAGCTCCTCCAGCTGGTCCAGCTCCTCCAGCTGGCACTGCACCATCACAGGCACAAGGACCTCCTTACCCAGCTTATCCAGGATACCCCGGGTAACTTTATAAGAATGCTTAAGTAGTTCATAGAAAATCTAATGTACAGCATAAAAAATACTTAGTTTGTTAAGCCACCATTACAGTGGACACTGAGACATTCTTCTATGCTTAAGATTTGACATCTCTTAGATTTGTTGTGTTAACAGCTCAGATGCATCTTAGTATGGGACAGTAATTCTTAAACCATGCTTTGTGGATTGCTATGGTGATTCTTGCTTACTGGCTCTCTCTGGTTCTGTTTCTTGAGTCAACTGACAGGAAGAGTCTTTGCCTTTGTGATCCTGCTCATTAAAGATGATGTGACCTCTGTTGGGGTGGGGATTGACTCTTGGGAAGAACTGTGAAGATTCTAATCAGGGCAGGAGGGAACATTTGATGGTTTGCTCTGACACTTTGCAAAGCCACCAGGAGAGCAAAAGGAAGGGAAGGAGAAACCCACATACTCTTTATCTGAAACCCACATACTCTTCTTGTCACCACCAGCACTACATGTGGCCTCTTACCTCCCTTTCCTCTGGTACCTGCTGCTATGTATGTTCTATATGTCCCCTTAACAGAACCAGACCCATATATGAAAGAAAGGATGGAGAATTAAGTAGTGACTAGAGCCAGTACTGGGGAGAAACCAGTAAGAGAATTCTGTACAAACATCTGGATGACCTCAAGAGATGAGATGACTTTTTCTGCTCCCTAGTAGCGCTGCCAGAATTGGGAATCATCTGTCAGCTGCAGCTCCTGCTAATGCCTGCTTAGTTCCCTGAGGATTTCTCCCATTCCTGCCTCTCTTCCACCTTGTTGTAGCTAGTAGAGGGAATGGTGTATTCCCATTTCTGAGAAAGAGGCTCTTTCTATTAGTTACATTTGTTGTTGCACTGAGTACTCCCCCAATTCAACATTGGGCAGGCCTTATCCTAACCAGTAAATTAGCAAGTCTGCAAATAATAAAATGCAATTGTATTCAACTTCGGGGTGGGTTGTTTGCAGTGGGGAGGGGGTGGAATTGATTTAGCACAGAATCAGGGTCCTTCAGATTATAAAAAGCTACTAGTTTTAGCTGAATTTCATTTCAGGGTAGTGGATTGAATACTTGCTTCTTTAAGGTTGTGTGCAGTAGTAAATTCTGTAAAGGGGGAATTAAATTGAAACTGTGTCCTGTGGTTCCTTGCCTTTTTAGCTTTGTCTTTAATGTGGCATCCTATTGTTGTCTTAGCAATAATTGTAAGTTAAATGCTATTAATGGATGCTGTTTTCCACAGGTATTGCCAGATGCCAATGCCGATGGGATACAATCCTTACACGTATGGCCAGTATAATCTGCCGTATGCACCGCAAATGTATCAAAACCCAGGACAAGCACCATATCCAGGACCTCAGCCTACATACCCTTACACTCAGCCTCAACCTGGATACCCTTACCCACAGCAATAACATGTCTACAAAGAAGCCCTGCTTGTTAAAAATGAGAGAAACTTGCAATAAGCATACTAAAACTTTAGCTCCAATTAATGTATCATACTGTACTGAATGCAGTCTATAGCTCCTGTCTGTTAAATACTCAAAGCTGTGTTCCAGTTTCTGATTGCACTAAACCTTGAGAGATTTGCTGCTGCAGCAGTGTGAACACTAGTTGTGATGTGGTCAGAATTAAATTACAGTATAATTCAATTGTATGAAAACTGTAACTGCACTAAAACTAAACCAAAATGTTTCTTTACAAAAAATCCTTCATTTAAATAGTAATGGGGATATTTGATATGGCAAGCAGAGCAGTGCGTACACTGGGTGTGATATATATATAATTCTACAGAACTACATATGGTTTCTTTCTATAGCCTTCTATATTCTGTTAGTTTGTATCTTTGGTTTTAAGTTTAGTTACCAACATGCTATTTTGTCTAATCAAGGCCTTGTAAATCACAGAAGTAAATAAAAATAAATGATGTAAGAATAGTTTCTTTCTAAATATTTGCTATTTTCATTACCATAAAAAGATGTTTCATGTGGTTGTAGATTTGTCCTTTAACTTCTGCAGATCTACAGAGGAGCAGCAGTTTACGTTGCAACAGAGTTTGCATTTATTGCACTTCTGCCCCAGATTTACAAACCATGAAAACCCAGCATTGATGGATTAAGTCTGTGGTTGGGGAAGAGTGTCTGCCAATTTCACTTTAAATTTGGGTTTGAGGGATTTGAGTTACGACACACTAAAAATAGTAGTTCAGTTCAGAGTCTAACTTTTTTGCCACATCATGGACTCCCTGTTTTTCTCTTGGTGTCCCTCTTCCCTCCGCCTTCCCGGCATTCCCAGAAAGCGCAAAGAGCAAGTCACTCACTGCATTCACCTATTCATTGTCAAACAAGATAGTCGATGTCCTACTGCTCATCTACTCTAGGCTTAAAATAGACCTCTGGTGACTGGTGTAGACCTCCTCTTACATCCAAATATAAAGGGTAGAGACTCTAAAATATGTGTCTCAGCAAAGAAAAGAGCTAAACAGTTTCCTAAGGGAGTTTATCATCAATACAGATTTTGTGGAAAAACTTTGTAAATTTATGTTAGTGATCCTCACTATAGCTAGATGATGTGTACAAGGTTTATTGTTGTAGCTTGAGAAAAGAGGAAGCTTTTTAAAAGTGACTTTGCTAGCCAATCAGCTTTAACTCCCTGTGCCACTTTCCTCTTCAGTCCATTGCTAACTCTAGGGTCTGCAGCTATCTGTGTGTGGAATGATCTTGGCGGGGGCGCAAGTGTAAATCTGCAGTAATGTCCTGTACTTTGGCTTATGGGCTGGGTTGGAGAATATTCCTGTAGAGCTTGGCCTGCTTGCAGTGTTCTCACCAGGCCATCTTACAGCGACATAAGAGACCTGAGAGGCTTCTCCAGACTTTGAAGCAAGGGGCACACACTGGAGCAGCAGCACTCACCATTTCCGTTCCCAGCTTTGATTTACAGGCTGAGGCTTCATTCTTTATGAGGACAGGGATTGTGATTAATGGCTTCTGTGAAACATCCACTGGCCATGTCTTTGGGACATCTGGATATTTGAAAGTATTCCTGATGGAATAATCTGTTTTACTGTATGGCTAAGAAGCTATCCTGCCACAGTGCCATGCATCAGTTTGTTTTAGGTTTTTATGAATTGCCTTGCTCTTCTAGCACACATCCTTTCCACTGACACTTTTTAAACTTTTACCACTTTTTCAAATATTTGATAAACATATGACTAAAATATTAGTGTTTTAACCTGGTGGAATAATGGTCAAGCCTGGAGTATAACTATTGAAGGGTGTGTGTTCAGCAAAGATGGAAATAAAGGGAACAATGATGTATACCAATGACTATGTAGCATTTAAAGAAACTAGGAGCAATGAGAGAAAACAATGGCTATGTTCATATGTAAACTGTTATTTTGAAATGAGTTATTTTGAAATAAAGTCCTTATTTCGAAATAAGTTAATTCAAATTAAGAAAATGTTAATTCAAATTAAGGGAAAGCCTGCTGTCGAAACGGCTGCTGTTTTGAAATGGTTATTTCGAAATAAGGCCATTTGGACGTGGTGTTTTGAAACAGTTGTTTTGAAACAACGGCTATTTTGATTTCAAGCAAGGTCAACGGATCCCGTTGTTTCGAAATAACAGAACGTCGTGTGGACATAAGAAATTTTATTTCGAAACAATGGCTGTTGTTTCGAAATAAAACTCTCGTCTGAACGCAGCCAATGTGTTTTACCAGGGGTGGGAGGTAACAAAGGTTTCACTGGGAAAATATATAATTTCTCTTACAGAACCCTCATTTAGATAGTCCACTTTAATATTTTTAATGAAAGAAATACTGTGGGGAATTGTGAGATTATGAAGATTTGAATTTTCTGGATACAGACTGGAGAACAAGTGCTACTAATAATGATATAGCCCAAATATTCCTGGATGTGGTGACTGACAGATATCCCTCACCAAATAAGCACTAAACCAACACAAGAGGATGCCATTTTAGATTTAATGTTAAGTAGTGGAGACCTCATTAGAGGTACTAGTTGTAAAGGGCAGCCCTGTTTTCAGTGATCATGAGTTAATTGTTTGAACTGAAATAGAAGAATAAACAAATACAGGTCTCCAGCTAGGGTCTGTAATTTTAAAACTGCAAACTTGAAGTTAAGGGAGTTAGGAACTGAAGAACTAAGAAATCTGAATGTGTAGAAGTCCTGGGATTACTTCATCAAATTGCAGAAACTGACAATGCTGTATGACAAGCAGTGGGATAAAATTCATAGGGAAGGGCTGCAGACCATACTAAATGAACAAGCATCTCAAATAGGCTTATAAGAGAGAGAGTCAGTAAGGTAAGCTAGCTCTTGGAGGTCAGAAATTGTAGAGGAAAAGTGAAAACTCAAATACTGAGTTGGACCTTGCAAAAGAACATAGTAAATGGTTCTTCAGCCATATAAAAAAAAAAAAAAAAAGTAGGTATGGTAACAGTGACAAAGGGATGGAAATAAAATTTAATCTAGGCCATTAACGCCTAAATGAATGCCTCAGTTTTACTAAGTGTAATGAGGAACTTGGCAGATCTCAGTGGCTGGGAAGACATTCCCAGCAAATACCGTGTGCTTTTCAATGCATGTAGTGGAAATAGTGGACCTAGAAATTTTGAACCAAGATAGGATGCTTTTGTGTGTGTTCACCATTTCCTACGCTTTTCTACATAGCAAGTTCTTGTACAGCAAACTGGTGCACGGTAGATTCCTACCCTGGCTTGCTGCATAGTAACTTGCCAGGTAGAAAAGCCTTAATTCCTAAACATTTGACAGAGAATAAGAATTAATTCCTCATGAATTGGCAAGAAGATTCCATGATCTGCTTTGCTGTCTGCTGTTGATGTGCAGATGATCAAGATCTTAAGGTTCTAAATGAACTGATACTACGGGGCGAAGCTGCTAGCATGTTGTACTAGATATGGAGAACAGAGTGAGTACCTATTAATGTTTCATTTATATACTATAAACTGAGTTGTCCGAAATTGTGTTGTCCATAGTATTCTTTAGACCAAAATGACTTTTCAGCAAAAATAAGAATTTGTACACAAAATCTCATTCTGATTGAAACTTTTCATTTTTAAAGATTTTTAACCAAAAAAAGGGGGGGGGGACCCTTCTGATTCTTGAAAACTAAAAATGTGTACTAAAAGTTTTACAAAGACTGAAGATTGTGTCAAAATGTAAGGGTTTCTTTATGGGAAAATTTGGAACACTTTTTAATACCTTTTGTAGAAAAGCAGTTGGCAACTTTGATCATTAGCACTACTATCAGACTTCAAATGTACAGGAAGCTAACAATAGTTAGGATTGACATTAAATTTTTGTTTGAAAAAGACTTTGGCATGTCCTTTTGATAGGAGTTATTGGGGGTGGGGGGACTGACAATATCCTGCTGTATTCTGGACAAATTGTATTGAATTAAATTAAACCGTGTTGAATTAGATTTAATTCTTCTGAAATTCAGTGTATTAAAAATGCAGTTGTTTGTTGTGGATTTGTATGCAACTCTGGTAGAAGAAAGGGGATAACTAATCTAATTTCTCTAGTTATCAGTCCTCTTGAAGTTCGTCCCCTGGTGAGGTCTGCATATGCTAGTTCATATTGGATTCTCCAAGTACTTACAAAGAAGATTTTTGAGTAAAAAGGCTGGTTTTAAATAGACTCAGAGCTTACTTCCTGGTCCAGCAAAACTACAGGACTTTCAGCCAACAGAGGGCCCCAATCCATAGCAAAGGGTTGAAAGGGCTGTACTACTGAGGCTCCATAAAACAGTGCTGGTTTTGAGCAGAAGCTGTGATTAACTTGAAACCACAAGGAAATCCCCTGGGTTGAGTACTGAAGGACTGCTCCAGCCGCTCAGAGTCCATGTTAAGATTGGGCTGGTGTCTGTCATGCTTCATAGCAGGCACGTAGGTTTTCTCTGCAATGCTTTTACCTTACAAATAAAATAGGCAAGTGTATAAACAACTGTGGTAACTATAGCTGTGGGCAATCACATTGTTAGCCTGAAGAGAAAGTAAGGTGGCCTATTCTAGGGATAACTGGAGGTAGGGGCCTGCACAGCCTGGTCAGCAAGCAGCAAAACAAGATGCAAGTCTCCACCCAAGAGAGGTGAGGGCTGTGGAGCCAGAATCCTGACAGTCTCCTGGCTGTTCCTTGGATGGGAAATACAGGTACAGGTGCTTTGAACTGTGATAGCTGTTTGTTTTTAAGCAAACTCTTTTATCTCTGTTTAAATGATTCATTTTGTGCCTTGTTACAGTATAGGACTATAACCACCATAAATATCATCATTAGCTCAAATTACACTGTTCTGTGCAGGTTTGTGCCTACTGCTGACATCAGCGGGGCATGGCTGCATACAGGCTGTCAGAGATAAGTCTTGCCTCCTGAAGCTCACCTTGTTCTCCAGTCAGTGGATATAATGCTGTAATGGTAGAATTGGAACAGACTCATTGTGACACCATTGCTACACCTAATACCATGTGATGGAGAAAAATTATTAAAAGGGGAGTTTTTTAAAAATCCTTTTAAGAACAATGGTGGGAGAACATTTCCTAACAACCTGTGTCTGAGCTTGCTCTATAGTTAATCACTAGGATGTCAGAAAAATGTCCATGATAGCTAGTTACTCTTACTGGCAGTTTGAGGTAAAAGGGAACAGGTGAGACTTCACTGCTGGTGGCAGAGTCAATGCAGGATTAAGTAAAGTCTAAACTTTCACGGTTTTTATTCAGCAATCTTTTAGTTCCTGCTGGCAGTAAGGGCCAGATCTATATCTTGTGTGCCCCTACGCCGGTGGTCCCCAACCTTTTGCAAGCAGATGGTGCAATGCTCATAGGTTTCAGTGGCAACTGCCCTTCAGAAGTAGATTGATCTGGTTGGGGACCACTGCCCTACACACATCATCTTCAAAGCCCTGCCTACCTTCATTTGTTTTCCAGGGAGGCCCAGGCTGGGCCAGCTGTGTATAGTGGGTGGGGTAGGGAGAGGGGCAGGGGTGATGGGCTTGGCCAGTTCCAGGTGGAAGGAATATACTGACCTCTGGCATCTGGCCTGGCCAGGGGTGGGGCCTCAGAGAGAAGAAGAGGAGCAGGGGCTGAACCAGAGTTCAGACACTTGTGTGGGGCCCCCAAATTGGCCAGGGTATGGGCATGGGACCCTCTTAGTCAGTGCAGTAATCTGCCACTGTTTTAGATGTCTCTTAAATGCTGGTGCTCCCAAGAATGTGCTTACTGTGCCTAACTGGAAATCCAGCCCTGCTTTTGGGGAGGGGGGTACAAATTTAATCAACATAGCTTTGTTTTCTCAAGATACCATGGAAAACATTATTAATATTTTAACATCATTAATTTCAATTTTCCTGCTGAGAAGCTTGACAGCAGTTGTCTTGTGAAAAATTATTTTTGTACCACGAGAAATAATGCTCAAATTCTGCATCCCTCTCAATTTTTACATTGTGAGATTAACTTTTACTTGTATATTTACAATTAATGGTAAATATTGTGAAAGCCAGCATCATATAGTGGTCTTGATCCATACATTCAGTGAAATTAAACTTAAATCTGGGTTATAAACTTCAGTTTGTTATAGTGGTAGTACCCAATGGCCCCACTGAACTATGCAATCTTTTGTGCAAATGCACAGGATAACGCAATCTTTGTCCCAAGACGTTCTGATGTCATTCATAAATCAGAAAGTCATATGTCTACAAACATTGTATATACATACGCAAGTTATTTTCCATGTAGTTAACGTTGCTTGTTTTGCCTTATTGTCACTTAAAATATTTCATTTATTTTCCACAGATTTCTCCCTCACCTTCCAAAATGGCACTGAATCAGAATAGAGATAGAAAAGGCTTATGAAACAAAACTATTATATATTAGTCACCACTGCCTAGTATGACTGCAAATGGATTTTTTGTAGTTTTTAAAAAAAAAAAAAATCCAAGTCATGTTCACTTTTTTTAACCATTTCTGTGTAGTAGTTCCCTTTAGTCATTACTGGTTGAGTGAGTTATTAAATGAGGGGAAACTAGTATTTCCGTTTACTAAAGAATTTCTCTGAACATAAAATTAAATTTGATACTACTACTACTACTACTACTACGTGTGCACATATATTTTTCCAAACAGTTTTACAGTAATCCATGATGGGGGATTTGAATCTAAAGGCCTTTACCTAAACTAAGTTCATACAGAATCCTGGTGCTATGAGATCACACACTGACTGGTGACAGACTTCTGATCCTGTAGATGCAAAATAGCTGATGTGGGAAACCCTTTCTTAAAAACTATTTAAATCAGCATTGTAAGGAGAGTTGGGTAGCTATACCTATTGTAAAGATTGCTTAATATTTTTCAACAAGTAGGGATGGGTGAAGGAGGAGAAGGCCTCACTGTCAGGGAGAACTGGCTTCTTGCTACTGGGCAGCCTTGCCAGAGGCATCCTGAAAAATCTGGGGGTGGATTGCTGGAGGGGGGGTGTAGCACATGAACATTTCATTTGTGTGCCTTTACAATACCTGTCAAAAAGCAGTCAAATTTAAATTCCTGTGTATGACCCTGAGCTTCATATTATTAAGCCATAAGCTTCCAGAGGCTTGAGCTGAGTGGGTGACCTGAGAATAACATTGTATTTATAAAATCAAAAGATTACTTTAAAAGATGTCAATTGGTGATGTTAACAGGAATTTTAATAGCAATAGACAGAACTCTATTATCCAAGATAACAAGACCCTTAATTGCAAAATCCTGGAATGTTGTTCTGTCCCGCTTGAAAGTTACATGTTGTACGTAGATGCTAATGAAAATGAGAGGAACTAAATTTGAAGAAAAGGCAAGTTTTGTTTATATTACCATAGCATCTGAGAACCCTGTCTTTGGGGCATTAGCTGTGGTATTGTGTGTCATCTGACATAGGTTGACTGACTGCATGCATGTGTCCCTGTGTATGTGATCCCTCAGGCTTACCTCTGTCTTAGACACTGACTGAGGACTCCATTGGCCCGGTGGTCTGAAGACCAGCTCAGTCATAAGGCAGTGACTCTGTTAGCCTGGTTGCCCTGAGCCCATGTGCACCTTTGGTTAACATTTTGGGTTACCTTTGGCTTAGACACTGAGTTGCAACACTGGTAGCCTGGTGCTCTGAAGCCACGTACCTTACTGTTATGGATGTTTCTTCTGGTCCCAGTCTTCCCAGCTCAGTGCAGATAGTCTGAGGTGACACAACCATGGATCTTTGCAGAAACAAAGTGCTAGGCTAGCCTTTATTGCAACACCGGACTGTGGTAAGTGGCCTATGCCAACAGCAGGGCTGGCTCTAGGGATGAGCCAGTGTGGCACTGGCTTGGAGCGCTAAAGCTTAGGGGTGCTTGCACCTCTGCTCTGGGTCAGCCCACCCTGCCCACAGGATGGGGAACAGCTGGCCAAGGGGTAGAGTGGGCCGGCCCAGAGGCCAAGCTCCAATGTCTTGCCCATCCCCAGGCTGGCTATTTGTCTCTAGGGGCAGAGAGGGCCAGCCCGGGGATGGGGTGGGAAGGCAGAGCCCAGGCCCCAGATTGGCTCATTCTGCCCCTGGGGGCAGAGTGGCTGGCTCAGGGGAGGGGTGGGAATGTGAGGCCAGCCTCTGGGCTGGCTCACTCTGCTTCCCCTTCCCCCCCAGCTCTGCGGGGGGTCCCCACAGGCCACTCGGTCCCAGGCCCTGCACCCCATTAGGTCTGGTTTGGAGGAAAGGCACCACTACACCTTGAGCTAGCCATCGTCAACAGGTACATCAACAATATTTGTGCTCTCAATTCAATGGGCCAGCTCAACTGAAAGGACTGTCCATCACAGCCTTGGTTGCATGAAGGCTAATCCTTTGGACTCCATCTTTTATGCACTGCTCATATAATTTGCTCTGCCCCATTGGTACCAGAAACTACTTTCTTTGGAGTCCAAAATTACCTTGATTGGTTCACACATTCCTTTCTTAGTCACCCATTACTTTGATTGGTGCATGCACAACTAAACATTTCCATCCGTCAAGGTGTCATTCCGTGATTTGGTCAAAATACCCCTCCTTATCTCTGTGTCGCTAGGCCAACCTGATACCTTTTACCTTTTGAGGCGTATTTTCCACTCCTATGAGTTTCAGCTTGCTTCCTGCCAGTGTGTGTTCAGTTACGCAGCCTGACTTCTGCTAAGTCGACCACTTTTTTTCAGCTCAAGCCTCTGAATTGGCCTGTTTTACTGGGCCATATGCCTCATTCCTGCCTTTCCTACTAGTTATTTTGTTCTTTTATTGCAAGCCTTACTTATGGAGCAGGACCTCACTGTGCTGTACAAACACAGGGGGGGAAAAAAAAAAACAGTTCCTGCCCCAAAGAGCTTACCATCGAAGTGTAATACAAGAGGCAACAGAAAGAAAGAGAATAGTGCAAGAAAACAATGAAACAATCATGCTGTGCATCACTGTAATACACAGTGATATCTGCACATCAGCAGCCTACAAGATGAGTGTTTCATAGTTAGCATGGCAAAGGAGAGCTTTGAGGAAGTATTGAAAGTAGGTGGTGATGCAGCTTGGTGGATTTTTACAGGGAGCACCTCCCAAGTGTGAGAGGCAGCACAGGAGAAAGCATCTCTATAAATCAGTCTGTTTAGAAGTCATTCTTAGTCTGCAAGTAAATCATCCCATTAAAATGTTCAGTGTTGATAAATGCCAAGTAATGCACATTGGAAAGCAATCCCAACTATACATACAAAATGATAGGTCTAAATTAGCTGTTACCATCTAAGAAAGGGATCTTGGAATCAGTGTGGACTGTTTGCTAAAAACATCCACTCAATTTGCAGCAGCAGTCAAAAAAGCTGACACTGTTAGGAATCATGAGGAAAGGGATAGATAATAAACTATCATAGCTTTTTTATAAATCCATGGCATGTCCATATCTTGAGTATGGTGTAGTGATGTGGTCACCCCACCTCAAAAAAGATACATTTGAATTGGAAATGGTACAGGAAAGGGCAACTAAAATGATTAAGGGTATGGAAAAGCTTTCATAGGAGGAGAGATTAATAAGACTGGGTCTTCTCAACTTAGAAAAGAGACAACTAAAGGGACATGATAGGTGTATAAAATCATGATTGGTGTGGAGAACATTAAAAATGGAACTGTTATTTACTCATAACACAAACTATGGATCACAAAAAGAAATTAATAGGCAGCAGATTTAAAACAAACAAAACAAGTATTTCTTCACACAATGTACAGTCAACTTGTGGAACTCCATGCCAGAGAATGTTGTGGAACGCGGACTATAATGGGGTTCAAAAAAGAACAAGGTAAGTTCATGGAAGATAGGTCCATCAATGACTATTTGCCAGGATAGGCAGGAATTGTTGTGCAACAGAGACTGGAAATGGTTGATAGGAGGGATCAGAATACAGGATATGGGGATAGATGGACCATTGGTTTGACTCAGTTTGGCCATTCTTTATGGTAAAAAATAAAATCTTTGTATGATAGATTCCAGTTGTATAGACCACAGATGTTTCTGTCCGTAGGTCCATGAAGCAGGGTCATGTTTATACATGTTAGATGAGGGCTAGTCTTGGCATTTTCAAATGCTTAGAGTTAACACTAAATGAATCACAACAGAAATTTTTCTCTTGGAAAGATGCTAACTTCTGTATCTACATTAGAGGGCAGTCTGAAATCATTTAACAATGCAAACTGCTTTACACTATCAGCTGTTCTTTTTGGCTAGGTGTTTATATAAAAAGGGCTGCTTCATATGGTTTAAGGCAATGGAAAGGATAAACTGACTGTTAGTTAAGCAAGGATAAGTTTTACTGAAATGAATGTTTTGTTTTCACGGAAGTTGCTAGATTGCTGGCCCAGGTACACCTTTTTAGAAGTGTGGCTCCAGAATTAGACACAGTACTGCAGCTGAGACCTCATGAATGCTGAGTAGAGCAGAGCATGTCTCACATACAATGCGTTTCCCGTGTCTTTCATACAACACTCCTGTTTGTACACTCTAAAATGATAGCAACCTTTTCACAACTGTATTGCATTTTTTTACTCCCCTTTTAATTTGTGATCCACTATATTCCTCAAGATCATGTTCAGCAGTATGACCCACTCACTAGTAATTCCCCATTTTGAAGTTGTGTATTTGATTTTTCCTTCCGAAGTGAAATACGTTCCACTTGTCTTTACTGCATTGCTTTTTTTCCCTAAACTTCAGGCCAATTCTCTAATAGTAATAAGGAAACATGTTTGGAAAGTTTTTAGTGAGGAGGGCAGAATCAAGGTTTAAAGAGTTTAAAGGCGGACTTGGAGAACAATTAGAGGCTATGGTTTTAAATGGCACAGTGAATTTAGAGGTGGAGGAACCCAGAGAAATGGGAAAATAGTTGGAGACGCAGATAGGGAGAATAATTTTTTGAAAATAAGAGAAAATGGTACACTTATTTTTATGTTAAAGAGCCAGAAGAGAATGAGCTGAAAGTGAGAGCCAAAAGAAGTTAGCAGCTGAAGGGGTGAGTCAAAGGTGTAGGTAAGAGACACTGGAGATGGTGAGAGGCAAAGCAGGAAAGGTTGTTGATGGAGAGCTGTTCACAACAGATAACATCAGGATGCCATTTGAAAAATGCATGGAGTTGGGTTTTAGGAGAGAATTAGAATTTGAAAATAAGGAATGGGAATTTCCAAAGAGTTAGACATCTTGGTAAATTTGGAAACTGACCTAGCCTTGAACATCAACAACAAATAAAGTTGGGAGCAAGAAAGCAAGGTATTAGGGGCACTATGAAATTTTATGTCTGTGAGGCAAGCGAAAGAGGTATGTGTCCAGATATCAAAATCTGAAAGCAAGGTGATAATGGGAGGTGTGTGTGTGGGGGGGGGGGGGGCAGAGTGTAGGAGTTCGTGGTAGATGACAACATGAAGAAGAGGTCTAAGAAGGGAGATTTTTCTTTAAAAAAAAAAAATTGTTACTAATTATATTTTTGATAAGGTACAGAATGCTGCTTCAGCATCATCTACCAATTAAATTTCCATCAGTCTGCAGCTGCCCACAACTGTTTAATTCCCTAAGCAAAAAAGGAAATGGATCTACACAAAGTTTTCTTTAAAACATGGTGACTAAGCTACCAGACAGCTATGCTGGTTCCCAGTGTGTGCATGCTGCCAACTTTTAAACCAATTATTTTCATTACAGGGAAATGAAAAGTGCTCCTCTCCTTCTCGGTATATGGCAATTTGCTAACACTAGGTGGCACTATACTGAAAGAAATGTGCCAATTATTCTACTTACTGGTAGTCATCCAAAACATACTGCACTGCTGTTAAACCTCTATCTCAGACGCTTTATTGGTTGTCTGGAAAATTTTGAACAGTGTTGTTAAGGCTTAAGATGAAATGATGTAGGCTTAAGGAAGAAAAATAAACGATACTGAGGCTATAAACAGGGCCGTCCTTAGGGGGTGGCAGAAGGGGCACCTGCCCTAGGCCCTGTGCTTTTGGGGGCCCCACGTGGCCACCCTGCAGCCCCCCTCCATGCTTGGGGACCAGGTGAGCAGGCAAAAGGCCAGTCTGCTGCTGCAGCGCTGCTGCTGGTCTGCCACCCCTCCCCCCCGCCATGCGCGCTGCTCTGGGCTCCGTGCAGGACCAGCGGGGACGGGGGAGGGGGCAGCATGGAGCCAGTATTGCTGCCCCCCCACCTCCTCCCTGCTGCTCTGGCAGGCAGACCAGAGCAGCACACGTGGCAGGGGGGAGGGTGGACTGGCAGCGTTGAGGTGGCGGATCGCCCTTTTGCCTGCTCACCTGGTCCCTGCTTGGGGGAGGGACAGCGCAGGGGTCTGCTCCTCCCCTGGGCCACCTGGCCCTGCCCCCAGTATGGGGGGAGTGGAGGGGGCCCCACGAAGGGCAATTCGCCCTGGGCCCCGCACCTCTCGGTGTAAAGGAGATTGTTAGGAAGGTATTAGCAAAACCTGGAAACCACCCATAAATCTATAGAAGCTACTTTGCAAAATGGCACCTTTGGGCTTTGGCAATTGCTTTCTAGTTTGACTCTGGCTTTTTTAAATATATGGCATCACACCACAGGATTGTTAGCTGTTACATGTAGGAATGTCTGAGAATTTATGTATATAAAAAGCCTAATGGAGAAAAAGAACCCAATAACTCTCCAACTCTCACAGAAGAGCTGAAGAATTCTGGATCAGTATTTTGGCCTGTATTCTATTGCAGTATTCTGGTGGCATCAGTTAGTACAAATCTGCATATTAGATTATAGGACATTCATGTTAATTTCTAAAGAAAAACTAATTCTGCATCTATAAATCATCCCATCTGTCACCTCTCTGACATGCCCTCCGTCAGTGAACTTTGGGCACAAAACCTAAGTCAGTGGCTGCATGAAGATCATAATGGAATCTGACTGATTGCTGCAGCAATGTTCAGCTGGTACTAGGTCTCTGTCACTCCGCTCTTTTTCTGATGGAGCAGGCAAAGTGAATGGGGTTAGGATGAATTTACACTATACAGATCTTGGGCCTAGGTTTTCCCTTTTGTGGCCTACATGCTGATACAACTTACAGAGCAGGGCACATACAGATGATGATACAAATGAAAGGTAATGCCATCTTTGCATGCCACCACTTGTATTCTGTGTATCTTGGGGGGTTACCTGAGAGATCTTCTCTCTATGCAGGGTCTGTGTATCATAATCACTGCAGTGCAGCAAAAATGTGCTGGTGTTTAGTATAATTTCAGGAGTTCTTGGTTGTGCATGGATTGTAAGAGCATAGTAGAAAGTACAAAAGTCCTTATCACATAGAGGAGAGTCTTAACACCAAATAGGTTAACACTGAATAAGTTAACAGTATCTAACTCATAGGTTTAAATAAAGCTACTGTTTACTTTCCTAAAATACTGATTAGTGCACCTTCTGGTGATTTTATGACTGAACTAGATAGCAGAGACAGTGAAATGTTTGGATTCTTGAGGTGTGTATATATACAGAAAGTACTACTGGCTTGGTGACAAATATCTTATCTCATAAATTAGTTATTAAAGATTTTGATTAACTTTTTGTGCTCCAAAATCTTACTAGCTGTCTCATTCAACAAGACTTTTCCTGCCTCTATATTTGTACTTAATATTAATTGTTACAATGGTGTTACTGTACATACTGTGGTGTCATATGTTTCCACGCCCAAAATGCAAACATATTTTCAGCCAGTGACCTTGATTTTTGATTGAGAGCCACAAAACAAGAAAGAACGAAAATCAAGTCTCCAGGGGAAAACACTCTGTGTCTCTCCTCTGACAGCCTGTAGAGCAACTATCACAAAAATGGCTGTCGCTCCCTGCAGACAACAGAATCTTTTTTTCTTAAAAGGACTTAAAAGCATCATAAAAAAACCAGGCATGAATTATACATACATTCTCAAGCCATTATAGATTTTTTGAGGTGCAATGTAACAGTTTCATTCTTTGTAAGTTGAGTATTGCCTCTAGAGGAGCATAGTAATTTGCAAATGCAAAGCAATGCTAAAGGGTCTGCTGTTTTTAGGAAGTATGAAATACAGCAACAGACAGACATTCCGGAGTTATGTATGATATCCCTAATCTTGATCAGTAATCATTACTTGTTCATTACCTAATGCATATAAATTCTAAGACATAGAATGTGTAACAAGTAGCCAAGTTTGGAAGAGCAAAGAGACAGACTACATTTGCTGGCTCATCTCATTGGTTTGGTACCAACAAACTTCCTGATTAGTTGTATGGACGGTGGTGGTAATGTCAGGGTAAGACATCAAAAAAGGATGAGAGCCAGCAAAGATAAAGTAAGCAATTATTCTGTTAGCATCCTCAATTTTCAAGCACCAAGACTTGCATAATTAGATAGAAATCTCAGTAAATGGGCCTACAGTTTTTGGCATCAGGTGGTGGTATCTTCAAATAAAGTATAGAATTATGAATGTTAGAAGTCGATTATACTTCTTTAGACCCTCCTTTCCAGGCTCCCCTCCCACACCAGTGCCAGGTTGTTCTTTCACAGTATATTTTGTATATATATGTATTTTCACTATTTTGTGAAGGACGCTTTGGCTTTAATTTTTCATTTGCTGGTGGTATGCTTTGATAAATGAAGAAGAAATTTTGTCAGTAAGCCTGGGTTTTGCTATTTCTCCTGAAGAAAAATGTTATGAGGGAGGTCTTGCCAGATCCTGAGCCTTGTGAACATCAGTTTTTGCTTCTGGAGGAGCATAAAGACCTTAAACCTGCTCTAAGTGGTCACTTAAGTATTCCTTCAACAGAGCAGCACCCTAAGCACCCTCAACTGGTGTAAAGCTGGTGTTAACCAGCTCTGCACCAGCACCTCATGCCCCAATCAGCCCTAAGGGGAATTGTTTGGGAGGCCAAAGGATGTGGAGTAAGAGTGCAGCGTGCCCTGAGCATCCTTGCTGGTATAATGACCTTAAATAGGCCAGTCTTTAGGCCCCTAGGTAGCTACTGGATTGGGGGAGGAATTAAAATGGAAAGAAAAACAAATTAGAGCGATCTTTACCTCCCCATCTCTCTGCTTCATTGAACAGTTGCTCAGTGCAATTGAATATTGAACCCAATAATCTAGCATAAACAACAGGTGTGTGTAGCCAGGGTCATGCAAAGCTTTTTAAAACCTACAAAAGTGCATTTACAATTTGCATATAAGCAAGATTCTGCATTGCAGAAAGTCTTACATTTTATTTCATAAACATAGGCATCTGCTACTAATTAAAGTAGCAGCATATAATTATACCCTTTCTTATTAGTAGATATGGAGTCTGACAGTTGCTTAGATACAAAATAAGCAGATTGTCTTTTGCACTTTAACAAGCACAGGGAGCTGGAATAACAGAATTGGAAACTTCTGTATTATCTTCAGTAAATGTACCCAAGAAAAAGATGTTTAATTTCATTGGTAACTTGTAATTTTAGCTGTAAGTTTGTTCCATTGCCTCTTCTTTCTCTTTCCCATAAAATACTACAGATCTAAAAACTCCTGTGGAGAGAGGAGAACATTACCTCTGGGGAAAACATTCAGAAGATGTAACAACAGTTCAGTTAATAGTCACCACCACTCAGATCCCATTTTCCAGGTTTTTCATTTCCTTAAATATACATTTTTCTTTGTTATTGATGTTTTGAAAAGATCAAATAGGGATGCATATACAGTTGTTTGTTTCATGAACTATGTTTGGGCAATTACTGTAACATTTAAAAGAGGCAAATACTGCAAATTTTCATTATCAGAGTTAAAGTTTTAAGCTCTCAGTCTGTAAGAGAAACAAACTCGGGACCACTCCAACCAAGTCAGTTTTAGTGTCATGAATCATCTGTGAAAATTGTGTTAGGAAAATGTATTACTTCTGCCCCTACAGCACTTAAGTCACTGCACCCTGAAATGTACAGTTCCGGATGATCTTTTCCTTTCCCACATTCTGCTAATAATCCCCGATCTTTCTTGCTGCAGGACTCTACAGTTCTGCTGATACAATTGCAATCATAGTTCCCTTGTTGTTAAACTGGAGGGAACACAATCAGAGTAGTTAATGCCATGATAATCCTCTTGAGCCATTCACTTATTTTTCAGGATCCTGTGAGGGTTGCTGCATATACATGTGATGCTGTCTGTAACAGACGTTCTGCACCATAAATCTCTGGTGAAATAGACGCAGTGCCTCCAGTGTGCACTCTGTGCTTCAGTTCAAAGCAACAGAACTCCAAATGACTTTAGTATCAACTTTTGTGACATTGTCGTCATTTGAAGGAATGAGTTACTTTATTTTTATAATAAGCTCTCTTTGGAGAGATTTGATTTCTTCTGTACAACCTTTTCTGTACAGTAAGAACCATGAACAAAGGGAACACAATTACAGTGAAGTATTGTATAGTTTGAGGAGCATCAAGTGACCAGCAGGGGATGCTGTGTGAGCACCTCAGTGAGGTTTCTTCTCCGAAGTCGGAATTGTCTCTGCAATTGTTCAATTTTTGTCAATTTGGAGAAGAGGATGGAGGGTGGCAAATCTCAAGTTTCCTCTTCATTTGAATATATCACCTTTACCAGAATTTAGGACAATGTTTCATGAAGATAAAGATAGTGAACACAAAGCTTGTCGAATCTGTCTTCTCAGTACAGGTGTTCTAGGCAATTTCTTTATGTGCAGCTAAGCTATATAACCATGCACCAATATGGCCTATCACTGGCCATGCACAAGGTGATTCAATACAATTATTTTTCAATCAGCTGGGTGTTTTCCAACAGTTGCTATGCTCTGGATGAGGCTCTTTATGATTATGAATCATTGGTAGAAATGAGTCTGAGCTGCAAAATCTGAAGTGTCATGCTTTTGACCTTTTCCCAAGCTGGGGATATTTGGATCTTAGGGTTTTAGTGTGGCTCCATCTCTTATTACCATATTAACTTACAGTGCAGATTTCTTGTTAACTAACTTGCATGCTAGATTATAGCACCATGGAGCTGATTGGGAGTCTAGATGCATACTAGTTAAACCATTGGTTTTCAAACTGTGGGGAACATCTTGCTGTGGGAGGGACATAACAAGGTTATTGGAGGCATGAGCTGGGGTGCAGGATTACTGGGCTGCAGCTGGGTGGCTAGATCAGGTCAGGAGCACATTGAGTTCAAAGTGGTCCACAGGGGAAGAGGGTCCAACCCTGCTTTGGCAGCAGCTTGCTTCTCTTCCCTTACTCCTGTCCCTAACTGCTGGGGACTCCCTGTGCATTCTTCCTGCTGCTGCCCTGGCCTGGTCTTGACACCTGCTAATCCCTCTGGAATCTTTGGCAGAGAGAGGCTCTGAGCAGGTGGGTAGGAGAGAAAGAGGAGCCCTGCTTGCTTCATGCTGCTGTGGGCTCCTTTGGAAATGGAGGCTGCTGGGTCTTGCTGCTGCTGTGGGTATGAGCCATCCACTCCCTCAGTAAGTCACATTCTACCCTGGATGGGTTAAATTATGTATAACATAGCTTAATTTCAAGAATACTTTTTTTAAACAACATTTATTTCCATTTTGGCACTATGTCTTGAAAGACACAAGGAATGGGCAACAAGCTCAGAAATTCTAAGTGGAGGGACTTGAGCTGATGGTGTTCATTAGCTATGGCTCCCTCCTAAAACTGTTTGAAACTGGCCCTTGTTCTGGGCAGAGGAGTTACAAAGTTGTATCTTGGTTTTGATTATTGCAATGGCTCCAAAACATCCTCTTCACTGTCTCTGGTTTCACTGTAATATACAAATGATCTGTGACAGCTGAAGCAAAACAATAGAGTACCAAGTGGTTTAAGTCCTTGTCTCCATCCTGCCAGCTGCGATATAATTTTTGAACATTTATGGCATGGCTATGCAAAAAGCAAAGAAGGGTTTCTTCACTTTCCTCACAGCACCAGCACCAGCAAAGCCCTGATTTAGCAGGAACTGTTCAAGTAGTTTGTATCTGATGAGAGCTGGATATTTATTGCTGTGAGGAATTTGCAGGAAGGATCACTTGACTTTCTGGTAGCAGAACTGTGCCTAGAGGAATCGGAGTCTTTTTTGCTGAGGTGATGTCACTTACTTAGGTTTTGCAAGTGTGTAGAGATGTGTGGGCTGCAACATGTGAGTTTGATGGATGTTACTCTTTTTGACACCTCCATGTGGTGGGAGAGATGCCAGTTTCTGTTAAACAATTGTGTTACCCTCATTGGTGAAATCATCCCTTGGTCCTGTTAATTAATCCAGTTACTCCCCTATCTTAGAGCTTTCTGGTTTGAAGGAAAATTACTGAGAAGTGTGCAGTGAGTTAACTCCGGAAATAACTGGAATCTGCAAGGGTATGTCTACACAGCAATGTAAGTCTGGGCTCAGACTCAGACTCAGACTCAGACTTGAGCCCAGTCTATTCCTCTTTCCATCTACCCCCCCAAATCTCTCAGATCCTGAAATCTTCAGGGGTGGAAGGCTTGAACTTGAATCAAGCTGAGACCCAGGCTTTGAACCTTATTACTCTAAACTGTAGATGCAGTCCCCCCAATTTGGGTCGTGGGAGTCCACCAAGTTTCCCACAGTCCCATGGACCAATTCACTTCGTCCTTTCTATCCCAAGAATCATAAGTCAACTCCAGGGAAACAGAAGCACCCCCTTTGGTGTCCGGCAGCAGCTTGGTGTGTCAGCATTAAACCCTGCCATTGCCTTTTGGCTACCGAGCTGCAAAACATACCCTCCAAGAGCCTTCTGTGTTAGCAATGGAGCCTGAAGAGAAGAAGCCTTTTACCGAGAGTGGTGCTTCATGATCACAAGAGCACAGGCAGGTTTCATGAAGTGTCTGCTGCAAGGCCAGTGAACCAGTGGACTAAAGCAGTGGTGCCCACCCTTTTCTCTGCCATGGTGCCCCTTGATGTTTTTAATTATTCTGAGGCACACCACCATATAGTCACCAAATGAACTCATGAATGTTCATTAGCCAATCCAGAACTCTGAGTAGTTTTTCAAAGAATTCTGTGGCACATCTGCTCCGGCCTGAGTGCACACCTGTGCGCCATGGTTGGGAAACACTGAACTATAGTAAGATACTAGGAGCGATCAAGCATACCAGCAGGGAGGACTGATGGGAGCCAGCAACAGACTCTGCATGAGCCCTGCAATGTTTCTGAAAGTGGTCCCAAAGGAGGCTTTGCTGATGGAGCAGCTGCAGTCCATTGTGAGTGTGACTGGAGATGGGGGGGGGGAGGTTCCAGAGAGTTCCGGAAAGTCAGTATATTAGCCCCAGGCTCAGCAAATCCTTTTTCCTGTTATCTGAACATTGGTTAGGCTATATTAATTAGCACACCTGGAGCTAATCAAGGTACTGTCCCGGACTTGTTAATAGCCTTCCCTCCAGAAAAAGGGTATATCTGGAGTGTGAGAGTGACCAGAGTGCATGAGAGGGGGCAAAATGTGGTTGGAAAGCAGATGGTTCTAGGAGAAGGAGCAGAACACTGGTCAGGAAGAGCCCTGCAGGCACAAAGACTAGGGGAAGGAAAAATCCCTGCCCAAAGGAGTCAAAGGACCTTTCCCATGCCTGGGGGCCTGAAGGGAACAGACCAATCCAGAAGTGAAGGATTTAACAGGGCACTATCACACAAGGACTTCCCCTGTGAAAGAGGCAAGAAAGGGCCCCTGGCTGAGCAGAACCTGGACATTATATCTAGGGGACATGGGGAGGCAACCGAGGGAATCTTGCCAGTTCCCTGTGGCATCAGAGAGAGGCTACAGCTTGTAGGGTCTGGAGCCGGGGATGTCTCCCTTCCACTACCCCCATTGGACATCCACTGAGGAGACAAGATACCAGGGCCTACAAGACCACTAAGGAGTGAGGCAGTTTTCTGACCCACTGCTAGGAAGACATGGGACCCACCAGAATTGACAAGGAACTTTGTCATGGAAGCCATACTTGAAGGTGCTTTTTGACGCACCCCTGAGGAACAGCCTGCTTTCGGAGCTCACAGCAGACAGGAAAGGGAAAGAAGCTGTCCCAGAGCCTGGTAAGTTTGTGGCTCCATTTTAATGTTTATTAATGTAGGAATGGGAGGGGTTTTCTTTCTGGGAATTAATGTAAAAGTTATTAGAAACCCCAGCAAGCAGCTAGTGCCTGCTAATGGTAGATTGTCTCCCAGTGGCTTGGCTTCCTGCCCCACCACTTGCAGTTCAGAATGGTGACTGGGAAATACGACGAGTAAAAAAGCCCTGAAAATGAACTTTTACTGGAAAGGCACAGATTTTTGCTAGTGCTTTCCCTTTTTTTAAGAATAATAACCTTACACTGTCATGCCTGTAAGTATGCTGCTCTGCAGGCACTGAATAGTGTAACAAACCATGTGGAAACAATGAACTGTGCTGGCTGGAGAGGAACATGGAAACATGCTCCGTTAATAAATCTGATCCAGATCAGTTAAATGGAATTCGTTCTGTCCATAGGTGACACGTTCATTTGTCATAGATTAGACAAGGGTTTGAAATGTTGTTCAGCAATGTGCTGGGGGAGAGGAGGGCTGAGGAGGATTGTCTGGAGTTTTGTGTTTTGCATGCAGTCATAATAGGCTAAGCCATGTGTGGAAGCTAATGTTGATTTCCTCATGAAGGCTAATCTAACCCCATGTGCTGATGGGGGCAAATCATTCCTAAAGCAGGAATTCCAAATAGGTAGAGTTTTCAGGGAAGGATGTATTTTCCATGGCCACCTCAGGAGATGACTAGCCCACCATAGGTGTGCTGTTCAGTCACTGTATGTTTGAATACTTTGATTGCACATGCTGCAGGTTTCCCATCAGCAGCTTGGAATAACATCTCTCTCTGCCAGTCAAGTACCATAAGAATAGCTAAGTCCTCCAAAAACATGGAAGGTCTGAAATGATAGAAAAAGCCTTTGCTGGGCACTGATTGTTCTCGCCTTGCCCTCAACCCAAGTAGTTCTGCAATTTTCAGGGGGGGAAGCAGTTTTGAATTTTTAACTTACCATGGTCTCTGTGCTTCTTTCACTGTGTTTAAGCATGCTGTGTCCAGGGAGCTTCTGTGATCTTAAGTAACCATCTCACAATATATTGAAGTTCAGTTTGAAAAATAACATTTTATGTTGGTGAAATTTCACAAGGATTTTTTTCTGTAGCTATTTGAGACAATAACCCCTTGTGTCTTGTCCTATTCCTGACTTCTTCAGGCTGCAGTATTCCCAACTTTCCACAGTGCAGCAGAGGCCTGGGTCAATGTACCTTCACAAATCGTTCTGAGAAGAAGCATCTCCATGATGAACTTCTGGTTCAAGTTCTGGAATGGGCCAACAAGCTGCTTGAGTATCAAAGAGAGAGTGATGTATGACTAGAGCAGTGTTTCCCGAGCAGTGTTTCCCAACCAGTGTGCCATGGCACACAGGTGTGCCATCAGGCCTGAGTAGGTGTGCCACAAAATTTTTTGAAAAACTACTCAAAGGGCTCTGGATTGGCTCATGAATATTCATGAGTTCATTTGGAAACTATATGGTGGTGTGCCTCAGATTAATTAAGGTAGCAAGGTGTACCACAGCAGAGAAAATGTTGGGAAACACTGGGCTAGAGGAAGGGCATGGTGAGAGGCAAGAGGAAAGGGTGAAGCCTACTGCACAGCTCAAGGGTAAGATTTCAGCATGGAAGGAGGCATTTGCTTTATAATTTGGAATGATAGCTAAGGGAAGAAGACAGATCTCAGCAGAAAAATCTATTTAAGCAGCTGATGGTCCTGTTTTATCACAGCCTCCGTCCCTTCCACAGAATCTTATGATGACATAAACAGTTTGGAAAAGTCCATGGCTAGGTGGCCCATACAGCCAGATCCTTTGAGTGGCTATAGAAGGGAGTTTTGCTTCATGTAGCCCCCCATATTAACCCCCTCCCCTCTGGATTCCTTCATCCCTGTCCCCTGGCATTAAGAGCATAGAAAACAGAGAAAGAAGGGAAAAGATATCAATGGACAGTGGGCAGCACAGGCAATATGCAACAGTAGCAGGGTTCTGTCTTGTACTTGATTTCATTATTTGCCTTTTTTCATGAACTTTGATTTTGATTTTTCTTCTTTAAGGTTTTGTTGTTACTGGTGTTTTGGTGTCATAACAAAGCCAGATGCACCAGAGGGAATGAGCAGAACAGGTAATCATCAAGTGATCCTTCCCACTGGCCGTTCCCAGCCTCTGTCAAACAGCAGTTCCTGCCTATCCTGGCTAATGGCCATTGATGGACCTATCCCCCATGAACTTATCTAGTTCTTCTTTGAGCCCTGTTATGGTCTTGGCCTTTATAACATCCTCCTACAAAGAGTTTCACAGGCTGACTGCATGTTGTGTGAAGAGAGACTTCCTTTTGTTCATTTAAACCTGCTACCTTTTAACTTCATTTGGTGAGCCCTAATTTTTGTGTTATGAGGAGTAAATAATACTTACTTTCTCTACATCAATCATCATTTTATAGACCTTTATCATGTTCCCCTCTTAGTTGTCCCTTTCCAATCTGTAAAGTTCCAGTCTTATTAATCTTTTTCTCATTAGGGGCTTCTCCATACTCCTACTCATTTTAGTTGGCGTTTCTGTATCTTTTCTAATTTAAATGTATCTTTTCTGAGATGGGGTGACTAGATCTGCACTCAGTATTCAAGATGTGTGTGTGCCATGGACTTATAAAGAGGCAATATGATATTTTCAGTCTTATTATCTATCCATATTTCTAATGATTCCCAACAATCTGTTAGCTTTTTTTGACTGCTGCTGAATGTTGAGTGGATATTTTTCAAAGAACTATGCACAAGGACTCCTAGCTCTTTCTTGAGTGGTAAAAGATAATTTAAACATCATTTTATGTGTAGCTGGATTTGTTTTCCAATGTGCAATACTTTATGTTTATCAGCATTGAATTTCATTTGCCATTTTGTTGCTCAGTCACAAAGTTTCTTGAAATTACTTTAACTCTTCACAATCTGCTTTGAAATTAACCATCCGGAGCAGTTTTGTATCTGCTGCAAATTTGCAACCTCACTGTTTACCTCTTTTGCCAAATCATTTATGAATGTGTTGAACAGTAGTGTTCCAGTGCTTACCCTTTAGGGACACTAATATTTACCTCTCTCTACACTGAAGACTGACCATTTGTTCCTACCCATTGTCTCCTACCTTTTAATTAGTAAATGATCCAGGAAAGGACCTATCCTCTTATCCCTTGACCACTTAGTTTGCTTAAGAGCCTTTGGTGAGGGACCTTGTTAAATGATTTCTGAAAATCTAAGTATACTACATCCAGTGGATCACCTTGAGCACATGCTTGTTGATATCCTCAAAGAATCTGAGTAGATCAGTGAGGCATGGTTTCCCCTTCCAAGAAGAATGTTGGCCCTTCCCCTACATATGGTGTTCATCTATTTGTCTGATAATTTTGTTCTTCATTATAGTTTCAACCAATTTCCTATACTGAAGTTCGGCTTATATTGCTAGGTTCACTTCTGGAGCCTTTTTAAAAAATAGGTTTCGGATTAGTTATACTGCAGTCATCTGGTCCAGAAGCTGATTTAAATGATAAGTTACATACCACAGTTAGTAGTTTTGTAATTTCACATTTGAGCTCTTTCAGAACTCTTGCGTAAACGCTATCTTTCCCAGCAAAACAAACAAGGAGTTCTCTGGCACTTAAAGACTAACACATTTATTTTTCAGTCCATTAAGTATAATATCCAATTGTTTGCATTTGGAAAGGAAGATGATATCTGTCTCAATCTGTGTGAGTTCTTTCATGAAGTTGATGGATTTCCACTTCAAATGGCTGTGTTAAGTGCCTTGAATGCTGCCAGGTTCCAAAGGGGTAGCTGTGTTAGTCTATTCATGCATCTGATGGAGTGGGTTGGAGCCCACAGAAGCTTATGCCCGAAGATATGTTAATCTGTAAGGTGCTACAGGGCTCTTGCTGCTTTTGCTGTGTTAGTCTAGTTCAACAAAACAAACAAGGAGCTCTGTGGTGCTTAAAGGGCATGTTTAGCACTGTACAAACCCAGTTGGGGCTAGATCTGTCCCCAGAACGGATCTGCTGATCAGTCAGGTGCTAGCTGATGGATGGAGCATATGCTGTGTCTGATCCCTTATCTGCCTCCTGCAAAGAAGAGCTGTGGATAATGATTTCATGGAGGGATGGTGGTCATGCAGGAAGCTGCTCTAAGAGAACTGTAGGGTCAGAGTGATAAATCACCAGAAGGAGCATAAGAAGGTGATGTTACAATGATAAAAACTAATGGACCCTTAAGGAAAAAAAATACGTCCTGTAGCAAACTGAAATTTCCACTTCATGCATCTGATGAAGTGGGTTCTAGCCACAAAAGCTTATGCCAAAATAAATTTGTTATTGTGTTAAAAAGTTCTCACAGTTGCACACTTCTCATTAAATCAATAATGTTCGCAAGTATGGTCATGGTTCCAAGAAAATCTCCCCAATGTTGTTGTCCAGCTGTCCAAAAAATTTTAAGCTTCCATTTGGCTCTCTGTGGAAAAAGTTTGCCCACCTGTCTTGGAAGATGCCTTTTTTTGTCTATAGCTGCCTTGTTTACTTTGTTGTTTAGCACAGTGACATTTTTTTGTTTTTGGTCCTCTTTTCTGTTTTACTTTGGGATATACATTTAAATTGAGCCTCTTTTATGGTATCTTTAGCAAGTTTCCGTGCAGCTTGCAGGGATTTCACTTTTGGAACTGTACCTTTTAAGTCCTATATAACTAACTTCCTCACTTTTGTGTAGTACCCCATTCTGAAATTAAATTCAACAATGGTGGACTGCCTTAGTGTTTCTCCCTGTGCAGGAGTGTATTGGACCAGATCATGTGCTCTACTTAAAACCAAATCAAGAATTGCCTCTCCTTTTGTTGGTTCCAGAGCTAGCTATCTCTTCTTTCCATCCTGAGGGAGTCAATATGGGGATAGTTGAAATCCTCTGTTGTTACTGAAATTTTTATTTTTATAGCCTCTTTAGCTTCCCTGAGAATTTCACAGCCACTATCAGCCTCCTGGTCAGTTAGTAAGTAGTATATCCCTACTACTGTTATGACTCAAGTGTGGAATTAATATTCATAGAGATTCGATGGCACAATTTGGTTCATTTAGGATTTTTATTTAATTTTTCACAAACACTGCCAATTCCCCACCAGTACGATCTATTCTGTCCTTCCTATATAGTTTTATACTGTGGTATTCACCTGTCCTGTTGATTATCCTCAGTCCACCAAGTTTCTGTCAAGCCTATTATATCAATATCCTCATTTAATACGAGGTGCTCAAGTTAATCCATCTTAATACTTAGACTTCTAGTATTTTTATATAAGCACTTTAAAAAATTATCACATTTTAGCTGCCATTATGTGATGTAAATGAATGGGATTCTTTTTCATTTGGCTGTTTCTTATCAGATACTGCCCATATTTTATCCTCTTCCATCCTTGAGAATGGCTTCTATGAACCTCAGTATTTCATCATATCTGGCACTCTTTACTGAAGGGTCTGTCAAGGTTCCTTTGCTTGTGTATCTTGGGAAGCATGCATGTCCTTGGGGTTGGTTCATGAAGTTTAACCGTTTCTTTTGGAGTGTTTTGGGGAAGGATCTGATGACATCTTTACACGCCTGTATGAATTGTGGTGTTTTTGTTTGTTTTTGAGCTCAGTATATTCAGAGGTATCCAAGAGTTGTCGGTTGGCATAATTGGTTAGTCATTGTGGTTGAGAACTATGGTGTCACTCCCATTGCCTGCTGATTTGATCACTTTCTGGTAGTTGGATTTTAAAGTACTGTATAGCTGTCCTCTTGGTTGTGGAGAGATTATGATGGATGTGATGTATTTAAGGATTTCACAGTTAATTTTTTTTCCCTGAAGCAATCAATTCAATGACTAAATGTGTGATTTTTTTTTTTTTGTCCATTGTGGGTGTCCAGTCAGATCTTTCTTTTTATGACTGTCAGGGGGGACATGGTAGTTGAGGGTGGTGTAATGGTAGTGAAAGAATTATTTGAGGCAGAATCAGCAAAAGAATTCTAGTTTTCCACCATGTAGTTTGGTATCCAGTGCTGTAGTCGGATAAAAGTTCAGTCATTTGGAGCATACAGATAATTCAGCTCTGCTTAAGGGTGTCACATACTGTCCAGGCAGCAGAGCCTGGTGCTCTGGATTTTCCTGGAGATGGTGTTCTGTGTTGTGAAGTTGCCGTTGGTTCCACTAAATGTCCCAGTAACAATTTTGCGGGCAAAACCAGACACGCACCATTGCTGTTGAATAAACTCGGAAAAAGGATAAAATATAAAGACACTGTATCATCTGTAGGTAAAGATCCTTGCATATCTGACCACTCAGTCTTCATCATTGAAGGAAACCTGCACAGCTTCAAAAGTTGAGTATGAAAGCTTTAAATTCATAAATTTGATAGACACTAAAAGTTGTGACTTTAAGTTATGTCTGCACTACAAAATTATGTTGATCTAACTTACGTCTGCCTACTGCTACCACAGTTAATAAATTGCTTGTGTGTTTGCACACTTGGCTGCTTGTATCAGTGGTGCATGTCCTCTTCCAGGAATGCTTGTATTGTCTGAATTGTCATTGTGGATTATTGTGGGACGGCTCCTGTAAGCTAGTAACAGTCGATGTAAACAACGCAAAGTCTACACTGACACTCATTGACCTAATTACATCAACCGTGGTTCTACCTGCTTCTCGGGAAGGCAGTGTTGCTAAATTTATATAGAGGGGGCACTGATGTTGTTGAGAGCCAAATTTGAGTGAAGACACTTCCAGAGTTCAGTCAACATGAAGCATCTCCAACTTAACCTGGTACTTTAAATCAAGTCTTAATAAAACTGTGAGTTTATGGCTTATTAAACAACGACTAACTCCCTTTTCCCCCCGTGACCTAAAAGATGCCAACAGGCCACTCCACCTTGAATGGTCTCTTAGAATATGTGTTAACTATTTATGCTGAACACTCTATTACTACTTGTATGCATTTCTGATGCTCTCTGAGTACAAAACAAACAAGGAGTCCTGTGGCACTTTTCAAGGCTTACAAATATATTTATCACATGAGTTTTTGTGGGAGAAAATTCCACTTCGTCACATCTGATAAAGTGGGATTTTCTCCCATGAAAGCTCATGTGATAAATACATTTCTTAGTCTTTAAAAGTGCCACAGGACTCCTTGTTTGTTTTTGCTGAACTAGATTAACACAGCTACCCCTTTGGAACTTGTCTTATTGCATACTTTTCTCAGACCTGAAGAAAACCTTTGTGTAGCTTGAACTCTTGTCTCACCAGTAGAAATTGGTCCAGTTAGATATTAGCTTACCCAACTTGTCTTTTTCACTAAAAGAAGTTGGTCCAATAACAAATGTTACCTCACCCACATTTTCTGTCTAATATCCTGGGACCAACACAGATAAAATGACTGTTTTTATTTTGTGTCATTTGAATTAAAAAAAGGGCTTTTTAAAAAAAAATACATAGCATGTATTCCTGTATTGTGTTCTGTATTTTTAATAGGTAAATTCTACCATGTTATGACAGTGATAGCATGAGTGGACACACTTCTTCAGTCTGCAGTGTGTCCTTAACCCTTGCTATACTGCTGCGGGAATGATATACCTGATCACATTGAGCAAAACATTAAATCATCTTAAAATTATAGCTATATATGTAGGTGTGTGTCTGTGTGTATATATGTTATGTGCATGTGTATTCAAATAGCATGAAATTTGCCCTGTGAAACCCAGTGTTGAAGCACCACTTAAACACTCAGAGCAAGTAATAGGGCATCAGGTACTTATCTTTTTTCTGGCCTTATGTACAAGGGTGAATGTCACCCATTCATTGTACAGAAAAATGAAATACATCATGGTGTACTGATGACAAGAAAGAGTTTGGCTGTTATGGATGTCTTTATGTAGTAAAGTTCTTCTGTGTAGAAGTACTTCACAGATAGCATGGTGACTGGGCACTTTAGATATATACCAGTAGGACGTCAGTGCACAAAATCTTCTGTTTGGAAGACTTCACAGTTCTAATGGTTTTTAAACAGTATTCTTAATTTAGCAGTACTTAATTGATCTGACAAGTCCTTTAATATAGAGCTATTCAGCCTACAGAAGTTACAAGCTCCACTTAAGTTTAATACATTCCTTGGCTTGGAAATGTTCCATCTGTAAAGCTTACAGTCTCACCAGTGGTGCCTGTGCAGAAGGGTGCACTAAATGGGAGCATTCTTATAATGCATTTAAAAAATTAAATACAGCTGGAAAAGCTATAGTGAACCTTCAGAAATTGCTGTCTTTATGCATTAGTAGTTTAAAAACACTAACTAGTTTTCAGCTTGATAAGTCTCAAAGATGACAAGTTTGAAGTTTTTAGCTTTAGCCATCCGAGTAAAACATTTCTGATCAGAGCATATAGGGAGCACAGGGCCTGATCCTACTGTCTGATCCAGGTGGATTTGATTGTGGGATCAGGGCTCGTTTTTTTCCCAAGCTTATGTAACTGAAAAGTGGTTCAAGTAACTTTGTTCAAACCTCTTTTAAAAACATCACATTTGGGTTGGGATCAAGTAGTGTATAGTAAATTAATCCCAGACACATTAGAAAATTATGAGCAACTGAGTGAAAGGACTACAGTGACAGCTGAAGTTGAGCTATTACTAGCATCTAACAGCCAATAGGAGCTAGGGGCCACCAAACTGATATTTATGCAATTTGTGTATATCCCTCCACACTAATATAGTAACACTGAGCCTTTTAGAGCTATCGTAACTTGGAAGGACTTGCCAGGTGGAGAAGAGATTTCTGAATTTAGTGCTTTATGTAGTCCATAATTTACTCCTTCTCTTTGCTTGGAGCTCTTCAAGACCTTATCTGAAGTTGACTCAATCAGCCATCAGCTGAAGCTCCTGAGGAAGAGTTCCAGTAGTAATGAAAGAGAGAGAATAAGACTCCTGCCCTTGGAAGATACAAATACAAACAGCCTAGGGCCAGTGAGGAAGAGAGGTGAAACTGTAGAGGATGTTGGCCTGCCATGGTACCATATGAAACTGCAGTATCTGGAGAATGTGTAGTTCTGAAGGGTAAGATCTCTGCATCCATTTCTCACTCCCAGCTCAGTCTCCTCAGAGGCAATTTTACAAACAGAAGTTTTCATGTGCTACTTTTCCACCTTGTAAATGCAATTGTATTATACTTGGATATGTGAGTTGTGATTCATAACCTTGTTTCTTATTCTGGACCAAATTTTTCTTCCAATATTTTGTTCCTCAAAACTTGGAGTGCAAAGGCTCATGTGGAATTAAAACAAAACTATATGAGCTTTGCAGAAGGTTGGTTTTAGGGGACTGGTTTGTGGTTTTGGACATTCTGAAGGAGCTGGGAATTGTAGAAATGGTGTTGCCTTTCGCTATCACATGACTTTCTCATCTTTAGGACAAGGGGGTCTGCAGAGTTAAAAAGGAATTGTGATCATTTCATCAGGCAGGGGCACAATTAACAGTGGGAATGCATTTCCAGATATGCCTTTGCCATCCACCCTCCCCAGTGTAAGGCTTAAAGGAGCAAATGTAATCTACATCCTACTGTTTAGCTGTATTTATTTTTCACTGCCTGCAGCACCACTCATCTCCCTAGAGGACCTGAAGTCATTTATTTTCTGTCCTTTGCCTGAGGCTATGATAGTGCACCCTGGAAGGCTTACTCCAAGCCTTCTAGGGTGTTTTGAGGGTATTCCAGCCAGGCAAGGAAAATAAATAGAGAACTCTGACTGTTAAATCCATAGTTAGTGTTTTGGCCTCCTAAGTCTATGCATATGTTTTCAGTTTTATTAAGCATGCACAGAAACATCATGAACTCTCTGGAGGGCAAACCTACTCTACAGAGTGGGGTTCTTACTGATTGTATAGTCCTTCTAGGAGCTATTTGAATGACATCAAACAAAAATAAAAATTCAACAGTGAGAGTAACTAACCATTTGAACAAATTTTCCAAGTGTTCTGGATTCACCATCACTGACAATTTTAGGTCAAGATTGGCTTTTTCCTTCAAAAGATGTGCTCTGACATTTATTGTAGAGAGGTCTTGTGCTATACAGGAGATCAGAGCAGTTCACCACAATGGTCCCTTCTGGCCAGTAGCGGATTTAGAGTTAATGGAGGCCTGTGCCCAGCTTCATTTTTGCCCTCTGCCCTGGGGACCCAGCCAAGAAAAAGAACACTTTCTCTTATTCCCTACCCTGTTCTTCATTCTTTTTTTTCCTTCATCCACCTCCTATATTATACATATTAGGAAGTAAATAAAAGTAAAGTGAGATATCTTGATTGGTTTTTTTGTCTAACTTTTTTTTTCCTCAAAGACCACTTGAAAGTTGCTGAAGGTCTCAGCAGACCATTTAATGATCTTTGTACTGTTACTAACTTTTGTAAATCACTTTGGATAAGAGTGTTTAATGGCACACACACACACACACACACACACACACACACACACACACACACACAAAATCAATCCCTAATAAGTTTTTGCTGGACATCTCAGACCACAGACTGAGAATTTTTGGTCTAGATGAAAGCTTGTATTTGCATTATGCTAGGCTTTGACACATCTGCCATGCAGCTAGGGGCCAGCCCAAAAACTGAGGTGCCTAGGTAGGTGACAGTGAAGGGACCTTTCCTACTGCATCTGCCACGCAGGGCATGAAAGTTCCCCCCTATCATGGCCAAAAGTGCTGGGGACACTTTCAACGGCCTTGGGAGGTGGCAGAGGAAAAAAAGGCAGCAGTACTGAAACTGTCCATGCTGCTGGCTCTTTTTTTAGGTGGCCGGGGACATTCTTCTCCCTGGTTATTGGGGCTACTGCTAGACACCAAATGAAAAATCACAAGCTCTATGGCAATCTGGTGCCTGGGATTTGACAAGCCCTGCCTTACTCTGATGTGAATAAAAAGTAGATGATTGCTTGAAGATACATATGGTATGCAGCTAGGAAGAGCAAGGAGGACCCTGAGCAGGGCCCAGTGTAACCTGCTAGGGTGGGCTCAACAGCATCTACTTGCCCCTCTCCAGTGCCTCACAGTGAAAACCCCTGCAGAAAGCAACTGGAGAGCCAGGATCCAGTTGTTAAAAGGACTCACAGCAAAGACTGCGCAGAGTTCGCATCCCACATTAAACTACTACTCAACAGAAACATAACAATGAACTTTATTGACTAACTAAACAAACCTTATTCTAAGAAAGCATAATACATTTAAATAAAACAGTATGAAACCCAGGAGTCCCAAAGTTCAGTTGGAGTCACCCCTATCTCTATTGCCCTCTTTTAAGTCCTTGAGGCTTAAATGCAGAACGTAAGCAATCCTCATCCTCTCTAGCTGCAGGAATCTTCAGGCAGATGCCATGCAGTCCTTTCTTCCTCCTGTGCAGCCAGCACCATGCAATCAGGTCACTGGCCATCCAACTCTCAGTTCCACTGCAGACATCTCCCCTGCAAAGCAGTCCAAAGCAGGGAGAAAACATCTTGCAGTCCACTCCTGCTCAGCTCCCTTCACTGAGTCCCTTAGCCCATGCACTCTGCAGCTCTCTGTTTGCTCCCCTCCAGGCTGCTCTTCTCAGGCTTCTCCCTGGGCATGTAATTCCAGCTCAACCATAAAACTTGTGGAGCATGCTCAAAGTGCCCCCACACCTTCTTACCAGAAGGTTCTGGTTTCTGGGCTGCAAAATCTGCCCAGCAATGTAATCCAGCCATAAGGGATCCCTAAAAGAGATTGCACCTTTTAATGCACATGGGTTACACCAGCACAGAACCACCTCACCAGTAACTATGCTTACAGGCCAAAGGGACTGGGGGGTGGGCTGATGCTGGGAAGAAGAGCTTTGACCCTAGAGCCTGGGACATGTGGCCACTGCCAAAGAACGCATTTGATTGTCTACATTGCTGCTGCACAGCTAGGGTCTGGGCAGGAGGCTTGAGACACGTGAGCAACAGACTGAATTTTCCCTTACACTCGGGAGATGCTGCATGTGGTGCTTCTGTGCCAGAGGGTGGCATTAGGTGTTTGCTTTTAACCTTTCTCTTTTCTTTGTTTGATCTCTTTATTGCTGTTCATTTAATAAGTTGTATTGCTTTGTATGCAATAATTAGTGAGTCAGGGAGGTGTCCACTGCAGAAAGGACCAGATCAATGCAGGGACTTTAGGGGCTGCAGCCCCGGGCTTCAGCATAAAGGAGGTCCTGTACTTCAGCCCCTATGGCCCTTGCGTTTATCCAGCTCCGTCAGGCCAGCACAGTGCCAAGAGGGTCCGGGGGGGGGGGGGTGTTGGGAAAGGCCCTGCTTGGGCTGAAGGAGCTGGGGTTCTGGGGCCTGAACAGTGCTCCTTGGCACTCCCACCCCCCCACTTCCAGACTGGCAGTTCTGCTCCTGGGGGTGTGGCCAGCTGGTGCATAGTGCAGTCTCTGGCATGACCTTCCAGGGCATGGAGGCTCACCGTCAGGCCACTTGGCCAGGTCCCTGCAGTAGGCTCTGGTGGGGAGGGCTGTGCTACAGGCTGCACTGCACACTAGCCAGCCTGACCCCCAGAGGCAGATCAGCTGTCATGGGGGTGGGAGCTCTGCAGCCTCTGACTCCAAGGTCTTGCCTCTCCAGCGCCAGCTCACCCTCAGGCCACCATGGTGGGGGGCCAGGGCCCCAGGTGGGGAATAGCCCATGATGGTTGGAGGTTGGGGCCCCAGGCCAGGGGCTGCCCATAAAACTGAGCAGCTCAGGGCTCCAGCATTACATAATCTGGCCCTGACTGCAGAGATAGCACCCCAGAGGGGGATGCTCTAACCCCTGCCCTAGATGACTACAACAAGATTGGGAGTTGAGCCCCCAGGCATCTGGGGCTCAGCCTCGTCAGGGTTACAGGGACCTCACAACACAGGAGAGTAGGAGGAGGGCCCTTAAGGTCAGGCAGGACGCTGGGTAAAGGGAGTGGGAGTGAGAACTCAGATCCTTTGCTAACCAATTCTATGGGGGTATTGTGTAAGCCAGAATAATTCACCACAATAATGGGCCCATTCCTCTGGTTACACCTAGTTGCCTTTATGCTATTGTCAAGACAATGAAGAAAGCATGATGCAAATTCTCTGCTAGATTACTTCAGAAAAACACATTTAGAGCACAGTTTGCTGAGTAAGTTCACAGAATGCAGAAAGCCTGGACCGCTTTGCGACTTGCAGTGCTTATATAGTTTAGTCATTTGTCAGATTTGTTCTGAATTTTAGGGGTCCTGTGCCAGGCCCCATGTGTTTCATTGTAAATCTGCCACTGATTCAGGCTATGAATCTATAAAACATTCCCCTTTCTTTAAAAAAAAAAAAAAATAATAATAAAGACTGCTTATGTTTTCTACTCCATCAGGAAATGAGTTAATGTGCTTATCCAGTTTCCTCTAGTTTTTAGGTATGAGATAAACTTGTAAGAAAGCATTATATACAACAAGTACACATTTTACCTATATTGTGAAAATTGTGAGATATCATTCACGTCTCTCAGGCTTGTGCCAAGTGTACATGAACATAAGTCTCTCAGAGAGGCTGATGTGGATACGCTTCTGCTTGTGGCAATAAGTGAGTGGGCAGTTTGGGGGGAAGTTGAGTTTGGGATGGAGCTAGTCAATTGCTTTTGAAGCTGGATGAGTTCTGGGTGATCAAACAGTTAATAATCTCAAATCTTCTTTTCCTTGAATTCAACATGCTCCTTTATTTAATTGACTGGCTACTTAATGAGTACTTGGTCACCTTGCTTTAACTTTGGTAGTGTAGCTTCGTGTTTTCATCAGCATCTAATAATCTTCTCTAACTGTATCTACACTTAACATTTTTTTTTAGATATCCTATTATTGCACTACCACAAGGTGGTTGTGATGGTGGAGATAATACTGTATCTTGGCCACCAGCATTTCAGCTGGCATGCTAGCTAATCTTATTCTGAGTTGGTCTAGGATGGCTTGAAGGTTAAAATACCAGCTACCTGTTTACAGCAGGTTATCCTACTATGGCTACCAATGGTGCAGCTGCAAAGGTGAGAATCTGAAGAAAAAATGTTAGAGTAGACAAAGTCTAATTTTTTGTCGCCTGGTAGTTAAATGGACAGATTTCAGGCAATGCAGTTTTTCTTCTATCTCTGAAAAATTTGAAAGAAGGATGTGACATTTGTCATATATGATGCTTGCTTGATCCTACATACCTTTCTGTGGCACCCACAGAAATTAATCACATGGAAGCATATTATGAAAATACTTTGTGTATTTTTAGCTTCTTGAAGTTTAGTAAAGCAGATGAAGTGAAGGAGCCATTAACAGGGCACCAGCCAGCTTCCCACATCACCAGCAAGTTCTCCATCGAACACAGTTTGAGGGCCTCCATATTAGTGGCTACTGCAGGAGCTTAAATTTCACTTCTTGTATAACTTTTTCTCCTAAACACTTTGCCCCCAATCCTCAATGCTGTTATGGATCCTACTTCATGTTGGTTTCAATAGAAGCTAGGAGCCTAAATACTTTTGAGGATCCGAGTCTGAAAAAGCAAAATTCCCAGGAGCAACTGAGGTGACTGAAACAGTTTGATCAATTTATGCAACTTAAAACTAGAGAAAAACACAAAAACTCCTCAGATATTGATTTCTCTTAGGTGGTACTTGCTCTGTCCTCTAGGTCTTATGGCTCTTAAGATTTTTCTTTTGCATTGGGAAAGAAAGATGTCACTTTAAATACTTTATAGCTACTAATTTGGGAAAATTATTAGAAAATTGGTAAACTTTTTTGCCTAAAATGTTAAAAACCCAGAGTTCTATATGGAACTGATTAATTAAAGTCAATCTGCTATTGTTAAGGAACAGGTCAAATTAAATGGGATCTAAATAAATGTTATCAAATTTTTTAATACAAAATGTTTTATTATTTTGTAGGTTAAAAGTGCTGTAGAATAAATCCAGAGCCTCCAACCTAAATGTTATAAGCTTACAAGCCTATAGAGAGATTGCCCTGGCTTTTTCTTAGCCAAAGTTATTTGAAGACTTTCAGGTGAAAAATTGGTTAATTTTTATACTTAATTGTTTCCTGTTGATAGTTCATAATCGCCACACACCTTTTTACCTGTTGGTTGAAATTCACTCATCCCCGGGGAACAATACATGTATAAGAATAATGAGTTCAAGAATAATGCATTGTTTAAATTTCTAATATGAAGGCTCAGGTAAGACTTAGCTGTTGCACAGGCCCCATGCTGGCCCTCTGAGCTAAGGGGTGTTTCGCCTTTTGGTATATACTCTATTTCTTTTTAAATGGTCAATAAAAAGTTAATATTGGAAAAAAAATGTATTAATTCTTTTGTGTGCCTTGGCAATTTCCCTCTTTGTGATGGTTCATATTTGTTTGTGTGCAATAGCAGATGGTCCTCTTGGTAGATTTTAGTGAGATTGTCCACAAACTGGCAAATCTGAAATCAGCAGACAAGGTACAACACTTTTATGAACTACACAAACATTTGACTTTGTTTGACTCTGTTGTGGCTTTTGGAAACATCTAGTTTGTACTGGGCATGCTCAGAAGCATGTGAGCAAAATCTGGCTCAGAATCAGTATACTAATGTTACATGACTTCATTTGCATAAAAACAACAAGGAGTTGTGTGGCACTTTAAGACTAACAGATTTGCAAAAAATAAATCTGTTAGTCTTAAAGTGCCACACAACTCCTTGTTGTTTTTTTACTGGACTAGACTAACACGGCTGTCCCTTTTGAAATTCATTTGCATAGTATCTGTAGGTCTTTATTCTGCACGCCAAACACTGGTGAACATTTACTCATGGGAGTAGTCTCACTGAAGTTTAATATGACTCCATGGGTATGTGGTCATCATCATGAGTCAGTGTTGCATAAATGAGCCCTCTGTGGCTATTAACTCAATATCTAGCGCTACGTGCCTCAGTTTAACTACTTAAGTCTATAACTTCGAGCAGCAAAGGGTTTCAGTGGGACTACTCACAGGTAAGGCAACTTTTTAGGAATTCATGAAGACCCACCAGTTTGAATATATTAATATTCTAGCTAATGAGCATGCATCTCCATAGTAACTAATTGAAACCAATGGGCCCACTCACAGGGTAAGGTATTAGGCAATGTGAATAACAATAGTATAATCTGTCCCTTCATTAATTAACTTATGGTTTACTTCAGTGCTGTGGAGATCTGGTGGGTATTCGTAGAACACAACCACTAACATGACTCATTCCATGTTGATTAATTTGTGACTTCATCCCAGTGTTACATGGACTTGACAACTGAAATACTGGAGTCTGCAGGTATTCATGCTGATCCTCTTTTATCCCCATCTGTTCTTCATCTGAGAAATGGAGCTTTCATGCCTATATCAAAAGGTATCTGGGAGGTCCCAAGTGTTTTAAGTAAATCTTGCTGATTGCTCTAGTACCGCTGACTGACTGCTTCCACAGTAGATGCTTGTGTCTGCCCTGTAGAATAACAAGTCTCACTGTCTTTCAGATGTTCTCTTCTGTCCTTAAGTGGACTGGTGTCCAGCTGAGAACCTGGTGAGAGGTTTTGAATGTCTGTAATGATACAATACTTGTTTCTTTCCCAGTTAACATGTTTGCATAAGTGTGATATTTGATTACCTTTGAGACACTGAAGTCTAGTGGGAATTAAAATCCTAGCATGTCTGTCTGTTAACATCTGTGCTAGGGAAGACAGTCCACCCCTTGGTGTATTTAAGATTCAACAGCTCTAAAGTCTGATCTTTACTGCTATGTTTAGCTTTTTTAACAATATTTTTTCTCTTCCTAAATACGTAGTGCTTTTGGCCTTCCTGTTACTCTGCAGCTTTTTGGGTGACAAGCTTAGTTACTATGGTGACAGGTGCTATGGAAAAAGCTCAGATAAATAGATAGAATTAATGTGCTCAAACTGATAGGTCTTAGCAAATTCTGAGAATTCTGCCCTTGAAGAATGGGATTCATTGTCAGTGATCAGCACCTCTGGAATGCTGCACATGCATGTTGAAATTTGATAGAGCTTAATCTTCTGCAGATGCTACTGTTTGCTAGGTATGAATTTTCCATGAATTTAGAATAATAGTAAATGGGTTTCTCTGTCAGGTACAGGAAAGCCCTCCATGTAGGTTATGTTATGGTCTTTCTGGAACTTTATGATCTTGCCTCAGCTGTTTTGTCTGTACTTTTTGTAAGAGATTACATCCATCACAGAGAGCATGCAACATAGCTGAGCATTTAGTTCAGGGCAGAAAAAAATTCCTCCTCCTCTTTGCTTGTGCTTTCCATTACATAGGTGGCTACTGACCCTTTTCTAGTTCAGAAGCTGAATTCTTTGATGAAAAAGGTTTTGGGAGGAAGGTCTTGTTGAACCAGTAATACAGACAGGTTTCAGGCTGAGCTAGTGTAGACTGGAGAAACCAGTTATCAATGCCCATTCAGAAAAAGGAACCACAATTGGGTTCAGCAAAAGTGACTTCATTTCAGATCAGTGAATCTTTATCAATGCTACTGACTTGATGCTTCCAGGAGTCTTCTTTCTAGCTGAGGTTTTAAAGAGTCAAAACTTCTGAAGAAAACAGCTGGTACCGGGTGTGCAGCCAAACGTCTGACAACATCCCCTGAAAGGTTTTATTGCAAAAGAGAGATGTTGCTATATTTGGATAGATTGCAGAGTGAGCATTGGGTGGGGTTTTTTTATTCATGGATAAATTTCTGTGCTACAATGAAAATAATGAAGTCACTACAAGATAGAGAGTGCTATACAGCAGCACATGAATTGGGGGCTAAGTTTGCAACTCATATCATTGCCAGTAGCCACTGTGGGGTGGAGGGGCAGATTGGCAAAACAGAAACATTCACATTTGTTTCGTATAATATTTTTAAATATAGACATTCCTTAGCCCCTGGGGGCCCACTTATCCTAAAAAATACTAACATCCATGGTACTTGGTTTATGCATTTAGCTGTGATTTGGAGATAAAGAAGGAACAGTGATCAAAAGCATCCTTTGATAGCCCAGGAAGTTATACTGACACTTTTTGAGGGTAAAACAGAGCTTTCAATAATCAGTCCAAGTGGGAAGTGTGTTTTTTCAACTGTCCTTCACTCCCTTCACCATCCTCTCCCTTCCATTCTCTTAACTATGATGGTGTTTGAAGTTTTCTGCAGTCAGTGTCATCCCTAGAGGATGTGAATCGGCAGCCAGAGGATGGACAGGAAGTTTGTGTTCTGTGGTTTCTTTTTGTGGCCATGCCTACCCGTAGGCAATTTTCCTTTTTTAAGTAGCAGGGGGCCTTACAAAATGGAAGAAAGGTGTTCTTGACAAGGCATGCTAAAGGACGTGTCCGGTGAAAACAGCTAGGGAGAAATCTATCTTATTTAAATGCCTTCAATTACTTGTTAATAGGCTATGTGGCAGTTGGAATCACACACAAACATTCCATGAAAGAAAGTGGGCCTTGGAGACAGCTGGAATAAAATAAATAGGATTTTTAGATGCACTCTTTCTTCATATCCTCTTCTGAATTTTTAGAAGGGCCACTCTTCTGTTTTTGACCATATCTACAGATAGAATTGCTAGCTGTAAAAAAACAACAAGGAGTTGTGTGGCACTTTAAGACTAACAGATTTATTTTTTGCATGAGCTTTCGTGGGAGAAGATCCCACTTCCTCAGATGTTTCGAAGCATCTGAGGAA
>ML682034.1:7132956-7480254 GCA_007922195.1 Podocnemis expansa
TTCCTCAGATGCTTCGAAACATCTGAGGAAGTGGGATCTTCTCCCACGAAAGCTCATGCAAAAAATAAATCTGTTAGTCTTAAAGTGCCACACAACTCCTTGTTGTTTTTTTTACTGGACTAGACTAACACGGCTATCCCTTTTGAAATTGCTAGCTGTAGCTGCTCTGAGTTTGGCCTCATTTATACACTGTCCATCACCATAGCATCCAAATGCCTTTTAGAGTTAAAATAAACAACAACATTAGCCTTTGTTATGAGGTTTCCTCTCCATTCCTCTGTGAAGGGAAAAAGATGATGTGAATGTGCCTTCTTTTTCTTTTAAAATAAATATATAAATGATATATTATGTCTTGTCCTGCTTCATGGAAAAACAAGGATGGAGATGTGAAGCCAGCATATGAGGAGGCTCCTTGATTTTCTTTAGGTTGTGTACATCAGAAGTTTTTAACTTGAGGTTTATTGCCAATTAACTCATGCTAGAGGACACTTTTGTTGCTGTCTGGACTGTTTGTCCTGGGACCCAGCTGTCTGTAATTTACCCTTAATAGTTTGCATGAACTGCAGTTTTCTCTGGGTTGATCTCTACTGCACACCACAGATGTTTCTTGAAGCAAATGCTTCTGGAATGTACAGAGTAATGTGTATAAAGGTGTTAATAACTTGAGTTTATGGGCAAACAGGTTAAAAACTCTAGATGGACATATCCTTGATTGTTCCCAGAGTGATTTTGACAGTCTTGGGTCAGCACCCAAGAAAGACCTGTCAACTGCACATGCAAATTTCATACTTTCAGTAGACAGTTCAATTGTTCATGAGGAGTGGAGAAGTCAAGGGAGAAGTGGTCTTTTATGGATCATGGACCCTGAGCACTTGGAACCTTGAAAATACAGATCTAGTGTTAACTTTGAAGTTGATGCAGTGGTCTGTAGGGAGATAGTGAAGAGAATGGGCTTTGGGAGTCATTGCAGGCCAAAGAGGTGGGGCAGGTATGTTGCTATAGAATGTACCAGTTGCTGTTTTCTTTAGGCTGATGCTCTTAAGTCTGTATAAACAGCACTGCAGTAACCAGTCCAAGAGAAACTAGGACATTTATGATAAAAAAAAAATTATGTTGAGTAAGGATGGATGGCTGTCTCTGAGCAGATGTGGAAGAATGCATATTTTTGGATTATGGTATGTGTGAATCCAGAGTCATCAAGGCATCTAGAAACACCCTTGAACTGCAGGCCATCTTGATGATTTGTTGATATAAGCCTTTGATTAAAGGAAGCAGTACTGTGATGGCAAGCTACTCAAAGTGTTTTTCCCCCTCCTCCTAGCTAGGATTTAACTTCAGCCAGTTTTTCCTCATCCATGCCAAGAGTGATCAATGGCTGTAATCTTTGAAGAGATTAACCCATTGTTTCTGAATGGAAACAATAACTTTTGGTTCCTGCCTGGCTAATTTGCCCACTTTGTTGTGACATCCCAGGAAGCTATTATGTGACACTTGTGTACGTGAGTTCACTGGACTTTTATAACACTCCATCCAAATCTTGATTGCATTGAATGCTGTTGGGGGACCCTTTAGGATTTCGCTTTTCCCCATTAAAGATGACTGCAGGTGTATAGGATTCTAACTTTATCAGCCTCTGAGCTCAAAGTGAATGAAAGAATTTTCTCTCTGTTCCCATGGCTCTAATATCAATAGGCTTTGATAATATAACAACCAGGAAAGGGCAGCATGTTGTGATAGACAGTTTAATATTACCTGCCTGCTGTGAAGTACGCTGGCCAAACTAAAGAACTGCAAAGTATAAATTGTCTTTTTAACACTGATAAATAGTTACAAAAAAAGTAAGAAAATATTACATCTTAACTGTAGTTTCTCTGTAGGGCTCAGCAAATCTGGTTAATCTTTGAGCTATTCTTGTTTATTAAATCTTCCAGCCCTATAATGATTATTTCTTTAACCCTTAGGAGGTTGGTACTTTAATCTGTGACATGGAGACAATTGCCCAGCATCTTAGCAATGTCATTTTTTTACCCATTTTCATTATGTGAACCTACCAGCTACAAGTCTATCTTCTCCAATCATTCTTAAACTTATTCATAGTGTGCAGAACATTTTAATACAAAGGTGGTCTTGTGGATGCCTGCCCTCCCATTTGCCACAGATCAGACCACATTCCCCATCTGCTGGCCACTTCCCCTGCCATTCCTGTGGCAAGTTGAAAAGTGATATTAGGAGAGTATCTAGTTTGTTTTTTTCCTAGTTGTCATTTAATGGAGACTAGCCAATAGAACTAGAAGACCCAAGACCACCATACAACTGATCAGCTGTTCATGAATTTTCTGGTCCAGTGGTGTATTAGCTCTGAGATTGCTTGCATAGTTTATAGGATTCTCAGTTATAACTGACTATAAAGAAAAGGATAAAAACACATACTATGGCTTAATCAGTTGATGACACCTGCCCCTAGGTCGTGTATTCGAAGGGTATAAACAGCAAGAAGAAAGGAGGATACATCAAGATTGCCCAAGGAGGTATGTGTATATATATATATAGGAGTAATCAGATGAATTTAAGTAATGTATCATTCAGGCTGAATATCAGGGGGAAAAAAAAATCCAACCATTGACATCTATTACAATGTGATAGAAATTTCCAGATGGTAAAGAAATCTGTTGGTTTGTAAGGTGCCACAGGACTCTCGTTGTTTTTGCTATTACAGTGTGGAATAGTCTCGGGGTGGGGGGTAGGGAAATGGTAGAATTTCCACTGCTGAAGACATGTTAAAAACTAGAGAATGGTAATACTTTATAATAATAAATGACCAAATTCACCAGCATGTTCCATCTGCTTTGTTCTGCTCTGGCTTTCCTGGCTTTGTCACTGGAGCAACACAAAGCAGGTGGAGCATGCTGATGATTTGTGCCAATGAATGATATTTTAGAGTCTGAGGTGTCAAACTCATTCAACGTGGGGGGCCACATTGGAAGGCAGGACATGATGTGGGCCATGTGTCCACACAGGCTCCCCAACTCTTTCCTCTGCCATGTTCAGAGCAGCACAGGCTCCCCTTTCCCTTCCTGAGCCCCACATGCTCTGCAACACCTTCCCTTTCCTACTGGCTCCCGGATCCCCTTCCCCTGCTGTGCAGCTCTGGAACACCTTTCCACTTCCTCTACCATGTGGTGGCAGGCAATCAGTCTCAGTCAGAACTGCAAGCAGGCTGGGCTTGTGCATCCCCTATTCGCCAGTCACTATCCATCATTCACCATGCTGGCCTTTGTTTGGGCTCAGTCCTGGCTGGCCTTTGATTGGCTCATTACCATGTGGGATCCACCCACTTTTTCCTTTTCTTATTTGTGATTTGTGCAATGTGTTGTCAATCAGATCAGCATGCTGACTGACTGACAGTGAACAGTTGGGGTGGAGGGCAGAGACGGGGCTATCTGGGAGCCCAGACCAGCTTGCTGTCACTGAGACTGTGATTGGTTGGCAGACCACAGCAGAGCTTGGCAGAGATTGCCTGGAGCACTTTGTTTGTTTGTTCCCCTGAGCTGTGACTGGGATCATGTGAGTGACTCAGAAGCGTGCCTAGCTCTGCTCTGCTGGCAGCAGCCTCTCTTTACTGTTTGCTGCTGCTGCTGCAGAGAACTCCCAAGCACAGACCAGGCAGTAGCTCCTTGGACCGGATCAGATCCCTTGGTGGGCCAGATCTGGCCCATGGGCTGCAAGTTTGACACACTTGTTTTAGATAATTTAACACTTTCCATGGAAGGATTTAAAAATATTGTATAACAGTGGATGTTTTCCCCATTTTATAGATGAGGAGTCAGAGATGAATGAAGTCTGTGCCAAAGGCTACAATGAAATTTAGAAGGAACTGAGGAATAGAAACCAGGTTTTCTGACTCCCAAGTCTTTGCTCTTGACACTGGGCTTGATTCACTAGATGTTTACTCCGGTTTTATGCCAGTATAACTCCACTGATGATGTTATGCAGTGGTGAAACAGGTCCATTGCCACAAAGAACAATCCTGCACTGGCAGTGGTTTCCGTTTGATATGATGAATAGGGCTGTCAGCAAAGGCTTTTTTTTTTTTCCTGTAGCACGTTTCATCTCAAGATTCAGAAGTGCTTTATATCATTAATCCACAGCATTCCTTACAAGTAGGTAAGAGATATATAGGAATAACTTCACTCACCACTGAAATGCAACTTGCTACTGGGTGGAATACAGTAGTTACTTAGTAGTACTCAGAAACACTACATAACAGTTTAGAGACTTTTAACAGGCAAATGGACAAAAACTTATTTTCATGTCTCATTATAAAAAGAAAAACAAAAAAAGAATGTCTCTTCGGGAAGCTAGTGCCTTCTAGCCACATGAGATGCATCAGGGAGAGATTTGCCACATACTAAACCACCAGATCTCCTTCTTGGAGCACATTTCTGGTCACTAGAGGTCTCCCATTCAGCCTTATACTGTCAGATTTAACAGGATCACAGCCTAATATGGTATAACTTCATGGTGTGTCTAGCTTCTCCCAATCTATTGGGACAACGCAATGCCACTCCCTCTGGGTTGTGGGAGAAGGACTTACCTTAATCAAAAGCTTGAAATAAACTTAAAGAATAACCATCAAATAAATATTAGTGGGGCAAAAATACTATATGCATAATTTGTCATTATTAGCAGAGACAAAGGAATGAACATTGGCAGCTGTTAATTATGTGCACATTAATGATATATACCATTTTAGTCAAAGGAACATCACAATTTTATTTCTTCCCTTAATTTTATGCTGTGCTGTTTGAAATGCTAATGAAGCCAGAATTCTCAAAGGTCATAAACTGAATACATTGGGAATTTTTTTTACTTTGTTTCAAAACAATTAAAATGAGGTTCGGTTTCTAATTTTGCTAACAATGTTAGCTTTTCTGTTAATTAGTGTGGGTAGCAATGTGTCCTCAAACTGGTCATTTGCAGAATGGAAAGGCACTTTATTTTCATTTAGATCACTCCTTGGTGTTTTCTTCCTTGGGATGTTTTTCTCCGATTGATTATGCAAAAGAACCGGTGGCAGAGGATGGGAGGGGGAAAGACAGGGGGAGTAAAGGAAAGAAAACAAAAGAAAAGTGCAAATTAAGCAGAACCCAACATTGCATTTTCCAAGGGGCCATTTATCATCCTTAGAAAGTTTTGGTTCTTCACAAATAATAACGAAAAAGGGTTGTTAATTGCTGTATTCAGGTAACTGACAGAACTGTGTCATGAAAAAGGAGAATTTCTGCATTGCCGTTCCTGATGATGACACTTGAAGGTTGTTCTAAACTTTTTCGTTGCTAAATTAAGAAATTCTCTTCTCCATTAATCTGGTGGCTGACTTTTTTCATTTTGTTTTTAAACTATTAAATGACAGGGAAGTGACAATTCATGTAGTATGGAAAGAGGAAGGAAAGAATGTTTCCATTGATTTGGTGTATATGGTATAATTGAATAGTTTTGCAATACACATTTAAATGGCATAAAGTATTTATAATGCCTGATCCAACTCCTGTTGAAAACATTTGGAGTCTTTCTGTTGACTTCAATAGCTGAGGGCTTCAGTATCTGTTGTTAAGTGCTGGTTTAAAAGTGGTTTCAGATATTAACTTTAACCTTAGTGGTTTCAAATATTAACCTTAACTCAACTCTTGTATCTTCTTCACATCTTCCGTCTTGTGACTGGAGATCTTTACCACTTGAGACACATAGTTTATCTGCCCTGTTGAGCATATGAATGCCAATAATATGGCCCTCAGTTGTATGACAACATACAAACCCTATCAGGCTACAAGTGGAAAATGTCAGGGTAGGATAATGCAGATTCTTTTACCCATCTGATTAAAGCATGGTGCTGGGGTGAAAAAAAAAATGTCCCAATGGATTTTGCACAAGTAAATTCTATTGACTGCACTTCATATTGTATTGACACAATATCAGTGGTGCTGAGCTTATCCATGTGCACAAAAAAAGGCCAGGCCTATGCATCTTTGAAAGGAGCTCTTTATTTCTCAGATAAGTAGGCATCATTCATTTCCACATTTATTACATAGAGAAGTATGGTCCTGCATGCATGTGTCATTTTTCTTATCTGTATATGTTTACCATCACATTTTCAAATTTCCTTAACATTTTCTTCCATATTATAACAATATTTAAAACAGCAGCTTTCAAACCTAAACAGCAGCAAATAATGAAATACATCACTCAAGTCTCTGAATTTAGTTCAGTGTTCTAAGTGTTGCACAGGCTTAGTTGTTCTGCCCCCTCCCCAAGGTGAATTTTACCCTTTTAGGGTCTCTATTATCCTGCTGCATTGGGGAGAGGAAGAGCTTTGTTACAGATATGCAGACTCAGGGATGTGTTGCTGGAAAAATATCTTTATTCAGAGTTCAGGGCCAGATTTATCCAGTCATTGGTCCCAACAACTTAATTGGTCATGGCCAGACCTAAAGGCTCAGGGACAGATTGTATGCCACAGCAGGGTTGAATGGTAATGGTGACTTTACTAGAACAGCACATGTTTGGATGTAATGGAATAAAGTTTTGACCACTAGAAGGTCATGTACTTGAGAAACAGGAAAACTAGGTAAGTCCAAATTATTTATTTTGTAAAATGTATTGGTCTTAAGTATTCCCATAGCTTCCAGTACCAAAGTGTCTGAGCATCTCGCGCTTAGTATGTTTTGTCCTCTGAGAACATCTCTGAGGTAGTGAATTATGCTTATCTGCATTCCATGGATAAGAGACAGAGAAGTTAAGTGATATGCATGAAGACAATATCGACCAGAATATGCATATAGACAAAAGAACCAGGGAAATCGAACCTAGGTCTTCTAAGTCCCAGGGTCGTGCCCTAAATGTGAAACCATCTTTCACTGCTGAGGTACTCTACACGTGTTTGCAGTTCCAACAGCTTAAAAATATTGGCTTGTTCAAAAAACTGACAGATCACTTTAAGAGAATATTTTGGGTTTCAGCAGATTTGGCATATTTTATAAAAACGTGTTTAGAGGATGCATGAAAATGCAAAAGGTAAAGTAATATGGTGTAGACACTTTCCTATTTACAAAAACAAAACAAAAACTCAGTTAACTGAGGCAACATCCTCTCCATTTCTTGGCAAAAAACTTCCATTTTCTTGTCTTCCAAGCTAATTATGGATTTTCATGAGCACACTTTGTTAATCAGGTTTAATGATACTAAACCCCAATCACATTATTATTTTCCAGGACTATGCTGGAGACATGCCACATTAACTCAACAAAATACATAGACAACAGCAAAAACACTGATAAACAAAACTCTTATTAGCAGCTATAGAACTAGCCTTTTTTACAATGTGGCGCATCTAGGTATTTATAATTAAATTAATAAAAACCAGCAAAAAGGTGAAGCTGTCTTTTGAAGTAGATTAGAAGAGCCTATTATATTTAAGAGCAACTTCCGTGGGAGATTTAGTCCTGATTTTTATCTTCATTCTTCCTAAGGTGTGCAATTGAATAGGCTAACAAAATACAAATGAGTAAAATACTAATCCACTTTTAGCACATCATTACAGCGCAACACATTATATTTTTCATAATTATTTCTGTACTGTGTACGCTGTTGCCAGAGCCTTTTCTGTCACAGAGTTACGTGGTACCCAGGTTCTTATGTGAGCAAGAATTGTCCCATCATATGGAAAAAATATGTAACGGCCTCAAGGGAAGGATCATCAAGAATTAAGGATCAAGGATCATCTTGTGGAGTTTCTCTCCTCTTTTCTTGAGGAGGCATAGTTTCAGCGTTGTCAAGGTTTTATTCACAGACCTGTGATATTTAGTGTTCTTATGTCCCTGGCTCCTGGAATCAAATTATAGCAAGAGGATTTCAGCTTTCATTTAAAAAAAGAAAGAAAAAACTTCTGACCTTTATATTTGTGAAGAAAATCCTGAAAACATACACCCAGCCTGCAGAGAAACCAGAACACAAATAAAAAGATCACTCAATACTTGCCCTGTTCCGTTTCTTCCTTCTGAAGCAGCAGGTATAGCCACTGTTGGAAGACAAGGTACTGGGTTACCTGGACTGCTGGTCTGACCCAGCATGGCTGTGTTTATATCTCATTATTTTAAAGCCAAATATCATGCTTTACTGGAGCCTTGCTTCTGACTTTTGAACACTTGGGGTTGGCAATACTGTAGCTTCTCTCTAGAGCAGTGATTCTCAGACACTGTGTTGGGACACATTACTGTGTCACCATTCAGTGTGTATCTCTACACTGGAGGCTTAAGTCAACTCAACCTGGCTTAAGTCAACTTAAGTACATCCAGGACTATATTTAGTATTTATTAAGTCGACTTAAGCATTTGCTTAAGTTGACTTAATAGCTCCTGCCCTGGAAGTTGACTTAAGGTTTTAAGTTGACTTTTGAGGGCAGGCTGGGTCGGGCACCCTGCCCCGGGTCTTGATTGGACTCAGGGGCCCAATCCATCCCCAGTCACAACCAGCAAGGCGCTGGGAGCTTGATCTGGGTTGCAGCCCCTTGCCATAGGGGCCAGGAACTTGCTCCTGTGGTGAGGGCCTTGGAGTCTGATCTGGCTCCCAGTCTCTTGCCGCAGGCAGCGGGGGCTGGGAGTTGGCTCCAGCAGCCGGCAGCAAATGGCTTGGAGCTGGATCCGGCCCCAAGTTGCTTACTGCGAGTGGCTTGGAGTCTTATCTGGTCCCCAGCCACTTGCCGCTGCTGGAAGGTGGATTGGCAGCCTGGTCAATTTCACAGGCTACTCCTGATTTAGGAGTAGCCTGTGAAATTGATGAGGCTGCACAGCTACCTGCTGGTGGTAGCAAATGGCTCAAGGCTGGATCAGGCTCCAAGCCTCCTGCTTCCAGTGGCAAGTGGCATGGGTACCAATCTGGACCCGCACTGCTTGCTGGCGGTGGCAGGAACCAGCCCCAATCCCCCTTCCCCTTGCAGCAAGGGGCTTAGAGCCAAAGGGGGCTCTGTGCCCCTTGCCGCAGGTAGCTGGAGCTGGATTGGGCCCACAGAGCCCATTCAGATCCTGGGGTGGGGTAGGGGCAGGGCCTGGGCCGAGGATCCTGGTATGTCTATACCGTGTCCAGTGCAGACATACTCTGAAGTTGACTTAAGGTCAATTTAGTCAACCTTGTTAAGTCAACTTCAAAGGGCCCCCCAGTGTAGAGATAGCCAGTGATAAGTATGTTGTTGAGAGTCGGGGAGATAGCAGGCTGGTGTGTCCTGTAGGGTCACAGTATGCCACCAAGTGTGTCAAAACTTGCAAAAAGTTAAGAACCACTGCTCTAGAGCAGTGGTTTTCAAGCTCTCTTTCTTGGGACTCTGTTGAAAAAATCATTTATGCCCATGGCCCAACAATTACATCTTTGAGCAATGCATTCCACTGTTTTGGTGGTAGCAGCAGGAGATGCTGGGACTCAATGCCTGAGGGTGTGCAACCTGGTACTGGGTCCCGACTCTAAGTTTGAAAACCACTGCTCTAGAGAATAGTGTTAGCTACCCGGTGTAAATGACTGTCATCAAGCAGGTCTTTGATCTGTGGGCAATCACGGATTGGGTTAAAGTCAATGGACATTCTTAAATTCTGGGTTTTTTTGGGATCAGTTTAAAGAGCAATTAAATGTCTCTTTTTATGTAATGAGACAGCTAGAAATGAGATGAGGCTATTGCCCAAAGCAAGACCAGATCAAAGGCTGAGCCATATGGCCTAAGGGCAGGCTACTTTGGTGCAAATGCAAGTGCTTAGGGATAGTTTGGCAAGCTGAGTGTGGGTTAGAGGGAGGAAGCTAGCAGAAACTAAAAAGAGATTTTGCAGATAGCTAGTCAAGTTGTCATGAAAATAGCTGTGAGAGAGTCCTGAAGGGGAGCAGAGAAACCAAGTTCCTCAGAGCACACTACTATTCAGAGTAGTATAACAGCAAATTGTGAGGAAAGAAACTATTTGCTTTGCTTTGTTTGCCCTTTTCACTCTTAACAGTGGTAAGGGAAACAGGACTCTACGTTCTTTGTAAATAACTAGGATTGTATTAAATAATATACCTGATGCATGCATCAGTTTCTCTACCCGGTGGAAACAACCTGGCAAAGCACCAAATGTTGGTTAACTTCAGGGTTCAAAAGTAGGTCTAGAGAGCGGTGGGAGAACATTTTTGTTGAGATGACGTGTTTTCCATGCTGACTCTAGCTCCTGGTAATCCCTCTCCTCTGTGTTTGTAAAGAACCTTATCCCTTTGGAGCAACAAAAGCGGGACTCTCCCTTGCCTGTCAATGGTCATGAAGGAGAGCTTTGTGGAAATACTCTAGCTTGGGGTTTTTTTTACTTTAGGCTCTATAAGATGGGTGGTGGTTCAGAAATAATTTGCATCACTCCTGTCGCACCCAATCTTCCCTTGTCTCTACCGTCTTCTTCTATGCAAACTCCTCAGTTGGGAGTGCCTTCCTCAGTTGGGAGTATGAATGTGTTGGGATGGCTTCAAGGGAAGGTAGTGAGACAGAAGCAGATGACTGTCTTCCCTACTCCCGCCCACCAACTTTTGCATAGGGTGGGCAGATCCTTGTGTAATTTGACATTATTTTGTGCAAGAATTGCAATTTACCATTAACAGTAACCTGCATAAGACACAAAAAAAGCAACCTCTTTTATTTCTTAAAGTGAAAGTAAAAAAATTAAGTTCTGTGGTTTTTTCTTTTTTTTTTGTTTTTTTTTAGTTTTAGCTTTAACCTTAGCAATTCATCTACCTTGGAAATCTCTGCAGTTCATCTGCCTTAGGGTATGTCTATACTGATGGCAGCAAAATCGCTTCTGTCAGTGCGATCTTCCAGATGCGATTCAGTGGTGAGTATGAACCTGCTGAATTGCTCTGGAAGTCACCAGGGCAACTCCAGCCCCAGAATTGGAGTTGCCGTAAGCTGACCACAAGGCATTTGCGGTTGGCTTGCCCTAATGTGTAGGACCTAGTTAGAGAGTCTTTGGGAGATATGCAAGGTATTTTATGTACCTTGCATATCTCTGCTGACTGCCACCAGGAAACACGGCAGGTACAGATAAGGGCAGGGGTCAGCAACCCAAAAGAGCAGCAGAACCATTTCCCCCCACCCTCCCACCACAATCACATGAGCCCAAGCCGGCCCAGCAGCTGCGCCATGGCCCCAAGCCCTGGCGAGGGAGGTGTGGGTGGCATGCACTCCTTCTGTCCCTTCCTCCCCTGGCAGGGCGGAGCAATGCTGTCCAACCAGCTGCCCCTCCCAGGAATGGCTGGCAGAGAGCTGCAGCTTGTGGAGACGGGGCCCTGGAATGGCCCACTTTGCGAAGTTGAGGGTGCTTCGAACTGGCGACCCCTGGGCTGAACAGGCGCGATCCAGGGTCTGGGGGTGAGGCAGCCTCTGTTCAGGCCTGGAGAAGCCAGATCGAAGTGGCCTGCACTCTGCAGAGGGGCCATTCCAGGGCACCGACTCTGCAAGCTGTAGCTCTCTGCTGACCACTCGCGGGAGAGAGAGCCAGCTGGGGGTAGATGGGAAGCGCTGCTCCGCCTCACCAGCGGAGGGAGGGATGGAGGGAGTGCGTGCCTCCTGCACACCCCTCACCAGTGCTAGGGGCTGCGGCGCCGCTGCTGGCCTGCTTCCAGCTCATGCGGTTGTGGTGGGAGGGTGGAGGTGACCCTGATTTGGCCACGAGGCTGGGGCCAGTCAGGAGTCCCTGGAAGACACCTGGCTCCCTGGAGGAGATTGCTAGGGAGCCAGAAGGGAATGCTTAGGGAGCCACAGGTGGCTCCCTGCGCCTGTGTTGCTGATCCCTGGACTAGGGCTTAGAAGTCTCTCTAGATCGGTAGGGTGGTCTGGTAGGAATGTGAAATAACAGGTGCTGTATAAAGTTAACCAGTTTAATTGGGATGGGGAATATATTTTAGTCAGTTTAAAACTTTTTTCCGATTAACATCTTAGTAACTTAATTAATATATTGGGGAAAAATATCTTCTCAAATAATTGATGGTGGTGAACTGGGCTGTCAGGGGGTAAGGGAGTGCGAATGGAGTGACTATCCCACGCCCTGCAGTTTGGTGAGCCCTGCACTGCCTTCTCCCAGCCCCTGTCTTCCTTTGCGGGGGGTGCTGTGTTTGGCAGAATTTCTGGCCTAGTTCCTGGAGAGGAGTGACCATGTGACGATCCAGGCATGGGAGTGTGGAGCGCAGTCCCCAGACAAGACTGCCCTGTCTATTGGGGGTGGACCAGCCAGCCCAGGGACAGGATGGGAGTATGGAGCTTAACTCTGGCCCAGGGTGGCTTGAACCGCCCCCCCCCCCAAGCGCTGGGGGGGGCGGGGGTGAGGGTCCCCACAGACTGATGTGCTCTAGGCCCTGCTCACCCCTAGAGTTGATGGCTCTGGTGGTGATAATTCAAAAGTAAGCCTCAACTATTTTTCCTTGTCTGGATATAGTTTTGCAAGGCACGCCTGCCAGCACAACATGAGGCTCATTTGTTGGTCACTTTAAAGTCAACATGGATTTAATCATAGGCTTGGGAGGGGAATGGAAACAGATGATAACATATCATGTCTTTAATATTTATATGTATACACACGCATTTACATACATACACACCTTTTTGATCATTGAAAGCAAATAAAACCATATACATGGCACCATTTGTGCCAGTCTGTCATACCACATATCTTACAACTAATTAGACTCTAATCAATAGACTCAGGCAGAAGAAGATAAATTGTGATAAATAGCATAGTACTAAAATCGCGCATTCAGGGCTCTGTGATACACCAGAAAGAAATTACTTTGTCTGCAATTTAGTATGGGTTGTGCATTGTGTGTGCTGTAATAAGGACTGAATAGATATAACTATAGTAATCTACCAGCACTACTCAACTTATACAAGTAGAACTATACTACAGGAGGCCATCAATCTTTTCTCAATAGTTCAGAAAAGGAATCCATTTTCTTTGATAAAAGACCCATTGGTCTTGTGATCTATAAATCATCCTTTCAAAAGAAGTCCTTTGAAATATCAATTCTGGGAACTCTCTCAGAATATCATTTTATAACTTTTTCCAGTGATGGAAGATAATCCTCAAATCTATCAAAAAGGAAAACCCATGCCATTTTTCACTGAGTTTCAACAACTTTAGTAGAAGCTCTCTAAAGGCCCAATATTCCAGCTCTCATCTTCTAAATCTTGTGAATTAAGTCAGAAGCTTGATGTCAAGATGCCATTTTTCTAAGGTGGGAAGGGTGGAGTGACTGAAATAAAAACTGATTCACGTAAGCAGGGCTTTTTCCACGCCTTTGCATGTGAACTTGGAACCAGTTACTTTTAAGAACTCATTTCGCAGTTACTAATGTACTTTAGGAAACCCTGGAGAATGCTTTCCATCCAGCTCCTTTCAGGGGCCATATTTTTTATGTGAGTTTCACAAGACTTAAAGTCAACCTAATGCTTTGGGTTCACTCATCTGAGCCTGAAGATTAGTCTGCTCTTCGTGTAACAGTTCTGTATGGTAATTAGGGATGGGCTGAGGACTGTTTCTCTCGAGTAGATTTTTCACTAGGAGTCAATGTTTGGATCTGAAATTGGTTCAGACATAGGGGTTGTATCTGAATTTTATCGCTTTGAGCCATTATATGCTATTTTTGAGATATGATTGCCCTAAAGGTTGGAACCATCATTAGGTTAGCTGACATGGCTAGATTTCTGGTATTTTGACTGGAAGGAATTTTTGGCTGAATGATAAAAGATTTTTATCATCTTGTCTAAATGCTTTCAAGAACTAGGACCAGAAATTTGGCCCAGTGTTGCAATTTGCAATAACTTAACAATCTGATACAAATTGTTTACTAGGAATATTCATTTCCTTTGAAAAGTGAAATACTGAACATCTCTGAAAGCTGTCTGTATCCTATTCTGGGACCTTCTTGGTCTTTTAGGGTTTGTATCAGAAATCATTTTGTTCAAAATTCTGCTATAAATATACAGGGCTAGAGGGTGACTGAAACCTGAAAGGAAGTAGTAAACAATTTGTATCAGCCACCTCTTCTTCAGTCAGCCCTTCTGCAGCTGCTATCTCTTACTGCATTAAAAAAAATCATGAACCAAGCACCCAAAATCATGAGATTTGACTTAAAAATAATGAGATTTATAAGAATGTTGGTGTTCTTTTTATCTACCTTCTGGTTTTGGCACATTTAGGGTCCTTCTTTTCAAGCTTTCCCCCTGCAATCATGAATAGAAACTTCTTTTCATTAAAACAGAAGGTGAGAACCTTATATAATAATCTGAATCTGATTGCTGGGACTTCATGAAAAATGCACAAAATTGTAAGGCTAATAAAATAGGAAGACTGGGTAACACTGCAGTTCCCGGGCAGCTACATTTCAGTGGCAGGAAAAAAGAGTGAGCCCTAATTGTACATTATAGTTTATAATTTGGTAACTTTGAGACTTTCAAAAACATTATACAAATCATATAGTAGATGTAGCTGGTTTATGTAAATAATTCTTTCTGCATCCAATCAGCCTGTTATTCCCCTAGTGGCATATTATTTGTAGTAGTATGGTTTTTTTTGGTTTTTTTTTTTTACCTCTGTTGCAATCTGAAAGAAGGGAAATCATCCAAATGAAGCTGCTTTATCTTAGAGGTATTCCACAGCATGACTATATTTATAGTTTTCTTCTGTTCAGAGATTATACTGCATCTTTCTTTTTTCTTCCTCTTTTAATTTATCTTCTTTCATTTGTTTGGCTTAGTGCAGCAGAGTATTTTATATGGTTAGTGAGATTAAAATAAAGAAGAATCAGGTTCATGTAATCCACTTCTGCCTTTTCCAGCCTGTAATACATTAGCAGAGATCCCTGATCATTTAATTTTCCTGCAAGAGCATCTAAGCTCAAGAACGTTTAAGACCTTGTCTACGCTAACACTTAACCCTTGTGTGACACAAATTTTACCAGCGTAAGCGTTTGAGTACCTATGTCTCCCACCAACATAATAATACCAACTAAATAAGTGCTGGTACCTGTGTTAGTGGGAGAGTGTCTCTCAGTGATATAGCTCTGTCTGCACAAGTGCTTATGCCAGCAAAATTTATTGTTGCTCAGGGTGTGTGTTTAACACCGCTTAACGACAAAAGTTTTGTCGTTAGATAGGCATAGGCTAGCCATTCATGCCATCTTAGATGGTCCAAAGGGAACCTATCTGGGGTAAAAACTGGTACAGGATTCTTGTGGAAGAAGAAACCTGTAGAATTCTTCCCTTCCAGTTTGCCCATTGGTTCTAATTAAATGCATTTGAATTAATCTTGTTTCTAAAAAAATCAGTTATTTGTCCAATTGGTTTTTGAATGGATAAATGCTGTGTTTGACACACTGCAATGTCTAGCAGCTTGTGTAATCATTTACATCTGTGCAAAGTATATGAAAATTAAAACTATCCTCATTTGATAAAATTTTACACCTGCTTTGCACAGGTGTAAATGAATATGAGAGTGGAGAATGAAATTCTGTTACTACACAGACAAATATCACACAGCCATAACTTATCTTGCTGTGATAAAATATTCTCTAATTTATTTTTTTTGATAGCCCTCTTCCCCCTTTCTTAGCCCTGGCCATTTATTGTTCGGGGAGTATTTTTTGGGGTCTCAGTTTTCCACAGTTCTCATGGCCACTTGCGTTTAAATATTCCAATTTTTTTCACCATTTCTGCTCCTCTGAAACCTCCTTTCTTTCTCAAAGGTGTAGGCGGTACATTCACCACTTGAATCTTGGAATCAGGATTCTGCTTTAAAATGTCAGGTACTTTGTTGATTCTTTTTGTTTATGTAATTCACCTTCTTTAGTGGAGGTAGTTGCAGAACATGGGATTTCTTCTTAATCATCAGATAGATAAGCAGGCAGTGCCTGTCTTTCTACGATATTTGTGTTTCTTTCTCTCTCCCCCACACTAATTTTCCCTCTACACTCACCTTTTGTCTCTTCGTTACTCTTTCTTTATTCAGGGGGTTCAATTTCCTCATGTTTTATGGTCTTTGATATTCAAGCCATTCCTTGAGAAGTCTGGAAAAGCAGTGTTGGATTTAGGTACAAGACAATAAGCAGTGGCTTAGGGCCTCACATTATGTGGGGCCCTATGTTCCCTCTAAGCTGTGCACATGTGCATGCACGCACAGGTTGTGAAACCCACGCACACAACAAAATAGAATGTGCACAAAAAAATTCAACAGTGCTAATATTTTTATGCTACTTTTAAGAAGGCGATTTCAAGTAGCATGTTTCAAATAAGGTTTTGTAATTTATAAAATCATTTCCATCACCATATCAAAATAAAATTTAGACATTATTTGCATCATACACACTTACTTTGTTGCACTCACAAGTTTGACCACACTCACTGGAGTGTGCACAAATTTGGACACTGGTTCCAAAAATTTGCACAAAAGAAAATTTTTGTGCACACAGCCTATGAAAAATTAAAGGGAACACTGGTGGGGCCTCTAAATACATTGGACATAACTAAGAAGATTTATCATAATTGAAATTGATCATGCAAAAAAGGCTTTTTGCAAGATGTATGTTTTATTTAGTAGTTTTTCGTTGCATTTTTGTCTATGTATATATGCAAATATAATGGTTTTCATTTATTTTTTATTACCCTTTCAGTTATGTTATAATACACTTTTTTCTCTATATTTTTTGTGGTATGGGGCCTCTGAATCTTGGCCTATCTTAGGGCCTCAGAATGTCTTAATCTGGCTCTGTGGAAAAGGATAGAGCTTATAAGCCACATGCCCACTCACATAGGAGCTTGTGCTATCTTTCATCTGACAATTTCACATTATAAATTCTTCTGTGCCTGCCTGGGTGTGGTATACTGGTAGATCATGCATTCGCTAAAAGACCTAACAGAAAGCTGTCATTCACAGTCATCTCACCCAGTGTGTCTGATTTTCAATTATTTATCCACCTTACATGTTAATTCTACATTCCTCCTAATTTGTTATAAGATGACTACATTTGTGTGCTTTCATAATAATGTGTTGCTCATCTTAGACAAAATTGTAATTTTGTTGCATTCTAGGAAATACTTGTTTCCTAAGAGCTATACAGTGCGTGAACAGTGCATATAGTATGGTCAAAATACACAGGGACATTTCAGTCTCTTTTTGTAGTTGCATTATTCCTCTGTTGCCAAGAATAAGTTCTATAAATATGTCTTCCTTCATATTGTAACCTGGCCATTGTTGCAACTAATCTAATGTTTTGAACTAGATGAATGAACGATGGATTGTAAATGCAGTTGTATTATTCCAGTTGAATGTTCAGGCCACATTGTGCCCTCCGTTGTGCTTGTTCCAACCCACTGAAATCACAGAGGTTGAATGGATGAAATGGAGCCAAACTGAGCCCAATTAGCTTAGCTTACCAGTAGGTGAGCACTCCAACACAATCTGCCTTCTCAAAGAATTTCTATTAGAATTGAAAGTGGAACAAAAGAGAAAATGGAGGCAAGAGTTCATAAATATAACAGTGCTCAGGGCTCAGAGCCCTCACTGAAATCTTATTTTATCTGCTGAAATGTTTCTTTCCCTGCACACAGCTGTCTTCTGGCTTTTCTTATACATTTGATATTGTAACTCATAACAATAGCTTTCAGTGCATTAGTAACAGGTAACAGCAGGTCATAATACTAGCTAGATCTGTGAAAACTCTCTGCACTTTGCGTCAGTTGAAATTCACAGGAAAATCAAGACATATTCAACATTTTCAAACTTGGAAACCTAAAGTTAGGTTCCTAAGTCTGTACTCAGCTATCTGATTAAAAGAGGCTTAATTTTTCAAAGGTTCTCTGCACCCAGAAATCCCACTGACATCAGCAAGAACTGCAGGAGCTCTTCATTTTGCAAAAACAGAACAGCTTTTTTTATTAAGGTGTCCAAATGTGGATTTAGGTGTGAGATTTTCAACAGCACCTAGTGATTTAGGAGCCTCAAGTCCTCTAACTCCTAAACCACTTAAGTGCCTTTTGAACATTCCGCACGGACTTTGTGTCCAAGTTTGAAAATGTTTTCAGGGCACAATTTTTCTAGTTTGCTAGGACTTACTGGAATCTCCTCAGTTCTTTCATTTAAAAAAATGATATTTTGGGGTTATGTGATAAGAGATCAGTGATTAGAATTAAGAGCTTTGCTGCTGAGGGGCAATAGTGCTTCAGGGATAGCGCATGGTGGTGAGTGGTTATGTATGAGGAGAAATATCATTGCCTTCTAAATAAAATAACTCACAGGAGCGTGACCCAAAGCTCCTGAGAAGTGATTACATTCTTGATCTTAATCTAAGGGGTAACTATTAGTATTCATTAAAACAAAATCTTAGTGCTAGTCTTCATATTGGTTCTTTTGAAATATGTTTAACTTTTTTCTTACTCCTATACAAGACTTTAATATGCCTCCTACACCTCTTTTATTGAACACACTATCTTTGATTTATTAATGCATAATATATCCAAGAAATCAGTTTAACTGATTCCCATCCATCATTTAGCATTTGTTAGTCTCTCAGCAGAATGGATTTCAAAATAAGTCTTAACTGGGACTAATGTCTTTTATAGGCTATTATGGGCAGGGTCTGCTCATGCAGTTAATGTCGCCCAAAGATATACAAATACTAAGCAAGTTTCCTACCCAGAATCCAGTTCAAGAATCTCAGTCCTTCTCTGCCATATCCCCAGCATTTCAGCTGTTGGCTTTTCCAGAGACTGACTCACCATGGGATATAAACAAACAGGGAGCAGGTTGAGGGCACGGACTGATTTATATTTGTAACCTAAGACAAGATTCAGAGATGTACTCAGCCCCTAGAATAGACTTCAGTGGGAATTATCAGCAGGGATTTCACAATGAACTTAATGATACATTTGCTTTATATTTCTAAGTGAATTGAACCAGGAGCCTCTGGAATGAAAAGCATTTGTCAGATGGCAAGAGTCAAGCAGCAAAGTCCTGGATAAGAACCATGTAACTGACTTACATTCATTTAATATTTGTTAAGGTTGTGCTCATCAAGAAACCAAACCATAAAACATTAGGAAATAGAAAGATAAACTTGGTGGCAGTGGTCCTGGAGCGGCTGCAGAAAGCGACCATAGAACAAAGAAACCAGTTGCTGAGCACTTCCATCTTCCTAATCACTCGCTGACGGATTTGTTAACGACTGTCATTAGAGATGTACCTGGGACATCAAGACTTCAAAGAGAAACAGCTGAACTCGAATTAATATGCAAGCTAAATTCTGTGAAAGCAGGACTGAATCGAGACTATGGGTTCTTTTCCCATTACAAAGGGTAATTTGACTTCAGGCTTCCCATGGTTTGAGCCTGTAAACTTCTCTGATTTGCTGTTACTTTATGACCTGATCCTATGTTTTACACCCCGTTGCATTTAGTTTCATTCCTTTCTGTAAGTTCACCCATCTTCGAAGCATCTGAGGAAGTGGGATCTTCTCCCACGAAAGCTCATGCAAAAAATAAATCTGTTAGTCTTAAAGTGCCACACAACTCCTTTTTTTTTTTTACTGCAGAAAGTGGGCCTGAACAAGCACTGATTGCTGGGAATCACACTGCAATGCAGGTTCAGGACCACGAGCAGTGGCTGTAGATCTATTAGAAGTGAAAAGCCACATTCCCGTATTTGTATCCCTAGATGGCTTCAACCATCCAGTGCAGGGACACCAAAATGAGGTCTGCGCTTGCTATGACAATGAAGAAGTGAGTGGCACTCATACCCTGGAAGCTTGCAATGCTGGACTGCTAGTGATCAGTGGGAAATTATTTTGGAAATGGAAATCTGCAGTGGGGGCTGCTGTCATAGGAATATGTAGGGCCATTAATTTTACCCCTGTTATGTGGGACTGCAGCTCTGCCATGTGCAGACCACAGTGCATAGATTTACAGCTGTGAGGTTTCTGAACTGTGATGGAATTAGGGGTTACATGCATGTCCCAATTTTGTCACAAGCCACCTGGCCACATATATCGACAGACTGGGTTACTTTCTCTATGGTTATGCAAGTGTTGATGGGTCACTGGGGACACTTTACTGATACCAGTGTGGGCTGGTCAGGGAAGGTGTGTCATGCTCACATCTTTAACAGCACTGGATGGTTGTTCAGAAAGTTGCAGGCAGGGTCGTTTTTTCCTGACTGGTAAATTACCACTGGTGATACTGAAATGCCAATAGTGTTCCTGAGAGATCTAGCCTACACCTTGCTCCTCTGGCTCATGAAGCTGTACACGAGTTGCCAGGACAGCACCAAGGAAAGATTGTCACCAGTTCAGCAGGTGCAGAATGACAGTTGGATGTGCTTTTGGTTGATTAAAGTGATGCTGGTGGTGTTTAATCACAAGACTGGATCTCATCGAGGAAAAGATCCCAACTGTCTGCTCTCCCCTGTGTAATATCCATGACATAAAGGGGGATGGGAAATTGCCTTGAGGGTGGATGTGGGGTGGCTGTCTGCTAAACCTGAACAGCCAGGCACAAGAGCTCAAGGTGGAGCTATGTGGTTGAGAGAGGCTTTGAAAGAGGACTTTAATGGTCAGGCACGTTAATGTTCTCTGCTGGACTGCACCGTGGCCCTGAAGATTTGAGGGCTGCTAGCAGCTGTGTATTGCTGGCTGTACCTTTATAATTGTTATACAGTGTTTGAGCAAAACACTGAATTGCATGATGCTGGTTGTACATTTTGAGTGGGTTCCCGAGTGGGTGTGCTTGTTGAACGTATGAGTTCCATGGTGCTGTACGCTTACAAGTAGCTTTGGGTGCTCAATGTGTTCTGTAGCATTCTGATAAGGACGAATCTATTTTTTTTTTTTAAAGAAATAGACTTTTATTGAGTGACAAAAACAGTGCAAAAATTACACATATAAAGTAGAATATAATGCAAATATTCTAACATTTGTTAGGGGATCAGAATTTTCAAATTAGGGGCAGCAAATATTTCAGACTTTTTTCAGTACACAAATGCAGTCCATTATTGCTATACATACATTAATGATGTCTCTCACAGCTCAGTGTAGGTGAAATTGTGGTTGTCCTTACTGTCTCCTAGTATGGAGTTGTATGGGAAGAATGTGACGCTGGTGCCAAGTGGAATGTTCCTTGGATGTAGGGAGCTGCCACCATGGAGTTCTCTAGGGCCTGCAAAGGGTGGAAACCCATGACTGTTGGGCCTGTAAATCAACCTGAATGTTCAGATTTTGTCTTTGCTGCTGGAGAAGCACCACACTATGTTCTGATACATCTCACTCTCATTCGCCTTCTCCACCTGGGATTCCTGGGTCTTTTTTCATTTTTTTCCTGTTCATTGTCCCTTTTGATGTCATCTGCAATGTTGGCTCACCAAACCCTTTGTCTGAAGTTTGTTGCAATGCCGGCTTGCAGGATCTCACTGAATCTTTCTTCCTTAGTCCTTTTCCTCCTCAGGGTTGGCCATTTTGCTTGTGTGTAACACTAAGGCTACAATGCCAGTAGCTACAGGTAAATGAATACATGTATTATTAGATTTACAGATACAGTGGAAAAGGAAAATGAAGTTTCAAAATTCCCTTTCCTTATCCCATAGTGTTTTTTTTGTTTGGTTTTTTTTTTTAAAGACATGTTAATTGACATTTCAGCTGTAGCATACCTCTGTACTGCACTGTTCTCCAGTACCAGCCATGGTGATTATGGTCTGCTGGTGGGAAGGGATTGGAGCTAGGGGTGGCGGGTGCAAGGTGGAAGGTATTAAAATTTTCGGTTTCATGAAACAGTAACACTTGTGTCCCTACGTCCATGATGATGAATATAGGGCAATGACATTGAATACTGGCGCTATTTTCCCCAAGCAGTGGTGGTTTTAGCTGGTAGCTCAATCTGCAGGTTATCAATGGTACGGAGAGCAAAGCTCAAGCCCCATACGACACTAACCTGTTTAGTGCAGTGCTGCCAGCCAAACTCGTCACAGAGGGGTGTGGGAAAATGTACTAACATGGAAGAAGAAATAAGGCTGCCATCCCTAGAAACCTTTGGGAGAGGCTTGCTGAGTATCATCATGAATGTTTCATTGAGATCCCACAGAAGAATGTAAGGATCATCTCTTTGTCCCTAAACAAACTGCTCCACATTTGCCATCTCCATCTAACACTAAGAGGAATAAAAAGCAAATGCCAACTTGACCTCTGTTTGTCGTGAGTGAGTTAAACAATGAAAAGTCCAATACCTGTGTTGTCTTAACCTGGGCATGGGCTGGGCACCACCTTTCCACTTCCATTGCAAAGGACGATGCATACATATGCTTACCCAAGGTTCTTTGCTCTTCAGTGAACTCATCCCTGCTTGGCCGGTAGGACTAGCTAGGCTGTAGTGGAGTATCCAACAGATCCAGACTCATGGCATAGACTCATTCCCCTTATCTGCCACCCTCCTCCAACATCTCGGCTGTCTCACAGTTCCTGGCAGGGATCTGTTTTGGGCTTCACTGAGGTACTACCCACCATGCTGTGTGGGGTGCTAGAGAGGTCTCTACCAAGTACAATATGTAACTCACCATAAAAGGGGCGGGGCTGCAGCACAGTACCATGTCTATTATTGACCTCCCTCCCTGGCTTTGTGATGTGCCTGCCTCAGTTGCTTGGCTCTCCTGTAACATAGCTGCTGATCCCTGTTGTAGCCTTTTATCTGCCCCTGCCCTGCAGCCGTAAAATCTTGTCATAGCTGTCCATGTTTCTAAGGTGGTCCACAACCTTTTCTCCCCCCCAGTCCTAGGAAATCCTGTCTACTCCAAGTCAAAGTACCTTTAGTTCATAGATTCAGAATGGTTGCTTGGGCAGTTTGCGCACAACACAGGAGAATTGGTAAGTATGCTTGCCAAGCTGGGCAATCAGGAAAAGGTATTTCAAAAACAGGGAGTGTTTTAAGAGTGTAGGATGGCTTCAGTCACTGTGATTGCTGTGTGGCAGAGTTCACAACTGTGAGTAGAGTGGTCACTGTTAGACATTTTTGGGACAGCTGGTAGAAGACTGTTGTAAAGATTGATAGACATCACGCAGTGTTTTATACTTGCAGTGCGTTGATCTCAGTAGGGACCATGATTCTGTGCTGCTTGGGGACACAGTTTTACTGTGTTGCCTTAATAGGCCTTGCCTTAGTCTACCACAGACAAAGCTGAGTGTAGACACAAACATAACACATTGCCTACTTCTACACTAGCAAATTAGTCCGGATTAAGGAGGCTTAATCCAGGCTAATTTGGTCCCTGTCTACGATAGGCTTTGTCTAGTTCAAACTAAAAAATAGTTTAGTTTGAACTAAGCAAAGCTTAGTTCAAACTAGTTAGTTTGGACAGTAAATTCGAACTAGCGCGATATACCCATGCTAGTTCAAACTAAGTTACTTTGAACTAGCCATGTTTTCTAGTTTGAGCTAACTTTTAGTTTGAACTAGCTGTGCTTTTTTAGTTTGAACTATTAAGTTAGTTCGAACTAAAAAACGTGGCTAGTTCAAACTAAAAAGCTGCAGTGAGTTCACACTAACCAGGAACTGCTTACTTCAGACTAAGAAAGTCTGAACTAAGCTTCCTGGTGTAGACATAGCCAAGGTGACTTACGTCATCCTAACTTTCTAGTATAGACCAGGCCTTGTGTTAAATCCATATCTGTTTTTATTTACTAAGGCCTGATACTGTATTTGTATGTGTGTAGTTTGTATTCATAAATGACAAACTATGATTGTAGGGACACTCCATAGATAAAATTAATTGAATTTACTTTTAGAGGCTCTCTTAGTCAATGTTGTGTATTTGTTGATTAATATCATTGTGATCTGGGCCTCTTAGGATAACTACCTGAGTATGCAAAGATCAGGGCAAGCTGCAAAACAGGAGAGCAGATTCTCCCAGCACTGGTGGGTTAGCTGGCGATAAACTCCTCAACCAGTTACAAACAATGCTTCTGATCCCCCATACTGGATATTAAAGAGCCACCATAAAACATACTCAGCCCCCTTTAGTGCATTCCAGTCTCTGGTCCCCAGTACAGCCACTAGGTCTCTTAAAAAATAGGTTCTTCTGACCCCATAGGGCAGCCATGTCACCCAGAACAATATAGGCTTGTATTTTACCAAAAATACCAAGCTGCCAGCCAATCCTTTAGTAACTAAAACTAAAGGTTTAATATGAAAGGAAGAGAAACAAAATGAGAGATGTTATAGAGTTAAAGTGTCACATATAAATGATTTAGCCCATAGAAGCTAAGTTCTTGAAGAATTTGAAGGTTTTAGGAATACATCCAATACTTAAATGGATTTAAGTCCTTGTTTCACACCTTCAGTTGTTAGAAGTCCAGTTTACAGGAATAGACTAAATAATCCAAATGTAGAGTTTGTTTTAATTCTCCCCATGAGAATTAGCAGGGCGGTTTTCAGGCCAGTGCTGCTTGGGATCTCAATCCTGCAGGCCAAACTTTCCGTGAGAAGCGTGGACAGATGTGAGATAAAGGAATCATGTTCCCAATTTCCTTTTATAGTTGTAGCTAGCAAGGTGGGCATTTGCAGGTCAATTCTTCATGTGGGCTTTGATGACAGTTCCCAGGTACTTTAAGTGGAGCATAGTAATGTACATTGTCCTCTGAAGTAAAACATTCTGTGAGTTGCCCCTCTTCAAAGTATCTGACAAAATGGGATTTTCTCCCATGAAAGCTCATGTGATAAATAAATCTGTTAGTCTTTAAGTGCCACAAGACTCGTTGCTTTTTTTGCTTTACTGCTTTACTAACATGGCTGTCCCTTTGGAACTTCACCTTCTGGGCACCACAGGTAATTAGCTGCATTAGCACTATTAACAGACAGTTTACATTGGTAAGGCAAAGGTCCATGTAGATGTTAATGTTCCCTCTTGACCCCTTCCTATCTGTCACAACTGTTCTATTGGGAGGCAAGTTCCAAATGAAAAAAAAACAAGGAGTCTTGTGGCACTTAAAGACTAACAGGAGACAGTTCATTCACCTTGCTAACCTCTTAACAGGATATATGTAAACATCATCAAGAAACCATTAATGATACACACCCATATCAAAGCCCTAGACTACTCACTACGATTGCATTTTCCAATATGTCTTTAAAGGTTAGATTTGGGTCATGTATTTTACATGATGGCTTGGCCTTCTTAAGCCTAGCATGACAATCATAACTAAAGTAACTCTGTTTAGTATACATTATAACCATTGGCTGATGAGACTCCCATCATGGAAATTTGGAATTCCATCTTAATAATATACTCCATTTTGTCCTATATATATATATATATTCCAATAATATACTCCATTTTGTACTCTAATAATATACTCCATTTTCTTGATGAAACTTGGTTTTGGTGAATGTTATATGATTTCATTTAGACATGTGGACAAGATTTGTGAATAAAGGGTGTGTGCAATGGGGTTAACCTGTTCTGGTGAAATGCATGTACTACTTTAGGCTGTGTCTACATTGGAAAGCTTAGTCTGGACTTCCTTAGTCTGAACTAGGCAGTTCTGGTGTAGTTCGAACTAACCATGGGTTAGTTCTGACTAACCACAGCTTTTTAATTTGAACTAGCTATGCTTTTTAGTTCGAACTAAAAAATCGTGGCTAGTTCGAGCTAATAATTAATTCAAACTAGAAACTGTGGTTAGTTCAAACTAACTGCTGAGTTTGAACTTTTTAAGTTTGAACTAAGGCATCTACATTGCCCCAGTTCAAACTAAAATTCAAACTAACCATTTGAACTAAAAAAATTTTTAGTTCGAACTAGGCAAAGCCTAGTGTAGACCTGGACTAATTTGCTAGTGTAGACATCGCCTTAATGTCTGAAGACTGCATGTGAATCCCGAACAAAGCAAGGAGGAGGATTCACCCCAGAAAGGAAAGAACAATTAAGACGAGATGAAAGTCGTGTCTGGGAGTGACTGGTGATCAATGATCACATAGGAGTCCTGAGGCAGCATGACGTAGCAAGTCCCCCAGACTTGTACGATAGCCAGCAAGCAAGCATACAAGATGGAATGAGAGTATGGAAACTTTGGGTCTCATTCTGCAATTGTCATCTTGGAGCATTTGATTCATAACGTACTGAGGCCTGGCTCCTTCCTCATGCCCAGCCTAGCTGAACACTTGGATGGCTCAGGCAACACATTAAAGGACTGGTAATTATATGACACTAGCTTGCAGTACTTTTTGGGTATGGATGTATCTGACTGTTTTGTGCTATTCTTACATTTATAATAAACATGGCCTATTGCCTCGTCCCCCTGAATAAAATCCTGCTAGTCTTTTCTTTTATAACATTATTCCACTTTATGCTTACATTTATACACTTCAAATAAGTAGATAGTGACAGTGTGACATGAGTACGGTATTCTGTGTAATAAGTGCTTAAAGAATATTTGGCCCTAGAAATTCATTTATCAGGCAAACAAAGAAGTGCTGTGAAAAGTGACGCATCCTTTTCTCCTTCAGAGAAAACCTTCCCTCCTCTTCTTTGTCATTCCTGACATGCTTCATCCTCAGACTCAGATTTTTTTTTTTTTTAGCAATTTGTCAGTCTTTAGGAACATTGCCAGAAGCAGTGGGTCATTTATACCCATTGCATCTACTTTATCAGACTGGTGGTGCATTACACCCATTTTATATTGATGTAAATAACTATATAAGGTGCAAAGCAAGGAAGGCACCAGACCCTATCATAGTGTCTACAATTCAAAGACTATTTTAAACGTTATTTTTACTTTTATAACCTTTTAACAGTTCTTGACCAAACTAACTGTCAAGTACCAGTGGCATATAAGATATCATCCAAAGATATGATTACGTATGAAGTGATTACATTGCATTACAGGTATCCCTGGGGTTTGGTTAAGACATTTATCCCACCACCTGCCTGAAAATTGACTTGACGGTAATGCAGTGTAAAACCATTACACACAAAACCAGAATTGCTAAACATAATTTTGAAAGTGTCCCTAGTTTTACAATAGATTCACTTTCTCATAATGGTTTTGTCTTTAAAACCACAGATGGACCAAAGGTAAACTACAGACCCAAAATACTGTGAAACTTTGGAAAACAGAGTAATTGTATACGCAGGTAGGTAGCTGTACATATTACTCAGTTGGATGGGCAATGCTATTTTACATTTGCAAATTCAGGTTTATGTGGCTTCTGTGACGGAATGCATATTTTCCCAAGTGCATTAATTGTTTTTTCCTTTGAAAAGTTGCCTGCTAAAAGCTGTCTTGTCTCTTTTGTTTCTCAGGAAAGGATAATGAGGTACACAACACACAAACATCTACAAGGTAGTCAGAGCCGCTCCTTAGGGATATGGGTCTGACTAAGTGGGAATTAAAGATATCTAACTGAAACTACTCCCAAAGCCTGCAAGAGCTGAACCATGCAACATGATCAAGATATATTTCCCTGTTGGGATTATAAAGTAGCCCACAAACAATAGGACAACCCAATGAAATACAGGAATATTAACCTTGTATTCATGGGAAACATTATGAAATCTAAAGTAGTTGGTGTTAGAGGATGGTAGGGTTTTCTCCTTCACAGCTTTTTGCATCGGGTACAGCCTGTATGCATCTCTGTGCCTAAGTGACTTTTTCAATCTTTTCAAATCTCATCTACAAACATAGGTTTTTTTTCCTTTGCCTATGCCTCTGAACAACTCTGCTTTTATTTATTATTTAGTTAAGCTGTGTAATTTAACAGTGAAGCACTAGCAGATATAATTTGTATAAAGGATATCTCACAAAGTAAAGTTGTGTCAAACATAAAACCTTTGTAGGACACTACTTAATGCATACAGCAGGTGGTGTTTGCTTCTAATCCAATTTAGAGACAGAGCATAATCAGGGTCGTCTTGTTGAGTTATTTGTTGTGAATGATTTATACAATTTTTCCAATTACTGTGTAGAAGAACAGAGCTGCAGCTCCTTTGTGTCATTTCTATACCTCTCCCACTTCTCTCCCTTCTCCCACCCCCCAATAAAGCTCTTGTCTCTGTTTATTTAGAGCACTTAGTAGTACTGCTTAAGAATGTGCAGGAGCATTCTGGCCTGTAGAACAAGTGAAGTTCAGTGTATGGCATATAATAGATTTTGGGAAAATCATTTGTGCATTACAACTTATGGCAACAGTAGTCATCATTGGTGTAAGTGTAACACACCAAATACTGTGCAGTGTGTAGGAGCACACGGAATCAAGATCAATGGTCTTAATAAACTCTGGTATTTGGTCAAGAGACGATAATAAACTTGATGTGTGTGAAATGGCAGGCAGGTCAATAATCTACTTCCTAAACCACTCAGAAGAAGAAAGCTTATTACAGTTTATCTTCAACACACATCTTTAATCTCTCACTTACATTAAAATCAGATGAAGGCCAAACTCTGGTTGGCAATAATGGGATTCTCAGTGACATCCCAGCTATAGTATGCCTAGAAAAGGATTATATTTTTATATGTACACCAGATTAAATTAAATTTCACAACACCCATGTGAAGAGGTGGAAGGGATATGTAAGGATCACTTAAGGGTAAGCCATTGATGGGGTGTAAAAATACAAAAGTTGGTAATGCAATCAGATTCCATATACAGTAGAACAAAAAGCTGTGGGCAAAATCTGATGCCCATGGGACAGACTCTTGCTTATACTAAGACCCCCTCTACACCACTCTAGGAATGTTCAGGGGTCTTAGTGTAACTGGGCATTACCACTAATGACACTGCACCAGATATAATAGAGAGCAAATCATGGCTCTTTAGGATAATTTGACAGACAAGGATGGTTACGTTTTGGGTCAAATAGTCTTGGAGCTGTATGTTATAGTGTAGGGCAGTGGTTTTCAAACTTAGAGTTGGGACCCAGTAGTGGGTTGCAGACCCTCTGGCACCGGCTTGTGGCACCTCCTGCTATTGCCACCAAAAAAAACTAGAATGCATTGCTGAAAGATGTAATTGTTGGGTTGTGGGGATAAAAGATTTTTTTTTTCAACTGGGTCCTGAGGAAAAAAGTTTGAAAATCACTGGTGTAGGGTATATTAGGTGTTGACTACTGCATTTGCCAACTTGACATTGACCAGGGGCCTGACTAATCTAAAGGATGGAAGGAATAGAAGGGTGGGGAGTGAAGGACTTTTATGGCTCCACTGCACTCAGGACATGCAGAGTTGCTCAGGCAGTTTGGGCGGTCATATAGTTGAACTCTCCACTCCTACGTAGCCCTGCAAACTGAAGGGCCTTGTAGTCAATTTAGGAACCATCAGGTCTTTCTCCTTGACCACTTGACTTGTTCAGTCTCCATGGGTGACTGACAGTGGAAGAAGAATCAGCCATACATGAACTGTGGCTGTGGCATACGTGCTCAGTACCTTAAATATGTCATTCCTTTGTCCTTAGGCAAGACAGGATCATGGACTTCTTCTCATAGGGAGCTAAGCCACCATGGAAGCCTTGGTTTGCTGTGCCTCAGGTTGGTGCAGGTATCAATATTTTATGATCTCATATTAGTGATACCCTAGTTAAAGTTGTGTCAGAATTCTCTGTTTTACAGAATCTATATTTCAATGGCTTATATTTATTCAGAACCCTTTTTGGTAAACATGCCACAGTGAATTTGAACCACTAATAAGTGTGTGTGTAATGATCTCCATTGTATTGTTTGTGTTTGTATGTTGTTGGTTCTTTAGGATACTTGGAAAAACTAGAACTCTAGAAAAGCCTGATTTTTTTTAACACCCTCTCCGGAATATTTGCTACCCTCTACAGGAGCAGGAACATTGTGATATTAAAGATAATTAGTCACTCAGTACTCCTTTTCTACAGTACATGTGCATGCTTGGGAGAGTCACTGTGGCCCTGGTTGTCCTGGCATCTGCTGCCTCTGATAACTGATTTACCTTATCAGACAAGAATATTCTTTTAAATAAAGGTCACAGGAAGAATTGCAATGGAAGTAATGTTGGGTTCTTATAAGCTCTTGCTGGGCTCCTCTGGGTTTGTATTACGGTAAGTTACACTGCTTCTCGTCAAAGAGAAATTGTTACTTTCCTCACAGAGAATTACACAAAAATAAGATGCAAATTTCCAGCTCTGTTTCATGTATTGGACTAAAATGCTTGTTAAAAATTGAGGGCTATTACTTTCTAAATATTCACTTTAAAAAAAAAGTATGAAATGTCATTAGGTGCAAATGTCATTTAGAACTTGCAGTTAAAAGGAAGCTGCATGAAAAATGTTTGGTTTGAATACAGTTTAATTTTCAAAAGACTGCTCAACATAGCACTGAATGGTGAAATATGGAGCTTCACAGAGAAAACAGTGGTAACAAAATACTCATTGAGGACAACAAATGTTTAAGTATTTTGTTATTTAAATAGGAATATAAAATATATTACTTTTATTAAAAACAAGGTAAATTCATGGAGAAAGCCTTTTGTTTAATATTAGTTAACATTATGCTCATCAGACTGTACCATAAAAAAATAGAAAATACAAAGATAAGGAGTAAAAAGTTGCAAAGTCAGGCACATTCAGGTTAGGAAATACCAGAATGAATGCTGCCCATGCCACCTCAATTTAGCCCCCTTACATATTATGATACACTCTTTAGTTGTTATATATATATATATATATATATATATATATATATATATATATATATAGTGGGCTACTGGAACAAACCATACATGGACGAGACAAGAGAACCTGGAATTGATGGAATGCTACTACAACAGTAGCCTTAATGAGAGGGGATATATGAAACGTAGGAGGGAACTATGGATGGACGAAAGACCTACATCCACACTAACTGAGAAAACAGCTAGTTACCCAACACTTCAACATAGTAAAGAGGAAGCTGCTCTCACAACTTGAGAGAGGCCAATTCCACATTACATCCTGGACTCAAGATGACCTGGAAGAACAACTAGATGTGCAGCCAACACCTGAAGCTGGAACTTCACTGCCACCCCCTCCATTACAGAGCACAGCAACTGATATGAGGCACAAGATCATGGATAAATTAGCTACAGTCAACCCTCGAGACCAATTACCAAGGCTCATTGGAGAAGTACTACCAGATAGTATGCTAGAAGATGCCAATAGAGCCCTAACGACAATTCCTACTACCACCATAACTCAAACCAATGAACTGGTATACGCTACAGCCTCTGTAATCCTGGAGATGCTTGGCTACACAATCAAGAAGAACAGCAGTACATACCCCCTCTGGAAAAGGAGGTTGGAGGATAAGATCAAGGCAACTCGGAGAGAAGTTAGTCAGCTGGTGGAACTACAGAAGGGTGTAGAGATTAAGGATAAGACTCGGCTACTGAAAAAATACAAGGGCCTGACTCCATCTGAAGCCCTAGAGACTGCTAAACAAAGGCTCACAGCACTGGCTACCAGGCTAAGGAGATACACTAGAGAAGCAGAGGCCAAAAAGATAAATGCTCTGTTCTCCAAAGAACCATCCAAGGCGTACTCCCAACTGTAGTGCAACAGCACAGTAACAGCAGAGCCACCAACAGCAGAAACTGAACAGTACTGGAAGAACATATGGGAGAAAGAGAAGACTCATAACACCAGTGCAAAGTGGCTGCAGGACCTGAGAAGAGACCACAGCAGTCTCCCAGAACAGGAACCAGTCACCATCACAGTAGCAGACAACCAACAGCGGGTCAAGAACATGAAGAGCTGGACAGCACCTGGACCGGACATGATCCACATCTACTGACTAAGAAACTAACAGCAGTGCATGAACGCCTAGCAGCACAGATGAACCAGCTGCTAGCAGCAGGCTCCCACCCAGACTGGCTAACACAAGGAAGGACAGTGCTGATCATGAAAGACCCCCACAAGGGAACAGCACCATCCAACTATCGGCCAATAACCTGCCTCCCCACAACATGGAAAGTCCTATCAGGCGTCATAGCCACCAAGCTACAGGACCACATGGCCCAGTACATAAGCACAGCTCAGAAGGGCATTGGGAACAACACCAGAGGCTCAAAAAACCAGTTGCTCATAGATAGAGCAATCGCCCAAGACTCAAGGACTAGACAGACCAATCTGAACTCAGTGCCACACATATGGATCTGTGAATGTCTGGCACTATACAAAGTCAACAGGACACTAAGGACCTTCCTCAAGAACTCAATGGGACCATGGAAGACAACACTGGAAGTCAACTCAAGACAGCTTGCACAAGTGGCCATCAAGTGTGGCATATACCAAGGTGATGCACTGTCCCCACTGCTGTTCTGCATTGGCTTGAACCCCCCTCAGCCTGATAATCACAAGGACTGGATATGGATACAAGTTCAAGAGTGGAACTACCATTAGCCACCTCCTCTACATGGATGACATCAAGCTGCATGCTAGGAATGAACGAGACATCGACTCGCTAATCCACCTGACACGGATCTACAGTGAGGATATTGGGATGTCATTCAGACTGGAGAAGTGTGGCCGGATGGTAGTAAAGAGAGGGAAGGTAGTCAAGACTGATGGGGTGGAACTACCAGCAGGCCACATAGCAGACATACAGACTAGCTACAAGTACCTTGGCATCCCACAGTCACATGGGAACCACGATGAGGAGACAAGGAAGACAGCAACATCCAAGTACCACCAAAGGATAAGACAGGTCCTGAAGAGCCAGCTCAATGGGAAGAACAAGATCCACGCCATCAACAGGTACGCCCTGCCAGTCATCAAATACCCTGCTGGTATAGTGAGCTGGCCAAAGGAGGACATGGAGGCTGCCGATGTGAAGACCCGGAAGCTCCTCACCATGTACGGAGGTTTCCACCCCAAGTCCAACACCCAGAGACTGTACACCAGCCGAAAAGATGGTAGGCGGGGTTTGGTGAGTGTCAAAGCCACTGGCTTGCATGAAACCCAGAGCATCCAGGAGTACATCAGTAAGATGGCACCCCAAGATGAGCTGCTGAGAGAATGCCTGAGGTAGCAGCAGCAGACATGGGAGGAAGATCAAGCAGAAGAAGTGCCATGGCAAGACAAGACCCTGCATGGGATGTACCATCGACAGATAGCTGAGGTGGCTGACATTGGGAAATCCTACCAGTGGCTAGAAAGGGCTGGACTAAAAGACAGCACTGAGGCACTCATCATAGCAGCACAAGAACAGGCACTGAGCGCCATATCCATTGAAGCAGGGGTCTACCACACTAGACAGGACCCAAGGTGCAGACTGTGCAGAGAGGCCTCAGAGACAGTCCAACACATAGTGGCAGGATGTAAGATGCAGGCAGGAACAGCATACACTGAACGGCACAACCAAGTAGCTGGCATTGTGTACAGGAACATCTGCACAGCGTATGGGCTAGACCAGGGGTACTCAAACAGCGGCCCACGGTCCACAATCCGGACCGCAAAGACGTTTCTGGTGGACCACAGGCTGCCTATTTGCATGAAAAATCCAAACCTGAAGCAATGGTCCTTCTAAGGCCGTTTGAGTACCCCTGCGGCAGCTGAGCAACTCCTGTTGCTTGCTGCGCTCCACCCCACCCCCTGTGGAGCCTGCTGCGCAGCTGCCCCCCACTCCTGACATCACCCCCCCGCTCCCGGCAGCAGCCCCCGCTCCCACTCGCCTACCCTAGTTGCTTGTGGACCCTGATGACTGTTGGAAGGCTGAATGTGGACTGGCTCGCAAAAAGTTTGAGTACCCCTGGGCTAGACCCTCCAAAGACCAGATGGGAGATCCCACAGAAGGTCATGGAGAATAACAGGGCTAAGATTCTGTGGGCCTTCCAGATCCAGACAGACAGGCAGATACTGGCCAATCAACCAGACATCGTGGTAATAGACAAGGACCAGAAGACAGCGGTGGTGATAGATGTAGCAGTGCCAAGTGACAGCAACATCAGGAAGAAGGAGTATGAGAAGCTGGAGAAGTACCAGGGCCTGAAAGAGGAACTAGAACGGATGTGGAAAGTGAAGGCCAAAGTGGTCCCAGTGGTGGTAGGAGCACTCGGGGCTGTGACTCCTAAGCTGGGAGAGTGGCTCCAAGAGATCCCAGGAACAACATCAGAGCTCTCTGTCCAGAAGAGTGCAGTGCTAGGAACAGCTAAGATAAGTGCTAGGAACAGCTAAGGTAGAGGACCCGAGGTTGAGGAAGACACATACCACCCATAGGGGTGAGAGGGGATTTTTTTTTTTGTTTTTGTTTTTTACATTTAATGTTTTGTTCAGTGCACAGGCACTTCTGATGTGGGGATGTGCCAGGATTGTGTAGTGAAGGAAACTGCTGTCTGGAGGACCTCTGTCTCATTCGTTGCAGAAATTGGGAGGCTTGTACAGGTTATGGGACTAGAACAGTGGACCACAAGAAGAGAAAGAATGGTTTCCTGGTCAGGGGAGTTGAGTGCGGTCCTGGAAAACTGGATGCTATGCCTGCCTCTGTCCTTGAGTTCTGACATGACTCTGAACAATTCACTTACACCAAACTTTTCATGGCTTCTGCATCTAATTAGACACAACATCATAATACACTTGCAGAAGAGAGCTGAGTCAAGATTGCATGGGAAACATTCATTTTGGTATTTCCTAGCTTGAGTGTGCTGGATTGTCATCTTTTAATCCTCAACTTTCTATTTCCTAACATAGGGGTGTCAAACTCATTTGCTATGGCAGGCCAAATGTAACTTAAATGTACTTCAAGTGAACTGTACATACCATAAATTGAAATATTAGGGCTCTCTCTCTCTGTTAGGGAGAGAGTGTGGTCCTGTAGAGTGCAGTCACAGGACAGATGGAAGAGTTTTTCAGGCTGCATGCTTGACACCCCTGTCGTCACATTTTATGCTTTTGTTTACTGACGAGCGCAAGCTTAACTAACAAATGAAGTTTTTTGTTTGTGACTTGCTTAGCATTTAGCAAATTTGAGATGATCCACCCTGGGCTGCGCAGCTTTGGCAGGCTTGAAGCCCATTATTGGGGGACCAATACACAAGACTAGCACTAGGAGTATGACTCAATGCAAAGCCAAGTCCAACATGCGTAGGCATAATCCAGTCAGCATGGATAACAATAATAGTGTAGGTGTGGTGGCACAGGCTTTAGTGTAGACAGCCAAATACCAACCTAGGGGCCCTGGCAGGCTTCCTTGTTTTTGAAGCCCATGCTGCCATGTCTTCACTGCTATTATTTCTCCTGCCAGTATGTAAAGTTATAAGATGCCTCTATGGTATTATGTGTCAGTGGAGGTGGCAGCCATGATGGCCAACCCGCCCCACACGTAGCCGCCTGGATTATGCTGCTCTCAAGGAGAAATGTTAAGTATTGATCTCCCTGATGGGCCTCCATCTCTGGGCCATCCAGCACAAGGGGGAAGAACGTTAAGTATCAATCTCCACTGATAGCTCTCAATCTCCTGTGTGAGTCTTTTCCTCCCTAGTTTCTGTCAACAACAAAGGGGGAGAGTTTCTATCCCGCCCCAACAGTTTCTCGGCACCCCGTCACCATGAAGGAGGGGTCATTGTCTGGGGTCCCAGTTTTATCATTGGTCCTGACCAGGATCCCACTCCTAATTGGCTATTTTTACTCTGGCTGGGCAAAATTCTATTAAAACCCCCTGTCTCAGCTAGCCTGTTGTTCTCCCACCCTCGAATGCTAAAGGGCATGTCGTGACCCGGCCGGACTGATCCCCCGACTGAGACAGGGAGCACCCACCCACGAGACCTTCCTTTTGGGGTGTACACGGATTGCCGGCCAAACGATTAAGTGCTGAGATGCTGCAGCTGGTCTGCCTCCTCACTTTGGGTTCTACCGTAGTCCTGGGACAGGTATTATAAATTGATATAGGCCTCCTACCTTCTCTTAATCATTCTACTTGGTACCATTTATATCTGTCTGTGACTGTAGCTTCTTTACCTGAATTTTGCATAGTTTGTGTAGTTGTTACTATTTTCTCTGTGTCCTGTATAGTCTTTTCATGATATAGTTGTTTATGGTCTAGCATAGTTTTGTGTTGTTAATTTGCCAGGTGTTTTGTTAGTCATTTGTATTTTGCATCCTTCTTATTGTATAATTGTTCATTACTCTGCTTCTGCTCTAAACTGTTGGGCCCAGACTTCCCCAGTGTACACGGGGGCAGTGTGGGGGTTTATTTTTCTCTCATCTGACTTTTTCATTCTGCCACCCACCCTTCTTGGCTAGCAAGGAGGAATGGCTTCCAGCCATTGGTAAATACGCATCAGGTGGGCTGGTCGGTGCCTATACCGATGTTGAGGCAGTAAAAGGCCAGAAAAGTCCTTGACTTATTATGGCCACCCTCTTGTAGGTCATTAATCCATCCTGTTATTTAACTGCAAGTACTTTTGTAGGTTGTAAGTGTTTTGCAGACTTTCATGCTTTATCCTGTTGTTTGGTTGGAGGTGTTTTACAGGTGCCTTATATAGACTTTCTTGCTTCACACTGTTACTTGGTTATAAGTGCTTTGCATAGGTTTTTAGCTTTATATTGTCATTTAGTTATAAGAGTTCATTTAGATTTTGCTTTATGCTGTTAGTTGGTTATAAGTGTCCTATATAGATTTTTGCTTCATATTGTTAGTTGATTACAAGTGTTTTTGCATAGATCTCCTTGTTTTACACTGCTAAATGGTTAAAGGTGTTTAAGGTGTCACTATAAAAGTAGCTTTTTTGTTTACTTGAACTGCTATCCGTCTCATTGGTGGGTGTTGCTGGTCCATCCCAGTCACATCACGAACCCGGGGTTCAACATTATGAAGACAACTGTGGGGGAGCAGCCACAAACCAGTACTTTCTCCAGACACAAACGGCTAGCTGACATCTCAGCAAGGTGCCAACAATATCAAATAAAGAATCTGGTGGCACTTAAAGACTAACAAATGTGTTTATTTCATGAGCTTTCATGGGAGAATATCCCTCTTCATCAGATGCTTGAAGATGGAGAACTACTTCTTCTATACTTCTACTACTACATCTGTAGTTGTCCACAGATGTGCCACTGGCCTGGGAAAAGACCCAGGGCTCAGCGCACTGGGAGTTGGGGCTTGAGCTACACAAGTGTGCTGCCCCTGTGGGTGGCCTGGTGGTGGACCCAGGGCTTGGGCACTGGGACTCGTGGCTCAAGCCCTGTAAGCTGAGTACCAGCAATGCCCCTGGTTCTTCATCTTCTAGCATCTGACAAAGTGGGATTTTCTCTCACAAAAGCACCTGTGATAAATACATTTTTTAGTCTTTAAGTGCCACTGGACTCCTTGTTTGTTTTACTGAACTAGACTGAGATGGCTACCCCATTGTAAAAATATTAAAAGAATCATTACGTGGTTTAGTGGGGTGGTTTGGCAGGAAAGGAGATGTGGGTGAAAATCTGTGTCTAGACACAGAAATAGCTGTGGGTTTCAATCCACACCTCAACTTCAAATGAAGATGGTTTTCTAAGAAGAGAAACAAGTATAAGAAGGAAGAGTAGGCACCTCTGATTTTCTTTTCCTCTCTCTTTACCCATGGCATTGACAACACCCAAAGAAAAAAAGAAGCAGCATTGGGCTGGAGAAGGGAATTCTGACTGATAGAAATTCAGCCAGTCAGACTGCTGGAATGTGTGGTGAGATAGACTTTGCTTTGAATTCACTTAGCTTGTTAAGTTAGGCATCAGTTGTGTTTTACTTTTATTCTCTTGTAACCAATCCTGATGTTTAGGCCTCATTACTCGTAGTCACTTAAAATCTATCTTTTTGTTCTTAATAATCTTGTTGCATTGTTTTATCTAAACTCGTGTGTGTGAACTGAAGTGTTTAGGAACGTCCATTTGGGATCCCAAGATTTGTGCATATCCTTCCTATTAAGAAAATGATGAGGCTTATATTGTCCAGGAGAGAGCTGGACAGTACAAAATGTACACTTACGAGTAAAGTTTGGGACTGGGAATTTGCTGATGTTGGTCTTCAGTGCAATTTAAGGGTCACTGGTTGACTGCAGCATGGGAGCAACTTACATACTGGAGACTGTGTGTGAGTAGACCAGGAGTAGTAGCTCTCACAGTGTAGCTGTGTAAAAGGCATCTAGGTTGGGGAGTTGAAGGGACACAGCAGTTCATCTGTCCAGATTGTACTCTGGGTAATGTGACACAGGGACATGACCAGTTTAAGAGCAGTTGACAGGCCTTACTTTATACTTATTATGGAGCATATTTTTTACATGTTAATAGCATACATAAAATTTGAAATGTCTAGTAAACATACAAGTATAGATAGTATTACCAAAGTGCTTTTATAAAACATACAGACTCTAAGTCAGTATACGGTATTCTGTCAGGTATATTTAATGCTTTTTTTGTGATGGTAGGCAGGGGTATGGAGCTGGCCCTGCTGCCCAGCTTAGTGGGGGTGGGGGAAGTCATCAGGGGAAAGAAGTGTTCCAGCATGATTCTTTTAATTTCTTTTTCTTTTCTTTTCTTTTCAGAACAACAACAACAACAAAAGCACTGAGTATACTCAAATGTGTCCTATGGGATAATAGTGTCAGGGCTTGATTTACTTTCATTGGTGGATAGAGAGAGGGAACTTTGCAAATTGTACACCTGTTTCAGGGAGTCAGGGGGATTGGTGGGCTGGGGTTGGGCAATATCAGAATATCTAGCATATTGTCAGTAGCTCTCCCCTGCAACTTGACTCAAGCATCCTCCCTGCTGCTTGTTAATCAGAATGGCTTCTCTGCCTGCGCTCCTTACATGTGCTGAGTGAGTCCTGGATTCTTTGTTTCAATGGCTCATGTCTCTATCCAAGATAGTTCCTCTCTGTACGTAGGACACAAGGAGTGTTATCCCTTGGGAAAATGATTAATACCACTACTCTTGGAATAAAACCAAGTGCACAAGAAATAAAAAGCAATAATATAAACCTCAAAATGAAATGCCACAACAGAAACTAACAAAGGGGGAGTTTCATCAGGGACAGGAAACAGGTTCTAGGGAAGGAAAGAGTTAAGGTTAACTTATAAATGCTAAAATATTAATGAAATAATAAATTGCTCACCTCCCAAGATTAATGATTGTTCCCCAACCACCATGTCTTTCACTGGCATGTTCTCAGGCAAACAGAATACTTAGGATGAGTCCAATGTTGCAAATGTTGTCTGGCTTTCAGAGAATGAAAGTGCCCTTTTAGTGTGTTTTGAGCTCTGAGGGGACAGGGTCTGTCCATTTAATTCCTGTGAATATGCAAACCTTTTTTTTAAATGATAGCCTTTGTGTTGCAATATTTTATGTATCTTATGTTTGCACATGGACACAAAAGTCGATGTGTTGCATTCTGAAGGTTTCCTAAGGAGCTAATAAAGAGCTTTTATAACAACAATACTTTGCACTTATTTCTTCCTCCAAGGATTTCTAAATGTATAGAGATGTAGAGAAGTATTATTAGGTTCATTTTACAGGTGGGAAAACTAAGGCACAAAGAGTTCAATTATTTGTTTAAGTCCCAGAGCAAACTCAGTGGCACAATTGTGAACAGAATGCAGCTCAGATCAGACGCAGTGTTGGCTCCGCTGTTTAGATAAAGCTGCTTTTTCAGCTAGGTGGGAAAAGATATTTGTTGTTTTTCTAATTACCTCGCACTCATGAGTAAAGATGAAGATTTTGTTTGAGATCTCCAAACCAAGCTATGTATTTTTAGCAGTTTTATGGAAGAATTGTCATGCCTTCACTATGAATACACTTGAGAGGAAGGTGACAAGGACAAAAACAAATGTTGTCAGTTTGGCATAGTAATGAATCAGTAGGAGCATATTTGCAAGTGGCCTCTGAAAAATTTATATCTGCATTTATTTCCCTGCACAATCTCCATCTGTGTGTGCACAAAACAGGTATTTATGCATGCACATTGGGCAGTTAGGCATGCAGTTACCTGACTAAGCCCTGGTCTACACTTACCTGGATTTTTGGCAGCAATCAATGGCAGATACGCAAAGCATGTAAAATACCTTGCATATCTGCTGGTGGCTGTCTAAGCCACCAGGACATACTCAGGGAAGCTGACTGCCAATGGCTCACAGTTGGCTTTCAGCTACTACTTTTAGGGGGCAGGACTTCTGTAATCAACTTCTGTAGTGTAGCAGTGAGTTCATACTCATTGCTGAATCACACCCAGAACGTTGGGCTGATGGCTGCAATTTTGCTGCCGTCGGTGTAGACATACCCTAGCATGCACAACTACTTCTGTCAATGCACACAACACATTTTGGGGATGCATAAGTGGGGGGTGACTGAAAACCTGTCCCCTTAAGTGTAAATGAGCTGGTTGTTTGTTTAACTTTGTGTCTTAACTGAATAGCTTCTGTAAGATTCTGACTATTTCAGTTCATACCTGATAGGGAATATAATGTATAAGATTGTATCTTCAAACAATGGTGTCTGTCAGTTGTTGCAATAACATCTTACCAGTGGGCTAAAAAAAGTATTCTCCTTTCAGCAGTATTACTTGAGGTTATCAAATTCTCCTAAATTAAAGAGAATTTGAGAACGACTCCAATCAGATTATTGCTGCATGTTTGACGTGAATGCCGATTTATTTGCCCAAATGGTCATTTATTATTGTGCAGTTGAGAGATCCCATTGCTTCAAGCTTAGCCCTGATTCAGCAAAATATTTAAGTACTTGCTTACATATCATTGACTTCAGATGGATTTAAGTACTTGCTTTGCTGAACTGAGGCTTAAATCTGCATACACATCTTCCTGAGGCTGCCTTTCTTTCTTTCCTTTAGGGTTTGGTTTAATGTGATACAAATTAACTTTTTCAAAAAAAATGTCCTATTGCAGATTAGATTTCATTAATAGCTTTGTTCCCACTTCCTTCACTTTTTTACAGGTGAGTCTGAGCTTCAAAATTCAGAGCTGCATTGAACTTCCACAAAATTTGAGGGTATTTGGATCTTGATTTTGAGTTTGGTTTATTGCAAATGCACAGATCAGTTTCAGATCAGAATTGGAAATTCTGCAAAGTCCAGGGGTTTTTGGCTCTGGATTTTTGCTTTAGGTACATCTTTACGGTTTATAATTTAGATGATTGATATGATTTTGATGGTCAGGTATCCCTCTGAATGTGTCTTGATAACTTTACTTTTTCACACTTTTGGTATGTATACCAACAACAACAGTGTTTTGAAGACTTCTGCTCAGGGAGTGCTATTCAATGTCTTCCCAGTCATGCTCCTCTCAGGATCTGTGGTCCCAATAGACAAAAATGCATTCTCTGATTTCCCAGTGGTAGGATAGGTCAGTGCAATGCCTTTTCAGGCATTGAATATCTGTTTCCTTATGCCCATTTCCTTATAAAACAAATAGATAAGACCATGCTGATTTTTTTCCTAGTTTCTTTTTATGCTAACATCTCATTCACATACTGAGAGACTTGCAAACTTTATGTACTTTTCAATAATTAATAGGCATGATGTTAAGAAAACTTGCCAACATGTGGTCCACATGGCCAGCTAAACCTACAATGGAGGTTTAAGTCCAGTGGAAATGTAAACATGGGAAATGTCATTATATACACTGAAGGGGGGTGGTTAACATGGGGTCATTAGCTCACTGCCTATTTTCACAGGTTGCTGAAGTAGGGGGAAGTACTGGAGAGTGCAGATGTCAGAGGCTGTGGGAGTGTGTACCTGTTTATATTTCTGTACACTTCTGCAGAGAACCTGAAGGCATGAGTCAAATATAGAAAGATGCCTCCAGTCAGTCATGCTAGTGCTGTCCATTCTTCACCCTCCCTTACACAGCAGGGTTTTGAAAATCACATCATTCTGGCTCCTAATGTGCACTGAAATGCCTCATTATCCTTATTTAAAAATTGCATCCCTGGGTTACCCAAGACCGTGGATCTCAACTTTTGCAGATTATTGTATCCCTTTCAGGAATCTGATGGGTCTTGAATACTTAAGTTTTACCTCACTTAAAAACTACTGGCTTACAAAATTAGACATGAAAATACAAAAGTGTCCCAGCACATTATTACTAAAGAATTGCTTACTTTCTCATTTTTACCATACAACTATAAAATAAATCACTTAGAATATAAATATTGCACTTCTAGTTGTGTATAATATATAGAGAAGCATAAACAAGTAATCTGTATGAAATTTTACTTTTTTCTGATGTTGCTAGTGCTTTTTATGCAGGGATGTAGCTATGGCTGGGTCCAGGTGGGGCTAGACCCACCCACCTAACTAGCAGGCTCACCCACCCCTGCCCATCTGACCCACCACCAGTGGTATGAGCTTCTGTGCTGTATCTGTGGACTGGCCAGCAGTGGGTGGATGTGGCTGTGAGCAGTGGTGCTGTGGACAGAGGGGAAGGGATGGGTTGATTTCCTTCCTGCACTGGTTCACAGTGGGTTTGGCCTGGGGCAGCTGCCGCAGACTTGATGCAGCAAGAGCCTAGTTCTTGCGACCTTTCCCCTCCCTCCTCCTCACAGTGCGCCAGTTGCCTAGCAGTCATATGACTGGAAACAGGCCTGGCTGGGCCCACTCAGGAGACTCAGGGGCCTAGCCAGACAATGGGACTGACTGTGTCCCTACTTTTATGTAGCCTGTTGGAAAACAAGGCAACTATCTATGTGAGTTGATGTACTCCCTGGAAAGACCTCTGTATACCCCCAGTGACATGGGTGTCCTGGTTGGAGAACCACTGATCTAAGGAAACACTCATGGTGTCAACATAAGCATAAGCATTATTGTGTTACATAAATAACATTTTAAGATTTGGAGTCTTCCTTGAGTTCTTAGATTTCTGCTCAGACATCAGAATTTCTTGGTACTAAAATAAAGTATTGTAGACTACTGTATTACTAAAGCTACCCAGCTAAAACCTGAATGGTCTTTAGGACCTGGTCTTTAGATTATGTGTATGGAATGGGATTGGAAGAGTCTGAGATTTAATAATGGGTTATGGATCCTTGTAACTTTAGGTAACCAATTCAAAGCTAGATCAAGTGGATAGCAATTGAAAGTCCTTTCCACTTGATGGCTGTGTCATGGAAGGAACCCCCCACACTCCTGTAATGTGATCTGGGTATCTTTCCTGTACACATTTGTAAGGTAATTGTATGGTTTAGTGTAAAATATGCCATGCAAGGTCTTTCTTTTTGAATGCTCATAACATACTTTGTTATGGTATCATGTTTCCTGCAGCATCATACATGTGTACCTATGTGAAATATGTCCCCATGTATTTCATCTTGCTCAGCTGGAGGCAAATAAGTAGTGCTGTCTTTCCTCACCTGTGGTATGATGGAGTGCATAACAAAGACAATGCAAACTAAGGTCCCTGGCTCCGGTAGGAAGAAGAATGACCTCAGCCTAGGAAAGGAGGGGGCTGAGCAGGGGTTTGAAAAGGAGACACTTGGAACTGTTCGGGGCTTTTTACCAGAGAAACTCCATCTTGAAATATCTCCCATCTACGAGCAAGGACAAGGTCATGCCCAAGGAGGGGCAGAGGCTGGCTGGAAATGATCATAGCTGAATTTGAGTTGTGAGCTGAGCAGAACCATAGTAATGATTTTAGGTTAGATTGAGAATTATCTTTTATTTGCTTGCAGAAATTCCTGACTGACTGACTAATTGACTGCACATTGATTTGCTATATACTCACTTAAAATTGTGTTTTAATCAGTAAGCCAGTGTTTGTTTTATCTAAAGCGGTATGGATTGAGAAAGAATGGATAGGTGGAGGCTAATTTGGGGCAAAAGCTGTTTGCTTATCAGTTTCATTGTAAAACTGACAGATCAGCATAAATGAGTCTGCAATAATCTGGGAAGGGTCCTCATTTCGGCAGGATGGAAGTTCCTGGTGTGGCATCTGGGAATTGGGGGGTGTTTGCTGGGGGACTGTCCCCTGCGTGGCTAGTGAGCACAATTCCACTTCCTGGGACTGATTTCATGCAGGAGGCTTTTGTTATGGACTAATCCAGGAGTGCAGGTCCTCCTAGGAAAGTGGAAGAAATTGGGGTCCAGGAGTGGGCAATCAGGGAAGCACAGTGACACACCGGAACAAATTCCAGGAGGGGAATGCCACAGGCTGTTTGGCATATGTTGGTGGCCTCTATTTATGCAACTCTCAATATCTCAAGAACTCCTGGTGGTAATTTGCACTCTCAGCAGAGTGATTAAGGAATGAATGGGTATGGAGACAAAACTACCTTCAGATGCCAGTAGGCGGTTTCTCTGTGTCAGTGTTGATATACAATCAGAAGGCAGAGATGTGGGGAGGCAGCTTGTTCAGCTGTTGTCTAGGTAGTATCCGGTCTGTGGAGAAACATGATTTGAGACTGCAGGGCTGCCAAGCCAGCATTCTTTGGAGGTCTAACTCACTTATTTTACTTAACAATTTTTTTGAATAGAGAAAGTAATTATGTAAATAATAGAGTGAAAACACAGGTCTCTTTTTTTTCTTTCAGGAATTTACAATCTAGGAGCTTTTTGGCATGAACATCCAGGAGGACTAAGTTAAAGACTGTGAACATATGGGAAAGCCCAGAGGGAAGCATACAATTTTAGTTCTCAAACCTCACTTTTGGGTTGTTACACTAATGTAATGAAAGGACATTAAACGAGCTAAGGTTATTAAGCCCTAAAGTTTACTGAGGTCTATTGGGAATCTCATACAAAATGTAATTAAACCAAGCTCTCAAAGTCTTAATTTGTAGCTGGAGAAGGCTCCATTATATATTGATTCTGTCTCTAGTTTGGAACTATCATAAAAATGGGTTGGTTGGTTGTTTATTGTTTTGAGAAGTAACTTTTACATCCATTGTCAGTTCTAATAAACCAGTAAGTGGAATACCATAAGGTCCTGGTTTAAATCAACTCAGTGCCCAGGAGGACAGCTGTGCTATGCAATTATTAAAATCCCCATCCATTGAAATTGTTTAGCTGTTGGTGATATGAGTCAGCAAACAGATAGCTACTCTGAACTTTAAAGTTTGTGATAGCCTACATTTCCAGAACTTTCCATGACTATTTTTGCTCTCCATTAATTGTTGTGTGGGCAGGGACGGTGTTCTGATGTGTTATTTCTGCCAGTTATGAATCTGGGATTGTTTTCTAAGAGAAAATTCCATTTTGTTACAGTAACAAATACTCATACTTCTCTTCCTTTTTCTTAATCTTCACTCAAATGTGGGTGAAGAACATTGATTCTAATATTTTTTTGCTTGCAGGGAGCAGGATCTTTTTAACTTTGCTTCACCTCAGTTCTCTAGCTTGTCCAGAAGATGGCTTGCAGCAGGAATCAATGGGAGAAATTCTGAGGCTTCTCTTTTGTAGGAGCTTAGGCTAGATGGTCCCTTCTGATTTTGAAAGCTTTTTATTATCTTGCATGTAAAATTCAAGGGTCCCAATTCTCTCTCAGCCCATGAGCAACTCCCATTGAAGCCATTAGTGGCTTTCAATGCCAAAGGCCATAAATACAACCGCATAAGGAAGTTCTGAGCGACACGTTGACAGAGAGAGAATCCTATTCAAGACCTAAAAGTTACATAATCAGGAGAGAGTGAGGGTAATTTGCAAGGGCTGTACCAAGGTCTGTTTTAGTCTTCCCCCAAAAAACATTTTATTTTTTAAAAAGTGTAATATATGGCTATTTAGTGTATAACTCTGCACTTATCCTTTCTATTAAGTGATGCCTTTCAAATTTATTTTGCCTGCCTTATGTTTCTTCCTTTCCTGTCTCAGTTTCATGCTGTTTTAATCCTTTCCTCTACACTATCTTTTAATCTTTTCTCTTTATTTGACCTTTATTTTCCTCTTATTTTTCTTTATTAGACCATTTCCCCCTCATCATTTCAGCACGACAGTCCCCAAGAATCTGCTTATCTATGCAGACTCCTTCCCCAGCAAACTCACTCACACACATACATGTAGACTAGTTTCAATCTATGCACACAGATGACTTGCCACACTATCCCCTCTCTCCATCCTCTTCCAAAATACACAGACTCATAGCCTCTCATCCCTGATACACACAGCGTCCCTTGCTCTCTATTCCTCATCCTCAGTATATATGCAGCTTCCTCGCCCCTAGTTTTCTACTTTCCTACTATTCCTCTACCCAGAGGTCCATTCTCTCCCCTCCACATTCATCATTCTCTTATATAGACATTGCTCCTTTTCTTTTTCTTTTCCCTCTCCACAGACCCTCTTTTATCACTTTCTCCTCCTGTTCTCCTCCACAGACTCTCTACCTCCTTCTTTATCATCTCCACAGACTTGCTGTCTCTCCATTCCCCCCTTTGCCAGATTGTATTAATGGCAATGTGAGCAATGTCCAAAGGGGTAGCTGTGTTAGTCTAGTGCAGCAAAACAAGCAAGGAGTCCTTTGGCACTTAAAGACTAACAAATTTATTTATCGCATGAGCTTTCATGGGAGAAAGGACAAAGTGGGATTTTCTCTCACAAAAGCTCACATGATAACTTTGTTAGTCTTTAAAAGTGCGACTAGACTTGTCGTTTGTTTTAATGTAAGCAATGGCACCTGAAATTTTAAAATTAGTAATTATTGACACAGATTTTTATTTGCAAAGTACCTGGGCAGAAGTCCATCGTGGATTTCAGGACTGATGCTTTGGAAAGCTCCAGCAGCTCCCCCCTGGATTCCTAGCTCCTCCAGTGTTGCTCCTCTGTGGATGAGGGGAAGCTACTGCAGAGCAGGAGGAAGAAATGCCATCCTATCTATTCTTCCTTCTTTCCCTGCAGGCTGTGCCAGCTTCAGCAAACCAGGAACCTTCTGGCACCAACAAGAGTTAGGGTGGAAGGTATTAAGTAGGGAAGAGCAGCAACACATGAGACAAGATTGGGGGTTGGGGGCACAGTACTGGGTGGGGAAGAAGGTTGCCTGATTTCCTGGTAGATGTGCCTCTCCTTATATCCACTCCATCTTCAATGAAATCGGAATTAAGGACCAATATTAATGGGAGTTTTTTTGTATCCCGTGGGATTGGAGAAGAACTGGTTCATTAAAGAGTGGTGTCTCTGCAATTTGATGTTAGAAGTGGCTCTTACTGACCTATATACAATATCAATATAGAATAAATGGATAAGAAAGTGAATCCAAATCTGAGGGCAGAGACAGGACTTATGAGAAGGACTACTTTTGGATGGAGGTGAGATGAAGCGTCACAAACATCAGTAGTAGGCACCATTTAGTTCCCTTCATCAGTGATCTGAAAGAGGGGAAATGAAGTAAGGAGACACAATTTGCATCTGACACCAATTTGGTAAGAGGAGGAAGTGTCTGATAATGTGAGTTACAACAGATATAAAACCTAGAACAGCTTAGAGAGAGACTAGTTCAACAACAGATTTGTATATGAAAGTCAGCCAAGAAACACATGAATCGATGAAATGAGGAAGAAAATGGAAATTTATATTCTTAAAGTTAATTGACTGGAAAAGATTCTGTACAGATCTCATGTGGAATGAAATCTTTTTGCACAGTGCTTAAAATAGGTAAAGAATTCATAAGACATTTCTAGGATATATAAACATGGTTACTAAAATATATTAGGCCAAATAATAAAAGGTTAAATCCTGAGGTTCTTAGTTTAGTTTATATTCAGCTTTTACTCAGGTGAAACTTTCATTGCTTAAATGAGATTTTTGACCAAAAAAAGGTTTTGAGCTGGTGATTCTACTGTTGTAAAAGAACTATCAAGGCCTCATTTGGAACATTGTGTTCAATTCTGGTAATGATTTTTACTGAGCTGGCACTGACAAAGGATTAATGATTATGATGCTCTTAAAGGGAATAATTCTGGTTGTTTTTTTTTTTTTATGAAAGTGATAGATTATTACAGGGATGGTGACTATATGGATATAGTGGTGTGTATCCAGAATGATTCAGGGGCACTGACAACTCAGCAAGGGAGGAAAGCTACAGAAACAAGGTCTTTGGGATAGAAGTGGCTAAGCAGGTACCTGATGTACAGAATACTGTTCTTAAGAGAATAAAGTGAAAAGTATCTACGCTGCAGGCAAGAAAAACTATTTTGGATTATACCAAATATAAGAATCAGAGTGCACAAATTCAAGATAAGCAAAGTCAATCTTGAAAAGAATTCAGGTGGAATTTCTTTACACAAAGGAATGGCAGCATTATGAAAGTGCCACTTGTTACTCCCTAGCTATGGCTGAGTTTTGAACTTAAAATAGAAATTCAACCAATTTGTTACATGTGAAGAATTCAGTGAAGCCTCCCAAAAATTATCAGGACTATGGAATGAATTTCTTATGAATTTACAAGTAAACCAGTTAATGTGTTAAAATTAATTTAAAATGGGTCATTTAAGAAATAAAGTCTCAAGTATCAGAACATTATTTTGTCTTGAGTGGTCTTAATAATGGAATAATGCAAATACATCATTTCCCATATGGTTAATACTACCTGACTTTTATGCAGTGGCTAGATGTGAAGACATTATTTTTGGATTAATCATAATTGGCTTTTCTATGCTTCTTAAATGAAAATTTCTTCTCCAGACTAGCATTCTTCTGTACAGAACACCAGGGAAAAAAGACTGCAGGAAGGCTACAGGCTCTGATAGTAAAAAATGCTCTCTTTCAAAATGGCCACTAACTCCTATTTTTCCCATTTTAGAGTGAAGTCAATCTACCCTCAGGGAACATTTGGCACCTGAAAGCATACTCCTGAAGCAGATGTGCATGCGTATATAGCATCTGGTCTGTACTATCTTGAGGTGGGATAAAGCAGCCAGAATGTACTTCCGAATCTGACCCTAAAAGGTAACAAAAAAAAAAAAATCAATTATACATATTATCAAATAATTAGAAATATCAAATGGTAACATTCTATTTATTGCTGTTTGATATTTTTAATTTTTTAAAAAAGGAAATTTATAGATAAAAAGGATGTTAAACAGGAGCTAGTGTTGAAAATTCACATCATAAACATTATCCAGTAATTTTGTAAATATCCCAAACCAAGCATTACAAACTCAGGAAATTGAAGAGTTAAGATTAAATATAAATGAAATTCAAACATGAAGATATGGCAGTGCACAGTTAGGGAATCCAACCACTTTTGACTTCGTCCTGTTCCTGATACTGTTACTGTAGTAACACTAATGACCACAAAAAAGAATGGCTTTAAAAATCAATTTAATGTGAACTGGGAGGAGCACAAACATTTATCTGCAAGAATTAGAGTGGTTTAAGTTTTACATACTGTTACTACACAGTGCAGTTAAGACTTTCTAAAGTTGTAATAGTTTTTTTTTTTGCTGGAATGATTAAGATTTTTTTGTCACGTGTCAGTTCTAGACTCAGTTGGTTCAACCAGTTCAGTGAGCTACAGCAGAAATAATTTGCTATGCACAAAACATGAATTAATTTCCTGATCCCTTTCTTTTGTTCCCTGGGTTGGTATGGAGTAGGATAGAAGTTCTAGATATGTCTACACAGCACTTTTATTTTGAAATAACACTGGTTATTTCGAAATAAAAGATATTTGGTCAACATGACATTTTCTTATTTCGAAAGGACAGGTCCTGTCCTTTCGAAATAAGAACTGCTGTTTCGAAACAGGTTAAACCCCGATTTGTTTCAAAACAGCTGTTATTTCAAAATGGTTATTTCGAAATAAGGCCGTTTGGACGTGTTGTTTCAAAACAACATGTCCAAATGGCTTTATTTCGAAATAGCCATTTTGAAATAACAGCTGTTTTAATAGCAGGCTTTCCCTTAATTTGAATTAACTTATTTCGAAATAAGGACTTTATTTTGAAATAACTCATTTTGAAATAACGATGTGTGTGTAGACATATAGTGTTTGGGGAATAATTGACTTAAAACTGAATATTTTAAATTAAGATAAAATAAGCCCTTTAAAATTGAAATTATTGACAAAGCTTTTTAATGACTTACAAATATAATGCTGGGTATTGAAAGAAAAGTTTCCTGAAACCCTGTTTGGAGAAGATGAGAAATGTCGACTTTGATGTTTATAATTTTTTTCCATGACTTAAAAGTTTGATGATACACATATACTGAATTATGCTATTAAAATATAAAGATGAAGAATTGCTGAATGGTAAAAATAAAAGTTTTGTTAATTTATTTTAATAGTATGTAATTAGGGATAGTGGGTAAGTTTGGATATGATGGATTATAACACTTATGCCTTGCTTTTGCCAGTTGTGTGTGTGTCGCGCGTGCATGCGTGCGTGCGCCAAGAGAGACTTGTTTAGATCATACTGCTGATAGAACAAAGGTGCTATTTTGTTACTGCATTGCAGGACTTAAAGACAAGGAAGATAATTAGTATAATACACAAAATGTAATACTAATGGTCCTTTAATGGAGAAAAACAAAAGCAAGGTAGCATGAAAACACAATAGTAACAAAATAGTGTAAAAAAGTAAATGTATAAGTTGAAGCTTGCACATGCATAGTATGTATGGATTATGTAAGAGATAATACTTAATGCTAATTGGAGAAAAGCTAATAAATATATAATGTGAAAATGTGTAAGAACCAAGTAAACAAGGGGGGGCCCACATTAGAGAAACGACAGACTCAAAACAGAAGGAATGAGACTGAAGGAACAGACTAGAAGACAGAGATCAAAATAGCCATCATGAATTGCAAGACAGTTCCCACTACCCCAGAACCTAGTTACTTGGGCCTTTCCCATTCTTCCTTATTTGTCTACTTTTTGTCATACATATATGACTAAAAACTAGGTGCCAATTCTACCTAAAAATTTATATATAAAGGTAAAAAATTTTTAAAGCCTAAATTGGCATCCCTAGGTGCTCTTGACTCCAAGACATCTTATTTTCGCTTCCAGTGCCTTGGAATCATGACCTAAGGTTTTGGGTACTAATGAGGCCTAGATAGTTCTCAGGGTTGCTGGCCCATGGTGTTGGAAAACCCCCAGATAAGAAAGTTAGCTCTCAGAATGGAAGAATATATTAAAGAGTAAACAATTTCCTATGGGGGAAGAAGCTTTAAGCAGAATGTCTTGTCTAGTAGGGACCTCTGGGATACAGTACAAAAAGTGTTTGAAAAGATTTTAAAAAATAAAAAGTATAATTCTCATTAAAAGTAGTGGTGTTAATCCATTCACATACTACCCCTTCTTACGAGAATTTGCAAGCTTGATTAGAAGATATTAAAAGTTATGCAGACAGATAAATGTGCAGAATAAAGGTTTTTAAGGCACTAAGAAATAAATTGAAAAGAATTGTGATCTAAAACCAAAGAGTAGAAGTTTTGCTGGGCACAGTCGGTCAAGAAGAAAGGGTGCTGTGAATTGAAGTAAATATGTTATGGCCATATAACATTCTAACATGGCAGCCATGAATAATGATGAATTGAAAATGTAGTACAGTCACACTGCTGTGCTTCTCCTTTACTCATTGCTGCACTGTCTTATGTGCTTCATACTTTGCTGCAGTTAATTTGTTTCATTAACTGTGCTTTTTTTGACTGTTAAAATCTCCATCTCTCTCTGAAGATGTACTGTGGTGGTGACAGTGCTAGCAAAAGCATGACCAAGGGTCCCAGGCTCATCCAGCTCTCGGAGAAGATGGACCCAACCCATTATTTTTAATACCATACTCAAAATTGCCTCAAATCATTCAAATGAATGGGTTTAGTTTGGTCCAGCTCTCGATGGAAATTTTGAGACCAGGTACTGATCTGCGGGAGGAATTTTAGTAGATTTGCATTGCCACTCTCACTCCAGTTTTCCTGCCATTGGGTCAATCATTAACGATTTTAGAATCAGAATTCTACTGAGAGAGAGGTCTGTGGGCAGTTAGGGTGTGTCTACACTAGCAATTTAGGTCACTTAAGGATGCTTAAATTGACCTAAATTACTCCAGACCCGCACCAGTCTTTCATTAAGTTTACTGAAGGGGGTGGCCTTAAGTTGACTTAATAACTACTGGTTGTTAGGTTGACTTAAGGCGTAAGTCAACCCGTTAAGTTGAACTATAGTTGGTGTGGAGTCCCTAGGTTGACTTAATTTCCTAAGCTGACCTAGGGCTGGGGAGAAGGGAGCCTTCTGCCAACGAGCTGCGACTGCCTTTTCCCCAGAAGGAGCCACAGCTTCCTTCTGGCTCCCTGCTGAAAAGGAACCCATGAGCGTCCTGCCAAGAAGGGAACTGTGGGTTCCTTCTGCCAGGGACTGAGGCTCCCTTCTCAGTGGGGAGCCATAGCTCTCTGCTTCACTGTGTCTATACTTAACTTTTAAGTCCACTTAATAGAGTCAACTTAACAAGCTTGCCTTTAAATTGCCCTTGTTGAGTTGACTTAAGTTTTCAAGTGTAGGCATACCCTTAGAGCCTTGAATTCAGCATTAGGGAAGAGGACTGAAACTTTTGCTTCGCTCCCTCAAGCCTGGAAACTTGAGAGCTGTTGTGAATTTCTACAACAGTGTATATGAAGTGTGAGCAAGCAACCAGTACTTTTAAAAACAGCATGGGAATTTGCTTAAGGGTATTGTATCTTCACTGGTAAAGGATGACTATGTTGTTTAGAGTGGAAATCTCTGAAAATAATTGGAAGAACAAGAAACTTATGTATGCATAATCTGAAGTAAGGTCAAAACAAGGATCTGTGGATGGCATTTGGAAGCTTTTTCAGTGTTGCTGGGGAAAAAATTCATAATTGCCGTTTGTAATGAAACTGAGATTCTACATAAGACCCCATGGCCAATCTTCTGATATTATATGTACAAAGGATTACTCATTGCATAAAATATTAAGTTTACCATCTGTGTTTAAACTTCTGATTTACACTGATCTAGGTATGATTTGTAAATGACCACTTTATTTGCAAATCATATTTAAATAGGTGTTAGCCAAAATCTAAAAATGCTTAACATATGATATGTAGTTGTATGATTATTTATTACTTGCATTGTACATTTATTACTTGTAGGAAAACATAATAAGAGATCGCCTCTGCTTTAGAGGGTTTACAGTCTCATTTGAGACAAGACTCAATAGTTGAGTGTAACAAAGAATGAAAAGGTAAAAGGGGAGTGAGGACAAAATAGCAGTTATAAGAACATGTGTTTAACATAAGATAGCTATGAATAGAGTCATAGAAACTTGAAGGAACCATGAGAGGTCATCAAGTCCAGTCCCCTGCACTCATGGCAGGAACAAGTACCCTCTTAAGCCATCCCTGACAGGTGTTTGTCCAACCTGCTCTTAAAAACTTCCAATGAAGGAGATTCTACAACCTGCCTAGGCAACTTATTCCAGTGGCTAACTACCCTGACAGTTAGGAATTTTTTCCTAATGTCCAACCTAAACCTCCCTTGCTGTAATTAAGCACATTCTTTCTTGTCCTGTCATTGGCAGTTAAGGAGAACAATTTTTCTCCCTCCTCCTCGTAACAACCTTCTAGGTACTTAAAAGCTGTTAGTGTCCCCTCTCAGTCTCTTTTCCAGACTAAACAAACCCAGCTCTTTCAATCTTCCCTAAGTCAAGTGTTCAAGACTGCTAATCGCTTTTGTTGCTCTTCTCTATGCTTTCTCCAATTTGTCCACATCTTTCCTGAAATGAGGTGACCAGAACTGGACACAATGCTCTAGTTGACGCCTAATCAATGCAGAGTAGAGGGGAACAATTACTTCTTGTATCTTAATTATAATGCTCCTGTTAACACATCCCAGAATAGTGGTTAGTTTTTTTGCAACAGCTTTACCCTGTTGACTGATATTTAGCTTGTGGTCTACTATGACACACAGATCCCTTTCTGCAGTACTCTTTCCTTAGCAGTCATTGCCCATTTTGTATGTGTGCAATGGATTGTTCTTTCCTAAGTGAAGTACTTTGCACCTGTCGTTATTGAATTTCATTCTGTTTACCTCAGACCATTTCAACAGTTTGTCCAAATCATTTTGAATTGTGATCCTATCCTCCAAAGCACAACAACCCTTCCCAGCTTGGTATCATTGGCAAACTTTATAAATGTACTCTCTATGCAATCATCTAAATCACTGATGAAAAGATTGAATAGGACTGGACCCAGAACTGATCTCTGTGGTACCCTGCTTGTTATGCCCTTCCAACATGATTGTGAACCATTGGTAACTACTCTCTGGGAGCAGTGATCCAAACAGTTTTGCACCCATTTTATAGTAGCTCCATCTACGTTGTTTTTCCTTAGTTTGTTAATGAGAAGGTGATGCAAGACCATAACAGAAAGCTTATTAATGTCCAGGTACACCACATCTACCACTTCCCTTCTCTCCACAAGGCTTATTTCCCCATAATGGAAAGCTTTACGGCTAGTTTGACACAATTTTTTTCTTGATAAATCCATGCTGTCTATTACTTAATACCTTATTCTCTTCTAGATGTTTGCTAATGGATTTCTTGATTATTTGCTCCATTATTTTTCCTGTTATGGAGGTTAAGCTGACTGGTTTGTAATTCCTGGGTTGTCCTTATTTCCCTTTTTATAGATGGGAACTGTAACTGCTCTTTTCCAGTCCTCTGGGACCTCTCCTGTCTTCCATGATTTTTCAAAGATAATAGCCAATGGCTCAGGTATCTCCTGAGCCAGCTCCTTTAGTATTCTAGGGTGCATATTATTAGGCCCTGGTGACTTGAAGACATCTAACTTGTCTAGGTAATTTTTAACTTGTTCTTTCCCTTTTAGCTTCTGATACTATCACATTTTTACTGCTCTCCCCTATGTCAGGCATCCAATCACCACCAACCTTCTTGGTGAAAATTGAAACAAAGAAATCTTTTAGTTCCTTTGCCATTTTCACATTTTCTGTTATTGTTTTTCTTCTTTATTGAATGATGATAATTTACGCATATATCCAACCTTCATTTTTTCATGCAGTGATTTAACTGGGTGGTGGGTCTGGACAGGAAATGAATAATTGTTATGCTATTGTTGTGAATTTTTTTGTGCGTAACCTTTGCGCATTTATCCTTTGTCTGGAATGTGCTGTTGTGAATGTGACATAACCAGTGAATTGTGTTTATTGGGATTTGGATGCAGGCTGGATCTTGCATTTTTAAAAACATTCATTCAATGCCACCTGCCCAGAGTGGTCCAATTACAAGTGGCTATATTCATTGGGTGATAGGTTTTTACAGGCCACCAAATGTTTGTCCAAAAGCTATCTTAACCAATACACCTGCTATTATGCCTTGAATGCTAAATTGTAGTTCTGGCAAATTGTCTGAAGAGGCAATGCAAGGCCTCCTATATAAAAAATGAACCAATTATAGGGCAGCCCTGCTTGTCTGAACTCTGTTCATCAAGAACAAATTCTTAAATTACATTTATTAACATCTCCTAGGTTGCACCATACCTCTGAATGAAAATGACTGCTTTTTCAGAGTAGCCTCGGTAACCCACTATTGCATGATCCTAGGAGCTGGATGTACTGTTATTGATGGGGCATGAGAAAAACCAAGAAGTCAGGAAGTTAAGATGGAAACAGCTCAGCCATGTGTATGGAGAAGTGCACATCTTTATAAAGTTCCATTTGTTCAATTTAACCTGCATTCATCTTCACACTTTGCATATGAAACCTCCACTTTAAAAGAGATGCCCTCCCAGACCAACCACTTTAAAGCTATTTGGCTTGCAAAGTCTACACACAGGGTTGGGGAGCTGAATAAAGCATTGTCAGTGCCTTGCAACTGGCTGTCCCCTATCCTTGGTAACCCTGTTTATCTGAAAGCTTCTGATGCCTCTGAGGCTTTTGGATAAATTGAATTTGTATTGTATTTGAATGGTGTTGCTCACTTTTTCTCCTTGATTAACTTTTCCAAGCTGTTAGGGGGTGTGGGGAGAATGCTTCGACGTATGTACAGTTTGCAGTAATTGGGAACTTAATAGTTGCATTGAAAAATGTTTCAGATGGCATCTATAAAAGAAACCAAGAATGTTTTTTTTCTAGCCACTTTATGCTCCGAACTCTAGTCTTTCATCTGAATCATGTGTATTGATTTTTATGAGGCCATTTTGATCTTGTGTTCGTTCTCTGTTGTTGTTAGTTTTTTTTCTGCAAGCTTCCTCTGCCAAGCACGATCAAATTCATCAGCTTAAAAAACCAAAAAACAAGAAACCAACAATCCTGAAAACAAAAAGAAAACAAACAAAAACATAAAAGCCAGGAGAGAGATCTAAAAATGCCATCTGGCATCAGTATGCATCGCAGTGTGAATCATGATTCTGACCAGCAGAAAAATACTGTAATGTTCTTTCTTCTCTTGCTGGACTATCAAAAAACCTATCAATTATGTTAAACAACTCTAAAACCATAAGGCCGACCTAGGGACATAAATGTTTTTCATCAGAGAGTGAATGTGCCACATAAATCTACTATATAGAGTTTATTATTCACTTAGGTTATGGAGCCTATGTGAAAATTCTCTTCTGGGTATAATAAGTACTTTTGATTTTTATAGTGTTTTACAAATGTTCACTTAATAATCCTCATAACATTCAGTGAAGGAGCAGAACATGTGGTGTTTATATCAGTTATACACTAAAAAACTGAGATGGAGCAGTTAAGTGACTTTCTCCCAGGCTACAGTGGGAGTCAGTGTCAGAGCTACAATTAACTATCTGGAGTCTTTGTTGTTGGTTGTAAAGGCCCATGTCATGCATTTGATGCTTGGCCGTTTACGAGCTACGGACGTTAGACTGCAGGGAAAAGACCATATTATATATTTCTTGTCTGAGAATAAATGTATTTATTTTGTTGCTCTACCTCAGATGCAGTGACAGTAGTGCAAGATTCAGTACAATCAAATTAAGAAGAATGCAGGGTATTTGTTACAGACATTAGCTTAGAGTTCCTGATAATGACATCTCTATATAAATGATAATTCAACAATTCTATGTTAGAATTATCTGATGGTGACAAAATTTTCAGACTTTAAGGTATGAGGATAATTAGGACTCTTGTTAATCATTCTGCTGTTTTTTTCCTCCTCAATGAAATGAAATTCACACAGATTAATTACTACCTGCTATAAATAAACTCTGAGAACGGCAATCTGCACAGCAGAGGCAGAGGGTAACTGTCATTTAATATATCACAGCTTTCCATGCACCTGTTCTCCCAATGCTGTTGCCATGGAAACCACACTTTATAAGAGAAGCTATGCATAATTAGCTTGGATTGAGGTCTATATCAATCAGAATAATTTGGAAGAATACTAGAAGCCCAAAGGACCAAACAAAGATACTTGTCTTCATAGGAGGTATCAGGCCTTTGGTGTGTGGTAAATAGTGAGGCAGATATTGTGGGGAGTCAGCAGAGGTAGTTAAAGCAACATCGCTTTCACCAAAAGAGGAAATCTTTGTCCCCTTGGTTTTCATGATAAACATTATTTAAAAAGGAAGGAAGGTCACTGAAAAAATGAATAAAGACATGAAGACATACTAATATACTAGCTTTAATGCCCAGACACAACCCAAGAAATTCCAGGAATTTCACTGAGGTGGTCACTTCTCTACAAATCGTGGGACCCAGAGGCCTGCTGGCAAACGACAGCTTTCCTTCCACTCCCAGTCACCTGACTTGCAGCAGGGTTATAAAGATCTATAAGGCACAATTTTCTGACTTGGGACTTGTTATAGTTGCAGTACTGTGAACTAATTAAGGAACAACAGCTTTAACTGTATTTTTTTCTTGCTTTTGTCAGTTTGTGTCACAAATACAACTTTTGAGAGAGAGAGGTTTAATGGCTTTTCAAAATGTCTTGAAAAAAATCAAGTAGTTTTAAAAAGTGGCAGGTAGGTGTGTGTATGTGTGTGTGAGAGAAAATCATCTGCTCTAACATTGTCTTGGCTCTGAATCTCTGTAGGATTTGGTATCACTTCAGTACAACTGCTACCGTTCTGAAGATGCCTCACAGTGTTTGTGTTAGCACATGAGAGAATGCCTTTGAACTCTTAAGGGATCCAATTTGAACGCAAGTGTCAGTGTTTAGCATTATATATTTCTGTACTAAATATAATAAGCACTAATGATAAGATTAATCAAAAGGAAAAGATGCACAAAAGGAATCTGAGCCCTCACCTTTGTACTGGTGGTTCCTGGCATTAGTGATAAGAGGAGATGGTTTCATATACAAAGGCCACTCCCGTAATAGAAGTTATCCAGCTAAAGTACCCCACTTACATGTAATGTGCCTAAGCCTTGGTCTACACAGTGAGAAATTTTCGTGGAAGCCGAAGGGAGACATAAAAATAACTTGTGTACCTCCCTTTGACTGCCTAATGCTAGCTTACTGCGGTGTATCCACCGTTCTCAGTTGAAGGGAAATGTCCTCCTTTTGACTTGGTGCTACCCCACTTGAGGGGGTAGTCCTTAGGAATTGACTTCCTGATTGACTGAGTCGTCTTTGCAGACCTACTCAGGCAACTGGGAAGTTTGAACTTGCTGCAATTGTTGAAGACTTGCCCTAAGAGTCAATTCAATATAGCATACTACATCTCAAGATTTATCTACTGAAATTATATCAGACTTGAAAGATTTAGTAGACCTTACACAATAGGACAGTTAAAGTTCTTTCATTGAAATCAACCAAACTTTGATTCTAAATTTATATGTAATTCAAGAATTCATTTTACATTTCTGTACAGATTGGACTCAGTTTGAAATGGGATGAAAGTCACAGATTGCTTCAGTTTATTTCAGTGGACTTTTGTTCTTTGTATTGTGAAAGTGAACTGCAATTATCTTATAAATATTTTAGAAAGTTTGTTTGCTTGTTTGTCCTGAAAGATCTCTGAAATGGTAAGAGCTAGAAGAACAAAATTTTGAATGGATATTACTGATTTCCAAACTTAAATAACTGGCTTGGTTAGATCTCAGTATCGGTTCCCCAGAACCCCAGTCGGGCCCACTTATAATTAGCTTTTAGTAGTACTTGATCATAGGCATTTGCTGGACTCTTCTGTTAAGTGTGTCACATACTAATACCAAGAATACCAATGATACTTACCAATATGTTAGTCCAATTCAAAAGATTACAGTTCCCCCTCCGCCTGGCTTTTGCCGTGTTTATTAACAAATCACAAGGACAAACAATCTCTAGAACTGTGCTCCAGGTGGCCCTCTATTGATGATACAGTGTCCTGTGTAATTGCCATGGGGATCATAATGAGAAGGTGTTCCTGGTTACACTCTGCAGATCTTCAAAAACAGCTGCAGGTGACCATAGAAGATTTGCCTTTTGACAGGAAAAAGTTGTTTTCAGAGAAAACTGATGAAATCATGCATGGCTCTAAAGATTTTTGAGCCACTCTCTAGACCTTTGAAATCTACACTCCTATTACACAGCACAGACCATACCGCTATCAACCATACAATTCAAGGTACCAGCTTCAACTTCAAATCAGTCCTTGATATAGATGTCAGGATGATCAGCAGAGGCATAACAGACAAACACACAGTGTTGCCGACAGCCCTCAAATCATCCTGTGACATCTCAGGTCCCTCCCTCAAAATCCCAACTTCATGATTATGATTGAGGGCCTACATCTCCCCTGTCCCGAAATCCTTGAGCCACTAACACCATTAATATACAAAGACTATCTGTGCCAATTTTACCATTCCAGGGGTACTATCATTACAGACAAATCATTACACCAGTAAGTTGGCTACACTATTCCATTTATATCAAAGCCATTCTTCCACTGCCCCTCCCCATCCCTTTTCAGGAATACTACTCATGTACACCTCCTTCAGCAGTAGGGCGTACTTCTCCTGCATGTGGGCTCAGTAGAAAGGGCATCTGATTAACACTATGACTAAGGTTTCTGTTTCTAGTACTTCCTGACCCAAAAGAAATCAGAAGGTCGGTGACCAATTCTTGACTTCGGAAAGTTAAATAAGTTCATAAGACATGAGAAGTGTAAAATGGTTCTCCCTCTCCACAGTCAGTCTGGCTCTTGAACAAGGGGATTGGTATCTGGCCCTCAATCTGCAGGATGCATATTTCCATGTCTCTATCCATCCTACTTATAGAAAATACCTCAGAGTTGCTGTGAACTATGTCTATTACCAATACATCAATATAATGTTTTGGTCTCTCCACAGTGCCTTGGGTGTTCTTGAAAATATTTTCTGTTGTCGCTGCACATCTTCACAAGCAGAGTGTAACTATCTTTTCATATCTCAACAACTGTCTGATAAAATCTTCCTCACTCCTATGGCCAATCCAATCAGTTGACCTTAGTATCACTTTTGCAGAGTTTAGTACTCATGATAAACTTGAAGAACTCCACACTGCTATCAACTCAAAACATAGATTTCACAGGGGCACATATAGATTCATGACTAGCATGGGCTTTTCTCTTGGACCAAAAATTCAACACAGTTGCAGAACTAACAAACTCAGCCATCCACATCCCCACAATCAACTCAAGAAATCGCTCACAACTATTAGGACACATGGCTGCCACCACATTTTTTCTTAAAGATGCAAGACTACGTATGTGGCCCTTCCAACTCTGGTTCACCAGGGTCTACAGATCATAATACCACCCAGTTCACAAGATAGTCTTGATACCACTAAATCTAAAGAGTAGTTTGCTTTTCTTTCAACAACCTACCTCCTGCATCATGCATCCTTTATGGGATGAGGTGCCCACTTACAACACCATGCTACCCAGGGCAAATGGTTCTCACAAGAAATAACCTCACATATAAAAATTCTAGAGCTTTGTGCAGATCAATAGGCATGCAATCATTTCCAAGACCTCACAGCCCATCAACATGTGAAAGTCATGACTGACAACACAACCTGCATGTTTTGCATAAACAGGCAAGGGGGAGCAAATTCAAAACCTCTGTGCACAGAGACTGAGACTATGGAACTGGTGTCTAAAGAATGACACCTTGATCTCAGATTCACATCTCCCTGGCACACAAAACACAATTATTGACTTGCTCAGTAAATTGTTCACACAAGACCACAAATGCAAAATACAGCCAGACCTATTTACATGACATTTTCCATCAATGGGGATATACCTCTATGGACCTTTTCATTACATACAACAACTGCAAATGCCCAAAATACTGCTCCAGGGCTGGCGTTGGCAGTGGATCACTGGGAGATGCATTTCTTCTCCCATGGACTGGGACACTGCTCTATACTTTTCTCCACTCCCACTAGGTCCCTGTGCCCTACTAAAAATCCAGTGGCATACAGACCTGGAGAGAGGGGCATGCACCCAGAAGCTGGCCTGGCAGAGGTGATGAGGGAGGTGCTGATGTGCCTGTAAATATCCTCCTTTGGGCAGCAGGCCTCCTTGTTTGTTTTCCTCTCTGAGTGTTTTCCCAGGTGGCAGGAGATAGGAGGAAAGATTCCCTCAGGAGCAATATGGCAATTAAGGGAGAAAAGGAATTCCTGGTGCCAGGCATAGCTGTGCACTAATGGCTGGCCTTGATTCCCTGCAATGGGTTGCCTAGAAGTGGGAGAAGGGAGGGCAAGGCTGGGAGCTGCAACCCCTTACTCTGGCCCCCTAGAGCTGAACACAGGGGACCCACTCCCAGTCCAGATGCAGTAAGGGCTTCCAAGTTCCTTAATTTACCTGGCTGGACAAGTCCCAAAGGAATTCCAGTTCTCTCAGAACTGTACTGTTGTAAGGGAGGGTGGAGGGAAGGGAGCACGCCAGTGGGATTCCTGGGGCTGTGGGGATGCAGGCTAAGGGCTAGAATAGATGTAACCTCTTGGGGTTGGGCCTGCTGCTGCCCCTGACTTAGTCTCTTGCTGCAGCAGCAGAGGCTAAGGCAGTGAGGCGAAAACCCGCCTCCAGCACCAGCAACTGGGAAAAAGTCAGGGAGGTGCCTTTCCTCTCCATGCTCTCCAATGGCTCTGCAGCTCAGTCACATGCTTGAGTGGTGAGCACTCTCTCTGAGCATCTCAATGTGAGCCTGCAAAACAAACAAGGAGTCCTGAACTAGACTAACATGGCTCCCCCTTTGGAATGTGATTCTGGTGAGTGCTGGGCCAGCATTCTCCTGATTCCTCCAACCCGCCCACCCACTGAGAGTCCCACTGAATTGCCTCCTTCCTCCAGCAGCCAGAGACTCTCAATGTGCCCTCGGTAGGGACCAGTATCCCCTTTGGCAAAGCCAAGTTGATGTTGATTCTACTCAGATTTTTAAATCTCCAGGGGGTGCCCCTCCTATCTTCCTGTTAAAGGGAATAAGGCTGAAAAGCTGCCTGCAGCCCTGAAAGAGTTGGGGATGGCAAGGCTGTGATGCCCTCCCACCTCCTTGAGCTACACATAGGGGGGCCCAACCCAGCTTTGGTACAGCCAGGACTTCTGAGTTCTCTGACCTACCTGCCCAGGATAGGGAATTCTCTCAGCGCTGCAATATGGTAAGTAAGGAAGAGTGGGAGCGGGGGTTAGGGATGGGGCTGGAAAGACCATGTACAGGTGAGGTTTCACCTAAGTTTCCTGCTGTGGGGCTGAAGCTGCTTCCAGCCCTGAAGAAGCTGGGGAGGAAGTGCAGAGCTGGGGGCTCCCCTCCCTCAGTCTTTGAAATGGCCACTGCTGCCTAGCAGGGAAGAGAAGGGAAAAGCATTTCCTGAATCCTCAAATGTGACTTTGCATCTTAAAAAAAAAAAAGCAATCAAAGGCAGGACAAGCACTTTTTTACCAGTAGGAACCATCCATATTTCCACTGCCTCTCCTGAAAAAATACTGAACAAAACTGGCCCTGGAAAGCTCACTCACCTGAGGAAGCAAGGAGTTCTGTGGCACTTAAAGACCAACAAATTTATTTATTGCATGAGCTTTTGTGGGAGAAAAATCCCACGTTGTCAGCAGGGGCATTGCTGGGGCGGGGAGGGACCCGGGGCATGGGCTCAGCCCCCGCCCCCAGAGGGCAGGCCCTGCCCCCAGCCAGAAGCCCACGCCCCCTGGCCCGGGATAGGGCCGTGGGGAGGCCGCGCCGCTGCCGGCAGCTAGGCTGCGGTGCAGTGCAGCCCAGTCAGGCCCGAAGTGGCCACTGGAGTCTGGGGCCACGACCACAGCCTCGGATCCCCAGCGGGGGACAGGGCCGCTGCGGGTGGCCGGCTGGGCCCCAGATCCCCAGCCAGGCATCCGGGGCCTGGCCACCGGTGGCCGGGGCGACCCCGCCCCTGGCCGGGGATCCGGGGCCCAGCCGGCCGCCTGCAGCTGCAGTGGCCCCGTACCCTGCTGGGGATCTGGGGCCTGGCCACCAGTGGCTGCAGCCGTGGTGGCCCCGGCCCCGGCCTGGGATCCGGGGCTGCGGCCACAGGCCCGGCCTCCAGCGGCCACTTCTGGCCAGGCGCGGCCTCCCCCTGGCCCTATCCCTGGCCAGGGGGCGGGGCCTGCTGGGTGGCCAGCTAGGCCCCAGGTCCCTGGCCGTAAACGCAGCCGCCGCAGCCATGGCCCGCTGGGGATTGGGGCCCGGATCCCCTGCCCCCTTGGGCTGGAGATCCGGGGCACTGGTGTTGGGACCCAGGGCATGTGCCCCGGCTTGCCCAACGCCAGCAACGCCACTGGTTGTCAGACACTTTGAAGATGGGGGAACTTACAGAATGGGATGAAAATAAATGCAGGGGAGTGTAGGATACTGCTGTTACAGTATGACCTGATTCCCATGTCTTACACTCCCTTGCATTATTTTCCACCCATTTGGTAAGTACTCCCTTCTTCAAAGAGTCTGCTGAAGTGGGATTTTTTCCCATGAAAACTCATGTGATAAATAAATTTGTTAGTCTTTAAGCATCCCAGGACTCCTTCCTTGTTTTGCTGAACTACACTAACACAGCTGCCCCTTTGGAACTTCCCCTGAGCAGTGAATACCATGCACAGGGTAAGAGCAGAGGATGGGGGGGGGGGTCAGAGCAAAGCCTGAATTTGCACCCATCTCCCTCCAATATATGCAGACATCGTCCTCAGGGCAGCACGGGAGTGGTACCAGGACACCTCCTGCCCTGTGCAGCTGTGCTCAGGGCGGGAGGCGGGGGGAGAGGGTGCACAAATGTAGGGTTGGCCCCCAGGCACTGGAGACCCTTGGTATGCCACTGTAAAAATCCATCAGGAAGTATCAACAGCCAATGTTAGCATTAGCGTGGCCTGGACAACCCTGGCACGCTCACCTGATGGAATGTCAGCAAGGATATTGATTACCCTTCCACTTCCAGTGAATGTACTGACACAATACAAGGGCCTCATGAGTCACCCAGATCCCAGGAGACTGCATTTGACAGCTTGGTACTTTGTGGGTTCTGTCAAGAGGAACCTCAATACACAGTCCTAAATACTTGTAAGCTGTCCACAGATAAGACTTACCTCCAACAATGGATGAGATTCCAACACTGGTGCTCCCAAAACACGGTCCACCTGTCATTAGCCTCCATTCCAACAATTCTGGACTACCTTCTACTTCTAGAAACATTGAAATTACTGATTAATGCCATCAGAGTACACCTCATAGCCACCACAGCTTTTCATAAACCACAGGAGGGACCCCTCTTTATCCATCCAATGTTTAGAAGATTCCTTATTAGCATTCAAAACCTCTATCCTGAGATTCACCTACCCACTCCCATATGTAACCCAAACTTAGTGCTCAAGACCATCACTAAACCACCCTTCAAAACTAAGGCGACATGTTCATTCACCTACCTATTGACGAAGGTGGCCTATTGCAGGAAGACAGCCGAAGGCATTGTGTCTGACAGCTTAGTGGTGCCCATGATTCCCCTATGAGCTATTTGACCAGGCATCCAGGCATCAACAAATACTTTAAATGGTCTCTAACTATGTCTGGTGAATCAAAAAATGAACCTACACTGGTCTGGGGGTGACACCTTTCAAATTGCCACTACTTCAGCTCAGCTCACCATGTAAGTGAACATGCAGCACTTATGGTAATTCCGCCATACGCAGTCTTTTACAGAGACAAAGTCACTCTGAGACCTCACCCAAAATTCATACAAAATAACTTTTACTGGTCATTGGAATCAAACCATACACTTACCTGTCTTCATGCCAAAATAACAATCGAATCTGTGCAATGCTAGTCTACACCCACTCAGCATTGGATGGGCCTTGGACTTTCACCTAGAAAGAACAAAAACATTTACATCAACTAATAAACTATTTGTCTCCATGGTAGAGAGAAACAAAGGAGATCCAATTTTTAAACAAAGACTCTCAAAATGGATCTCCAGTTGCATCTATACATGTTGTGCCTTATCTGATGTACGACTGCCAGGGCACGTACAATCTTACTCCACAAGAGAAATATCCACCTCAACAGCCTTCCTATATAATGTGTCAGTTATTGACATTTTCAAAGCCACTGCATGGGCATGGATACACACCTTTACAAAACATTATGCAATTGATCAAGTGTCAAAGTTAGATGTAGCAGTTAGACTATGTTTTCTTTTCCATACAAATCAATAACTCTAAAGTTCCTCCATATGAGGTCATAGCTTCAGAGACACCTAAAGTAGAGCACTCATGGGGACACTACTTGGAGGCAAAAGGAAGACTACCTACCTTCGGTGGTAACTGAAGTTCTTCAAGATGTGTGTCCTTGTGGGTGCTCTACCACTCACCTCTCTACCTTCTCTACATCAGAGTTTGTTCCCTTTGCTCCCTGGTCAAGAAGGAATTGGGGGGGGGGTCGGGTCACACATGTACTCAGAAACATCCTTAGAGGGGTGCCTAGGGATGCAGGGCCCAGGGTGAATGGCCCTCTGTGCCCCCCCCCCAATCCCCAGCACTGGGGGACAGGGCTGGCTGGCCCAGGGGTGAGGCAGACCCCTGCATCCCCCTCCCCCCATGCTGGGGACCAGACAAGCAGGTAAAGGGGCGGTTCGCCACTCCCCCACCACGCATGCTGCTCTGGGCTCCCTGCCGGAGCAGTGGGGAAGAGACAGGGGGCAGCAATACTGGCTCCACACTGCCTCCCGCCCCCCTCCCCACTGCTCTGGCACAGAGCCCAGAGCAGTGCATGTGGTGGTGGCAGACTGGCAGCGCTGTGGCAGCAGACTGCCCTTTTACCTGCTCAGTTGGTCCCTGGCATGGGGGGGGTGGGGCCCCCCCAAAGTGCAAGGCCTAGGGTGGCTGCCCCTTTTGCCCCCCATTAAGGATGGCCCTGCATGCACTGAAAGGGCTCCTAAAGCAGTGTGAGACAGCCTCTTGACACCCATGTGATCTGAACAAGTACTGCTAGAAAGTCTTCTGGTCCCTGTGATGTGTCCATGCCAGTACCTAAGGTGGAGCATCCACAGTACTCATGTGTCCTTGTCTAGTACCTAAGATGGTGCACATCTCAAAGAACTCCAGTTACTGCTCAAGGTGGGTAATCGTCCCTCTCTCTCTCTTGTTGGTCTCTCAGCTGAGTTTGCCAGTTGTGGTAAGAACACTTGTATACTAAGAACTGGATTGAGACCACTGAAGCCACATCTATGTTGACTGCAGCAAAGTTGCCACCATCACATACATTTTTTTGGGTTGACTGAGCAGTCAGTTAAGACACATTCAGTTAATCCAGGAATCAACTTAATAAAACCACCCCCTGAAGTGGTGTAGCGCTGAATCAGTGGGAACATGTTTCCCATCAATACATCACAGTGAAGACACTGCACTAAAGGGGAATTAGGAAGTCGACAGGAGTTACTCAAAATACTCTGCATAGCTGCCAAATTTTGCTGGCAGAGTAGATCGCCCCCTAGCCCATTTTAAGCAGGTTATCCCCCAAAATCCTTCAAATGATAATTGTTTATGCTTACCAATATTTGCCATTCTGAACCAGAGAGCTCAAGATAAGAGCTTCTGTATCCTATCCCCAACCCTCCACCCCCAAGTCCCAGCCAGTGTTTGCAATAAAAAGTTAATCATAGTGTCTGCCTAAATCTAATATATCTTTTTGAGCAATGATAGGAACACAGAAAACTCTTTCACATGCTGACCTTACCGTTATTGCAGCAGATCTGTGTGAAGAAGACAAATCTTCTCCCTTTCTACTTTAGGAAATTAGGTTCCAAATGTTCCACAATGTCTCAGTTACTTTGGGTAACAGCTATGGGAAAGCAGAAACAGCTGAGTGGACAACTTCAGAGTTTCCATACAATTTTTTTGGTGGAACTTTCCATCCCTATTTGAAATAGAATGTTGGGTGGATACAGTTTTATTAACAAAAATGGATGCAGCAGGCAGACAGCGTTACAGGAAAGAGATCTTTATTGAACATGCAAAGAGGGCTACATTTTATTGTGATAAGCCCACTTTCATCTCATATCAGACTGGCCAAGCATGCACCCCCAGAGCCCCACGTGCAGCGCTTCTGGAAGAATTTTCATTGTGGAGATGCCAAAGAAGGAAACCATGTAGCTGGATTGTTATTACTATTTCAAGATAGGGTGTAAAGCAGCATCTATTCCAGGATGGCCCACTAAACTATATCCCTTTTAAAGCCTGAGTTTTTTTTCGCCAGTTCCACTTATCATAGTATGAAACAGCTCCTCTTGTGACCTCATGTGCCATGCACATACTCAAACACAACTGCTATCATTTCTTCTCTGTTTTCGTTCTGCTTTTTTTCCTCTTCCCTGATCTCTTCTGACTTCTCGTAATGCCTTTTTGTCCAGGGCTGGGATAGGAAATGATGGAGTAAAATATGAGGAAAAGTGGGCAGGTCACAGCCATGGCTATACATTACATACTACCATTTACAGAATCTATAGGTATAAACAGTGTCCTTGATTCACCATCACTCTCACATCAATAGTATGCTGGTGTGATTGCACTGATTTAAAGTTAAAGCTGGTGGAACAGAAGGGTAACTCACACTCATGATTCATGGTTTTCCCTAGCTATCCTGTGCATGGCCCTGGGAGACAACACCCCAAATTTGAGTGCCATATCATAAAGGGGATGAGCACACTCATCCAGCTCCCTAAATCCTATCTTGCATGTTCAGTGAGGGCCATGGCAATTCTTCAGCCTATGGGGGCCTGCTTATGAGTAAGAAATGGTTGCTTCATTAACAAACATCTTGGCTGATAACTAAACGAAAAAGATGTAATTAATGACCACTCTAGAATAAATCAGCATTTTATCCCACTCCCCATACCCTTCTTTTATCCTTAGGGAGGTGTAGAGTTTTTAAAGCGGCAAGGGCTGTTTAACTTAGTTAACAGTGTTTTCCACCACCAATGTAGGCTCACACAGTTCTTTGCTTTTATTGCTAATGCGATGGATTCTTGGTGAGTCCCTGTTACAAGCCCCATGCAAGTTATTTACAACTGCATAGAGGGATCAAAACAACACTGTGATAACTAGCCTTCATTGACACTGTCAGGTTTCCAGTTCGGTAAGAAAAATGTTGTTTTTGGCTCACAGCGCTCTGTGTGTCGTGCATTTTGATGCAGGTTTTTATTACACAGTAGGAAGCACGCGATTCATGGCTTGTAAAAGACTTAGATCAATAACGGAAAATGATGAAGTCATGTCAGCAACCAGGTCAGCAGGCAACACTTGTAGTACCTACCCCTTGGCATCAATCTCCAAGGAGGAGGAGGAGGAAGTTCCTTTTTAAAAAGCCTCAGCTTGTGTATGCAGTTAATTAGAGCTTTCATGAAGGCCTACAATTAGTTAAAATAATGGAGTGTTTCTGGACGAGTTGGTGACTAATCCCATCGTGTTCTTATTGTAGGCAACCAGCCCATTGTAGTTACTCATTATTTGTATTGTGGCTGCACTTACAGGCCCCAGTCCCCTTATGAATATGCACTATATAGAACAAAGACATGATTTATTCTGAAGAGCTTAAATAAAAAGCTGCATATTTGTCTTCTTTGATCATTTGATCTTTGTGCAGCTACCTGAACCACTGCTGCTGCCTGGCCTTTTTTTGTTTTTGTTAATTATAATTTAGGAGTAAATTTTACAGCTCTTGAGAATATGAGACTAATTCTTCTGTCAAGGGCAGAGCATAGCCTTGGCAGGCAATGGCAAGGTTCCCCACTTAGCTCTGCTTCTGTGCTTTCAGCCTCAGTCGGGACATTGCTTGCTCTATCCAGTTTATTCTGTAATTATCAGAGATATCCAGTCTTCAGCAGCAGGACCCAGTCATCTTCTGCCAGGTCCTACTGATCTGCCATATTAAACTTCAAAAGGTTTTCTTATGCTTACCCTGCACACTGTGCCATTGATGTGGCATTGCAGAAATGTCTTAGCTGTGGAAGGGCCTCATCAAAGTTTCAGGTATGATTCAATTCTAAGTTCTGAGAGTTGAACTTTAACCAAACTATGCTTGCCATGAAGCGTTAGCGCTTGATCTATGTCTCTTTATATTGAAACATGCCAGAACAGCAGCTAGGTCTATAGTTTTCCTCTGGCAGAGTCTGGCAAGATGTCTGTGAGCAATTTCTGCGTTATACAGTAGTCCCTATTTATATCTGTAATTAAAGAAACAAGTATCGCAGTTATCTTTTTAATTTCATAATTACCTCTTTGAAATAATAACTTCATTTCAGGTGTTTTCTAAAATAAAACAACCAGGGAAATTAATTTCAATTAGAAGGGGAAAAAATACTAATTGAAGTGAAGTTGAAAAACAACAACAACCTGACACACTTTTCTGGGAGGGTACTTCATTTAGATAATTAAATCTCTGCAGTGTGAATGAACCATTGACAGTGATGCCCTTTAAAGAATGACATTCAAAATATATTAATGTGCCAAATTCTGAGACCTCTCAACAGGTTAAAGCACATCTGGAGGCAAAAAGCCTATAAATTCTTAATACTCATGGATAGTTTTTTGGTAAGTAGTACAGATGCTTTAGGCTTTCCTTAAGTGATTTAATTGTGTTAGGAAACATGACTGTATACATGAAAATGCATAAAGTAATTACGTGTGTGTCTGTGTCTGTCTTGGCGTTCAGAAGAAACATGAGTCTATAAGTTCAAATAATAGTGGAGCATCTACCCAGAACTCTACACTTTTAATGAGCCATTGCAGATGTTTCTCCTTTTATCCCCTTCAGTTATTCTGCCAACTCTCTTTGTATTGTTTGATGATCATCAGGCATTCTATTTCCTTCCTAAGATTTGACAGGGTAGCGGGAAGACAGCATTTGCAGTGAGCTATTTGGAAGAGGGTGCATAGACCTTCCAGATGTGGCAGCCTTCAGGAGAAAGTCATGCTCATTAAAGTTGCAATTGTAAAACTGAAGCGCATACTAACTCCGCTCCAGTGCTTTAGTTCAAGGCTGCCCCAAAGATCCTATCACTGAAGCAGCACTCATGGAATCCATAACAAGGCATGAAAGCAAATTATGGAGGTCACATGAGCAGGCTGATAATGGTACACCAACTAAATTTCTTACTGTACTGCATGTCCTGATTGGTGCCAGGAAGTACAAAGAAAGAATGGCAAAAATTAAAGATGGAAAAAAAAATGATTCTCTGATACATCCTCTGCAGCAGGGTGGGTCCATTCCTGTGGATTCAGTCTAGGGTAAACCACCACCATGTGTGTCTTGGTACAAACTTCTGTGGCATGTCTAATTACAACTGCGTTGGTTATTATGAGTAAATTGGCAATCTATTAACTCAAATTTAAACCTGACCACAGACCTAAATCCTGTGTGAGAACCTCATAAGGGTCATGAGTGAGAAATAGAATTCAAAACAGGCAGCTTCAGTAAAAATAATGTAAACTTGGAAGAGAAAAATATTTGAAATGGGGTGTGATTTGACACATGTAAGTGGTAAATACTAGTATATATGAAATCCTTAGCATCATTACTTAAAAAGGCACCTTCCTTCCATGGAATACATTTATATATATGTATATATATCCCAGTAAGATATATATTCACTTGCCTTTGACATATTTTTTTCATAATTTTTCTTCCTCTCTTCACTAATAACCAAAGCTATTTGTATGTTAAGAATTGTTCCTTCATAACCTGCCCTTTTCTTCCTCTTTGATCCTGCAGTGAAATCATAGTGCTGTGTTATTTGTGATAATACAGTCATTTCCATGGCAACAGACTGATGTCCAAAGCACAGGATCATGACTTCAGTGTGGGAGCACGTAAGAGAAGATAGAATCCTTATTAAAACACACACTTAGTCAATAAGAGTAAAGGGACCTCATAAAAAAATCCATTAATTTTATTATTCATTCTCCTTTCCAAGTTAGCACTAGTGCAAATGAAAGTACCCCTTTAAAGGGTCATTTGGTTTATGTTTGTTGGTTTTGATCACTCAGATCTTGGTTTAGATGGCTTTAGGGAAAATATGAACTAAAAGGCAATGAAGCAATGATTTATTCAGGAATTTGTCTATGGGCCTCATTGTGCAGCTTTTTTCTTCTGTTGAGTAGTGGTTACTCACACAAGTAGTCCTGTTTAGGTAGTGAGACTGTTTAGAGAACCATTCAATGGGTGAAATACACACTGGCACAGAGGGCTCATATAAAGACGATATCCCACTTTTAAATACTCAAAATAGGTGGGGCTTAAGTGATGCATAAACCATGTGCAGGGTCTCTGCACCAGGATTAATTTTTACCCTCTGTGAGTTGGAATTGCACAACTGGGCCCTGCAATACAGTGGTGATCTTTGGGCAAGAGTGCACATTCCAGTGCCCTGTTCCAAGATGTAGCTCCTTACTGTTGAAAAGTGACTGCAGGCTTCAAGTGGCACCTGCTGTAAACAGGAACAATCTTCCTCAACAGAGAGAGATTCAGGACCAGGGAATGAGAGAGTGCTCTCTGCGCCTGTCTGATGGAAGACCTGAGAGCGAGGTGCCTGCAGGAGCAGAAGTTGACAGGGAGGATGTTTGCACTAAGGAGGGTTGAGAAGCTTTGAACAAAGATGCAGCAATGGAGGAGTTCTGGAAGACTAACTAGGCAAGTCCCTAAGGAGTACTGAGATGACTTTGAGTTTCTTTGTTTTGAATCTTTGTTTTACAGTTTATAGGAGGAAGCCCTGAGCAAAGAAACCAGAACTGTTCTGGTGGGAATAGGTCACCTACCTGCCCCAGCTGGTGCCTCTGCCTCAAATGTATCTTTGTTTTGGTGGCTGATGAGGCAGAGCATTAGATACTTAGATAGGAGCAAGCAAAAGAGATGGACAGTCAGAGAAGATGGAGACTGTGCAGACCCTATAAAGATTTATTGAAATGAGAGCAGTAACGGCCAATGTGAAAACAATATGGATGGTGGGTTAGCTAGGCAGGTGCATCCCTATTCTGTTAGAGTGAGGGCCATATTCCTGAAAACTAAGACTGTCATCTACAGTTTGCTGAGGTGGCAGTCAGCAGGCTTCAAAAAAAAAAAAAGGCAAGCTGTTTAAACTGGTGTACATTGCTGTAGCTCTGCTTAAATTATACAGAGTAACATGAAATCCATGGACAAATAGTGAGTCTTCAGTATCATGCCCTGGATGGAGGTTTGAGCAATAGTCCTCAAATTTCATTGAGAGCTACAGTTAATCAAAACTAGCCAAACAAAAAATAGTGGCTGCCTGCACCCACTGCCACTAAGAGGAAGAAGCCACTTAAGTACAGGCTGGAAAAATCTAGCCCAGAGAAAGACACTGTGATCATGACAGTGATGTGAAAAGTCCCCCATTCTCACACAATGGGCTTGGTTCCCTTCTGACTAATACGAAGGCAAATCAGGAGTCAATGCAATTACATGAGTGTAGTGCTGGTACAAATGGAAGGAAGAATCAAGCCCTCATTTCAGTGGCTAAAGACAGTGAATAAGCATCCGGATCTCATCTCCCTTCCACACATGCAGTGATTTATGCATAGAACTCCCCAATAGCATCATTGAAGGAGCAGATATTTACTAAACAGAGCTTTCTCTCTGAAGCCTGAAGCCAGTGGGCACAGGGCATATTACTAAACCTGTCATGAAGAGGACTGGAAATTTAGGCAAAGAAATGGCAAAGAAGGAACAGGAAAGGAAAAAAAAAATCTTAAATTGAGTAACTATGGTAATTCTTTATTATTTTTTTTCCTGAAGCCAAGAATTTTGTGACAAACAACCTTGCAGAACAGTTTTGATACAATGGTGAAATCTTTTTATTAAAACTGTGAGGTAAGCCTACATGAATGTCAAAGCTACAGTGAATGGGCCACACAAGGGACAGTGAAAAGTTGAAGATGAGAGAAATGAGAGCCCTTCATTGCTCACTAGTGGCTGTATTTGTGTTCCAGTTCTGAAGGAGACCTAGATTACAATCTGACTTTCAACATTATAGGATTCTGAAAACACTCTGCCACAGCTCTTGCTATTTCCTCAAGTTAGTTTTTCTCCCTTTCACTCTTAATGGAATCAGAGACGATTAACTTCCAATGTGGCTACATGGCTGCTTCTTTCAAATGTATATAAGACTTAGACTACATCTTCAAACATCAGCTGGAACAGAACAGCTTCTCACTGTAATCCAAAGCCAGGAATTGCAGCAAACTGGCAAGAGTTAATCTTTATTAGGCAGATGCATATAGGACCTGTACCGACTCTATAGCCCCTCTATAGTCTCATGCTTGCCGTTTCCTTTATTGATTTCCCTGTCTAAATGAGTACTTCTAAGCTCTGTGGGAGTTTTCCAATTAGATAAAAGGCAATTCATGTCACCCTGCTGCATCACTAACAGCCATAACCAAGAGAGCACATTGAGGACTTCTCAGCAGAACAACCTAGTTTAATCAAGGCGACCCCCTTCAGAGCTACCTCATCTGCAGGACATTTCTCTTAATATGCAAGCTCTCTTTATTAGAAGTTTAGAATAATGGGCTGCAGCTAAAGTAACAGCTGTGTGGTTGAATTTTATAGGCCAACTATATGGTTAGTGGAGAAGATGCATGAGCTTCCCTTCCATAGGCTGCCTTTGGAAAGTGCTGCATCTCAAATGAGAGAGTGGGTGTTGTGCACACAGCTTAGTGTACTGCTCCAATCAAAGCTGCAAGAAGCATGACCCTTTTTCAAATTAGAACAAAATGTCTCAGAAGAATGTGACTGTTAAAGGAATGTTGCCACCACTGTGAAATGTGCCCCTTTGAAACTGACAACTTGCTAATGTACAGAATGCAAAAAAAGTCACATTCTGAGTTTGTATCTTCCAGTGAAATATGTATTCTGAGTTTTGGTGTGGAAAAGGTGTCCTCTGGGATGCTGAGAAGAGAGAATTGTATGGGTCGAGAACTTCTAGACAGGGACGGGTAAACTACAAAAGAAGTGGGAGTTGGCTTCTCCCCAGATAAGCATGGGAAAATTTGAGTGCCTATTCCCATCTAAATCCTTTGAGTTTCCCTGCCACAGGCTGCTGGCAACTTCTTTTGCCACATGGCCTGCCAACAACCACGCAGTGGCTCACCTTCTGATCTCTGACAAGGTCCCTGCACTGACTGTCCCTTGCTTGCTCCCCAGAACTGGTTCTGAGAACTCTTCTCTTTCATTGTTCTGTTGACCCAACCTGCACTCCTGACACGTGGCTCTTCCTCCTTATGGACAAGGATAGACTCTAGACTTTGTGTGGCTTCCATGCCCACTATGATCACAGCCTGTCACACACAACCGAAAGCTTCTCTGTGTTGCTCTACCCCAACAGATGTCCAGCAGAGCCTCTCTTTTTTTTGGACAAATTGGTATTTACAACTGACTGAAGTAGAGCTGACTCTGGCCTCAGTTCCTCCCCAGCAGTTGTGAGTGTGTGGGACAGCACAGGGGCTACATCATCCTGCCCGCTCCTGCAAAACAACTGTCCTTGGAGGAGAATTAGCTATGGCTTTGCCTCATCCTGGTTTTCTTTGGGAGACACTGAGGGAGAAGTTCCCAGGCTTCTCTGAGCACAGGGATTGTAATTGTTGTAGGCCTTGGTGCAATTTGTGTTGGGGGGAAGATGGGAGGGGAGTGGTGGTTATAGTGAGCTGTGAACAGTTTCTTTAAAGTGGTAGCAAGAAGCCAGGTAGGAGGAAGGATGGGAAAAGTTCCAAGTAGAAGCTCTACTGTAAAGGAGAGAGATACTTAACAGTTTTAGGTGTCTTCCATCCTTTTAAAATTGTTTGTGAGCCCTCCAATGGCACTCATTATATGTACATCTTCTGCCCAATAGCTCTAGAGGGTAAGGAGTGCTCTGCTTCCATCTGTTGGAGAGCAAGATGAAGAAAGGCTACAGAGCTGCTTCTTGTGCATAAGCTATTTATCCAGAACTCCAGATGGCTAAGAGCTCCAGAAGGGAAGAATTCTTTGCTCCGTCTATTGATTAACGGGAGAAGTACAATAATGGAGAGAGCTTTATTTGCACAGGCTTTCTATTCCAGAATTCCTTCAGCCCCAGAGACAATTTGGGAGTTACCCTAACTGTACACCAACCCAGAATTGGTTGGGTAAGGGAACTGAAGAAAGAAAGGCAGAAGAGCTGTTGTTTTGTGATTGTTTCTGCTTAAGGGTCTTATATGTTATTGGTTCACTGCCTCTTAAGGATTCTGTTCTGTTGCAGAAAACTTCGCATTGGGCTGTGGTGACTTCTTAGTGGGATGCGGTAGGGAGAAGGAATTTTAGTGAAATTACAGAGAATGACAGTAGAGCTGAATGAACTGTGGGGTGGCCCTTCTGACCCAACCACTTAATAGGTAATTGGGGTAGGTGGTGTAGCCTGAGAATTAGACCATACAGCACTTGCAAAGGAAGTGCAGGTAAGTATACCCAAGTGTACTGCAGGGCTCTATGTTAATTATTATCACCAAACTGACAGTGGGGTTTAGTAGATGGGGAAGGATGAAGGGCTGTGTTGAGTCATTTACCTATGGTTGTGCTGGTGAGTGGGGAACTGTGTTAAGGGCCTGCTGCCAAAGTTATTAGAATGAACATTTTACTTTGATGTGTTCTTGCTGTGTTCCTTTCCCCCCAGTAATGTTTCCTTTATTTCATACAGTCATCTTTTGCAAATGGGGAAATATTGCCTAGTAAAGATACCTAGGGAAAGTTTTTGGTTGTTCCAGAAATTCTGGGTAGGGGCTTGAACTGAAGGTGTTTGTTAGCTTTGAGAGGGTCCCCCCACCATTTTTACTTCCAACAAGTCCTGGTAGAAAGGTTATGTATGTTTCAGAAGTCACCAAAATTCTGAGAGAACAACAGCATGCAAGTAGCTAAGCCTTGTATGTTAAATGTTTAACATAGTTATTTGGACCCCTCTCTGCCCAAGTGGTTTCTCTATACTATATAGTGTGAAGAATAGACACACCAAAGTATCATACCGTTTTCCATTTGCTAATAACATTCCATGTTCAGTATTAGAAAAAAGTGACTGGTAGTGATTCTTTACCATTCTCACACCCAGGGAGGCACCTTATGCCTTCTAGCCTGCCTACCAGTGTGAGACAAACAAGGAGTCTGGTGGCACTTTTAAAGACTAACATATTTATTTATCACACGAGCTTTCATGGAAGAGAAACCCACTTCATCAGAGGTTCTTCAAGCATCTGATGAAGTGCAATTCACTCCCACGAAAGCTCATGGAATAAATAAATTTGTTAGCCTTTAAAAGTGCCACCAGACTCCTTGTTTTTTGTTTGTTTGTTTTGCTGGACTAGAATATGGCTACCCTTTTGGAACTTGCCAGTATGAGGTTTGTCATAATTTGGCCCTTTCCTAGTAAAGCAGAATGGCACAAAAGCTATAGTAGCCTCACAGCTGGGCTTTCTATTCAGACTGTTGTCTCTGAAGAGGATTCTCCACTTGGAGATGCCAAAGGGCCTGACCTTTCCAGTCTGAGGTGCCAAGGATGAACCATATTGCAATAAGAGGAAGCTCTGCAGTTTTTGAGAACACGGTGATTGACTGATTCTCCAAACCTTCCCTGTGGGAGTGTTATTTAACTGTACTGCTTAGGTATGATGTATTCTTAAAGGGTCACCCGAAACTAACCCACTGTCAAATCCTCAATTTAAAGGGCTCAGAACTGCACCCATTATTCATTTGCATACTCCCCTGTACTTTCTCCGGTTGTACTTTGAGGAGAACAATACCATGACAGCTACAATGCTGACCATACACTCGATATTTATTTAAGAACAAAACAAAAAAAGAAACTTTAATGAAGTACATCTCCTTCATTTATTTGCAATTACAACTTCAAATTTTTACAAAAGTAAGGTAATGTAAATACAATCTTATTATTGTTACTATTATTATTATTAATAATAAGATTCTATTGGATACTATCTTTTTAAACAAATACACAGTGCTTTGCAATGTTTGCAACCCAAACATGATGGCATTCTTTTAGAACATGAGTTACAGAAAGTGAAACCAATTAATCTATTTTCATTGTTCAAACTCAGAGGCATGTTACAGATAACCATCATGAATAGTAGAAAAGTAATGGAGAGGCTAAAAATTATCTTAATAGTTTAAAATGTTGTTACTAACAAAAGTGAGGAAATCTGTTACTTGAAACTATAATTCTGAAACTTTCTAAAGTGATATTTTACATAATTAGTTAATGATTGTTTATTAACCTTAAATATCTGGGTAAACACATACTCTGGATGAGGCACAGGGGAAGACAGTTGACGTATTAACCAGTGAGTCACATGTGCTCTAACTGAAAGTATCTGCTTTTTCATTTCATAACAGTCCCAAGCAGGGCTGGAACTAGATGTTTTGGTGCCTGGGGGAAGTAGCCCAAAGACACCCTTGCCTGACCTGGCCTGGGGCCTGATCTGGCCCTGGTGGGGAGGCAGATCCATCCCCAGCGGCAGTAGAGAGCCAGATCTCGCTCTCCACCACCTTTCCAGTGGTGGCTGGGGATGGATCCAGCTCCCTGCCACCCCAGGTGTCAAATTTTAGAGGGTGGGCATGAGACTGAGGCTGCCTGCCCTGCAGTATCCTCTAAGATTCAGCATTTGGGTCTTTATGATGGCTGCCCTGCCCTAGTTACAGCCCTGGTCCCAAGCTCCACAAAATGCAATGTTTCCAGCTGGCACAAGTGCTAAAGCACAGGACACATCTGCTGGTAACCCTATCCTCTATAGCAGCACAGACTGGAGCAGGATTTGGCCCACAGAATTTAGTGCTGGGAAGGACTGTTAGATAATCTAGTACAACCGCTCGGCTAGTTCATGATTGTTTCCTACAGAGTATTTTTTTTAGTATTTTGTCTAGTCTAGTTTAAATGAATCAAGTGATGTGACTTTCAATACTTGCCTATATGTGTCTTTCAAAAATCTAATAGTCTTTTGCTGTTAAAAGGATATTCCTTGAAATGCAGTCTAGATTTTTGCTGGGTTAACTACCATTTGTCATTGTAAAATGACAATGTTAATGATTATTACTATCTTAATTTGAAAAATACTGTAGCCAGTTCTGAATTTAACTGGCTTTTTAGATCCCCTGGGAAACAGAACTGGTTAAAACTCAGAATATGCATGCTGTGGGAAATTTTGAAAAATGTTTTGTTACTACTTAGAAGAAAAAATTGAAATTTCTGGTGAAAAATGTTTTTACTGAAAAAGTTTCAAATTTTCAAATTGATTTTTAATTCAGTATTTTTGTATTTTATTTACATATTTTAAAATTTCAGTTTATTTTATTTTTAAAAATTATTGAAAACAATAACTCAGGTTTGTAGTGAGTGAAACATTTTTTTCAAACTGTCTTCTGGTCAATGTTGTTGATGCAGTTCAAAATTTTGAATCAGTGGCCTGCAGAATGTTTTGATTCTATGGAATCAGGATTTTTCAGATAGAAAACTATTCTTTCTGAATATTTCTGACCAGGTCTTGTGGGAAGGTTGCTATAGTAAGGTGATAAATAACTGCATGGTGGTTTTGCTATTGGTATTGGAAGTCTTTTTGGTTGCTGAAGATACATTGATATGCCATTGTGTCTGCTGCTTGCTTGTGACCCATAGCATGGTAGATTTGTTTCTGCCTGTAATAGTTTCTAAGACAAAATGAACTTTAGCTACTGTTACTTTAATTAGAAATGCAGCATGTATGGTACAGGTTGGTAAGTGTTAACCTTGATAGAGTTCAGTCATTATTTCAGCTTCCGTTCATTTGTACATTTTAATCTTATTGCTTTGGTTGATAAAAGAAGCAATTCCAGTTTTTTGCCAGCTCTCTCTTTCTTTCACTCTTTATTTTATTTTATTTTATTTTATTTTATTTTATTTTATATAGAGATAGAAAAGGAATCAAATCAGGAACATAACAGAACAAATAATGCTATGGCAGTTGATATGCTTTAGCCAAACAAATTATAGGTCTCCATTCAAGAGCAATTGAGTGACATTTAGCCACCTGGGATGTACAGGTTAGACTAGACGATCTAACAGTATCTTATGGCTTCAAATTCTGTGAATCAATCAGATGCTGGTTTTCTTTCTTCTAGTAGCCAGAGGTAGAAAATTAAAGCGTACATGTGAATGGTGTTTGTTTTTAAGCATAAGTGTAACTATTTGATACTCTAAGACAGGAGTTCCCACCTTTTTAAGGATGTGGACCACTTCTCAATGTCAAAAATTTTTTTGCTGGGATCCAGCCCACACTGTGAAGCAGTGGCACTGCTGGTGGGGTACAGCCACTGCTGCAGAGTGGCACTACTGGTGGGATTCGGCCCCCTGTCACCACTCCTAGCATGTCTGCGGACTGCTTGAAGTAACTCTGTGGCCCCCCGGAGGATCCGTGGACCCAGGTTGGGAACCACTGCTCTAGGACACATTTAATATTCTAGTTTACAGTGATATTTAAGAGAAGAAGGATATCTTGTTACAGGAAGGGAAAGTAAACAATGACTCTTCTTCTCTAAGCCTCATAGTTGAGAGGATTTGCAGTTCACGGCCAAATGCTGTAATACAGTAGTGAACAATTTCACATGCAGAAAACATGAGTACTAGTATGCTCTGCTGTGCTAAACTAGGAGCTCTGAGATAGAAATTCTGACTCCATGAATAGTGTGCAGTTTAGTCTGGGACAAATTATTTAGCCTCTCAGAGTTTCCTGTCTTTAAAATGAGGACTCTTTGACAGAGTAAGTAGGAAAAAAATAAGTGGTGGTGGTAACTGGAGGATACAAAAGGAAGAAGTGGGTCTATGGGAAAGAAGGGGAGGAGCTTCATGGACTTATTTTGTAACTTAGACAAAGTTTTTATTGTCTGGGAGAGACTTAGTGTAGGTCTACACTTCAGTTTAAGGTGTGACTGTGGCAGGGGTTAGGAGACCTATGATAGAACTGGACGAGTGTTAATAGAGAGAGCATGGAGAACAATAGTAACAACGATGTGGCATTATGGGCTTCAGCACAGGCTGCTCCAAAGTCTCCCGAGGAATTGTACTGTCACCACAAAACAAGCAGAAGACACCACTAGCTAAGGTATGGTGTGCACACACTGAGGACAATTTGAGATAGCTCAGGCTGTTTTTCACCACATCATTGTTAGAGAGGCAGAATTCAGTTTTGTCTTCCTGAGAGCTTCAGCCATATTCACTGTCTGGCCATGACTGCACTCTCCACTTTGGGTTTATTTTACTGGAGCCCTTTCCTGGCTTGCTATCTTGGCAGCTGGCCCTTTAAAAGTGGGGTGAAATGGGGAACAGCAGCCCTAAGGAGGTCATTTTCCCTGAAAGGGCTACAGGCTTGGAGGTCTTCTCGCAGATGCAAGAAGTATTTCAGCTGTTTTTCAGATATATTCTCCTAGCTTCTTGCTCTCTGTCTCTCATTTCTGAGGAGGTAGGTAGCCCATCTTCAAGGTACTGATAATGGATAGGGGAGGGCTGGATTGAGTTGAGGAGAACTTTCATATAGGTCAAATGGTGGCAAGCAGGAATAAAACAAACAAAAAACTATACACCAGTAACACCACACTTTTGTGACATTTAATCTTTCCCTGCTAGATACAGAGAATCTTTTTTTCCAATGAACAGTCAAGTATATCTTAAAAGGCTTTATTCCTATTACAGAAAAGTCTTTTGTTCATCACAACTTATACTCGATCCCATACCTAGTTTTTGTTAAAGGGTTGGTGTGTGCTGACATGGTAGCTTTTTAAAACATTCTTTTTATAAACTATGCTCCACATGTGCCATGCTCATTTCTGTATATCTTTTCCCTCATTCTTCATTGGGAGAGGTACCTAAAAATAGAATCACATGACACACACAAAAACAAAATCACTTAAAGTCACTATGACATTTTCTGTGACAATTTCCTCTACCACCAGTAGATCTGATGTCACAAAGGACTGAGACAAATCCTGCTCTGATTTACACCATGGATACCAGAGGGGATGTTTGAGATGGAAATCCAAATACAGTAACTGATTCTTTAATTCTAGGGAGAAAGATCAGAAATGAATAAGTTTTTAAGAAAGAAAGGGCCTGATTCTTATCCTACTGATCCTGATGCAAATAAATAGTGTCTCTACTAAGACAGTTGATTTACACAACTATAAATAAAATCAGAATCAAGTTAAAAAAATCTTGTTTTCTTAGAAATGACTTCTAGTGAAGGGAAGATGGGGAGAGAAATACAGCTGATACCTGGATCAGCCTGAAGTATTTCCTGGCTCTGTAATGAACTCTGGTGGTCATTGCCTAACAATTGGATGGCTTTGTGACTATTGGCCTGGGATGCCATCACACAGTAAAGATAGCATCATTTTTAGTGCCCTAGATTTTCCAATTATTTGAATATTTCCCTTCATATTGGAGTGTCATCATTTCACATGAACAGCTAACAATATGACATCCCAATTCCCTCAGAGTTTGAAACAAAGTTTTAATGCCATGGTAAGAAACTGAGATTGTTAGTACAAAGGCTTCGTGACTATTGACTTATGTACAGTGAATTTAAAAAAATTCAGTGGTTATATAAAAAAATATTCTTTGGGGGATTAGTTTGTGTAGATGACATTTATGATTTCCTCACAAAGCCAGTTTTGAATCATCAACAGTTGATTCGCAGAAATGTCCACATTTGCTATTTGCCCAGAAGCTATTTTGTGTGTTTTCTTTCCAAAGCTCCCCTTGGAACTTCACTTTTTAAAAAATAATAAAATTTTATTTTCTAAAGTTTTCAATTGGAACAATAAAACAAACCAATAAAAAAAATTCCAGTAACTAACCCACCATTTCTATCCTGGCAGGATTTGGTCTAGTTTTTCAAATATTCGGGGGACTGTCAAATGCAGAAAATATGAGTAACATGCTCTAGAATCTAAAATGAAACAAACTTAAACATAAATAAAAAGAACAATATTAGTTTGGGACAAAATTCTTCTCTCAGACAAAGCCAGGGAAGTCCTGTAGATACTGAGAGAACAAAATATTGAGGCAAAGTAACAACAGTTTAGATCAGCTGAGGAACTGGCCTGTAGGAATTAAAGGGTTAAGAACTGCTATGTAGACCTGAGAAACAAGTAGTATGATGACACTGACCTAGATCATTACATAATAAATAATTATAATGCTCTGAAGATGTAAAATATTTTCATCATCTCATTTATACCCTAACAACAGAATTGGTTTTGCTTTCAACAAAACTTACAAACTAAACTAAAAGTTTGCTTCTCTTGTAAACACTTTCACAATTTTCTTGATGTGTCCTATTAGACTTTGGAGTCGGACAAAAATTGATTTAGTAAAATCTGACTTTCATTATTGGTACAAAAGCTGCAGTGTTTTACCTGGAGAAGTTTTGGATTGCAATGGATAGAATTAACCACAATTCTTGAATTTCATTATCTTCTCACAAACAAAGAGAAGCAATAGCAGTATGTTGTCAGAGGAAAAAGATACAAGCAAGTCTCATAGATTCATAGGGTACGTCTACACTTAGAATTGAATTTGAATTGGTGACAATCAATTAGAATTCAATTAAGTGCATGGCCACACTTGCTTTCCTCAATTTGATCTGAGGAACTCCTCAGTCCGCAGTGATAAAACCTGACTTAGAATTGGTCAAACCTTGTTTGACTTTGAAGTCCATTGCAATTCGAAACCAGTAGTTTGAATTGACCCAGTGTGACGATGTCAATTCAAACTCACTGTGAGTTTGAATTGACATGGGTTGACCTTCCTCACAGGGTGCATGGCACCCTGAAAGGAAGATGAGCCCTTAATCACTTGGGGCCAGCAGACCCAAAGGTGCCTCCACCCCCCCACCAGCCAGATTGGGCTGGGGGGCAATGGGGTTCCTGTCCCCTGACTGGGGACAGGGACCCCAGCCTGTGCTCCAGCCCTGCTTGCCGGCTGGGGAAGGGATCCCCTCTCCAGGCTGGAGCTACACTCCTGGGGCTGCGGAAGGAACCCCTGTGCGTGGCTCCATCCTTGCTGGCCACACACCGAGGAAAGGAACCCCCACGCGTGGCTGCTGCTCCGTTGGCCACATGTGAGGAAAGGAACCATCACGTGCGGTCGCTGCCTCAGTGGCTGCGTGCAGGGGAGGGACCCTAGTGCATGTCAGGAGCCCTGCTGTCCGTGTAAAGGGAGGGGACCCCCACGCGCAGCTGGGCTCCCACTGTCTGTGCATGGGGGAGGGACTCCCACGTGTACCAATGGATGCCCGCTGGCCGCGTGTGGGGGAGGGGACCCCACATGTGGCAGGAGCCCCACTGTCTGTGTGCAGGGGAGGGACCCCATGCAAGGCAGGAGCTGAGAGCAGGGTCTCCTTCTCCAGCGCAGAGAGGTCCCTGTCCCCAGCCAGGGGAATGCGGCTCCAGCCTGGTGCAGGGATTCCTTCTCTGCACTGGCAAGCCGGGCTCCAGCCCCGCATGAGGGCAGTCCTGCTGGAGTCAGGCAGGGGGAATCCTTTCTCCCCTTGCCTTGCCAGGGGAAAACGTCCTATGCCAGGCTCTAGCCTTCTGAGCCTGGCATGGGGAACAGCCTCCCTTGTTCAGCTCTATCCGTGGTGGGGCTAGAGCTGGGCAGGGGATTCTTTTCCCTGTGCCAGGCTCAGAGAGCTGGAGAGGGCAGGAGATTGGGTGGTGGCATGGCCTGTTTTGGGAGCCATGTTGGCACACCTCCTATGTTGTCCCTCCTCCAATTTGAATTAGCAAGTCCATTTTACGGACATGCTATTTCAAATTGGAGTTTCCAGTGTGGCCAGGTCAATTTGAATTGACTGAATTCGAATTTATAATTATTTGTTCAAATTGACTAGTTTGAATTCAGTCAATTCAAATTAACACTCTAAGTGTAGACATAGCCATAGATTTTAAGGCTAGAAGGGACCAATATGATCATCTAGTCTGACCTTCTGCCCGATGCAGGCCACCAAATCTCCTGCCCACTGCTGCAGTGGACACCTATTCTATGACGAAGTCATTGAAATCCCCAAATTATGGTTTAAAGACTTCAAGGTACAGAGGAACCACCAATAAGCAGCCCATGCCCCATGCTAAAAGGAAAGGAGAAAAAACCCCAGGGGCCCTGCTAATATGCCCTAAGGGAAAAGCCCCTCCTGATCCTAAATATGGCGAACAGCTAGTCCCTGAGTATGTAAGTAACACCCACCAGCCAGACACCCAAATTATTTTCCTGAATTCTGCTATATGTGGTAAGAAATCTTATAGGATAGTGTTATTTTTAGGATTCATAAAATCATAGAAGACTAGGGTCTGAAGGGACTGCAATCCCTTGCTCCAAGCAGAATCAACCCCAAAGAAATCATCCTGGCCAGGGCTTAGTCAAGCCAAGCCTTAAAAGCCTACCTAGGTAACCCTTTGCACTGCTTCACGATCCTCCTAGTGAAAAGTTGTTATTGATATCCAACCTAGACCTCCCCTACTGCAGCTTGCAATCATTGTTCTGGGGTTCTGTCATCTGCTACTATTGGGTATGTCTATACTTGCAAGTTAGTTCAAATTAAAGAGGCTTAATTTGAACTAACTTAGTACCTGTCTACATTAGGCTTTCATTAGTTCAAATTAAGGAATTCCTTAATTCAAACTAATGATAGCTTAGTTTGAATTAGCAAAACTTGCTGTTTTGTTCAAACTAAACTCTTAGTGTGATCCTTAGTTTGAACTAAGGATGGCATAGATTAGGATTAACCCTTAGTTCAAATTTAGTAAATTCATATTAAGGGCAGTTAGTTTGAATTAACAAAGTGGACTAATTCTACTTAATGTTAAGTTGAATGAGTCCACTTTGTTAATTCAAACTAATAAGTTCAGGTTTAGTTCAAACTAAACTCAAATTTATTAGTTTGAATTAACAAATTTGAATTAACTTTTCCTAGTGAAGACATAGCCACAGAGGACAGCTCAGGTAGTTAGACACTGCTATCAAATGCCCTCTCATTCTTCTCTTCTGCAGACCAAGCATGCCTAGTTTCCTCATCCTATCCTCATAAGTCATGTGCTCCAGACCCCTACTAGTTTTTGTTGCCCTCCTCTAGACTCTCTCTAATTTGTCCACATCCTTTCTGTAGTGGGGGAGCCCAAAATTGGACACAGCACTCCAAATGAGGCCTCCAAAGGGCCAAATAGTGGAGAATAATCACTTTCCTCAGTCTGCTGGTGATGTTCCTACTAATGCAGCCCAATATGCCATTAGTCTTCTTGTCAATAAAGAAGTTAGCCGAATATGCCATTAGTCTTCTTGGCGCATGGCTGACTGATATCTAGCTTCTTGTCTACTGTAAATCCCAGGTCCTTTGCTGCAGAACTGCTGCCTAGCCAGTCAGTCCCCAGTCTGAGGAAAGAGGATTCCTTTTTCCTCTTAATTTTAATGTAGCAGGATATTATTTGACTGAGATCTGTTCGATTACTCTTAGAGGTGGAATCTCTGGTGGACTTTGGTAAGCAAGGAACAGTGAGCAGATCAATCTTCAAGTAATGAGTATGTTGTCCTTCTCAACTGTGATAAGGTGACTTGTAATTTTGACTCTCTAACAATGATCCACATTTGCAGTGGACCCAGCACATCAGAAAATTTGTCAGATAGCTTCCCTATTCAGTTTCCAGGAGAGAGATTTTTAGTGCTGCTATATGCAGGGGTTAAAGTAAGCCAGAACACACTGGAACAGCATTCCGGAGCCTGCTATTTTTAGGGACTCAGCATTCTGGGGCTCCTAAAAAATAGAAAATGGAGCTGGAATGCTGCATTCCGGGGCCCACCATTTAAAAATAGTGGGCCTGGAATGCAGTGTTCTGGTTCCATTTTCTATTTTTAGGGGTCCCCTGAACGCAAAGCCCCTAAAAACAGCAGGCCCCAGAACACTGTTCCGGCACATTCTGGCAGAGAAGGGGACCTGCTCCGGCTGGGAGATTTTAAATCTCCCAACCTGAGCTAGTTCTCACTAAGCATGCTCAGAGCCTCTGCTACTGCAGCCAGGTAAGGGGGGGGGGGGGGGGGGGGGGGGTCGGGGGAAGGTGAGCTGTCCTGGCAGGGAAAGGGCATGGGGGAGAGGATTGAGCCAGGGCAGTGGGGGAAGGCGATGCAGCACGGGAAGGGTTTGGGGCAGGGTTTGGGAACCAGTGGCCAGATGGGGGCTGGAAGCAGTAGCTTTGGTGGGGGTAGATGTGTGTGGGGGAGTAGCTGGGTGGGGGTAGGTGTGGGGGGGCAGGAGCTGGGGTGGGGGTAGGTGAGTGAGGAGGAATAGCTGGGGTGATGGGGCAGGTGTGTGAGGGGTAGGCATGTGAGGGACAGTAGTTGGGGTGGGGGGCAGGCGTTTGGGGGGCTGTAGCTGGGGTATGTAAGGGGGGCCTGCACCAGCATGAGGAGGGTCCAGACTGGCATGAAGGGGGGCCAGACAGGTGTGAAGGGGGGCTGCCAATTTAGGAGGGTTCTGGGACCCATCAAATTATACTTTAATCCCCTATCTATAAGCATGGATGAGATTCTGCTGGTCAGAGCCCTGACAGGATTTTATTTTTTCTTGAAGCCATCTCAGTTCTTTTGATCCATCTTCTCTCCAGCTGGTGTGGTGGGTGACTGGGTATCTTTGGTGGTGTAGTCTCTTTGATCCCAGAGAAGTGTCTTCTGTATTCTTACTGTAACAAAATTGCAACTTCCCACATACAGCCATTATGTCTCTTAGCTAGTCTACTGGCATGCAACATGTGGGATAGAACCCAAGAGGTTCATCTTCTAAAATCCACTTTATCATTTATGCTAAAGGAAACCCCTCCTTTATTTGTTCTTGTTGTTTGCCTCACCAATCCATTAGAATTCTTTGAGACATCAACAGGAATGTGGACAAGAGTGATCCACTGGATATAGTATACAGGGGTTAAAGTGGGCTGGAACGCTCTTCTGGGGCCCACTATTTTTAGGGGCTCAGCATTCTGACCCCTCTAAAAATAGAAAATGATGCCAGTATGCTGCATTCTGGGGCCCACCATTGTAAAATAACAGGCCCCAGAACACAGCATTCTGGCACCATTTTCTATTTTTAGGGGCCTGAACGCTGCACCCCTAAAAATAGCAGGCCATGGAATGGCATTCCCCTGCTTTCCAACAGGCAGGGGAGGGGGCAGACTCCCCTGAGCATGCAGAGGCTGCACAGTTTCCCGGCCCAGCATACTGCTGGTGAGCACTGGGGCACCCGGCTCGCACGGGGTGGGGGTGGTATTACAGGTGCCTGAGCTGAGGGCAGGTATTGGAGACAGAGGGTGGATTTTGGGGTCAGAAGAGTGGGTATTGGGGGCTGGGGGTGGATTTTGGGGATGGGGAATAGATATTGGGGGAAGTAGCTGGGCTGGGGGCAGGAGCTAGGGTGGGGGGAAGGCATTTGGGAAGCAGGAGCTGGGGTTGGGGGCTGGCATTTGGGGGGCAGGAGCTGGGGTATAGGAGGGAGGCCCACCCATGTGGGAAGGCCTCCTACCTGTGTGGGAAGGGGGGCCTACCTGATTAGGAGGGTTCCGGGGCCCACCAAATTAGACTTTAACCCCTGATAGTATACATAGATTTTCAAAAAGCCTTTACCAAGGTCCCTTGCCAAGGACTCTTAAGCAAAGTAAGCAGTAATTGGGTATGAGGGATCCTCTTCTGGATCTGTAACCGGTTAAAAGACAGGAAACAAAATGTAAGGATAAATGCTCAGTTTTCAGAAGACAGAATGGTAAACAGTGTTGTCCCCCAGAGATTTATACTGGGGGGAGAGCTTTCCAACATATTCAGAAATGATCTGGAAAAAGGGGTAAAACAGTGAAGTGGCAAAATTTGCAGATGATACAAAATTGCTCAAGATACTTAAGTCCAAAGCAGATGCTGAAGAGTTACAATGGACTTTCACAAAACTGGTTGACTTTTCCATTGTTTCTCTTATTTTGTACCCTACACTGCATTCCAATTTTGTATTCAATTACTTTGACCCTGATTCCTTCTTCATAGGTGAGTATGCCATTGATGTTTGTGCACTTTATAATTTTTCCCCCAAGCAGCTACCATCTGCACACAGTTCCAATTCAATTAAACTAAAGCAAACCTTCTTGCTTTGTATATTTTCTTCTTACAGTTCTTTGTCCTTCCCAGTAGGACTGTCATGAATAACTGCTCTGACATTCTTGCTATTTATTTTCAGTTATTAACAGATCTCTGACCAATAGTAAATGGCACTTTTTAAATAATAGAGCCATTATCCTTGAGCATATTGTATGCTGGCTGACTTTCTTCAATTAATGATTCTCCTTTTATTTAATCATTCCCTAATTAACATCACATTTTCATTTTTTTAACATTTATGCTGCTTTTTGGAATGTTCAAGTTTGCTATCACTAGCACATAATTTAAGTGCAACATGCCCATAGTTTAACTAGCCTACTGGATGCTAATAAACAGGCAATTGCACACTGCTTTGCAAATGAACACAACTTTGCAAATGATTGCCCTTTAAAACAGAATGTTGCTATCCTGGTCCTGGAGCCTAAGGAGGGAGACTAATTTTGGGAAAGGTAAGTGAGCTGACCTTACATATTCCATAGGGCTCTTTGTATTCCATAGGTGATGTCAGCGAGATGTGCCTTGTAGTATGATGTGGTCTTTGGTCCTGCCTTCCAAAGTGATCTCAGTGTGGGTCTCTGTAGGTCCATGGATTTGTTGTAGGACTGAGGCCTTTTTTCTCAAGCTATTAGATTGCCACTTGAAGTCAGACTCTGAGCACTGATGGAGACAGGCGTGGGCCAGATTCTCTCTCCCTGTTTTAGCCTTTTTGCACCACATGAGCACAACAAAGGGGCTTCAGTTTGGCCATAGCTGCCCAGCTGAGAATTCCCATGGTGCTGGTGACATTCAGATTGTGTAAAAGCAGGAGAGTCAGCTCCTATGTCAAGTCTACCTCAACTAACAGGGTCAGGAGGAGGGCAGTGGTGCACCACAAATTCTTAGCTAGCATATGGTCTCTTAAGACATATAGCCAGCTGTTGTAAATTAGATTAGCCCATAGACACTGTTAACTTAGTGGGGGCAGCTGCAGCTTGAAAATCAGGAAGGTGTAACAGTTGCTTTGGTTGATCTTCCTTCTCTCACATAAAAGCAGACAACTGAGAAGTGACAAATTTTGTAAGTGCTTGGATACAAATGCTAGAAATCTGGGTGCTAAGACAGATGAACGAGAGTGCCTGAAATGAGGATATTGCTAGAACAGGCAGCAGAAAAACTTGATGGAATGCTGACAATCCATGGGACACCATAATACTAGGGTACAAAATATGTAGGAATTACGAAGTAGGTCAGGCTGGTGGGGGAGTTGTACTATATGTGACAGAGCATGGCATCAAATAGAGTAAGAAACATAAATGAATAAAACTGCACCATAGAATCTCTAGAGAAAGAAATTCTGTGCTTGACTTATTACAGTATAGCTGTAGAAATATACTACTAACAGTCTTGCTGGGAAAGTGATGATGACTGTGAAGTGCCCAAGGTGATTAGACAAGCTATTAAAAAACAGAAAACTCAATAATAATGGGGATTTCAACGATCCCCATATTGACTGGGTACATGCCACATCAGGATGAGATGCAGCAATGAAGTTTCTAGATATCATTAATGACTGCTTCTTGGTGCAACTAGTTCTGGAACCCACAAGCAATGACTCCTGACTGAGTCCTAAATGAAACACAATTTCTGATCCAAGAGGTAGATATAGCTGAACACATGTTAACAGTGTCCATAATATCACTTAAATTTAACATCCTTGTGGGGTGTGAGATATCAAAGAAGTCCAGCACAGTAGAGACTTCGCAAAGGGGAACTATACAAAAATGAGGAAGCTAGTTCGACAGAAATTAGAAGAAAGTTACAGAACTGAAATGCTTGCAAGCTGCATGGAAACTTTCTAAAAACATATTAGAGGCTCAAATTAAATGTGTACTACAAATTAAAAAAAAAGTAGTAAAAGGACTGAAAAAGTACAACTATGGCAGAGTAGAAGAGGTGCTAAGAAGCAAAAAGGCATCCTTTAAAAAAAATTGGAAACCATATCCTCCTGAGGGAAATAGAAAGGTGCATAAATTCAGGCATGTTAAGCATAATAGTATAGTTAGGCAGGTCAAAAAAGAATTTGAAGAGCAACTAGCAAAAAAAAAAAACAAAAAAAAAACCCAACAATTTTTTTTACAGTATTAGAAGCAGATGATATTTACACACGAGTTCTGAAATGAAACTGCAGAACTGACTGTGGTATGTAACTTGTCACTTAAACTGGTGGATAGTTAATATGAGGCTAACTTCTAAAAAGGCTTCAGAAGTGATCCTAGCAATTATAAGCCAGTACTCCTAATTTTGGTACCAGGCAAATTGGCTGAAACTATAGGAAAGAACAGAATTATCAAACACATAAGTGAACATGATATGTCAGGGAAGAGTCAATATAGATTTTGTAAATGGAAGTCATGCATCACCAATCTATCAGAATTCTTCGGGGGGGAGGGGTCAACAAACCTGTGGACAGGGGTGATCCAGTGGATGTAGTATATGTGGACTTTTAGAAAGTCTTTGACAAGGTGCCTCATCAGAGGCTCTTGAGCAAAATAAGCTGTCATGGGTTAAGAAGAATGGTCCTCTCCTGGGTCAGTAACTGGTTAAAAGACTGGAGAGAAAGGATAGGAATAAATGGTTGGTTTTCAGGATGAAGCGAAGTAGACAGTGGCATTTGGATCTGTACTGGGACCTGTGCTATTCTCTGTATTCATAGGTGATTTGGAAAAAAGAAGTAAACAGTGATGTGGCAAAGTTTGCAGATGACAAAAAAAAAAATGGCTCAAGATAGTTAAGTTCAAAGGAGACTGTGAAGAATTACAAAAGGATCTCACAACACTGGGTGATTAGGGAACAAAATGGAAGGTGAAAGTCAATGTTGATAAATGCAGAATAATGCAGATTGGAAAACATAACATCAACTATACACAGAAAATGAAGGCATCTAAATTAGTTATTCCTCGAGAGAAAGTGTGGAATCATTGTGGATAGTCTTTTCTGAAAACATCCATTCGATGTACAGCAGCCATCAAAAAAGCTAACAGAATGGTAAGAATCATTGGGAAAGGGATAGATAATAAGACAATAAATATCATAACACCACTATTAATCTGTGGTATACCCCCACCTGGAATACAAAGTGTAGGTCTGGTCACTCCAGCTCAAAAAAAAAAAAAAGAAACCCAAAACAAAAAACAAACAACAACAACAAAAACCCAAAACAAACAAAAAAGTACAGGGAAAGGCCGTAAGCCCAGAGAGTGAACACAGGCATCCACACTGGATCCCTTTCTGCTCACATTTCCTTTCTTTTCATTATACAAGTCCCACCTGCTCCCTGGCTCCATCCACTATCAATCCTAATTCTTCTTCAGGCATTTGCCTACCAGGTTACTTAACTCTCTCTGAGGCATGTTTCCTTTTTTGGGGGGACAGTGTGTGAGGGGGTGACTACCCCATCACAGGCAGCAATCCGAGCATGCTGGATCTCACATGATTGTGGTGACTTCATTGTGGTGCTCTTATAAATCTCTTCTCCCTTTCCATTTGTGCTCATCCCAGGCCTAACATAGCTGCCAATGAAGCCAATAAGGTTTTCCACTGAGTTTGGTGGCATTTGGGTCAGGCAGTTTAACAGGAATTGTTATATCAGCAATGACCAGACAGAAGTCATGCATCTGCAAGCTAGATACTAGGAATATAACTGCAGTGATACAACTGAGCTCCCTAGTGATGAAATTTGCCTCTCTGCAAGAGGATCAGCAGCAACCCTCTGGAAAACTTAAGATCTATGTCATCTCTATTTTGAAGGCTTAATTTGAACTTAAGTGTTGCATAGACCATTAGAAGTGGATTTCATTCAAGGCCCTGCCAATGCTATCCTCTTCTTCCTTCTTTCCATTTCTTGTAATATAAATTTGGTTTTTTTTTTTAAACTATGTTAAGCCATGACCTGGTGCCATTGAAGTCAAATGAAACACTTGGGCGTTTTCAGAGATGCATAGCCTGACTTCCTACCTCATGTATTTTTATCCCAAACCTTTTCCCCCTGTAGCCAATTAATGCTGACTCCCAGGAAAATCACCTTAATAAGTGAATTTGGAGGAAAACTTTCTGATCATACCATCAAATATGCATAGAATATTAGTAAAATAAAACCAAAACCTGGGCCAGATCTTCAGTTGGTGTAACTTGGAGTAGTATAGCTGAAGTCAGTGGAGCCATGCTGATTTACACTAACTGAAGATTTGGTCCATGGTTTGCCTAGCACACTGGGAAAAAAGTGTTAAAAAGAAATACATGAGCACAGTCATCACAGTGCACTATTCCTTCAGCATAGAAGTGTCAACAACCCTCCTTATCACAGGGGTTAAAAGAAAATCTCTAAATTGTTTTAAGCGCATGCATGCAAAATGCTCAAAACAAGCACACATGGTGAGGTTGCAAGCATATGCTAACACATGTAGATATACAACTGCTCGATGCAAATGCATGCCTTGGGAAAGAAAGGCCAGTGGTGCTGGCGTGTTTTCAAGAAACAGCTCCAGAACAACAAAGAAAATGCACGCGCATGCTCACGCGCGCGCGCACACACACACAGAGGATATTAATATAACACAATGCTGAATAAACAAAAAAAGGACACATTTTAATTAGCTTCTCAATGAGTTGAGCAATATGCCTGCTGTGAAAAGCCAGATACAAGAGAGCTTTTGCATTTTGCAAAAGAAGAAAAAGTAGGGTTGGACACAGTCAGGACAGACTGAGAATTTCTTACCCATCTCAGTGAGAAAAACACAAAGGTAGGTAGCTTACATGAATCAGATATTTGGAGACAAATCCTGCTCACTTTTTCTGTGTGAGAAGCCCTACTGAAAGCTATGGAATTATTTTAGATTTACACCAGTGTAAATGAAAACAGAATTAGGCTTATTGGACTTGCATGCAAAAGGCAAACAAACAAAAATTGGCCTTGCAATCTCTCTATAGTTACCTTTCCCATATGAATATCTGCAGATTAACAGATGTAAATAGAAAGCAAATAGTTTCAGGTTTTAAAAAGCTTAGATTTGCTGCACTTAAATCTAAAGCTTGGAAATTGATTTGACTTCATGAGCAAATTTCAGTCTTCCTGATGAGTGCATACAACAAGGGCAGGAGACAAAAGAAAGAGAATTACCAAAGTGATGCTTAACTGGGCTAAATCTACACATTAATTCACAGTACAGTGAAATACTGAAGCATTCAGATGAAACAAACCATTTAGATGACATGGCGAATGTTGGATTGTGTCTTTATTTTAACATTGGCATATTAAATGTTGGCATGGATTTCACTGTGAGGGAGAGGAGAAGAAAGCTCACAAGTTGGTTTGATTTCATATTAATATATTATTCATTATTGTTAAAGATGAATGGACAAGTGTCTGTAAAATTTAGGAAAGTTAAATGAGCTGCTGATTTCAAGGTGATTAAATGCTGAAAATGAAGATGGGCTTTACCTTTAAATCAGGCAAAGATAAACAACTGCAGCTCTTGTTCTAACTTGCTTTTGGTGTCTATAATCTTTTATCAGTGGAATGCTTCTCAAGAATTCTCTTTGTCTTCAGTTAATAAACCCAAATATATCTGTGGATTTTCCCAGCTGCAGTATATGTGGACAGTTAGAGATATTTATTCCTATTCAGGTGCCAGTCTGATTAGCCATGTCAGGCCATGGGAAACATTGTGTAACAGGGTGCAGTAAAGCTGAGGAGGGGAAAAGAGCTCAAGGAAGTATGCTTAGCTACCTTCCACATATACATCACCCCCCCTTTTTGGTCCTTGTTGAGGCTGGTGACATGTGAAAGTGGGTTTTCAAGCATGAGAATCTTTTTACTAGAGCAGGTAAAGAGCCTACTCTAAGTTCTTGACTCTGCATTCTTTGCACACCCCAAACTCTAACTGAAGTCAGCAAAGCATTAAGGCACTACCTCTGAGACAAAACTAAATAGGCACTTGTCCTTAGAACTCTTTATAATTACCTGTGATTTTATTCCTTTCTGGGACTATGTATTCTGCTGGAATTATTCCAGTTCTGCAGTGTTTTCCCATCAAGCGAGATGCAATAGCTCAGGCCCTTTCAAAACACCAGTGTTCTTTTACTAAAACAAGTGCCTCTACTCCTCTACTTATGCTACACTGATGACATCTTCATCATCTGGACCCATGGCAGGGATGCTCTTGAAGATTTCCATAGAGATTTCAACAATTTCCACTCCAAAATCTAACTTAGCCTGGAACACTCCCCACAGGAGATCCACTTTCTGGACGCTACAGAACAAATTAGAGGTGGACACATCAACACCATCCTATACTGAAAACCTACTGATTGGTATAGTTACCTGCATACCTTGAGCTTTCATCCAAAACACACCACGCAATCCGTTGTCTATGGTCAAGGCCTAAGATATAACTGCATTTTCTCCGATCCCTCTGACAGAAACAGGCACCTCCAGGACCTCTGTCAAGCATTCTTAAAACTACAGTACCCACTCGCAGAAGTGAAGAAATAGATTGACAGAGCCAGACAAGTACCCCAAATTCAACTACTACAGAAGAAGCTGAAGAAAGAAAACAACTGAATGCCACTCGTCATCACCTACAACTCCCAAGTCAGACCTCTACAGCACATGGTCAAGGATCTACAGCCTGTTCTACCACATGATTCCTCACTCTCTCAAGCCTTGGGAGACAGGCCTCTCCTCGGTTACAGACAGCCATCTAACCGTAAACAGATAGTTACCAGCAACTACAGACCTAACAACAGCAACATTAAAGCAGGCACATATCAGTGCAACAAACTATGTTGCCAAATTTGCCCAAATATCTGCACAAAAGACACCATCTTAGGACCTAATCAAGCCAGCTACCCCATCAAGGGCTCATTCACCTGCTCATCCACTAATGTGATTTATGCCATCATGTGCCAAAAATGCCTCCCAACCTTATACATTGGACAAACAGGACAGTCTCTGTGCAAAAGAATAGATAGGCACAAACTGACATCAGATTTCACAACACTTGAAAACTAGTTACTGAGCAGTTCCATCTTTCTAATCACTCTGTGGATGACTTGTTTCTTTTGCCCAAGAAAATCAATGGGACATTAAAACGTCAAAGAGAAACACTGGATTAGAATTGATATGCAGATTTGATTACACAAAAACAGGATTACATCATGACTATGGATTCTTCTCCCATTACAACAGCTGATTTGAATTCATCCTCCTCTATGTGCTGTTTCCCAGTGTTTGAATCTTAATGACTGCTCTGATTTGATGTTACTGTATGACCTGATCCCATGTCTTACATTCCTTAGCATTTTTTTCATCCCATTCTTTAAGTTCCCCCATCTTGAAAGCATCTGATGCAGTGGGATTTTCTCCCATGAAAGCTGATGTGATAAATAAATTTGTTAGTCTTTAAGTGCCACAGGACTCCTTGCTTCTTTTGCTGAACTAGACTAACAAGGCTGCCCCTTTGGAACTTGTAATGGTATTGTTTTCCCTCCTGGTGATCATCATATTACTTTTAATAACACTCCATATAATTGTGGATTCTGAATGCAGAAGGAGATGCTTGGCTCATTTGCCAAGGAAGGCAGATGGGATTCCTAGCATATGCTTATTCCTGATTTTTGATGATTCTGACACTGCATTGGTGTTGGCTATGGAGAATCCCTGTCTCCCTCTTTCTTTGAGCTTTGGTAGCCTCAATTCTAGAACAGTTGGATCCTTTTCAAAATGCAAGATCCCTTGGGTCCTAGATTCAGCAACTTCTTCTTTCCAGCCTTTCACTTCTGAGTGTAGCTTTTACAGTGTTGGCCTTTATAAATCTTTCTTTCAAGTCACGTTTGACCAGTTTAGGAAAATCACTTCTGCTATGTCTTTGGAACAGCAGTTTGCCTTTGGTGTCTTGCAGCAGACATCACTAAGGTTTTGTAATCCAGAATTTAGTAACTCCAGTGAAGTATATGCTTATTTGAACTGGCTTATGAATTTAGGTGGCAAAATTTTCTTCAGCCCTGAGTCCTGGTGGGAAATGATTGCTTTGAAGGAGTAAAGAAATGAATAAAAGAAGATAGAAAATAATGAGCTATTTATGCTATTGTACTCAAGTTCTCTCTGTGTGCAGTTTCAGGTTTTCCACTCCAATCAGAGTGAACTCTGTGAGTGTAGAAGTTGTTCCATAATAACAATCCTGATAGAATTGTCCCATGTAACATCCTCCTTGTCCTTGTTTTAAGAGCACAACAACAATCTGTGTTCCAAACTGAAAAAGTAACATTGTGATTTATCAGGTTTTAAGCTTTCATAAAGGAATGAGATTTGCTCATCCCCTGGACACATTGGACTATCATCCAAGGCCATTTGCATGCCTGTTCCCAATAGTGTAGTACTGCCCAACTAGTTTTTCCATGCACTTAGTAATGAGGTTTCCATCACTTCCTTTTGGAAACTATTCCACAGCATAATTAATCTGACCATAGGAAATATTTCTGGTTATTCAGCTTAAATTTTCCCTTGCTAATGGCTCTGGTGCTGCTAAACTGGTTCTGACCCATAAGCATTAAAAAGTCAAGCTTGACTTTTCACCATTTTAGCTAATGGGGAATTACATGAGGACCACATCTGATGGTAGGTAGTGAGTGGGGCACAGTAACTGTGAAATTCAGGCCTACCTGGGGAAAACCTTCAACTGACTCAAATGGGGTAAGCTCTTGAGTGCACTTAAGAACTTAGCACTAATTTTTGACCACTGACTGCTAAATTTGGGCTATTTCCAAGTGTAGAGAGGGGCTGACTACTGTCCTATTCCTCCCCAGTTACACCTTTTGGGTCACTAAATCAGTGGTTCCCAACCTTTTCTGTGCTGTGGCACACCTTGATACTTTCAGATTTTTTGAGGCACACCACCTTAAAAAACTCTCGAATATTCAAATTAACTTAAATTACTTATGAATATTCATGAACCATGGCACAGCGTTTCAGAAATGCTGCTATTTGGGGTAGTATGGGTAGCAGTGCAGGGATGGGAAAACATGGGAGGTCAGCAGTCATGTGCAGTGGCAGGAGTGAGTGTGGGGAGCAGAGCAGGGCAGGGGTGGCAAAAGAGGACAAGGGCAGCCATGTGGGGAACAGCACAAGGGTGGCAAGAGAGGAGAGAACAGGAGTGGCTTTGTGGGGAGACAGGGGGAACCTGGGGAGTGGGAAGGTAGGGCAGGGGAGCATGGCGTAGCACCCACTACTCCCTTCTCCACAGTGGCTCCTGCCACCCAGGGCAAATCCTCACCCCACTGCTGCTCCCTCCCACCACAGTGGGTCCCGTCTTCCCCTCCCCCCACCCCCTGCTGGCTGTGATGGACCCTCCCATCACTGCAGGGGCCAGAACTAGGCCTCCAGCCCCCAGCAACACCCTCCCCACAGCCACCCTGTCCCCAGCTACACCCCCCCAACCAAACAGCCACCCCAGAGCCCCAGCTACACACCCTTCGCTACACATCCACCCCTGCTACACATACACACACACCTGCCCCACCTAACCCCCAGCAGCCCTCCCCCCAAAGCCCTTACCTGGCCTGTTTGCAAGGTGACTGACACAAGCTGCTCTGTCCTGCAGGGGGAGATTTGCACACTCCCAGTCTCCTGCAGCTCTCTGCTGGCTGGGCTTAAGTTGGAGCAGGGTTTAAGGTGGAGCCATCAGAGCTCTGTGTTCTGGCTGCTCGTGCTATTTTTAGGCGGACTCCAGGAACTCCTTGTTCCAGTGCCTCCCTCTATTTTTAGGGGGGCCCAAATGCTGCTTGCCTAAAAATAGGGGGCCCTGGAAGTGTGTTCTGGTGCCTTCCGCTTTACTTTTACCCCTACCTTGTCCCAGCCCTGCACAGCCCACGTGGCTGGGCTGAACAGGGAGGGAACTTTAACTAGTGCTCTCAGGGATGCTTGCGGCACACTTGGGGTGTTGCCACGACACACTGGTTGGGAACCACCACACCAAAGAATTCTTTATCAGCTTTGCTGGTAACCCCCTTTGAATATTTGGAGACTATTGTGTTACCCTTTCATCAGTGCTCAGTCAACCTATGCGAATTCAACTTTTTTAATCTTTCCTCATAACTTCAGTTCCCCTGGCATCCTGCTAATTTTTTCTTCCTCTTCTTTGAACTCTAGCCAATTTGTTGACATCAACATAAACATAGTAATGTGATGCCAAGGACCCGAAAGCAGTATTGCACTTACAGTCACGCTGGAGCCATAGAGAAAGGAATTTGTACCTGCCTGATTGCTAAGCAGCTATCATGATATTAAATGACAAACTTATAATTTTTTATGGCAGTGACTCAGTTTTTTTAGAGCTTTCAACTGTGTGTAAAAGTCAGCTTTGACAGTACCTACAAAATGATAGAAAGTCATTCAAAAGTGGCTGAATGGCTAGGGATGTATTACTAACTGATTGGTTCTTACCACAGATGTAGTAATGAAATTTCCCCTCTTAAAAACAGGAGTCCAGTAAAGCTTTGATGTGCATGTAGTCTTCAGAGATGTATGCCAAATTTTAAGCCCTCATTTGACTGACATTGGGCCTCATGCCCCGGCTTTGACTTAATGGCTGTGCTCACACAGCACTCTTATTTCGAAACAACAGAGGTTGTTTCAAAATAAGAAATACCCTGTTCACACGATGCATGGGTGTTTCGAAACAACGGCACCCATTGTTTTGAAACAACAGCGTTGTTTCGTAACAACTTAAACCCCATGTGGGGATGAAACAATGTTGTTTCGAAACGATTGTTTCAAAACAATGCTGTCCGAACATGTTGTTTCGAAACAACAGTGACTTGTTTCAAAATAACTGTTGCCTGAAACTGCTATTTCACTTTGAGCTTTTTTCCTTAATTCGAATTAAAAAACTATTAATTTGAATTAAGTTATTTTGAAATAAGGCATTATTTCGATACAAGTTGTTTTGACACAACTTGTATCGAAATGATGCCTGTGTGTGAACACAGCCAATGAGACAAATTCCCTTGTTGTAGTCATGTTGGTCCCAGAATACTAGAAAAACAAGGTGGGCCAACTTCTATTGGAAGAATAGCTCTGCTTACCTCGAAAGCTTATATTTTCACCTGCAGACACTGATGTTATAAACTGTATTACCTCACTCACCTTGTCTGTTTAATGAGGTAAACAAAAAGGGATAGAACTTTCTGACAGTGAGCGTAAAGGAGAAAAAACCCAAAACAAGCTAGTTTAAAAATATCCTACTGCTTTACTTTGCTTAAGGCTCCCTTGGGAGTTCATTGGAAATACTTGTACCCATCTGCTCCCAGTAGGGATTCATGCTGGAGCTTAGCTTTCCAGCCAGGAACACTGAGTGTTCCAGTAGTAAAACATAGTATAGTCATTCAGTTATTAGCACATCACATGCTTAGCAATATGTAAGGTGTGATATCACTTAAGATGACAAGAAACAACAAAAGCCGATGGGTTTTATGGGTGGATAAGGGTGCTACTAACTGCCAAAAGCTACATTTTGGTTTGGCTGATGGTAGTCAAATTTGCCATTTAGCATTAATAACTAGTTGGTAAACATTTTGGATCAAATTCTACCCTGATTTACATGGGTGTTTATCTGAACGAATACCACCAAAGTCAATAGAGAGACTATGAATTCATACAGGTCTAACTGAAAGCAGAACACAGCCATTTAGCTAAGCAGGATTTTTCTCAGTGCGAATGCTGTCCCCTAATTTCCTCTGTGTTCTTTCTTGCGTTTGCTGACTTATTTATAGTCTCTTTGGGCTGTGAGAAACTGCTAAATGTAACACCTCTTTAACAGATCAAGAAGCATGGCAGTGTCTTGCTGTGGCCCATTACTGTCCCAAGTCTCCAGTCTTTTAGGATGAAATTCAACCAAGTGCCAGCAAATGCCTAGGTCCTGGACAGAGGGGGTGATGGAGCAGCCATGTAGGAGAATCTGTATGATGCCACGTAATGAGGTTGTATGCTAGCATCCAACAGACCAATGCAGAAGGATGCTAAGGCAGAACAGTGGCATGCTGGAAGAGGGCTACTGGTTATATAAATATGTAAACCCATTGGGTCAAGCTCCATATATAAAAGGTGTAGAGGAGCTGGTGGGTCCATTTCTGTCTTGGAACAAAAAAGGTGGATTCTATGGTCACAGATTATTAGCAGCTCGGTTCTGAGTTGCTACAGAGAGTTCTCTCCCAGACGTCTGACTGGTGAACCTTACCCACATCCTCAGAGTTTAGTTAATCACTGTGCCTGGGGGCAGGAGGGAATTTTCCCTCAGGATGGATTGGTAGAGGCTCTGGGGGATTTTTGCCTTCCTCTGCAACATGGATAACTTGCTGGTGGATTCTTTGTGGCTGTGTTCACACAACACTTTTGTTTCGAAACAACCTCATTGTTTCGGAAAAAAAACCATGTTCACACGACGCACCGTTGTTTCGAAACAAGGGCGTTGTTTTGAAACAAGTTAAACCCCATTTGGGGGCAAAACAACCTTGTTTCAAAACGCTTGTTTCAAAACAACTCATGTGAACATGTTGTTTTGGAACAAGATGTTCCTTAAAAAGCCGCGGGGAGCAGTGCTGGGCTGAGCAGAAGCCTGCCAGTGCCCGCAGCCCGGCTCTGCAGGCACCGGCAGGGAGCAGCGCTGTGCAGCGCTGAACCCCGCCGGTGCCTGCAGCCCCCCTTTGCAGGCACCAGCGGGGAGCAGCGCCGGGCAGCGCTGAACCCCGCCGGTCCCCGCAGCCCCCTGAGGAAGCGAAATTGCAGGTTCACAGTGTGAACCTGCTATTTTGTTTCCTGCTTTTTTTCTTATTTCGAAGTAACATTTTGTTAATTCGAAATATGTTATTTCGAAATAAGGCGTTATTTCGAAACAAGTTGTTTTGACACAACTTGTTTCAAAATAACCATGTGTGTGTGAATACAGCCTGTATGTTGAAGTCTTTGGACCATGATTTGAGGACTTCAGTAGCTCAGTCATAGGTTGGATGCAGAGGTGGCCTTAGGCAATTGGGGGCCCTAGGCGAAGGCCCTTTATGGGGCCCCCAAGGGTCCCCAATGCTGCCCTCACTGGGGCTCTTGGCCCCCATTGCCACCCTAGCTGCCCCCCCATCCCACCTCCCATGGGGTGGTAGTGGGGGGCCGCAGACTGCCAGGTCCAAAAGCTTTGTTGCCTGCCCACCTGCCAGACTGTCCTCTCTCCAGCGGGGGTGGAGCAGTGCTCCCCGCCTACTCCCAGCCTGCCACACATACCCAGGGGAGGGAGGAGAGTGGCCAGCGCAGTGCTGCAACTTGCTGGGAGTGGGGCCCCCTGGAGCGGCGTGCACTGAAGAGTTCTGGCCACTTCCAGGCCTGTGGTGGCCTGGGGTAAAGCAGCCGAACTCTTTGGAGCGCACCGCTCCAGGGGGCTCCACTCCTGGCAAGCCACAGCACTGCGCTGGCCACTCTCCTCCCTCTCCCAGGGTACGCATGGCGGGCTGGGAGTAGGTGGGGAGTGCCGCTCTGCCCCTGCTGGAGAGAGGCCCGTCTGGCAGGCGGTCAGTAAAGCGTCTGGTCCTGGTGGTCTGCTGCCCTCTGCTTCCCCACTGCCCCCCCCAGTGCAGGGCTAAGTGAAGCAGGCAGTGGCTAACAGGCCCTCGTACAGCTTGGGGGCCCTAGGCAACCACCTGCTTCACTTATGCCAAAAGTCGCCTCTGATTGGGTGTCTGCTGCAGGGCGGGGTGAGTGAATTTATGAGTTGAGTTTCTACCTCTCTGAACACTGTGTGTGTGTGTGTGTGTGTGTGTGTGTGTGTGTGATTCATCTTTAAAGTATAGTACAAAAGATAAATTTTAACCCTTGTATACGTCAGTGACAATCAACTAAAAAGCTAAAGAGTTTATGAATGAAATTATAGTCATTTTGTGAAGCACTGCTATGTTTTGATGATTTAGAGAAACACCCAGCTTTAGAATAATAGAAAAACAAAACAAAACAAAACAAAACAAAAAAAAACACCTGTGCATTCGGATATGTTTCCAGACACTTTAAATCTATCATGGATGAGACAGAACCAAGCAAACTTTGAGACTTAACATATCATCTTCACTCTCACATATGCATAAGCACCACTCCGGTGTGCTCCCAGTAGAAATAAGTTACTGTTTTTTTTTCTAGTAAACGTTTATCTGTGTTTTTCTGTTTTGAACATATTGGTGTAACTACATGGATAACTTGAAACATATGATTTTCTAACCTTTTCATGCTGAGAAACACAATTAAAAATAATTGATTGTATCCCTAAGGTAAAAAATGCATCTTTTAAAGTATTATACCGACTAGCACCCAGGGGAAACTGTTATGGTTTCTTGTTTCACTCTTGAGGTATTCCATCTGCCTATGTTAAAGCAATTGCTTCTGAGAAATGAATGAAGCTATTTCCCAACAAAAAGGCAGTGTCAGAGGAAGAAAAATACAATGAAGCAAGAGGTAGAAAATAATCTCATCTATAGATATAGATATAGAAATATATAATTTTCAAGAGAGAAACACTAAACTTGCATCAGTGGAAAGGTACTTGTGCAGATTGTTCCATAAATAAAAACAGCATAGACTGCTGTGATAAGTAGAGACATTTAAGACTGAAAGGTTTTATATACAACTCTGATGCTAATTGCAGATGAAAAAGATTCTATTGATAAGGCAACTTGCATTGTGTTTTTGCTTATGAAGTAAAGATACAAATTGCACAGCTTGCACCTGTTATACCTCTATCCCATTATGACTAAAGGGATCCCAGATCTGAACAGTTCTGAATTTTGGGGGAACATGGACAGAGGTGCCAACAGGAATTGAATTGGGGGGGGTGCTGGAATTTTCAGGTGGGTATGAGCACCAATGAGGTGTGAGACTGTGGTGGTGAAGACAGCTATATGGCACCTTAGTAAAAATTGAAGAATGGTTTATGAATAGGGTTACCAGACATCTGGCAAGAGGACATGTCCTCCTTTTTACCTTCAAATCCTCCATCTGGCAGGCATTTTAAAAATAGGTGATTTTGTCCAGCTATTTACTTATGAGGGGTAGCATGTTAAAAAAAAAACCCTATGACAGAGAAGTTCCTGAGCCCAGTAGAGGAACCTTCCTGCAGCAGCTGGCTCTTTTATTAGGAGTCCTGCTAGCTCAGTTGGTCAGCAAAGTGACTCTTAAGTTTAAAGTTGTGGGTTGAGTCCTATGTTGAGTGTTTTAATGTTTGGCCTGTTGCTCCCTGTGAAAGGGCTAAATCAGGAAAAAATATAGCAACACTAATAAAATAAAGGAAAATAAAGTATACTGTAAATAAAATTACTAATAGGGACTCGTTAAGTAAAACAGATAAAGGGGCACAGGTGAACTGATTAGAAACAATTTAGGACTTTTTTTTTTAATTGTAAGATGGGCTGCTGTGGAAAATGAAAAATGATAAATGAGTTAACTGCTTTTTAAAAAACTCTTTTAGGTGCTTTGTAAATTTAGCTTTTTAATTTTTTTAAGTCTCATGAACATTAATGAAAGGGTCATGAAAAGCTTTCATTTACTGAAAAACCCCACAGTTTTTGGTAAAAGAAAACAATTTTGAATTTTTAAATTTTAAAATAATTTAAAAAACACATGACATTGCATAGTTTTAACACTGCATTCATTGATCATTACCCATATTTCACCACATAATATGGTAATGACAGTTACATTAATACTACATTTCCTCCAATGTCCTCCTTTTTGTACTTCCCTGTCCTCCTTTCCATGTTTTGGTATCTGTTCACCCTATTCATGAATGACCATTTTCTTAGATTATCACACAGAGTTGGCTACTGGTCTGAGACCAATACCATTCAACATATTCATAAATGATTAGGTAAAAGGGGCGAACACTGAGACTGGAGATTTTGCAAGTGGTACATAATAACTCAGGAATAAATTGGATTATTATTAAATGTGGATTATTAAATCCAAACCAGACTGTGAAGAGTTTTACAAAGGGATCTTACAAAACTGGATGACTGGACAATAAAATGGCAGCCAAAGTTCAGTGTTGATAAAGACAAAGTAATGCATATCTGAAAACATAAATCCAATGATACATATAAAATAATAGGGTCTAACTTAGCTGTTACCACTCAAGAAAGAGAGAGACTCTCAGACTCTAAGGTCAGAAAGGACCATTACAATGGTCTGACCTGCAACACAATGCAGAACACAAAACCTCACCCCTCTCACTCCTGTAATAAATCTCTAACCTCTGACTATATTATTAAAATCCTCAGGTATATATGTATTTGAACTGGAAAATGTACAGAGAAAGGCCATTAAAATGATTAGGGGTATTGCACAGCTTCCCTCTGAGAAGAGCTTAATCAAACTGGCAGGGCCGTAACTATGGCAGGGCTGACAGGGCACAGCCCTGGGTGGCCCAAAGCAGCTCAATAGAGCCACGCTATTAAAGGGGCGGCTTTGCCTCGCTGGCTCTAAGTGCTGCTAATGAGATGGGGTGCCTTCCGATTGGAACACGCCCTGGCTGGCAAAACACTGCGTTATGGCTCTGCAAACTGGGACTTTTCAGTTTGGAAAAGAAATGACTAAGGATGGATATAGAGGTTTGTAAAATTGTGACTGGTATGGAGAAAGTGAATAAGGAGATGCTATTTCTCTTCACACAAGAATTAGGTGTCCCCCAATGACATTAATAGACAGTAGGTTTAAAACAAATGAAAGGAAGTATTTCTTCCCATAACACTGCGATGGGCAGGAATGGAAGCAACACTACCCTCTGAAATGTTCCTAGTCTCCTTTTGCCAGAAGAAAAAAAATAACAACAAAAACCAAAACAAAACAAAATTAAAAAGACAAGGAGTCCTGTAGTACTTAAAGACGAACAAATTTATTAATTTATTTCATGGAGATGGATAGCTCCATGACTGCCTGTTCAGTCATTCCCTTTGAAGCACCTGGCATTGACTACTGTCAGAAAACAAGTTACTGGGCTAGATGGCCATTGGTCAGATCCAGTATGGCCATTCTAATACTCTTATGTAAAAATCAATTAAAGCATAAAAAATGTTTAGTATGTAAAATATCCAAAATAATTACCTCTCAAGGTAGTGATGATGTGAGATAATGATCTTGGCAAATAAAGCATTTAAAAAATCTTGGCCTACTAGGAAATATTTATATAAATTTCTCAGTCACAAATGTAGCATTCTGGAGCAAAGTCACTAAAACACAGTGAGGTAATAAATGTGTTAGTCTTTAAAAGTGCTACTAGACTCCTTGTTTGTTCAACAAACAAATATTTCTTTAATGTACTTGTATCTCTTCTCCATACCTCACTCACCTTGTTGCATTCCTTGTCCATACTGGAGGGAGACCCACAGTTCAGAGGTGCTTTCACAAGAGTTCACCTTCCAGGGAACAGGGGGACAAAGAGCACCTTGCTCATTCCTCCAACTGTTGGTCAGTTGTTCTTCACTATTTCACTCAATCACCTTTGTTGTGGATATAGTCTCCTCCACACTTTGTGTTACTTGACTTGTGCGATTTTATGTCTTAGTGGGGGAACTTATGCTGATGCAGGCTGGAAGTCTGTAAAAAATGAGTCGTGTGGCACTTAAAGACTAACAGATTTATTAGTCTGAAGTGCCACACGACTCCCTATTTTTTTTGCTGGACTAGACTAACACGGCTACCCCTTTGGAAAGTGAATGTCTCTAGTCTCCACAAAATATGGTTACTTTCCCACATTCCAAGTCAAAGAACCTCTACTTAGACTGCCTGATTCTCTGTGATTTCAGGTATAATGGTCACTTAAAATAACAATAGACTCTGTACAGAGCCTGACTATTTGACCAGCCCAATACTTGTTAAAAGATAGAGCTGATTGCTAGATACTGCTTGTAAAGGAGAGCCCACAGCAACATCAACATCCTATTTCCTCCCAGCTGAGAAGCAATCTGATATAGCTTAAATTTGTTAGTCTTTTAAGTGCCACTCTTTGTTGGCTTTCCTTACCCCTACTGCAACGACACCCTTGCCTTGGCACCGCAAAGAGATCTGAGAGTGCATTCCTCAGGTCCAACCTCTTACTGAAGGGTCCCTGGCACTGAGTTCTTCCCAGTACCACACTTGAAGCTGGCTACATCCTGCTGAGGCCTTGGAAGGGGAGCTCCAACTTGGTACCATGGCCCCGGGAGAGGGCACCCCAGCACCGGGGTTGTCCCTTCACCCGACTACAGCCATGAACCTAGGGCCAGGGTCTTACAGAGAAGACCCTACCACGCTTTGACCCCCTTCACCGAGTCACCGCCTACCTGGGGTCAGGGTCATACCCCTTATTCGACGTGCGGTTTGCACCCTCTCTGGTCACCATTATGATCCCCCCTCTTTGTACTCATGTCCTTGACATCACTGGCACACACTGGCCAGAGCTGTCCTGATTCACCCCCTGGTCCTGGAGGAGTCCCAGAATGTTTGACCTCCTGGGTAAAAAGGGCCTATTCAATTTCAGCTTTTCAGTTGAGGATTGCTAGCCATCAGGCCTTGGTTAAAAGATAGTCCCTAGATCCATGGGATGCTATGTAGCGTTTTAGCAGCTTCCTCTCACAAGAACACTTGGAGGATTTGGATGCCTTCGTCAAGAAAGGCGTCTTGGCCTCATGTGATGCCCTTACTGTGGCGTGGGATGCCTCAAAAACGGCCAGCTGTGGCATTGCTACAGCCATGGTTATGCACCAAGCAGCCTGGCTTCTGGATTCTGACCTCTCCCAGGACTTAAAACAGTCCATATTAGATCTCCTTTTCGAGGGACAGTCCTTCTTTACCCTGCCCACTGACTCCCTGATCTGTGGCAGCTGTGCCCATACGTCAGGCCTCAGAGCCCTGGGTATGCTTACTCCCCAGGTGCCTCAATGTTCTCCCAGCCTACCGTGATCCCATGAACACTTAGGGGAGGGGACCCTCGTTGTACTCTCCCCCCAACACACAAGTGAAATGGCTACCTTTTAGGAGCCTTTGGACCATTGGATGATGGTCCCCTTTTCCCTTGTTATAGGTGATCAACTCCAACAGGGTTGCCTCACCCTCCATTAAACCCTTGAACTTCAGGGCAGTACCCTAAACACTTTTGTTAAATGCCCTCTTGCAATCAGCCTCAAGACACCTCTTTCTCCTCTCCAGTAACGATGTGTCTCCCTCTTCCCTAACCATACCCTTCGGATCAAGTAAGGGCCTGGCGATCAGAGAACTCTCCTCACATGCACTCAGTTCCAGTCACATATGCCCTTGGAGCCTTGGTAGAAATCCGGGGGTGATAGAGGTATGAGAAAGGGGCACATGATGCCCCCCCCCCAACACTATAGCCCTCTGGAACAAGGAGAGGATACTTACACCTGTCCGTGTACCCAGAGGCCCCCTCCCACCACCCCCACACACCTCTGCCAACTCTCCCAGTCAGGCACACTGAGATGGGTATGCTCCAGTGTCGCTACCTTGAAAGCGCTCCTTATTCATGTCAGCCTGCAACGGATCTTGGGGGAAACTACTGCGGGATGGTGTACCCCTCCCCCCCTAGGTGACAGGTAAGAGGGCGAGCTCATACCCTCTTGTCCTCTACCTTCTCCTTCCTCACCTCCTCAGGCGGCGTCCCCTTTTAATCTCGGGGCCATGGTCTTCAGACTCATATTAAGCCTTTTGCCTGAGGGATCCTCGAGCATCACCATAGGGGTTTTGCCTCTTCAGCTTCTACCCCTCCTCCATAAGGACTTTCTCCACATCACATTTGTCCTTCTGCCCATGGGCAAACCTCAAGTTTAGCCCTCGACTGGAACCCCCTCTGCTTACAAACTTACAAACCCTTAACAGGCTAGAGCACCAGAAATGATCACCTCTGCACTCACCTCACTGTAAGGAAATTTGTTATGATGTTTTACCTTAGTGAAAGAAACAATGAGCCCAATTCTCACCTTTCTTACATTGGCTTTACGCCCAGGGATGCCTAGGCATAAGCAGACTAAATAATTGCTTAAAGTCATGAGCAGTTCAAGGGAGACCGCTTTTTGTGTTGTGCACAAATATTTCTGCTTAGATCACTAGTGGGCTAGCGCCACCTCTGTTTACACCACTGAGCTTCTGCAGTGTAGTTCTGATTCTTACCAGAGTGTGATCAAAAAATGGAGCTTATGGGGTCAAATCTGTAAATGTAGAGTAGTATCTCTATTGACTTAAATGGAGATAATACAGGTATAACTGAGACTGGAATTTGGCCCACTGGCCCAGTTGAAGTCAATGTGAATTGAAGCTTGTGTCCTTTATCTGAGGGCTGAATTAGGTCCATTACTGAAGCTGTAACAGACAGTTCTTGCATAACAGGAAAAGCATATTTAAGATTTTTCATTACCATTTAAAGGACTTATCTATTCTTGCTTTAATACCAACCTCTTCTTAATTATTGCTCATGGCTCTATGTTATGTCCTGTATTCTCCTGTATTCCCCATATTCTAATTCAAAAGCAAAATAGCCAGGGAAGTCTCAGTATTTTTTTCTGGCAGCTTCAGTCAGAACAACTGTCCTTTCAAAGGCATCTCTCTCTCTCTCTTGCTCTCTCTCTCTTTCACATGACAAAAAATACAAACACTCGACAAGCCTCCATTTTCCCCAAAGAAAAGTTAAATCATTGACACTGTCTACTGGTAACAGATGTTCAGGGCCACATATCCAGCAGAAACCTTTGTGCAGGAGATAATTAAAAAAGATTTTGACATCTCAGTCTTTGCCCAGTGCTGCTTTTAGTACTACATTCTAACACTTGAATGTCTGCAGAGGACTCACTGCTGACATGTTTTCAAACAACTGCTGAACTTTCCCTAACGGAGGAATTTATTCCAATGGCTTTTGTACTGAGAAAAAAACAACAAGGAAAGACCGATATCTAAGGAATCCTGAGAGGAACATTCCATCTGCTCTTTTAAGAATTAAGATTATTCTCAATTTGGAAACTGTTTACATAGTTCAAGAATGACATTTAGAAGTCAGTAGACAGGTTAAAGGTGAAATTAGCTGTGGATGCTTAGCACGCTCTCTTCAAGAAGACTGTAGATATGTTTGTAGGATAGATATTTTATTTTGATCAGACAAACTGCAGAAAACTGTTGATTTAACTTTGTTTCAATTCATTTGCTATATGGCTTTATTGAATACTGTTGACTGTGCTTCTGCTGCTTTTGCATCTGCTTGTAATCTTTTAGTTTAAATTGCTTTGTTTAAGGTAGCAAACTATATTTAAATGACACTAATTTCTCTAACATTTAAGCTGAGATTTCATCAGCTGTCTGTACTGAAAGACAGAACACTCTCTGCTTCAGTGAAATCAGTCAATAATCCCATTATTAGAAGAGGGGAAAAAGTGAGACTTTTTGTTCCTTAAAACGTTCTTAAGAAAAGTTCAAAGATGTGATGTTGTTTAGATCAATGAAAACTAGATGAAATTTAAATATTAAGAGGAAAGAATTTGCCTTCAGGTAAAAGATGACATTTGCATAATAATAAGAATGACTTGTATGTTGGGAGGTGAATGTCTGACTAGAATCTAAAATTCAGGCGCTTGAATGATTTTTTACCTTAGATGGCAATAAAAAATGTGCTAATCTGTGGAAGTTAGTAGTCCATCATATTCAGGATTTTCCATAGGAATGAAACAGAGAGAATTCACAAACTGGGTAGAATGATAGGAGATACTGAGCCAAATTTTCCTCGCACACAGGTGCAAATCTTACTGTTTTTAGTAAAGTCAATGGATTTTACACCAGCTACTTAATTATGCAGTTAGCAAAAAAAGTCCTAGTGAGAATTTTAACTAAGAACTCTAAGGGTGATTATGAAAATTCTTCAGTTTTTCCGTATTTGGTAATAAATGCAAACCTAATACCTTCCCTTGATGCTTCTGCTCCATCTTTCCCTCTTGCTGCTTTTCCTCTCACTCCTCTTACTCATTCCTCCTTGTCTTTCTTTCTTTTATTAATTATTCATTTTACTACACATCTCTTCTCCTCTACCCAATTTGTTCCCTATCCTTAGGTCCACCTATCAAGGATGGTTGTAATTTTCTTCCTGTATTTTGGGTCATTAGAACCTCCATCTACCTAACCAGCTCTCTCTTCTGAATGGGAAATCCAGTTTTCAAAATGTCAAAATCTACATTTAGGTATCTAATTTCTGCTGCTAAGCATCAAACGCCACTCTGTAACGTCACCATTTAGGTACCCAGCACAACCATAATGTATACTTTAAACCAGAGGTGTTGCTGGTGCTGGGCACCCTGGGGCACGTGCCCCAAACCCCAGCGCTGGTGCCCCGGATCTCCGGCCCAATTGGGCCAGAGATCTGGGGTCCAGCCGCCATCGGTCGCGGCAGCCCTGTCCCCGGCCAGGGATCTGGGGCCCAGCTGTCCACGGCCACTTCCGGCCCCATCCCTGGCCAGGGATGTGTGGCCTGGTCACCCGTGGCAGCCCCGTCCCCAGCCGGGGATCTGGGGCCTGGCCGCCTGCGGTGGGCAATCTGGGGCCTGGTGGCATGTGCCGGTGGCAGCCCCATCCCCAGCCGGAGATGCAGGACCCCGCTGGGGATGGGGCCGCTTCTGTCCCTGTCCCCGGCCAGGGATGCAGGGCCTAGCCACCCGCGGCAGCACGGCGGCTTCTGTCCCTGTCCCTGGCTAGAGGGCGGGGCCTGCAGGCTGGGGGCGGGGCCTGGGCCCATGCCCCGGGTCCCTCCCCTGGCCAGCGATGCCTCTGCTTTAAACAACTTTAAAAAATAAATTCCCCCCCCCCCCCGAGCTGGTGGGTTCAAGTATAATTTCCAAGGCCACACTTTTCATTACATTTTATGGTTGAGCTGACCTCTTGAGGCACCTAGATATTAACTTACTTTGCCATAGCCTCTCATGGGATCAGTAATGGAGCCAAAATATGAACAAGAACACTTCTGACCAAGCCTTTGTCTGAAACCATCAAGTCAGACTGTCTTCTAATCTGGTACTTCCACCTAGCCAAGGAATCTTCAGTTTTTTCCCCTGTGAAATATATTGAATGTCTAGTTCAGTGGGTTTTATAATAGTTTTATTTACATTTATTTTTCTCTGGGACATTTTTAGTTGTGTGTGTATAAATTATCTGTTTATTGGACCTTGGAACTCTTCTAATACAACTGCCAGATGTAACCTAAAAAAACAAATATTTCTTTCTTAGAGGATATGCATGACAACTTCTATTTATTTGTTTGTTTAATTTATTGACAAGCTTCTGAGTAAATGAAGTGCTTGAAAATGCAGGGAAGTTGCAAGTGTAATATTGGCTTGAGCTAGACAGAATGAAAGTTGTGACATGAAAAATTTCCTTACATTAGTTTGCCAGTTCCTGTTGCTGATTTACAGCATCCCCAGCTTTTCTAGACACGGGTTCTTTTCAAGCAGAGGTTGGCAGTTTTGGGATTGCTGAAATAGACATTGTCCTAAGACCAAAAAAATTATTTTTGCTTCAGATCTAAAGACAGATCAAATCAATTGACTTCAGCTGAGGAACTCGCCCCAGGTACACTACAATAACAATTATTTCACGGATCCCCTGGCACAATACTACACAGTTAATGCACATTCTGCTATGGCATCAAGACCCAGTGGGCCTGATTTTGCTCTGATTTCCGTCAGTGTAAATCAGGAGCAACTTAATTCTTTACTGAAGTCAGTGGAGTCTCAGCAGTGCAAATGAGATTAAAATCAGGCTCCATATGAGAGTCTTTAACACCATGTTTATGTGTAACTCTGATTTTCTCAGTGCTGTGTGACAGATGCTGCAGTAATCTTGTGCATTCATTTCTGAGCTGGAGTGTCACATTATTTTTCAAAGTGACTAATGTTTCCAGTGATCTAAATGATATACTATGTGTCCAAACATTAGATCTGTCTACTACCCAAAATTAGTTTGGCCCACAGATTTAATATTCCATTGGTAATGCTAAAAGGAGATTTCAGTGTATTGCTTTGAACAGACAAAATAGAAGAGCTTTGCAAGCTGTATCCTTTAGTTAGTGCTCTTAACAAAGGCTACAAAAAATGTTTTCTCTTTCTGTCAAATATGGGACTATTGCAGTGTCTGTGGATGTTCTGATTTATGGTAGGGACATCATAGCAAAAACACTATAGCACGTCCTGGCTGACCGATGATTTCTATATTATTTTAGTGACTTCTTATTTGAATGCAAGGAAGCCTTTTTCCTGCCATATTTTAGTCAGATTTAGTATGATCTTTGTTCAGTACTGGTTCTAAGTATGCCTTTGTCTCATTTTTTCCTACACTCACTGAGCTATCTGTAACCTTCATTTCATTTTTGGGTGTAGTTTAGCTATTAATCATTCTCATTTAATTTTATTATAATTTGGCTTCAGTTGCCAGCTCTGCCACTGAGTCATGGAGAAACCACATAGCCACTAAGTGCCTCAGTTTATCTGTCTTAAAAATGGAGCAATAAATACTTGTATTGATTGCCGTTTGTAAAGCACTGTCAAGATATAAAGTACTATATAAATTTGATGTATTATCAATCAGTATCAACTCCTCAAAACTGAGAAGACTAAGGTATTCTTTAACAAAATCTAGTGGGTGCTTAGACTACCACACCAATAAAAAACAGGCATACTTTCTTATTTGGATGCATTTGAGACTTTGTAGAGTATGCACATTTTGAAGAATGAGAAGGGCATGAGTCTGTTTTTATTTCAGATCAGTGTGAATCAGGGAAAAAGTCTACTGATATCAGTGAAGTGCATTAATGTAACATTGGTGAAAGTGAGGCTCTGGGTTCAAAGCCTACACATAATGTTAAAGTTTATTCTTGCCTTAAGGTCTGCTAGTAATCTTTTCCTGTGACCTTTCAGAGGTTTTTCTTTGATCCTCTGTAGGCTGCATATTTCATCACATGAAAAGCTGAGCGGGAAGTAGAAATTGTTTTTCAGTATTAATTGCTTGAATATGTGTTGCTTCCTTTGTCCATTGTCTTCAAAGTTCATTCCTGTTCAAAGTGTTTGCTTCCTATTACATTGTGTTAAAGCACTTTTAACAGGGGAATGATAGTGTTTGTGATGGGGATGATGTAGGGCTTTGATCAGCAGCTTTTGTGCTTGTTGAATGTTCTTGTTCTGTTTTGTATGCTGTGTATGTGCCTATGGGTTCTTGATCTATATGCAGCAAAATTTTGTTCACTGTAGATCTTATCACAGTATTATGCAAAGCTTGTTAAAATGCTGAAACTTTTTTTTCTACGCTGACTGTTTCTCCTATGTTATTCTAGTGACCTCTGGCTGAGGTACAGACTGTGTATCGCTTATATACTAATGAGTTTTTGTTTATGCCAAAAAGTTTGGTTTGTCCCAACCTGCACTACAAATCTAGCTAGGTTACTGCAATATATATATTCAGCATTGTAAACTATTGTTTGTTTCTTCTCTGCTTTCCATTACATACACAAATAAATAGATATTGAACTGACAGAAAACTAATAACAGCTGCTCTCCCCTGACACATTTCAAAGTTGTCAGGACGAAGAAGTGACATTCTCATATAGTGGCAGCCGTCCCTGCTGAGTCACCTAGGTTTCTTTATACTAGACTTTTTGATGCCAATTAACTCAAGGTGTAGTTAATATATTTGTAAGAGGTAGCATGGACATTTCCCAAAGGTTTTGTGTCAATATGTAAGATGAGGCCTTGTCTTCCTTGCTAAACAAAGTATGAGGGGTTTTGGGGGGTTTGGGGTTTTTTTTTTTTGTTTTTCACCTTGGGGATAGCTGATGCGCAAGAGCTATCACAAAATAAAAAGTAGAGCTAGTCAGGAACTTTTTTGACATACTAGTTTTTTGTCAGCAAATGCCCATTTGTTGAAACGGAAACTTTTTTGGGGGAAATGTACTGATTTTAATAAAACTTTCATTGGGAAGATTTCTCAGGTCCAGGATGGAATTCCTAGTCACAACCAGAGAAAGAAGGAGAAAATAAGAACCCAGAATAACTAACAGTGGTCAGGTGCAAGTTCATGCTTCGTAACTTATATCGCCCACATTCCAAGTGAAGGCAATAACCACTGGTCCATTGACTCTTCTGTGGTCTGGCTTTCTGTGTGTGTGTGTATCTCAGTTTTCATGAAAAATTTTGGAACATCTTAAGGGGGAACAAAACCAAACACTAAAATGTTGAAACTTATCACAACATGGAGTTCTTGTTTTCTGGTCAGCCCTAGCAAAAACACAGAAAAGACAAGACACTTTAATTTTTCCTTGAAGTAAACTAGGGAAGGTGAATCTCAGGCAGGGCAGAATGCTGACCTTGCCTTGTTTGCCACATAGTAAAACTGAAGTGTTTTCTCTTTACTGTCTTTTTACCTTTTTTTTTTTTTTTTAACAGAGAAGACTAGATCTGAGTTCTGGAACAAGCATAAATGTTTGTATTCTGGAACAAATGTTTAACCAGTGTCTATGCTAGTCTTTTCTCATGGTTAAATACTTCATGGGTTAATCAGCAACTAGTTAACTTGAGGTAAAAAAAAAAAAAAAAAAAAAAAAAAAGCCTAGTGTGTGTAGATACACTTACTGTCTGCCAGCCTCACTTCATGGCTGCATTGAATTTGATATTTGCAGCAAAGGATGCATTTGCATGTAAAGCGTGCTGCTGAAGGTGTTAAAGTCAAACACAGTATTATCACAACTGCTGTCTCAGTATTTTCTCAATAGTACAGCATTGCTTGTCAATCAAAATTAAATTGCTACTGTATTTCTATATAAACTCATTCACAACCAGGCAACCTGAGAAAGAGGGTGAGAAGGAGAGAAGTGCTAAGAATGTTCAAGAATGAAAGCCAATTCCATTCCATTACATCAACAAAAACACTGTCAACATCGCACGCTTACTGTTTTCTAGTTAAATATACAAGAAGCAGAATTTTTAACTTTCTAGGGCCCTCAGATCAAGAACTTTCTCTACTGAAGCAGAACTTTTATCTCTCAGTATGTCAACTGTGAATTGCATTTCTGCTTTGTTATTCCAGCCCAGACAGCATCAGTTTAAAACAATAGTTGCTTTTGATTCACATGAGTTAGGAGATTCTGAAGATCTTTCTCATTTGAAAATCAGAAGAGATGATAAAATGGGAGGGAGTGTGATTCTTTTTTGCATGAAATGACTGATTTATGAAAATCCTAAATTACACCTTTCAGAAACAGTTGGACTGATTCTGAGTTAATTTACATTGGTTTTGTATTGGTGAAAACATATTGCTTTTGGTGGAGATAATCCTGATGTAGGAGGACATAACTCAGATCTGAATCAGGTGCCTTAACTCTTTTATATTTTGTGTTACGTATTGATCAATAGAAGGTAAATCTCATGTTGTGGTTTTTAATCTGACATTACACAAGTGTAACTAACAAACAATATAAAATGATTCTACCTTAATATAAAAATAGGAGTCTTTCAGTTGTATTTTTAAACCACACATAGAGAGTGCTGTACAAATAGCATGGACTGAAGAATTCTTGCAAACAGAGACTGCATCTGACAAGGCAAAGTATTTAAAAATGGTCTAGCTAATCAATTCATCCTTGGACGCAATAAAAGCATTTATATAGTTCTTTATGGGACAGATCCTCAACTGATGTAAATTAGCACAGTTCCACTACAGCTATTTTGATTTAGACCAGCTGAGATTCCATCCATTCCTGTTCAAAGTGCTGTATATACATACACACAGCCCTTCTCTATGTTGAAATGCAAACTATTTTTAAAAATTTCTGTATTTTAAGAAAAAATATTAAAATTAAAGCTCACGTCCATATATGAATTGTTCTGGAGCACTGGGGAAAAGAGATCAAATGTGGTCTGGAATATGGCTAGCCCTTTTCTAGCAGACTGCATCTGTTATTGCAGCAGGAGCTGGGAACTCTGTGATGCTTCCCAGCCAGGTGAGCATCTTGTCTCTTGCAACATGCCCCATTCCTCCTGGCTGGCGGAGGACAGTCTCCATTCATTAGGAGACAGTCCCAATCCTCCAGGTCCCAGCAGATCTTTATTAAAAAATATGAAAACAAAATCAACAAGGCAGGTAGAAATCTGCTTGATTCAATCTTGCTATGTCCCTCTGGTGCTACACAAGCATCCCAATACTGCTGCACAGCTGGTAACAACAGGTGTGGTGAGATTGTGACACTATGTGATTTGAAATACCTTAGGCAAAATTGTCAGCATTCATTTCTGTGACTTCAGCAGAGCTACTTCTAATTTTCCTGGTGTAAATCAGGGCATGATCCAACCTTTTCCTTTTGACTCTCTTCAGTTATCTTTTGAAGGTTGACTGTTTCTTCTACCTTATTGCTTTTGCACATGTTGCTTGGGGCTGACCACATACAGTTTTATACCATAAGCCATACGTAGTGCTCTATAGCTGTGTATAGGTGTAGGCCTGTGGGCATGTAATATATTCATCGGGGCCAGATTTTGGTGTTCGTAGGCCCTAGGCACTTTCACTCCGAAATGAGCAAAAAAGAGGGGTAAATGCCAATTGAATTACATCTATTGACATGATGCACTTTAAACTATTCTAATGCTAAACCACATGATTTTCCTTATTTTTTCTGCTTTTTAATTTTTTCCCCTCCTTCATAGGCCCTAAAAATTTCGTAGGCTCTAGGCACTGTGCCTACAGTGCCTAATGGGAGATCCGGCACTGATACTCATCATTTCAGGCTAACTAATAATCATCATATTTCTGTCCTGATTGCCAGTTTTTAGATTTGTGAGTTGCAACATCTTGAATAAAATGTTACTGAGAACATTTCTGCAGTGTCTTGCTGACTGAATACAAGGTGCTGTGGAGTTTGCCATCTGCCTGCATGCTTACAGTGGTAATTATACCAGAGTCTCACAAGTGCTGGAACAAGAGGGATGTCAAATGCACTTTCCTTCCTTTTGAAGGTAATTTTCATTTTCTCAGCTCATTTGGAACTGAATCTGATTATCAGCTGCAGGTGTGAGAGCAGCACAGAAAGAGATACACAGAGACTGAGAGAGAAAGTGAGAGTGAGAGGTCTGGACTCTTAGAGTGCCCAGAGCAGAGCACCGATCTTGGCAATTTTAAAAGTAGTGCAAGGCTGAAAAAACTTCTTCATTATTACTGCTATCTTACAGTCTTTTTGTTAGTCAAATAGTCCATAAAGCACGTCCCTTTGTTTGAGATGCATTTGGAATAAAATATATATATATACAATATGAAAGATATTGAAAGTAAAACTGTACACAGTTTGCTGCAGATGCAAGGGTTATTTGAATTGTTTTGGTTGCTGTTTCTGTTTGGGTTGTAGTTTCAAAAGATTATGCAGTTCAGGAAGTTTGCAGATAGCAGGGGATGCAATGTAGTCAGCATGAGACATGACTCAAAATTCAGACAACATGATGCTAGAGACTACCAAAGGAGGATAAGGAGGACTGGTAATTATAATTTTTTTGACTGGGGGAAGAGAAGATGTCAACATCTGTATACATCAGCACCCTCTGCTTGCTGATCAGAAAAAGCAGGGATGTTAACGTAGGTAGGAAACTGTGACACGTCTTGACAATACCAAGAGTTTGAGTTAGGTCACCTACAGAAGAAGAAGCAGGCAGAAACTGACCTGCATTTTAGGAAATATTCGAGGAGGTCTCTGGAGTGGAAGAATCCCAAGCTTTGGGGAATTTTGGATCTGATGGAGCTCAGGTATGGTAAGCTGATCTAAACCTCAGATTCTGAGAACATGTGGGCATGCAGCCATGTGGAGGAAAACTTCCATAGTTCCCATAGTTTTTCTGTAGTTTCTCCTTGATTGTTCTGTCAGGGGTGGAAGAGATTTGCTCCCCAGAGGCATAGCTGTGGAAGCTGCTAACAAACTATAGATCCTGGGAGACTCCACAGGGGAAGTGGACCATTCATAGCAGCTTTTGAGTCCACAGCAACAGGGGTGCAAGGGACTTTTAGTACCAGAGACTTCTCTTGGACATTGCCCCTTGAATTTCCCTTAAAAGAAACTCCCATTGTCCAAACACAGTCTCTTGTCCAATACAAGAACTGCCCATAAATCATTGCAGTCTGTCTGGTCCCAATGTCTTGTATGTCAAACCCAGAGAATACCTTTCTCAGGGTCTTTACAAGAAGTTGACACTGGAGAAGTGGCTATGAAATTATGCAGTGGGGGAGATTCATACATAGAGGGTCCTTCTCATGAATGTATTTTGAGAGGAACAATCTGGCTTAAAGAGAATTAGGTTCTACCCTTGGCAATGAGTACATAAATGGGCTGCTTGCACTTACTATTATGATTAAGGGTTTGTCTACACACAGTTTGAGCCCAGGGTTAGTAGAACTCAAGTTATGAGAACCTGGCTTTGAAAACTTAAAACTTGAGCACCTACACTCATTGGTAACCTCAGGTTAGGAATTGTTGAAACCAGGTTCCCAACCTGGAGCTTCACTACATTAACACAATTACCTTGGATTATGAAGTCCCGATTCCAACCACTCTTATCCCAGATTTCTTTGAGCCCTCCGGAAATGTGGCTGCTCTAGCCTTTTGTGATGCAGTGAGGGAAAACTCAACTGTTCACAAAACTACACTGTCCAGAGGACAAATAAAGTTAGTTGTATGATTGTGGAATACTTGACATACATCCAAGCAGAAGTACACAGGGACTGCCTCTATGCTGCAAAAGAGTAGGACTTGAACCTTGGGCCCTGGCTTGACTCAGGCTTAGACCCTTCACTTCCATGGGTCCTGGGTCTGCGCACTGGTTTATCATGATTTCTGTGTAGACAGTAAGTGAGTTAAACTTGACCCTTAGGTCAAATCCTGAGCTTGTGCTACAATACAGACATCCCTGTGCCCTGGCTGGGGCCCAGGATCACGGACCCTTCCTGCTCTTGGGGTCCAGAGCTTGGCCTCCAGCCGGAGCTCAAATATCTGCGCTGTAGTTTTATAGCTCCACAGCCAACCTCTGTGAGCCTGAGTCAGATTGTACTGTGGACCACCTGCCTTTCTTCTTTATGACTGCATGGACCATTCCTGGTCACACAAGAGTTCTGTTGCAACGATAGCAATTACACCAGAAAGTATTTCATGGCTTTTTATTTTATTTGAATGTGATAAAGTGTTTTGTTCTTTTTTGGGAAAAAAATAAGTTGTACTGTGTCTTCTTTTTGGAATACTGTGTCCAGTTTTGGGCTCCCCACTACAAAAAGGACATGGACAAATTAGAGAGAGTCCAGAGGAGGGCAACCAAAATGATCAAAGGGCTGGAGCACAAGCCCTATGAAGAAAGACTGAAGGAACTAGGCTTATTTAGCCTGCAGAAGAGAAGACTGAGGGGGGATTTGATAGCAACCTTCAACTACTTGAAGGGTTGCTCCAAGGAGGAGGGAGCTCGACTGTTCTCGGTAGTAACAGAGGGCAGAACGAGAAGCAATGGCTTCAAGTTACAGCTGGGGCGGTCCAGGCTGGATATTAGGAAAAACTTCCTTACTAGGCAAGTGGTGAAGCATTGGAATAAGCTGCCTAGGGAGGTGGTGGAATCTCCATCTCTGGAGGTGTTCAAGTCCCAGCTGGACAAAACACTGACTGGGATGATCTAATGGGAGTGGTCCTGCTTTTTTTGGCAGGGGGTTGGACTAGATGACCTCGTGGGGTCCCTTCCAACCCTATGATTCTATGATTCTATGATTCTTTTTGCTTTTCATTTACTTTCTCTCCCCCATCTCTTTTATTTCTCTTTGCTGGACAAATCCATGTGCTTGATCCAAAGTCTACTGAAGTTTATGGAAACACACTCATTGGCTCCAGTAGGTCTTGGACCAAGTCCTATGTGACCAAACAACTCTCTAGAGACTATGAATGATCCAGGGAACAAGTCTGAGAACCTCTGTTATAAAGTATTCATGGTATTAGTTATTATGTAATGCTGTCATTATTTTCTAGGGTTCTCACCCTCTCTGTTGAGTGGTAGTAGATGCCTGGGGCTTTGCAGATTCTGCTGGAATAGAAATCAGTGACACAGAGTGTGGGTCTATGATGCTTAGTGTGACTTTGTTTTATTTATACACATATACCACTAAAACAGAAGTGGTCACAAAAATTGCATAGGCAATACCTTATTCTGGGAATGTAGACAAAACACCAGTGCTTGGATCTTATGGAACAGCTTCTTTGCAAGAACTGACTTTAATTAGAGAGTTTGGGGAGAGAGAAAATTCCTTTGCTGCTTTCCAGAGAGACCATTGAAGAACCCTTAAAGAGCCTAAATCAGCGAAACAACAGCAACACTGCATTTTTTCCCAAGACTAAAAACTTGCTTGAATGCTTTAAAAAGAAAAGAACCTGTAAGCCTATATTAACATCAACTGGTGATCCTTGCTATAACAGAATAGACAACTTCTGACAGAGGACTAACTGACATTTTCAAGGAGGCAATAAAGGGGTTCAATCAATGATGTTTGATGTGATTTTTAACTGGATTTGAGCAAACAAGAGAGAGAAATTATTTTATAAATATTTCAAAGCCAATTTAGAGTCAGCTGTTTGCTATCCTTTTATGTTCCAAAGGGATAGCTGTGTTAGCCTAGCTCAGCAAAACAAGCCAGGAGTCCTTCGGCACTTAAAGACTAACATTTATTTATTGCATGAGCTTTTGTGGGAGAAACTCTGTTTGTCAGATGCTTTGAAGACTGGGGAACTTACATAATGGGTGGAAAATAAATGCAGGGAAGTGTAAGTCATAGGATCAAGTCACAATGTAACAGCAAATCATCATGCAATAAATACATTTGTTAGCCTTGAAGTGCCACTGACTTGTTTTGCTACTTCTTTATGTTCACTTTCCATGAACATTTTGGTTTCCCAGTGCAAATACTTGCCAAAAATGAACTTTTAGCTAATATTCACCATAAGAAAATATCACAATTGTATCTCAATTGTAAAATCCACACATTGAATAAGTGTTGCATTGACTGATCATTCAAAGAGGGAACTAGAAGCAATGCCCAGCAACTTATGAACCATAGCAGCAGCATGCCGTATAACAGCATGAATTCAGAATTCATGCTTATTTACAATTTGCAGTTGATGTCTGATCTGCAGGCCAAGAATTAATCACTGAAGAAATTTTATATTATAACTAAATTCAAGAATTCCACAGTCTGTGGACAGCTTATTTGTAGGGGAAAAAAGGTGAAATTAATCAAATTAATTATTCATTATGAATTATTCACCCAGCTGTAATTATAACAGGGTAGGCAGATAAATAATTAGCTTCTAAGATGTGTTAGGAAGATCCGTGTCACAGACTGTAACATTCATTCTCTCTCTCTCTCTCTCTCTCTCTCACTTTTAGGGAATACTGCATATTTTAATTGTAGCCTCACATAAGACTGGTGGGTTTGAATCTGTAACACTGAAAACACTTTGCATTTTAGTTCAGGCCACTAGATAAACATGACTGGTACCAAATGGTTATACTGGCTTCCCCCCCCCCATTTAGTTTAATAGCTTTAAAATGTTTTCTTTCTGCATTAGAGAGAGCACTAAATTGCTGTGTACCTCCGGTGAGAAGTGCTAAAAAAACCCAACGACTCAAACCCTTCAAACCAAAAATCCACACTAAATTAAGAAGGTTTTCTGACCTGCCAAAGACCTTCCATGTCATCAGCTGCAAAATCAGAGCTCTCTCTCTCTCTCTCAAAACCAGTTAGTTATTTAAAAATAGTAGTGTCTTTCTTCTCCAGCTGTCAAGGCCTCTGTTTCTTCCTCAGAAGCCAGCATTTACTGATGTTCTGTGACTGACACCCTCCTCAGTTCTAAGATGGAGCTGAGTGTGAAAGAATGTAGCATTTCACTGATGGATGCTGAGACTGTATCAAGAATGTTGCTTAGCAACCTCCATGGTGCTGCATTTTGGATGGGTGGCGGAGAAAGCGGCATCACACACAAATTGAGAAGAATGTACATACATGTGTTTTTAAAAGGTTGCCAGAGTGAACCACTGAACAGTTTATCTCGAAGTTCCTGAACTATTTGGTAGGACTGGATTTGGCAAGCCTTAGCAGACCCACATGAATGAGTGGGACTACTCACACCAACAAGGAGTACACAAGTGAGTAAACCGGATCTAGTCTTTTACCTTTAGCTTTTATTCCCCCTCACTTCAAAAGGTAAATTCTTTTCCATATGTTCCCCATAGCTACAAAGCAGGTCAGTACTATATGCCAGGCCAGCTCAAGGGGTTGTGATGCCCCAAGCCAAATTTTGATGTGGTTTCCCCACGTCTCAGTCATGGAGGTTGAAAATGGTTTTCCAAAGTGCATAAATCTCCAGCGTCTGCCTGCAGAGGGATTTAAAATGCTCTCTGCCTACATGACTTAAGCTGCAGGTTGACTAACAGTGCCTGAGCTGCTAGGAAAGAGTTCACGAGGCGGGAGCCAGCCTGATCGTTAGGGGGGGCTAGGTGCCCCTAAGAACTGTCACCTGAAGCCATGTCTGCCTCTTGCCTCACAGTAGAGCTGGCCCTGACTAGATGAATCTTACTTAGTAGTATGCTTAATTTTTTATTTGTAGGGTCAAATCCAAAATGCTCTTTTAGTTGATGAGGGACCTTTGTGCAGCACTGAACAGCAAGGGTGAGCAAAAGTTGTGGTGCTGGAGTTGTGGCTAGCTGAGGGCACTAACACTGGAAGGTCACAAATAATGCTTTTTATGCAACGTTCTGGTTTTTGCTTGTTGACTTTTTACTGTATTAGCCACTTGAGGGCAGTGTTTGGACTGAATGTCAGGTGGAAGTCAGTGGTAGAGAAATAAATAGCACGCCTTTTGTATGTGATTGCAAAAGAGGGGTATTCAATGTTCTTATTAAAATCCTACCAAAAAAAAGTGAGAACTCTATGTTAAAGTGTGTGTGTTTATTAATGGCATATTCATGTAGTCTATACATGGCAACTTTTTGTGGCCAGCAGAGAAGTAAAGTGTCCTGAGCAAAATAAATGGAATGACTATTGGAAATTTAAGATGCTTAATGCCCAGGGATTCATTGCAAGTGTATACACTGTTTACAAGTGGCACACTCTAGAATTCATCTTTGTCATAGGTCCCCTCTTCCTCCATCCTTACAGTTGATAGTTTAACCCAATTTACTAGGCTGCAAAAATACCCATCATTCAAATATAAATAGCCCAAGCTGCTATCTTCCTCTGCAGTCACATTTTAAGGCAGAATGTGACCTATATACAGTAAGCATAGAAGGACTAAAAAGTGAGGAGGAAGAACAGAAAGGACAATGGGGAAACAAGACTATTATGTGTATGTGTCTCCATTGGCTTTGTATCATTTAAAAATCTCAGCCTTTGGCCTAGAATGAAACCACACCAGATCATATTAATAGAAAATAAAATTCCCACAAACACCACATTCTTACAAATATATTTACATTAGATTTTTTTTCCTCTGAAAATGTTGCGTTGGTGATTTTTGCACTTACCTAGCAAAATGCACACTAGAAGAAAATTGCTTATCATTAATATACAATAAGGCTTCCATTTCTTCCTTTTCAATATCAGGTCCCCAAATGCCACATAATAGTCCACAATATACCAGTGACTCTGGGATTTTATAATGCTAGCAATTTGGAATGTACTCACAGTGTTTTTGCTTGGGTGATATGAAATCAATCAGCACTGCAGAAAAGGAAAAGAAACCAACATCATATATTAGTCAACTTTAAAGCATTACACAGCTCCGTTTGCCACATGCTGAATACAAATGTGGAGAGAAGTGTTTGGATATTGCAATCAAATACCTTTTGAATGTCAAATGAAATTACTTTGGGAGTCTTCTAAGCCCTCTTCTTAAAGCACATTGGTACATAAATCCTCTTCTTTCACTTGATGAGTCCAGAAGGCTGTAGAATATATTATTACATAACAGAAAACATGATCAACATGTTAGTCATTAGCTTCATTGAATGCACAAATTCCCCAAGGTCCTAATTTATTTTATTTCCATCTCTTCTGAATGGAAAGCAGTTAGTGAACTCAATAACTAGAAATATACTTTCAACTCATTCATACTTGTTTATAAATACATTGGTTTCAATAACATGCCTTGAAACATTATCATCCCTCCTATGTTGCTCAAACTGAATGAGGTAGCATAATAAAAATATAGTTATGAAATATGTATTAAATACATATTATGGACAATACTGGTTTTGTTCCTGTTCATTAAAATCACTCTTGTTTGACTAATAATGATCAACTCTAAGAGCAGATTTCTTTCTCAACTTAATTAACTCACCAAGGCGCACACATTCAGCCTTAATTTTGACAAGCTGTTGCAGCAGCATAGTCACCTAATCAAATTTCACTACAACCTGAGAAAATTATACCAAAAAGTGAAGGTGTCATAGTGTGACATTGACATGAATATAGGAAACACAAGCTTTGACCCAGGAGAACACCGCTATTCAGGAACGCATTTAAGTATGTGCCTAAGGTCCACTGATAACCAATGACAAGACTTAAAGGCAATCTCACATAGAAGCATGTCTTTTGCATTCCAACGTGTCACAGGTTTTTTATGGACCTTCTGATTCTCAGGCATGTGCTCTTGTTGATGGGGTTGCTATCACTGCCACAGAAGAATAATAATGTCAAACCTTTCACTGCAAATTGTTATTTGACAGCTTATTATTGGGTCAGTATACACGTTAGGCCAGATCTTGTAGGGGTGTATAAAAGTGGAATAGCTCCATTGACTTCTGGGGACCCAATGTATACCGACTGAGGCTCTGGGTCAATAGATCACAATGTTCCCTCTAACTTTTCATAGGCTGTGCACGCAAAATATTTCTTTTGTGCAAGTTTTTGGAACCAGTGTTCAAATCTGTGCACACGCGAGTGATTGTGGTCAAACTTGTGAGTGCAGTGAAGTAAACGTGTATGATGCAAATAATATCTAAATTTTATTTTGATATGGTGATGGAAATGATTTTATAAATTACAAAACCTCATTTGAAACATGCTATTTGAAATTATGTCCTTAAAGTAGCATAAAAATATTAGCACTGTTGAATTTTTTTGTGTGCACTTTATTTTGTTGTGTGCGCAGGTTTCAGAACCTGTGTGTGCACGCACACACGCACAGCTTAGAGGGAACATAGCCCAAGAGAAGAACAGATTGGTCTCCTTTGTTTAATTTAATGACTCCAATTGTTCTTTATGATGTGCAAAAAATTGTGAATAAATAAAAACAAACAAATAACTCTACTGTTTATTTGCACGATAGTTTTACTTTATTGCAAACTGCCTTTTAGTGTAGCTCTATGCTGTTGAGCAGGTATTTCAGTGCACCCTGGAGATGGTTACATAATAATGTTTGGTGAAAAATGTGTCACTTGCATTTAGTTTAATGGTCTAATTCTATAACTTGTACTTAGGTGAGAGTGCATGGACAAATTTTCCTGAACAAATCTATAAGGTCCCAAGTTACTCCACAGTCATGTCTCTCCTAAAGACTTTGTTCATTTCTGTCATGATGCTGACAAGAAATTTGACAATGTCACACCTGAAGGAACAATGTAGGTACATTTTATGTCATATTTGTATATGTATTTGCTGTCCCTATCTGCTTTGCTTACATGTCAGTCTGTAGACTGTCAGATCTTTGGAGGTGGGATGGGATATTGGGTTCTGGATGGAAAACACACTTTGGATGTTGCTGGCTAGAAATAAAAAACAACTGTCCTTGCACCAGAATTGTTTGCAGACATTGGGGCTAGATTTGAAATTCTGAGATCTTACGTATAAGAGGCATTATATTGTAAATGCAAGCTATTGTTATTACCATTAAATACAGTACAAATATAAAGACAATATGTTCTTCCAATATCAGGACAAAAGAGAAAACCCTAAAATTCAAAGATCAGGTTAGAAAATGGGAGATTTTTGGAGCTCTCTAAAGCTGCAACTGATTCTCTATTCTATTTCAGTTTATTTGTCCTCAGAAGTCAGCTTCTGTGTGAAAGAAAAAAAGAAAGACTAAATCAGCACTTTTCCCTCACACCCTGCCCACCCTGCCCAGATTAGTGTATATATTGCAATTAGGGTAACAGATTATATGTCCAATTTTAGAAAATTTTCTGTTTAAATTTGCAAGTATATATACGCCTCTACAATATCTGACATCTGCTTATGCATGCAAATAATTGTTTTGACATTGTGACAGTTGCAGAGAGTGTTTTTTAATTTTTGAAACACATCAGACTGATCATTAGAGTTTAATTCCCATTTGCTAGTGACATAGATTTTTTGAGTCAAGCATTTTATGACTTGTTTGCAGTCCATTTTTTCCCCAGTCCACAGTGGCTACTTCGAAACTATCAAGGTATTTCTGTGAGACTCAGGCATTCTCTTATTCAATAGCTGGCTTTCTGTTTTCCTTAAAAAAAATCAAGTTCTTGGTTTTTTTGTAGATATTTTGTTTTGAGGCTTCTTTCAAAGAAGGATGATCTTATAGTTAAAGCATTGGCTTAGATTTGAAGAGATTTAGATTAAGTTCCTGACTTTGTCATGGACTTACTGTATTATTATTTATCATTTGTACTGCCATAGACTTTTAAGACCAACCAAACCAGGTCCTGTCATATTAGACACAGTATACACACACATATTCCATCCCCCAAAAGTGGACAAACCAATACACAAGTCAGACAAAGGATGGAGGGGCAAAGTGTTTAATCTTCATTTCATTAACAGTATGGAGAGACAAAATGACTTACCGAAAAAATCATCTTTTCTTTTAGACTGTACGTTCTTTTTGGCAAGGACTGTCATTTGATATATGTTTGTACAGTCCACAGAGGGTGGGGGAGGAAATCTCATTTGGGGTCTCTAGGCACTTCTGTCATGCATAATTAGTAATAAGCTTCAGTATTTTTACTGTTTGAGGGTGATGAATATACAGTGATACCACAAATAAATTAAATAAGGAAGTAGTTCTCAATCAAGGATATACATACACCTGGGGCCTATCAGCTCATCTAGTTATTTGCCTAGGTTTGCAACAGGCTACATAAAAAGCACTAGCAAAGATGGTACAACTAAAATTTCATATAGACAGTGGCGTGCTTATATTGCTGTATATACTATTCGCTGAAATGTAAGTACAAGATTTATACTCCAGTTGATTTATTTTATAATTATATGGTAACAGTGAGAAAGTAAGCCATTTTTCGGTATTAGTGTGAGGTGATGGTTTTGTATTTTTAAATACAACTTTGTAAAAAAGTCAGTGATGTGAGGCTTGGGGTACACAAGACAGATCAGATTCTTGAAAGGAGTACAGTAGTCTGGAAAGGTTGACAGCCACTGAAGAGTTCTTGAAATGGTGAGGTTAATCTCCTATCCTATGATAATGTAACAAATGAGGAGTCCTGTGGCACTTGAAGACTAACAAATTTCTTTATTGCATGAGCTTTTGTGGGAGAAAATCCTGCTTCATCATGTGCAGAAACAGCCCCTTTGCCAGAAGCACCTGTTTTTATGACTGAATTTCCACTGCCTTTCTTTAATGACTGGCTGGACTCTTATAGGAATGACTTCCCAGAAGGCTTTTCTGGTTTCTGGTCCTTTAACAGTGGCAAAGACAAGCAGCTGCAGCTCTTATGTGGCCATTTTGCAAGAGAATGCTGCTTGCTGCTTCTCCTTGTCTATCACAAGGTAAGTGTTCTTAGCTCCTCCTGGGTTTTTGCTTCCTTATTTCTTCAGGGATGAGACATACTGATAGGCCCTGCCCGGCAAATATTAATGCACATATGCAACTTCTCTCATATGAAGCAAACAAGGAGTCCTGTGGCACATAGGGTATGTCCACACTTAGAATTTAATTCAAATTGATGACAATCAATTTGAATTAAATTAAGTGCATGGCCACACTTGCTTTCCTCAGTTCGAACTGAGGAACTCCTTAGTTCAAATTGATAAAAGCTGACTTTGAAGTGGTCAAACCTCGTTTGACTTTGAAGTCACAGTCAATTCAAATACGTTAGTTTGAATTGACCAAGTGCGGCCACATCAATTCGAACTCACTGTTAGTTTGAAATGACATGGGTTGACCTTCCTCCCAGGGTGCATGGCACCCTGAAAGGAGGACCAGCCATCCAACACCTGGGATCAGCAGCTCCAAAGGTGCCTCCACCACAACCCAGCCAGACTGGGCTGAGGGACAATGGGGTTCCCGTCCCCTGGCTGGGTTCAGTGACCCCAGTCTGTGCTCCAGCCCCACTTGCTGGTTGGGGAAGGGATCCCTGCACAGCACTGGAGCCATGCTCCCTGCACTGGGGACGGGATCCCCGGGTGTGGGAATGGGATCCCCAAGGTCGGCTCCAGCCCTGCTTGCTGGCATGGGGAAGGGATCCCTGCGCCCAGAGAATGTGGCTCCAGCCATGTGCAGGGATTCCTTCCCCATGCTGGCAAGCGGGGCTGAAGCTGTGCATGGGGATCCCATCCCTGCATCTGGAGAGCGCAGCTCCCTTCCCTGAGCCAGCAAGCGGGGCTGGAGCCGGCCTCGGGGATCCCATCCCTGCACCTGGGAATCCCATCCCCAATGCAGGAAGCATGGCTGTAGCCCCATGCGAAGATCCCTTCTCTGCGCTGGCAAGTGGGGCTGAGGGGTACCCGGGGATCCTCTCTCCACACTGGGGAGCACAGCTGGAGCGAGGCGGGGGAATCCCTTCTCCCCCTGCCAGGCCAGCTGTCAAGGGGGTGCCCTGGCCCCACACTGCCAGGGGAGGGGAAAAATCACCTGCTAGGCTCCCGGCTTCCATACCCCATAGGGAAAAGCATCCCCTGCCCAGCTCTGGTGGCACTGCTGCTAGAGCTGGGCAGAGATGCTTTTCCCTGTGCCAGGCTCAGAAGGCTGGAGCCCAGCAGGGGATTGGGTGGTGGCATGGCCCTTCTTGTGGGGCATGTTGCCACATCTCCCATGGTGCCCAGTCCATGGACATGCTAGTTCGAACTGGGTTTTCTATTGTGGCCATGTTAATTCAAATTGGCTGAATTTGAACTAATAATTATTAGTTTGAATTGATTAGTTCAAATTCAGCCAATTCGAATTAACACTCTAAGTGTAAACTTTGCCTTAAAGACTAACAAATTGATGCAGTCTCTATAACTCCACATAGGTAAGACTGTTTCATGGCTGAACAAAAACCAAAGGAAATTGGAAAAATAATTAACTCTCTTTTCTTAATTGTTTTCAGTGAGGACATAGTAAACATGGTCCCATTGTTTGTGCTCTGAATGTTCTGTAGACAGCCTTTAAGTGGTTCTGAAATGGAAATGGGTTAAGAAACCAGGAAGGCTGCCCTTGGCCATGTGTTTAAAAGAGGCTACTAAAACGCACTAGGTTCCTAAGCACGTGTGGGGGTGTACATATACACATGCCATATTCTTCTGGAGAGCTGTTCACTCTTTCCTGTTTAGTATTTCTCATCAACAGAAACACAGAAACATTTCTGTCCTTTAAAGGAAGAAACCCAAGGACGAAAGTTTCATAAATCTCTTTAAAAAACCAGAGTGTCTATTTGTCTCTTGTTCCAAAAGGGCAGCCATGTTAGTCTAGTTAAGGAAAACAAACAAGAAGTCCTGTTCCAAAGGGGCAGCTGTGTTAGTCTAGTAAAGCAAAAAAAGCAAGGAGCCTTGTGGCACGTAAAGACTAACCGATTTAGTTATCACATGAGCTTTTGTGGGAGAAAATCCCACTTCGTCAGACGCTTTGAAGAGGGGGAATTTACAGAATTGGATGAAAATAAATGCATGGGGGCATAAGACATGGGATCAGGTCATATTGCAACAGCAAATCAGAGGATTTGTAAGCAAACAGGGGAGTTTGAGTGGGAAGGAGTTTGTGAAGCCCTGAGAAGGAGGTGAAGGTGATCCCCTAGCTGAAGCAGCAAGGGACAGAGCGAAGCTTAGGTGAGGGTTTGCTAACTGTGTGTTTGTGTTTGTGACTTTTTCCCTACAGGTGACTTCTGTTAGTTGTTTCTTACTGCGGGGGGGGGCGGTTTGCACCATTGTTCCCTGATCACCTTTGAACACCAGCCTCTATTAGCCTTGTGATCACTCTTCCCCTCTCTGTTTAACGAGGGGCAAGGGCTGACCTAGGCAGAGAAGGCTTTAAAAGCCAGCGGCTGAGCGACCAGAGGGAGCTTGTGAACAGGGGACAGCAAACAGGGGAGTTTAAGAGGGAGTTTGGGGAGGAGTTTGTGAGGCCACAATGGTGAAGAGGAGCCACACTGCTGCCAGCGCCCCTTCTGTCTCCTCTACCTGTGCCTGTAGCCAGACAGACATCCTGACCATAGATATTTCAACCCAGATCCTGCTGTGGACTTGCAGGGACTGCAGCCTGCAGTTCCCTGTCACTGACGATCAGGCTGGGGAGATGAATCGATGTGACAAGTGCTTGCTGGTGGAATCTCTCAGGAGGCAGGTGGGAGAGTTACAGGAGGAGGTATCTCGGCTCAGGCGTATCCACACCCTGGAGAAGTTCCACGACAGCATCCACGAAGAGAAGTGCAAGATGGAGGGCACTATCCAGGTGCCAGAGACTACTGCCACAACACTGGAGATGGATGGGGAGCCTGTGGCAGGGGGAGGACACTGGCAGCTGGTTATCTCTGGCAGCAGACAGTGCTCCACCCCTGCTCACAGCCCACCCTCCGTTGTGGCAAAGAATTGTTATGCGGTGCTAGAGATGTTGAAGGAGGTGGAAGAGGAGAGGCCATGCACCCCTGAGGCTGGGAGGATCACAGCCACCACAGCTAGGAGGAAACGTAGAGTTGTGGTGCTTGGGGACTCACTTCTGAGGGGGACGGAGCTACCCATCTGTCACCCTGACAAGGTCTCTCGAGAGGTATACTGCCTGCCAGGTGTCCGCATCTGAGACGTTACGGAGGGATTGTCGAGAATCATCCGCCCCTTTGACTACAACCCCATGTTTCTCATCCATGTGGGAACCAATGATACTGCGAGAGATGATCCTCAGCAGATCAAAGGTGACTTCAGGGCTCTGGGAGCATGGTTGAAGGAGTTTGGAGCACAGGTGGTGTTCTCCTCGATTCTTCGGGTCAAGGGTAGGGGCCTGAGCTGAGACAGATGCATCCTGGAGATGAACGCCTGGCTGCAAAGATGGTGTCGTCAGGAGGGTTTTGGCTTCCTTGACCATGGGTTGCTGTTTCAGGAAGAAGGACGACTAGGCAGAGATGGACTCCATCTTTCGAAGAAGGGGAAGAGCATATTCGGATGTCAACTGGCTGACCTAGCGAGGAGGGCTTTCAACTCGGTCTGATGGGGGAAGGAGACCAAAGCCCACAGGTAAGTGAGAAGGTGGGAGACCAGGGGGAAGGGATGGATCTTGGGGGGTGCTGGGGCTGTAACTCCAGGGATAGAAGAGAGGATAGTTGGAACATGCAGGGGGAATCAAATAATCATCTTAGGTGCTCTAATGAAGCCCTAATACCTGAGGCAAGTGGTGGAGGTCAACACCAAGAGAAAATGCAGGGAGGTAGATACAACAGAATTGAAAATCAAAATGGGAAAGTAGGGCAATGGGCCTGGTATGTTAGGTGCCTATACACGAATGTGAGGAGCCTGGGAAACAAGCAGGAAAAATTGGTAGTACTGGTACAGACAAAGAACTATGATATAATTGGGATAACAGAGACGTGGTGGGATAGTTTGCATGACTGGAGCTCTGCAATGGATGGGTATAAACTGTTCAGGAAGGACAGGCAGGGAAGGAAAGGGGGAGGAGTAGCACTATATGTAGAGGAGCTCTCTGACTGCTTAGAGCTTCATTATGAAAGTGGAAACAAGCCAGTTGAAAGTCTGTGGGTTAAGTTTAGAGGGGAGAGTAACAAGGGGGGGTGTCGTGGTGGGTGTCTGCTATAGACCACTAGATCAGAAGAAGGAGGTGGATGAGGCATTCTATGGACAACTGGCAGAAGTTTCCAGATCACAGGCCCTGGTTCTCATGGAGGACTTCAATTACCCTGACATCTGCTGGGAGGCTAATACAGCAGTGCACAGGCAATCCAGGGAGTTTTTGGAGAGGGTTGAGGACAACTTCCTGGTACAAATGCTGGAGGAACCAACTAGGGGCCTTGCATCTCTTGACCTGCTGCTCACCAATAGAGAAGAATTTATTAGGGAAGTAGAAGTGAATGGCAAGCTGGGTAGCAGTGACCATGAGATGATTGAGTTCAAGATGCTGATTAAAGAAAAGAAAGAAAGAAACAAAATGCAGACCCTGGACTTCAGAAAAGCAGAATTTGGCTCCCTCTGGGAACTGATGGGCAGGATCCCTTGGGAGGCTGATCTGAAGGGGAAATGTGTCCAAGAGAGTTGGCTGCGTTTTAAAGAAACCCTACTAAGGGCACAGGAAGATACCATTCTGATAAAGTATAGCAAATGTGGAAGGCGCCCAGAGTGGCTTAACAGAGAGCTCTGCACTGAGCTGAAGCATAAAAAGGAAGTTTACAGGAAGTGGAAGCTAGGACAGATGACTAAGGAGGCATATAAAGACATTGCTCGGGACTGCAGGGATAAAATCAGAAAGGCCAAAGGACAAATGGAGTTGTAGCTAGCAAGGGATGTGAAGGATAACAGGAAGGGGTTCTACAAGTATATCAATAACAAGAAGAGGATCGGGGTAGTGTAGGTCCCTTACTGAATGGGGCAGGTATCCTCGTGACAGAGGATGAGGAAAAAGCCGAAGTGCTCAATGCTTTTTTTTACTTCAGTTTTCACAGGCAGGGTCAGCTCCCAGCCCACTACACTAGGTAAGGTAGATTGGAGAGAAGTAGAGAGGCCCTTGGTGATGGAAGGTCAGGTTAGGGACTACTTAAAGAAGCTAGATGTGCACAAGTCCATGGGGCCGGATGAACTGCATCCAAGGGTGCTGAGGGAGCTGGCTGATGAGATAGCAGTACTGTTGGCCATTATCTTTGAAAACTTATGGCGAATGGGGGAGGTGCTAGAGGACTGGACAAAAGCAAATATAGTGCCGATCTTCAAGAAAGGGAAAAAGGAGGATCCAGGGAATTACAGACCTGTCAGCCTTACCTCAATCCCTGGAAAAATCATGGAGCAGCTTCTCAAAGAATCCATCCTGAAACACTTGGAGGAAAATAGAGTGATCAGGAACAGTCAGCATGGATTCACCAAGGGTAAAGCATGCCTGACCAACCTTATCACCTTCTTTGATGAGATGACTGGATTTGTGGATGCGGGAAGAGCCATTGATGTGATATACCTTGATTTTAGCAAGGCTTTTGATACAGTTTCCCACAGCATTCTCATTGGAAATTAAGGAAGTATGGGTTGGATGCGTGGACTGTAAGGTGGATAGAAAACTAGCTAGATCAATGGTTTCAGCATGTAGGAATCAATGGCTCCATGCCAAGTTGGCAACCAGTAACAAGTGGTGTGCCCCATAGGTCGGTCCTGGGGCCAGTTCTGTTCAACATCTTCATTAATGATCTGGATGATGGGATAGACTGCACACTTAGTAAGTTTGTGGATGATACCAAACTGGGGGGGAACAGTAGACATCCTGGAGGGCAGGGACAGGATTCAGGGAGACCTAGACAAATTGGAGCAGTGAGCCAATAGAAATCTCATGAGGTTCAACAAGGACAAGTGCAAAATCCTGCACTTGGGACGAAAAAACCCCATGTACTGCTACAGGCTGGGGAGTGATCAGCTAAATAGCAGCACTGGAGAAAAGGACCTGGGAGTCCTGGTGGATGGGAAGCTGGATATGAGTCAGCAGTGTGTGCTTGCTGCCAAAAAGGCCAATGGCATACTGGGCTGCATCAGAAGAAGTGTTGCCAGCAGATCGAGGGATGTGATCCTTCCCCTCTATTCTGCACTGGTGAGGCCACATCTGGAATACTGTGTTCAGTTTTGGGCTCCCCACTACAAAAAGGACATGGACAAATTAGAGAGAGTCCAGCAGAGGGCAACAAAAATGATCAAAGGGCTGGAGCACAAGCCCTATGAAGAAAGACTGAGGGAACTAGGCTTATTTAGCCTGCAGAAGAGAAGACTGAGGGGGGATTTGATAGCAACCTTCAGCTACCTGAAGGGATGCTCCAAGGAGGATGGAGCTCGACTGTTCTCAGTAGTAACAGAGGACAGAACGAGGAGCAATGGTTTCAAGTTACAGCTGGGGCGGTCCAGACTGGATATTAGGAAAAACTTTCTTACTAGGCGAGTAGTGAAGCATTGGAATAAGCTACCTAGGGAGGTGGTGAAATCTCCGTCTTTGGAGGTGTTCAAGGCCCAGCTGGACAAAATCCTGGCTGGGCTAATCTAGTGGGAGTGGCCCTGCTTTTTTGGCAGGGGGTTGGACTAGATGACCCCGTGGGATTCCTTCCAACCCTATGATTCTATGATTCAGACTCTAGGAAACAGCACACAGAGGGAGGGTGAAGTCAGATTACCTCTTATAATGTGTAAAGAATCCATAGTCATGATTCAGTCCTGCTTTCACACAATCTCATCTGCACATTATTTGAATTTTGGCTGTTTCTCTTTGAAGTCTTGATGTCCCATTGATTTTCTTGAGGACCATCATTAATAAATCATCAATGGAGTGATTAGGAAGATGGAAGTGCTCAGCAACTGGGTTTTTTTGTGTGTGTGTGTTGTGATTTCTGATGTCAGTTTTGTGTGCATTTATTCTTCTGTGTGGGGACTGTCCTGTTTGTCCAATGTATAAGATGTGGGGGCATTTCTGGCCCACGATGGCATAAATTACATTAGTGGATGAGCAGGTGAATGACCCTTTGATGGAGTAGCTGGCTTGATTAGGTCCTATGATGGTGTCTTTAGTGCAGATATGTGGACAAAGCTGGCAGCGTGGTCTGTTGCAGGGATGTGTGCCACTTAAAGACTAACGAACATTTATCGCATGAGCTTTTGTGGGAGAAAATCCCACTTGGTCAGATGCTTAGAAGATGGGGGAACTTACAGAATGGGAGGAAAATAAATGCAGGGAAGTGTAAGTCATGGGATCACTTTCTGGACACTACAGTACAAATCAGTGATGGACACACAAACACCACCCTATCCCGAAAACCTGCTGATCGATATTGTGACCTACACCTTCAAGCATTCATCCAAAACACACCACGCAATCCATTGTCTGCAGCCAAGCCCTAAGATATAACCACATTTGTTCTGATCCTTCTGACAGAGACAGGCATATTCAGGACCTCTATCAAGCATAGTTAAAACTACCATACCCACCTGCAGAAATGAAGAAATAGATTGACAGAGCCAGGCGAGTACCCCAAAGTCAAATATTATAGAAGAAGCCGAAGAAAGAAAACAACTGAATGCCACTGGTCATCACCTACAACCCACAAGTAAGACCTCTATGGCGCATCATCAAGGATGTACAGCCTATTCTACCAGATGATCCCTCACTCTCTCAAGCCTTGGGAGACAGACTTCTCCTCACTTACAGACAGCCCCCCCAACCTTAAGCAGATACTCACCAGCAACTACAAATTGAAGAACAACAGTTAAAGCAGGCACATATCCTTGCAACAAACCACACAGCCAACTTTGCCCATATATCTGCACAAAAGACACCAAAACAGGACTTAATCAAACCAGCTACTCCATCAAGGGCTCATTCACCTGCTCATTCTCCAATGTGATTTATGCCATCATGTAACAGAAATGCCCCACTGCCTTATATGCTGGACAAAGAGGACAGTCTCTGTGCAAAAGAATAAATGGGCATGTCTGTCATCAGAAATAACAACATTCTAAAACTAGTGGGTGAGCATTTCAATCTTCCTGATTACTCCATTGAGAATTTACTATTTGCCGTACTCAAACAGATGAATAACAGCTCAAAGCTTCAAAGAGAAACAGCAGAGCTGGAATTAATTTGCAGATTTGACAGTGTTTCCTCAGGGCTAATTAAGGACTTTGGATTTCTTTTCCCTCATGAAAGGTGATTTGATGTCATCTCCCTCTATATGCAGTTCTCCAGTGTTTGACTGTGTCTGCACTTACAAAATTTAGTTGATTTTATCAAGTCAGTTTTGTTAAGTCAAATTAAAGTCAACCTTATTAAGTCGAATGAGAGAATCTACACTAGACTCTTGAGTCGACTGGTTAGTTTGATGGAGAGCTGTGGCTGCCTTCTCCTCAGGGAAGCCATGGGTGGTTGGTTTGTGCCTGGGGAGAGGCAGCCATGTGCGGCTGTTTTTCTCTCAGAAGAGTCTCTTGTCCCCAGGAAGCCGTGGCCCCAACTTGGTTCCCCCTAGCCCTAGGTCAACCTAGGGCATTAGGTTGACTTAGGGCATCCACACTGGGGTTATGTCTACTTAATAAAGTCAATGTAACACTTAAGTTGACCTTCAAGGAGGTGTTAAGTCAACTTAAGCTTTCATTAAGTCACCTGAAGGAACTGCTTAAGCCAAGTTAATAAAAGTCCAGTGTGGACGCAGAGTAGTTTAGGTCTACTTAAGCATTTTTAAGTTGACCTGATCTCCCAGTGCAGATGCACCCTTTGAATCTTAACATCAGCTTTGATTTGGTGTTACAGTGTGACCTGACCCCATGATTTACGCTTCCCTCCATTTATTTTCCTCCCATTCTGTAAGTTCCCACATCTACTAAGCATCTGATGAAGTGGGATTTTCTCCCCTGAAAGTTCCTGCAATAATAAATAAATTTGTTAGTTTTTAAATGTCACAGGACTTCTACTCTTGGCAATATTTGCAAACATTAAACCAGGGGTCTCAAACACATGGCCCTCAGGCCGCATGCTGCCCCTAAAGCTATTTCCTGCAGCCCGTGACAACACCATCATTACTGATATTTGCAATATTGTTATATGGAAAGGTTTCAGTGGTGCGGCCCTTGGGCTAACATACTAGTCCTCATGCAGCTCTCTACTAGTCATCATGTGGTCCCTGTTGTGATTTGAGTTTGAGACCCCTGCATTAAACTAAAACAATAATATTGAGTGCCCCGATACAGTGTAAGCCACTAGTGGATGTGTGTTAGCATTTTCCCCTTTATGCCTGATCCACAGGAGATATGAGTCTGGGAACAACTCTACCCATAGAGCTTTGGATCGAGTTGTAGCAGCTCTGGCTTTAGATCTGATGGTCCTTGTTCAGTCCTATGTGTGCTGGTCAAAATGCCCACTGTCATAACAACACTTGCATCCAAGGTTTTTAAAGTGCTTCACATATTTTAACTGATTTAGCATCAAAACATCCCTGGTATGACAGGATGTATTATTAAGTAATAATAGCTAGGGAGATTAATAAGTGAGGCACAGAGAAAGTCTACTAAAACTCTGACCTGTTGGCTTCCAATTCTATGCTGTAACAATTAGATAATGCTGCTTTTGTAGTAAAAATCTTGTATTGAAGGGCTCATTGTACTAGGCAGCTTCTTTCTGTCTTCTCTGGAAATCGCTGTCCGAGGCCTTTCAGAATCACTACCGATGAACACATAGGGTATGTCCACACTTACACAGTGAAATTGACTTAACTTATATCGATTAAATAAATCAGTTTAAGTTAAATTGATTTAACAGGTCCCCACTAGAAACTCAAATCGAAATAGCATGTCTATGGACAGGACTTGCTATGTCAATTTAGGAGAGATGCACCATGGGAGGTGTTACAACATGGCTTCCTAGAAGGGCCATGCCCCCCCCCCCAATATATAGAAAAAGGAAAGCACCTGGGAAGGAGAAGGGCAAAAAGTGTTAAATCGATTTAACAGTTAAATCAAAATAACACGTCCACACTGTGTTGTTGTGAAATAACAATTTCGATTTAATGTCATATCGATATAATACTAGATTTCATTATATTGATTTGACTTTCCTAATATCAAAATGAGGGAGCCCTCATTTCGAAATAAGGGAACGTTGTGTGGACCTACCATTTTTTAAACCTAAATAACCAGCATTATTTTGATTTAAACAGTGTGTGTGGACATACCCATAGATTTCACTTAAAAATGTCTTCTTTGACTGACAAGCTTGAGGCTGCATTAGTCAAAATCAAATGATTTGGATACACTTGTGTGTGGAGCAATAACTAGATAAAGGGACAGTGTCCACACTCAAAGATACTGAGAAACATTTATGCCTGTATTATCAATGAAATAAAGTGTCCTGGAGTTCTGGTAATAGGAAAATTTCAGCAACCCAGTGGGTTGCATCTGATGAAGTGGGTTGTAGCCCACAAAAGCTTATGCTCAAAGAAATTTGTTAGCCTATAAGGTGCCACAGCACTCTCACTGCTTTAGCTCTCCCAGTGCTTATCTGTGGTCGTGGTCACTATCACCATGTAAAGGTGTCTTCTTGAGACGTTAACCTGCATTGAGGATTTCCTATGGAATCTGAAGGGGTTCAAGTGTGGGCAGATTTTTATTTTGGAAAAGGAAACTGTGACAGAAAGACAAGCAAGGAGTCCTGTGGCACTTTTAAAGACTATCAAATTTATTTATCACGTGAACTTTCATGGGAGAAAATCCCACTTCAACAAATGCTTTGAAGATGGGGAACTTGTCCCATTCTGTAAGTTCCCCATCTTCAAAGCATCTGACAAAGTGAGATTTTCTCCCATGAAAGCTCAAGCAGTAAATATATTTATTAGTCTTTAAAAGTGCCACAGGACTCTTTGCTTGTTTTGCAGAAATAGACTAACATGGGTGCCCCTTTGTAACTTGTGCGAGAGAGGCAAAGGCTTGAGAAGCGTTAGGCTAACGTCATGCAACCTTTATGGCCTTCTAATGATTGTACCAGCCAGGAGTTTGGTCAGCCGTTGGCACAGCTTAAAACTGTCTCAAAATTTGCTCTGAATTGTGTCTGGTTGCCAGTGGCTCAGAGGCTGTGCCACCAGCTAGAGATTACTACGTTGCTCTGTTTCCTATTTTGCTTGCTATGTTGTCCATCCCTCCTGGGCTGATAGATGGAATGACATAGAGATGATGTTGCCTGCTTTGTCGTATGAGTTAATTCTTAATTCGCTGCCCTGGTGGCTTTATGGTTCCTTTCATCTGGTGATCCTAGGCACTACAACAGTACAAATAATAATCAGTAATAATGTTGTGGCCAATAGTACAGCCCACAGTTTGAGTTGAAACAATAACCACTTTCAGCTGTATTATTTATGGAGGCACCAGCAAATTCTTTCTGTTCTTTTCTGATCTTGCTTGCATTTTGTAGACTGCTGTGTCTGGTTGCATTAAGTTTGTGCTTTGTACCACTGTAATAGGAAACAGTGAGGGATGGTGTAGAGAAACTTCTCCCAAGTTCCCTTCCAGGAAAGTCACTGGGAGTATTTACTTCTAATGTACTGAAGAGTTTAGGACAGTTATGATTTGATATCTCTGGGCTCTCTGTAAAACACACTAGTCACACCTGTGTCCAGGAGGAGGGCGGGTGTATGTGATTCTTCTGACATCTGGATCCAGGCCCTTTAGCCTTTTCTCTTAATTCCAAATGTTTGAGGTGCTAAACTGAAAATTGACTACTATACGTAGTCATTCTTCCCCTAATCCTGCAGCCTCCCATAATAATGATAAATTTATAGTACTTAATGTACAGTGCTTATCTGTTTAAATGTTGAAATCATTCTTATGATGAAAACTGCCACTACATGCTACACTCTGATATCTCTCAAGAAATCTGTTTCATAATAAAGGCCTATACACTGTATTCAGTGACACCAGTATAAACCTGGAGTAACTCAATGTATAGTCAATATTAACAGTATGTGACTATACATGTATTCCAGTGTTCAGAGATGTGATTTATGGATGTCATCTCTACCCAAAAGTTCATGCAAAACTCAAAGGCCTAGGAAGACACTCTAATCCTTATTCTATATATATCCTGTTTTCACACCATTCACTCGAGTTTTTCCCATTGGGTGAAAGTACTTGTTTTTCAAAGCCATTCTTACTCTTCCTTAATGACAATTTAAGCATGTTGGACAAAGTGAACAATTTCAACAGGCAAGATTCCCACTCCAAAATGTCTCTCCTGCACCTCACTGAGGTGGGGGTTTACCACCAGAATGTGGTGTTCAAGTCCCAGCTCTGAATTGGGTAGAACAGGGATTTGAAGCTGGATCTCCCACATCATTGGTGAGTGCTCCAGCCCATGGGGTAAAGGTGGAAATCACCACTGCTGTGTTTTGTGGACAGCCTAATTGATAGGTGTGTTCTTAGATGGTTTCTGAGCATGTTGACAGGATCTCACCACAGCCCAATGTGCTGTTAGCTTTCTTGATAATAAGGGCACACTGCTGACTCATATACAGCTTCTTCTCCAGTGTAACCTCCTGGTCCTTTTCTGCAGAACTGCTGCTTAGCTACTTGGTCCCTCACTGCAAGTGAGATGGGGATGTGAAACACCCAAAGGGACAGTTACATCCCTGAGAACCCCATGAGAATCTAGTCTTGAAGAAGAAGAGGCAGCACGTCTTCAGCTACCATACCGCTGCATGTTTTTTCTTGCATCACAGCTTTAATGCACTCCCACTGACACATCACAGAGTTGGAAATATTAGTTCCTTGCCTAAGCTGTTGAACACTGTGAATGTTCCCACTGTATCACAATTACAGAAATACAGGCACTAAGTGAGTTTATGCTGATCCACTGGGAACATTTTTAGAAAGTTTAATAGCCCTTAAAATTTCTCATTTCTAACCTGTCACGGGGTTGCCTAGAGGCTGCTCATTTTGCTGCACTATAAAGCATGTAGGGAAACAGGATTCTGGCTCAAGATATCATTAAAACCTTCTTTTTAGGCAGTAATAGTCACATGTCAGATAGGTCTCTGTGTCCTCTTCCTTCTGCACTTACAGTGGGAATGCAGCAACATATTGCAGGACTTGAAAGGCTTCTGATCTAATTAGAAGAGCTTAGAAAAAAATCCAAGTAAAGATTATGTGGAATGTTCACTGGAAGGAATATGTAAAACACAAATCCATTTTTAAAATCTGGGCCTATAGCATATGCAGAAGAGAGTCATAAAATATGGATCTTGTTAATAACATTAAATATATCATGGGTGCGCATAGAGGTTTGATCCCCTGATACACAGATGCTGTTCCTATGCTTCATAGGCTACATTTATGATAGCACAGAGAGAACACACATGTCCCATCTCCCTAGCACAGATGTAAATTGCAGTTTAGACAGTGAGGTACTGCTTAGCCTTCTTAAGGTGCATTAAAGCCTTAGGATATATATCCTACATAGCTTTCTACACGCCTAAACAAGGTCTCTTATGTCCACATTACTATTTTTAGCAGTAAAATCATAGAACGGTTGGAAGGGACCCTAGTAGATCATCTAGTCCAACTGCTGTCTCAAAGCAGGACCGAGCCCAACTAGACAGCCCAGCCAGAGCTTTATCAAGCTAGGTCTTAAAAACTTCTAAGGAGATAGATTCCACTACCTCCCTAGGTAACCTATTCCAGTGCTTCACCAACCTTCCAGTGAAAAACTTTTTCATAATATCAATCCTAGACCACCCCCACTGAAACTTGAGGCCATTGCTTCTTGTTCTGTCATTTGGCACGACTGAGAACAGCCTAGCTTCATCCTCCCTGGAACCCCCTTTCAGGCAGCTGAAGGCTGCTATCAAATCCCCTCCCCCCCACTGCCTTCTTGTCTTCTGCAGACTAAACAAGGCTACTTCCCTCAGCTTCTTTTTGTAAGTCATGTTCTCCAGACCCCTAATCATTTTTTGTGCCTCCCTCCCTTTTGGATTTGCTCCATTTTGTCCACATTCTTTCTGTAGTGGGAGTTGGAGGACAAAACTAGACACAATGCTGTCAGTGTGGCCTCACCAGTGCTGAAAAGAGGGGAAAACTCACTCCCTTCAATTTGCTGGCAATGCTCCTACTAATGCAGCCCAATATGCTATTAGCTTTTCTGGTAACAAGAGCAGACTGTTGACCTGTATCCACTTTCTGTTCAATGTAACCCCCTGGTCCTTTTTGGCAGAACTGCTGCTTAGTTAGTTGGTCTCTGGTTTGTAGCCATGCAGGCATCCCCCCATCCCAGTGCAGGACTTCAGACCCATGGTCACTGAACCCCATCACATTTTTTTTGGCCCAGTCTTCCAATTTGTCTATTTCCAAAGGGGTAGGTGCAGAGGTCGAAGTATAATTTGGGGGGGCTCTGGAACCCTCCTAAACTGGCAGGCCCGCCTCATGGTGGTGCATGTCTCTCCTCATGCCAGTGCAGGCCCCCTTCAACCACCCCAGCTACTACTCCCAATATCCAGGGGTTAAAGTATACTTTGGGGGGGGCCCTTGAACTCTCCTAAATTTCCAGGCCCCCCTCATGCAGGTCCAGGCCCCCCTCATGCAGGTCTGGGCTCCCTTCATGCACCCCAGCTAGTGCCCCCCCAAATGACTGGCCCCCACCTCTGCTACTACCCCTCCAACGCCTGCCACCCACCCCAGTTACTGCCCCCAAAACACCTGCACCCATCAGGCCCCTTTCCTCATGTTCTTCTCAGCCCCAATCCCCACTCCCTAAGCTCTTTGCCCCCATTCCAGCCCTCCTAACTCTCCCACCCCAAGCCGCCATCTTCATGCCACCACCTTCAGCCCCCCAAGCCCTCCCTCGTCCACCATCCTCATCCGTTCTTGCACCTACCCACGCACACTCCCTGCCCCAGGCTTCCCCACCAGCTGCCCAAACGCCGCACCCCCTCAGCCGCCTTACCTGGCTGAGGTGGCTGAAGAGCTGGGTGGGGGTAAGGAGGCTGTGGTGCTGGCTGGCCAGTTGGCCAGCAAGAAGGAGCCCGGGCCTGAGGTTGGGACCAGGCCGCATGCACTGCCCAGCCCTGGGCAGAAGGGGCAGAGCCGCCACAGGCTCCGGGGAAGGGATGGAGGGGTGGCTAGGCTGGCCCCAGCCCACAGTCCCTCCCTTCCACCGGCCTAGGGGATGCTGTGTTTCGGTGCACCCTTCTATTTTTATGGGGCCCCAGAATGCAGCATTCCAGCGTGTCGTCCTATTTTTGGGGGTCCTGGAATGCAGTGTTCTGGGACATTCTGCTATTTTTAGGGGGCTCTGAATGCTGGCTCCCTAAAAACAGGGGGTCCCGGAACAGCATTCCGGGGCGTTCCCCCTTACTTTAGCCCCTGGGCAGCTGTGTTAGCCTAGTTCAGTAAACAAACAAGGAGTCCAATCACACTTAAAGACTAACAAATTTGTTTATTGCGTGAACTTTCATGGGAGAAAATCCTGCTTCATCAGACACTTTGAAGATGGGGGAATTTATAGAATGGAAGGAGATAAATTCAGGGAAGCGTAAGTCATGGAATCAGGTCACACTGTAACAGCAAATTAAAGCAGTTGTTAAAATTCAAACACTGGGGAACAGCATATAGAGGAAGATGAGGTCAAATCACCTGTTGTAATGAGAGAAAAGTCCAACGTCCCTATTAATCCCTGAAGCAATGCAATCAAATTTGCAAATAATTTTGACCTCTGCAGCTTCTCTTTGAAGCCTTGAGTCATCTGTCTGAGCACAGCAATTAGTAAATCATGAATGGAGTGATCAGGAAGATTGAAATGCTCACCCCCTGGTTTTAGAATGGTGTGATTTCTGATGTCAGATTTGTGCTCATTTATTCTTTTGTGCAGAGACTGTCCTGTTTGTCCAACATATAAGGCAGAGGAGTATTTCTGGTATGTGATGGCATAAATCGCATTGGTGGATGAGCAGGTGAATGATCAAGACTTCAAAGAGAAGCTGCAGAGATCAAATTTATTTACACAGCTATATCCCATGCACCACTTTTTCTACAACCATAAAATCAGTCATCTCATCATACAAAGCAATCAGGGTGGTCAGGCATGAGTTGCCATTGGTGCATGACCAAGTCAAGGGCTTGTGCAGAGCAAGGAACCTGGCCTCTGCTCTCAGCCAGTTCACCCCACCCCCAGGGCAGGTAACAGCTGGCCCAGTGGCAGAGCAGGCCAGCCCAGAGGCTGGGCTCCGGTCTCCTGCCCCTCCCCTGGGCTTGCTGTTCCACCCTAGGGCAGGGGAGGGCCAGCCCAGAGATGGGGCGAGAGAGTGGAGCCTAGCCTCCAGTCTGGCCTGCTCTATCCTTGAGGGTGGACTGGCCGGCTTGGAGAGCACGGGGCCCAGCTTCAGGGCCAGTCTACCCCTCCTCCCAGCACCCCTAAGCTTAGGCGATAGGGGAAGAGTCCAGCATTGAAACAGGGCTCTGCCAACAAGGGAGGCAGACATTGGGGCATGTACCATACTCTGTATGCTCCTGGAAGTGTAGGCAAGGCTCTAGAAGAAGAGCTTTCAAATTACAACCTCTTGGAGCTTTATCCTGTTCCTAGGTGTTGAGCACTGTGCACCCAATCTAGCAAAATTCATAAAACAGGCTGACCATGAAGCATGCACATAGTCCTGTTCACTTCAGTGACATCATTCACATGTCTCATATGAAGCGTTTTCTTAAGTGCTTTGTTGGGTTAGGCCTAAAGTACACATCACTGTGCAGGATCTAGACCTTGGTGCGTTTATGCAGAAAAGACTTTTCACAGTAAGGTGTAAATAGATTGAGAATGTTAACGTTGTTGTAAAGACTCCAGTATGATACTGTGTTCAATGGAGCAATTGTGTCAGAATAGACAGACCGGTCCTCTCCTGCAAATTTACCTATTTATACAGATCAGACATGTCGATTCAGCTGTGCAATGTTTCATTGTGCTCCAGGCCTCTTCCTCTGCACCCCACATCCATTCTGCTTTCCTTGCCCTCTCTGTATCCCATCTGGTTCTACTACCCTCCCTTGCCTTCTCTGTCCCCCACTTAGCCTGGATCCCTTCCCTTGCTCACCATCTCCCTTCCACATCCAGTTGTACTCCCTCTGCTTGTCCGATCCAGCCTTGGTCCCTCTCTGTACTAGGGGTCTCCAGGAGGGAATTGCCGTCACAGCATGTAGCGGCAGGAGCCATTAGATCAGCTAGCCCTGTTTCAGTGGCAGTGCCCCTGCTCTCTCCATGCATTCTCCAATGCTGCAGCCCCCAGCTAGGCCAGAAATGGAGAAAATCTTGGTTTGCTCCTCATGCCTTACCAAAGTCTCAACTCCACCTCCCTGCTCCAGGGTTCCTGTCAGTTCCTGGTGCTGAGAGACACTGCTGCAGGTTCTGGCAGGAAGGCCTAACAGCTGGCTCTCAGTCAGGTGAACTGTGTACACCTTAGCCTGATTTTGGTGGGTGCAATTGTATCCCTGAACCTTGGCTAGAGCTGCCCCTGCTTTGGGCCCCTCTGAGTTCAATGGGTCCCTGTGGATTGCACTGGCTATTCCTTCACTATTGCCATGGGCAGTTTAGAGAACCAGCCTAAACAACTATTCTTGATGGGAAATCAAACTGCTATTAATAAAGGAGCTGATTAGCGGTTTCAGTGTAGCTATACAGAAAGGTGGTTAAAGACTTAAACACCCCCTCCTGATAAGGGAACGTTCAGTTGCTAGGAGACTGCAACCACAAAGCATCATATGAATTCATGTTTTTTTTTTTTTTTTAAACAAATAATGTTGATTAATGAATAGATCTAACAGATTCTTTTTTTCACTATCTGTTCCTGGGCTTGATCAAAGCCTAGGGGCTACTCTAATTTCTGTCGGAGCACCAGTTGCACTGCAGTACTCCATAGAGTGGACAAGGATCACTTAAAGATGCATTGGCTAGGACTCCTCAGCTGGAGCCAAGTAGCTGGGCAAGAAGTTTGAATTGAAGGGTTTTAAGATAAAGAATTTTATTTTGTTTTATCCTTCTGATAGACTAATGTCAGGGCTTAAATAGCCACCACTGGTAAGCATGCCAAGAGTGGCATGCAAGCTGATTTGGAATGACACATAGTGCCTTCTGTAGCACCATGAAAATTTCAGGTCCTGCAGCTGAAAGCCACTCCAGGCAGCTTCTTTCAGCAGTGTGCCTAGGGATCCCCTAGCAGCTCTATGCAAGTTGCTGCCAAAAGCAGGTGATTGGGCCAGCTTTCGGCAGCATGTCTGATACTTTGCCCCAGCTGCAGCCAAAGGAAGCCACCCAGAGTGGTTTTTGATGGTGGGGTGTGAAGGGGGGCACTCCAGCCATGGCTGCCATAGAATTTTTGAGCAGCCCCTTTGTTTTAGCAGAGAGGGCTGCCAGCACAGGCTGAGACCTGGGGAGGGGGGCTGGCACCAGGGTTGCTGACCCCTGGCTTAACTTAAACTTACCACCCCAGAGACATCTCTTTCAGTAACACAAGAGTTCCACAACAGATACTATTATCCTTCTAATATTCAGAAAACATTCTAGTGTGTTTGTATTGTCAGGTTGAATTGCCCTTTGCAAGGTCATGTACCATTCTTTCTGAAGTAGATGCGTCACTCTTTGACATACAGAGGCAGATGACTGACTTCTGTTACAGCTGTCACTGATGTATAATCTGTACGCTGTAGGTCATATTTTAAAAAATAGGTAATGAAGCCCAGCTTCTGCAGCATGTGCATGTGTGTTTGTTCACATCAGGCCCCGCTGATATCAGTGGAACACTGCATGGGCACGGGGCTTTGTCCCGGAACATTTAATTGCAGGGTTTGAGGCCTTAATTTGCACAATGTGAGAGTGAGGGTTTGAGTCAATAACTCCACATGCCAAATATGTTGTTGCAACCAAAGAGTAGATGGTTGCATGAGGAGCAGAGTGCTCTGAATGCACAAAGTCAGATCCGTAGTGATAAAAAAACATCCTGGTGATTTCAGTGGTGCAGGATCTGGCCCTAAATAACTCAGGACATTATAAGTGGGATTCACAAGGTAAACTTAAACTCCTAGCCACCACACTAGCTGCCTGATTCCAACATTTGGTACCATGGGCTTTCATAAAACTACTGCTTAGTGGCCACCTAACTGCGAGTGCCAAAATCCCTAGACGCCTCATCTGCTGCTCTTGAGGCCCGTAACTTGCTTGCATTTCTGGGGCTGCGTATTTGCATTGCTGTCTGAATCCTGACACTACCTTATAGCTCACTGCCTAACTCATGTCTAGGCCCTGGCCCCAGCAGGATTTACAAGCTAGATGTTCCCCCACCAATCTTGCCTTTGGGGCCAATCACAGGGTAGAAATAATTGAGTATTCGTTGGGCTGGAGCAAGGGAATTAGGCTGTTTCCATAGCCCAGTGGTTAGGGGACTTGTCTAGGAGGTGGGAGAGCCAGGTTCCAAGTCCCCTGCGTCTATGAATGATTAATTATTTAGACACAGTAGAATGGGATCCACAGGACAGCTTGAAAGAGCACTGCCCAGTGATGAAAGCCCTCTTCTGAAAGGACTGGGGGGTGGGCTGGAGGACTAAGTTCAAATAGCTGCTCCATGCCAAGCAGAGAAGAGAACTGACTCTGGGTCTCCCCACATCCAGCACAAGTGTGCCAATCATGGGGCTAATGGTTATAGGGTGGGGTGCTTCCCAATTTCTTGAAAAAGGACTCACTTTGACTGGTTTAGGCACCTAACTCCAAGACTGAACTCAGCTGTGAATCCCAAATGGAAATTGCCACCAAACTCCCTTAGAGGAGTGGGGCTAAGGTCACACCCATCTCCTCAGCATTACTTACTGGCTAGCTAGGTATCTTCCCACTGAGTTTGCTGCTGGCATGGGCAGACAGTGGCGCTTCCCCTGGGGAAGGCAGCTCCACAGCTGACTGAGGCCCCTCTGCTGGTCCTTCTCCTACCACACCCCTTCTCTGCCCCAGACCCTGTCAAACGCCAGTCCTCTGTCTTGCATCACACTCCCCCTCCAGACCCTGCTTCCCATCACAGCAACCAAGAGAGGGCCTTCCCTGTGGGCCTTTCCCAGCAGAGCGGGGACAGGCAGGGAAGACAGAGAAATGTGGAGCCAGCCCAGTAAAGAAGTGAGGAGAGCAGGAAAAAGCAGGCCCACCATGGCCCCAGTTCAGCAGGTGGGGGAAAGGGGCAGAGAAGCAAAAGGTGGGTATGGGTCTGTGCGTAATTCTAGAACGTTTCTGTGGTTTGCTGATTCTTCTCACTCTTCATGGTCCCATGATGCTATTCCTTGTTTAGCATAAAGCAGCAATACAGTGGTTTTTATAGCATTCTCTCTGTTTTCCCATATCGTTGTTATGTCCGAACTTGTCAGCTGTGCCAGTACAGAGCCCCCTCTTTTGACTGTTTGAAAAAATGCCACCTTTCAGAACACTGCTTATGCATGGCTGTGCGTGCTTCTGAAGCTTTGTTCCTGTATACTTTTTAGTCCCTTACTCCATTTTCAGTGAATGCAGGGTCTCTGAAACCACTAGAAAACTGTCTGCAAGGGAAGCAGAAAACTGCATCTGCCTGTTTGCAGTACTCTAAAAATGAAAAAGCACTGTAATATTCTGATGAAAATGAATGGTTTTGCCTTTGCTTATCAAAAGCAGTTTCTCAATACTCAGGTAAATGAGGCTGCAATGGCTCTATTGTACCAAGGTCCAAAACGGGAGAAGTGAGGTTGTTGCTGCCATAAATCACAATATCAGGCAGGGGAGGCTGATTTAACTGGTCCATTGCAGCAGTAGCCAGGTGGGACAGGGCAGCCTTCCCCACCAAGGGCGGCCAGGTTGACTTTTCACCACATGCGTGGATTCAGGGGGTACTGAGAGAGGCACTCCTCAGCACCTCCTACATCCTCCCCATGAAGAGTCAGCCTAGCTCAGTGCTGCTTTGCTCCTACCCCGCCTGCCAGCATTTACTGTCTACTGCTTTAGCCCGGCCCCTGTGTCTGATAAAGTGGAATTGTCTCCCATGAAAGCTCATGCAATACATAAATTTGTTAGGCTTTAAAACTGCCACAGGACTCCTTGCTTGTTTTGCTGAACTAGACTAACATGGCTTAGTTCTAAGTGTAAGTACTTCTTTCTTCAACCACCACCTCTAACCTCTGCTTAGCCTTCCTTTCCAGAGGTGAAGTGATAACTTTTCCCTCCTGAGCCACGGAGCTTAATGTGCATCTTCTTGTACCACAGGACTCCCTGCTTGTTTTGCTGAACTAGACTAACATGGCTGCCCCTTTGGAACTTTGCATCTCTGTTACGTACTTCTCCACTGCCTGAGGGAAGGAAGACAGCTCTGTTTGGAAGGCACACACAGAACAGGTTTGGTGAGAATGAACCCACAGGAAAAGCAATGTGGCTAAGGTGAGTGAGTCCAATGAAGGTGAGAATGCAGGCTGGGTGGGAGGCATATATCACAGTGTCTGCTGACTTCCCAGGAGGGAGAGGGGAGGCAGACTAAGCAGCATCTGATGGGAGAGGTGTTGCCTCCCCCTGTCTATGGTAAGAGGTGGCCATGGCTGTCTTCTGTGGTTCCCAATTTCTGGCAAACCTAACACTGCTGTGCAAAGGTTAAGGAGCCTAGGCACTTCACTCAGGTCTGTGAATCCTATCTGGTAGCAGCCAATGCAGTGCAGAATACAACACAACACTCCAAAGCCACCCTTATGACTCATGACCCACAATCTCGAGTCTTCCCATGTAAGTTTGTCAAAAAAAATTCAATAACGGTGAGTTACTCACCAGTAACCGTCCTTCGAGATGGGCTGCTCGGATCCATTCAGTAATAGGTGCCTCCGTGCTGGAGTGCCGGATTGGTCGGAAAAAAAAACTTGTCTTAGCCTGTCAGAAGAGGGGAGGCGGCCACCGCCCCTCGCGCCACCTGCGGCTATATATATGGCCGCCTCCCTGCCCCCTCCTCAGTTCCTCAGAGTCGCCAACTCCAGAAGCAGAGACGGAGGGGAGGGACCTGAATGGATCCGAGCAGCCCATCTCGAAGAAGGACGGTTACTGGTGAGTAACCCACTGTTCTTCTTCAAGCACTGCTCGGATGCATTCAGTAATAGGTGACTACTAGCCATGCTGACGGATGGCAGGTGGAGTTGGTACTTCCGCCTTCAGCACAGCAGCAAGCCCCATAAGGTAGAGACCCCACAGCAAGATGCTCGCCGGGGTCAAAAGGCGAGCAGGCCTTGATGGGCCCAGAAGAAGCAAGAGCTGAGGGTCAACCCAGAACAGGGGCAAGACCGAACCCACCAAGGCAGAACACATAAGCAAGTTGGATAAGGTCACCAGAGCTGGAGAAAAGGACACAAGCTAAGATACTGGGTTGCGTAGGTGCTCTGCTTAGGAGGAAAAACGTGGAGTATAACCAACAGACTACAATGTCTGGACATAGGTCATGTCACGTGAACTCGAAGGAGAACACTAAAAGCTAGCAAGTGAGACTAGCCATATGGGGCGTGTCTCACATGAGAACAAAGAAAGGGTGGGCACTGAGCATCTGAAGGCTTAGCAGGAGCCACGTGGTCATGGACTGAACTGGTGACTACTGGGTATACAGGAGGAAGTAAGGGAATGACTATTCCCCTTATCTAGGTTGTGACCAAGCAAGCCGCCTGGTTAAAAGAGAGAAAATGGGGATACAAGGCTGTAAGATGGGCTTGAGGGTGACTGAGAAGGCCACGAGACACTAAGCTGCAGCATACAGAGTTGAGCCAAGCAGGACGGGGGCCTACGATATGCTAGCTAACAACCTGGTAGCGCAGAAGCGCATGTTTTCAGCCAAGTAGGCACCACAACCGGGTTCTTGCAGGAGAGGGGTTCTGGTGAGGTCACTAACAGCGAGATGGTCTGAGGCAGTGCTGATGAGTTGGTCCTACTAGGGCCTGCAGGGCACTGGAATGCAGAGGAGGACCCCGCTGGGCCTAAGCTTGCAGGGTTTGCATTGCAAAGCTCTCACTAAAGCGTGAGGGGGGGAAGAAAGGGCTGGGAGAGAACTCTTACTACTGCCTGGTCACCCCCTCGACAACCGAAAGATTCAAAGGAGGGCCGTGAAAGGCTGAGGTGTTAGTACCTGTAGTGCTTGCTGGAGGGGCAGCGCTACCACTTTGCCACGCCAGGGCTGCCAAGGAGAAGCTCTTCAATACATGGATATTTGAAGAACTCTGCTGCCAGGGGAGGTTCCTTCCTCAGCTAGGGAGTGAGACTGTTACAGGGTGGCAGCTGCCGCATCTGAAGGACACCCCAGGATCAGAGAACCCAATGAAGTCTTCTCCCCAGAGGGAGCCAGAGGGCGAATAAAAGGGGAGTACAACCCCAAACGGTTATATGTTGTATAGAAATGGGCTGTCTGTCTATCACGCCATTGGGCAGGCAGAGGGTGTAAATGGGTCCTTGAACTGGAAAAAGGGGACTGCAGAACTACCAGGTGCCACCAACATGCATGGGAAGAAGCCGTGGTAGCACTAAGGGACTATGTGTGGCATAGTGAGATGGTCCCGTGGAAAAACAGGGCGGGCTTGTGCCCTGCCAGGGAATAGGGCCGTAGAGCAAGAAAGATATGCAAGTGCCCTGGAAGTAGGGGGACCTTCTGGCTGACATAGATAGCTGTCCAGAAGGCAGTGGATACTGAGGCGGGAAATATAGGTGGGAGAACACTCAAGGGGATGAACCCTTCACAGTTTCCCAACATAGGGTTGTAACTAGATGTTCCCTCTCAGGGTTTTAAGGGGTGCCTCCAGCCATGCTTTGGGGAGGACGGGGGAGAATGGGCTACCTCGAAGGGAGGTATACAAAGGTGAGGGTTCCTAAAGTGGACCCCTGGTTCCCACTAGATCACCAGAAGGGGAGACATGGAACCGTAGTCCTGCAAAGGAGGGAAGAGGAGGAGTGGACCATACCTTGGGCCCATGCAGAGGTAAAGATCCTCTCTAAAAGGTACTTCCCAATTAACTTAGCTATCCAGGTAGCTGTGTTGCTACACAGATGTGTCCCCTTCAAAGAGCAGGAGATATTCCTGTCAAATGGGGGTTGGGGTCACAGCGCAGAAATGGTGGTGCGACCAGGGGTATCCCCTCCCCTTCCCCTGACCCAGACACGAGGGGGCCTACCTGGGACACGCATCATGGCCACAGGCACAGTCCTGTTGCAGGTAGGCTTCAGATGTGTGTGTCTCGGAGCCCCCACAGCAGCTGAGGCTGCAACGAGATGTGCCTCCATTCCTCGGTGAGGTGTTAGGGTGGGGAACACAGTGGGGAATATCTGGGAAGGAAGGGCTGCTAGGAGGAGAAGAGGGGCAGTTTCCACCTTTGGGGAAGTCACTGCTCGAAGGGTGGGGCGGTAACTACAGTATAGGGGTACTGTCACCGTAGACAGGCATCGTTGTATTGTCGGCCCCTGACGTCCCGATCTGAGTCCTGGTCCCACAATTGTAGAAGGGGAAGAAACAAGGAAGGATTGGGGGTGATTCCCACCAGACCTCCCTTCCCTAGAGAGGGGGGGATGGCCATCTGCGGCAGTGACGCCCTAGGGCTCCCTGCACCCGAAGGTCAAAAGAGGGGTGGCAGTGAGCAGAGGGGCCCCTCCTGTGAAAAAAAGGGGGGGGGAGGCCCACTTCCTGCCATGGATAAAGCGGGAAGGAAAGAGACTGCCCTGCCAGGGGAAGTGGGGAGCTAAGACGGGGGAGTGGGTCCGAGGGGGAGAAGGACAAAGTATTCGGCCTGTCCTCGAGGATCCCGGGCTGTGCCCACCACAGAGCGGGTTTCAGGGGGAAACAAGACATCCCCCTCAAAGGGCAGGTCCAGCACTGCCTGCTGTGCATTAGGAGGTGCTCTAGCCTCCCTCAGCCATGCCACCCTGCAGAGGGTAACCGCCGAGGCCATGGTGCGAGCAGCGGTGTCCACTGTGTCGTGTGCCGAAAGGAGTAGGTCTTGCGAGATTATGTTGCCTTCCTCCAGGAAGGGATCATACTCTTCCCTGGCCTCAGGTGGAAGCAGATTTCTAAATTTTCTGAGTGACTCCCAGACATCCAGCAAGTATCTGCTGGTTATAGCCTGGTTGTTTGCCACTTGTAATTGGAAGGCTGATGAAGAATAAACCTTACAGCCTAGGAGATCCAGCCCCCTGGTTTCCCTGGAGGTGGGGAGGGAGTCCCTAGCGGGCTCCTCAGCCTCCATTGCCATCTGGACCATGTCCCCTGGGGGGAACTGGGTGGCCAGTGAGGGAGGGGTAGCCCGATTCGGATACCCAATACCTCACACTCGCCAAATCTGAAACTGGGGAAACGGAACTTGGGCTCTGCCACTGGGAGCGTGCAAGGTCCCATACGCTCGGGTGGGGTGGGACTGCTAAGGGCGCCGTCGAGGCGAAGGCCGGCCTGAAGAGGGTATTGGGGGGAAGACTCAAGGGCTCCACCTCCATATCTAAGGGGCCGTAGCCCGGCGCAATAAGTTGAAATGCACCAAGAGGTTCCCCGTAAAAGACTCTGGTGTCAGGGACAGCGCAGCACCAGGAGCCTGTCGTGGAGGAGAGGGAGTTCCCTGGGAGGACCATTCTTGTGGCCGAAACTGGAAAGGTGATGGGGCCGATGTGTGGTGCCGAGGCTGTTTGGAGCCCCTAGAAGGTCCCTCTTCCAGGCTGGAGATGGGGGAGGGCGATCGAGATTCCCGGCCTGGTGCGAGTGGTGTCGGCCCCCGCTGGAGTGGAAGGCGGGGGGCTGGAAGGTGAGGGTGAGTGTCCCGGGTGAACCCAGGCCTTCGAGATGAAGGCCAGTTTGCCCTTTCTGATTGGAAGCAGGGCAGAGGGTGTCGGGAGAAGCAGCAGGGCTCATGTTGCCTCCACTGCTTCCAGGGTGGATGGGACGAGAAGCAACTCTACTTGAGTCGCAGGCAAGTCCTTGCTGGGGGAGGGAGGACTGCCTGGGTGGGAAGGCTCCCACTCCTGCGGCACTGGGATCTGTGGTGCTGAGGGTGGGGTCAGCTGGTGCTGGGGCGAGCTCAGCACCACTGAGGCTGGGCTGTACCGTGCCGTCGACGCCAGAGATGACATGGCGCGGTGCTGAGGCAAGCCTGGCACCATTGGTGCCGGGCTAACTTAGGGTGACCTCGATTGACGCCGAGGTGCCGAGGCGCCAGGTAGGTGCTGTGGTGCCAGAATTGGCACCGAGGTGCTGTGGTGCCGGAATTGGCACCGGTGACACTGTACTGCGTAGGCTCCGGCGCCGAGCTGGGTCTCGGTGCCAGGTGTGAACCCGAAGCCGTGGGTGAAGGGTGCCGAGCCTCCTCCGAGGCTAGGGAGCGGCATTGCTGTTCCCTCTCCTTGATCATTCTGGGTTTAAAGGAGAGACAAATGGAATAAGCTGAGACCATGTGGTCCTTGCCCAGGCAACTAAGGCACTTCCTGTGGGGGTCATCCCAGGGGAAGGCCTTGCCGCACTTGTTGCAGGGTTTAAACCCCGGCATTGTTGACGCAATGTTCTGGTCTGCCGTTGGGGACTCTCATGGTGGAGATAAATCCATGAAGAGATGTACCCAGCCGGACAGTGAGTCAAAGACGAAGGGACAGGCTGCTTGCGATTTGCAAGGAGCGGACGTTCTAATTCTGACGCTCAAGGCAGAAGAAATGAAACTGAGGAGGGGACAGGGAGGCGGACATATATATAGCTGTGGGTGGCGTGAGGGGAAGTGGCCACCTTCTCTTGTCTGACAGGCTAGGACAAGTTTTTTTTTCTGACCAATCTGGTGCTCCGGCACACAGACACTTATTACTGAATGCATCTGAGCAGCACTCGAAGAAGAAACTGCTTTACAAGTGATGAAAGGGAAAGTAAAAATGGCCAGGATGGGACACAACTATGCAATGATGCTGGAATAATTTTATAGTGGAGTGGGGTGGGGAGCTGCAAGTCACTGAATCAAACTGTAAAACCTATATATGGTGAAAATCACTTCAAACCAGGATGCTCCTGCACCCTGACAACCTGCACTGCTGCAGAAGTGTTGATGAGGCACACTCAGCACACAGGAAATGATGAGAGCTATTTAAGGTGTATATCTGAGATAGCAGCACTGCTGGCCATTATCTTTCAAAACACATGGAGAATGGGGGAGGTGCCAGAGGATTGGAAAAAAGCAAATGTAGTGCCTATTTTCAAGAAAGGGAAAAAGGAGGATCCAGGGAATTACAGACCAGTCAGCCTCACCTCAATCCCTGGAAAAATTATGGAGAAGATTCTCAAAGAATCCATCCTCAAACACTTAGAGGAAAATAAAGTGATCAGGAACAGCCAGCATGGATTTACCAAGGGTAAATCATGCCTGACCAATCTCATCTCCTTCTATGATCAGATGACTGGTTTTCTGGATGCAGGAAGAACAATTGATGTGATATACCTTGATTTTAGCAAGGCTTTTGATACAGTTTCCCGCAGCATTCTCATTGGCAAATTAAGGAAGTATGGGTTGGATAGGTGGACTATAAGGTGGATAGAAAACTGGCTAGATCAATGGTTTCAGCGTGTAGGAATCACTGGTTCCATGTCTAGCTGGCAGCCAGTCACGAGTGGTGTGCCCCAGGGGTCGGTCCTGGGGCCAGTTCTGTTCAACATTTTCATCAATGATCTGGATGATGGAATAGACTGCATTCTCAGTAAGTTTGCGGATGACGCCAAGCTGGGGGGACCAGTAGACACGTTGGAGGGCAAGGAAAGGATTCAGGGAGACCTAGATAAATTGGAACAGTGGGCCAATAGAAATCTTATGAGGTTCAATAAGGACAAGTGTAAAATCCTGCACGTGGGACAGAAAAACCCCATGCACTGCTACAGGCTGGGAAACATTCAGCTAAGTAGCAGCAGTGTAGAAAAGGACCTGGGGGTCATGGTGGATGGGAAGCTAGATATGAGTCAGCAGTGTGCTCTTGCTGCCAAAAAGGCCAATGGCATACTGGGCTGCATCAAAAGAAGTATTACCAGCAGATCGAGGGATGTGATCATTCCCCTCTATTCTGCGCTGGTGAGGCCACATCTAGAATACTGTGTTCAGTTTTGGGCTCCCCACTACAAAAAGGACAGGGGCATGCTAGAGAGAGTTCAGAGGAGGGCAACCAAAATGATTAAAGGGCTGGAGCACAAGCCCTATGAGGAAAGACTGAAAGCATTAGGCTTATTTAGTCTGCAGAAGAGAAGATTGAGGGGGGATTTGATAGCAACCTTCAACTACTTGAAGGGATGCTCTAATGAAGATGGAGCTCGACTGTTCTCGGTAATAACAGAGGGCAGAATGAGTAGCAATGGTCTCAAGTTGCGGTTAGGGAGGTCGAGGCTGGATATTAGAAAAAACTTTTTTACTAGGTGAGTGGTGAAGCCTTGGAATGAGCTGCTGAAGGAGGTGGTGGAGTCTCCATCTTTGAAGGTGTTTAAGGCCCAGCTGGACAAAACCATGACTGGGATGGTTTAGTGGGAGTGGTCCTGCCTCTGGGTTGGACTAGATGACCTATGAGGTCCCTTCCAACCCTATCATTCTATGATTCTGTGATCAATGGACTGGGAGCTTTGTTTGAAGGCTTGAATCTCTCCTCAAAATACAGCAAAATAAGCACATTTAAAAAAAATAGAATAACTATAGAAGCCTGCCAAACTGTTGTACCATATAATGAAATAAATGGATGCAGTAGACTGTTAAACTAAATACATGTAAAGTGCACAAGGATTGCAATGCATAATAAAAGGCTAAACAGAATGAACACAATCTTACAACATGTTTAAACAGTATCAGAATCTCAGTACAACTACAAGACTTTGTATCAAACAGAATATAGCCCAGTGAATCAGACAAATAAATTTGGAGTGAAAGTGATGAATGGTCAGGTATGCTTCAGAATTTTCCACAGTCTTTTGTCTTTCCTCAGCTGTCGGCAATAATATGAGAGAGAAAAAATCCAGCTTGTGATCTCATTTTCAGACCAATTATTGTACATCTGGTAATGTCACTGCCTAAAGCCTAGCTACTGAGCCCTTAGTAGAATAAGTTTGTATGCTGCTGCAAGCCTCATTTCTTCAAGGAGGGTTTTGAATATTCAGAAATGATCTTGTTGTGGTGATAGGTTTGTGCAATTTATTGCACTGTGGTAGAATTCCAAGTTTTGGGTTGGATTCCCTTCTCAGATTGGTATAAATCCATTGGCTTTAGTAGAGTTTCTGGCTTTTTTTCAGTGATGTGAGTGAGAAGCAAATCAAATTGTAGGTTTGGAAGGGACCTCATGAGATCATGAAGGCCAACCCCCTGGGGCTTGAACCCAGGACCTTCTGCATATTAAGCAGCAGTGAGAAGGGGAATCAGAACATCTTTCTTCCCCCACAATTCTGTACTATGGGAATCTTTTGTACTATTCATCAGTAAATCCAAGAGTGGTGCCTGCCGCTAATAGTGCTGAAGACTTTTCTTATTTAAAGAAGTGGAAATTTGTAATAAGGGTAGTTGGCACACCTTCCTACTCCTTTTAGTTATTATGTCTGAAACATTATGGCAAAGTGAAAAATCCATGTTTCACCTGTATACCTCTCACTACATACAGATAAGAGAAACCATGCGCTTACCACAAAAGCAGGTTTTTCTGTTTGAAAAGGAATAAATGACTTTTGTTAAGCATTTATGCTAACAGAGGCCAATCAAGTTATAATTGGCTCTGACTGGCACTCGCAAAGGTGTGAAATTCTTTCTGCCTTTGAAACATCAAAGAAAGTTAAACCAATTACTTCTAATCTGACTCATAACCTCAAATGCCTTTCTGGTCATAAGCAAGGGCAAAAATCCCCCCAAATATCCAGTACCATGGGGATTAGAAACTAAATCAAGTAGTTGAATGACCACTATAAGCCAGTGGTTCCCAGCCTTTTCAGTAGCACAGCACACATCAGTGAGACACACAATTCCACGAGACACCTGCTTTTGTACACTGAATTGATTGCTCATAAACATCACAGTTACTTACCTTTATTATGAGTATAGTGTAACCAGAGAGGTTTGTAACTTATTGCATACAGCAAACTAAAGAAGGATTAAATGCATTAATGTGTCAAATCCACCAGAAAAAATAGACATCATTTCAGTTTTGCCCTTTGGCTACCTGAGTTTCGAATGTTCAGATTTTGGAATCAAAAGACCGGAATCTTGCTTTTAATTTGCTGATTCATTTTCACAAGTTTTATGAGTTGTAATTTTGGTTGGCTAGAATCTTGTTTAAGCTAAAATAATGTTTGGTTTGCACTGATTTTCATTGCCTTTATGCAAAATTTCATGGCACACTTGGACAGTTCTCATGGCACACCATTGTCCATTGCTATAAGCAATGGTTAATGTAAAACTAAATTCCACTGAATTTAGAGTTTTCTTTTTTTATATAAAACTATACCTACCATAGTACTTAAGTTATCCATATTTTAAATCCAAATGTTACAACCATTACCCAGTTTAGGCTGCTGTTAGCACACTATAATCGTCAAAACTATGGAGCCTTGTATAAGAATACATAGGATATACACATGCTGCAGTGTTTCCATAAGTAGATATTATATTATTCCTGTGTGTACTTGTTAATGTAGCCATGGGAGGTTTGTGTACAGCCTCATACTGCTCAGATCTTTGATAACTTTCATGGTTTCTCTGCTGCTGGGTATATTTTTAGCTGGGATGAAGAAACCTATCTATCATTTTTTGTAAATTTTCACCTGGGTCTTATGGTGGTTTTCTCTCTTTCCTTTCCTTTTGGTTTTTTTGTTTGGGGGGGGGGCAGCTTTGCCTCTGCAAAATGAATTGCAGATGCAAGTTTCCACCCTGGAATGGATGATTTATACCAGCAAATCAACCATAGGTACTCAGATTTATGCTGACAATTCCACTGCTGTACAAGAAAGTCCCTGTATGAGAGAGGCTGTCACCCTTCTGAACAGAAGCCCCTATATATTCAAATATCCATTTAAACCACAAAAGCAAAAAAAGACTAAATGCTATTATTTTGTTCAGGAGTGCAAGACAGGGAGGAAATAGAAGTGGGACAAAAATGGTTTAAAAAAAAGGAAAATTCTAAAGAGAAACCTTCTACTCTATAGTTGCAACAATTAGGAGAGGGGCTCTTGGATAAGTTTCTAAAAGATGTTAAAAATATCAACATCACATAAAGTCTTTCAAAGAATCTCCAGTCCATTCTTCTCTTATCTTGCTACTATCACGTCTTGTTCTTTTATGTTGCTACCCGAACAGTGACCTGAGGTGCTAACACATGCTTGGTATGTACCTTCTCTACCTTGGATGCTGCTGGCTGACATCAGAAATAGATCTGAACTTTTCCTGGAAAAAGAATCCAATCCTTCATTTCCAAGATCCATCAAGTGGTAAAGTACCAGTAATGATTCTTCTTTCTCTTAAAAAATCCCATTTATTTTCTGTTTCTTATAGTGGGATGAAGATTTTGCAGCAAGCAGGTGAATCCATGCAACCCATTTTACAAATGTTGGCTTGGGAAAATCTCCAGGTCATGATTATTCTGAATAGAAATAGTGACCCAGGAGGTAAAAACTCAGTTCTTCCATTTCTAGAAGCTTAAGAACTACTTGGGTCAAAAGATGAAGTAAGTTTGGTAGTTTTATCCTAGCACTCGTCTAGATCGAAGTAACACCAGGTAACTGAGATGCCATTACTCAATGTGCCTGGGTAGCAGAGACCCATGATGAACTAGTAGAAGGTTATTCCAAATCAGGGTTGCAGTGGACAGTAGCACTAAGAGGGTAAGTTCTAACAGCATCTCCCCATGCTACACCTGGCTTTATCTAATGCTCTAAGCACCTTACTTCATGAGCTCCAAAATTTATTCTTCAGTGTAAAAAAATAAATGTTAACACTACCTTCAGATTTAGTTGTGCCATTTCTCCAAACATACCTCTCTGAATCACTGACTCAGCTCAAAAAAAAAAAAAAAAAAGGTTTTATCTGCTGATAACTTTTCATTTGAGAGATATAAAGTGCCAGATGCCATTAGTTCTAGTTCAATGAAATCATTAAATTCTCACCTTAAATCTCACATCCAGGAAGCTCTCATCAGGGTCACATGAACAAACTGATTGCATTAGTCATGCTACAAGAGTGATGTACTGATTCCAGCAAGTTCACTCTCTTCATGCTGAAGTATGATACGTGATAGGATACTTCCGATTAAACATGATATGGTTTCTTTACTTTAGTGTTTTTACCAGTTATATTTTTGTCACCATAATTTATATCACTTTTGTTCTGCTGTATTCTTTCTGTAGTCTATTTTCGTCTTCCTTGCCGTACCATGCCCCCAGTACAATAAAGTACACTCCGTGTGTGTATATTTCAGAAAGACAGTAGTCTCTCATAGTTAACCTTGAACAACTTTCCCCAATCAACCCCCCTCCCCACTGCCTCTAAAGTACCAAAACTAAACCAATCCGACTGATATTTTATGGGCAGAATTCTTCTGGGAAGTCTAAAATGAATAATACAAGGCATTTGTGAACTATGAGGTATTGAAATGACATCTCTGAATACTTTCAAAGTGTTCTTTTTTAGTTCTGTCTTGTCATAGTTGAGAAATATCCAGATGGCTTGAGATGGATACACCTTTGGACTTTCACTCTCCTGGGCTAAAAATTAAATTGGTACCATTGGCTGGATTTTGGGGTTAGAAAGAGTTTTTATCAATGGATTAGGAATTCTATATGCAAGTTTTAATGGGCCTTAGGAAATTGACATCACTAGATGCAAATAAATAAATAAATAAATAAATAAATAAATAAATAAGCAAATAAGCAAATAAATAAATAAAAAACCCCAAACAAACAAACCTGATATATTTATGTGCTTTTATAGCCCTTATCATAGTAGCTGAGTACCTGCGCAACATTAATGAATTTTCCCTCAAATTTTCCTGTGAGTTAGAGAAATATTGTATTTCTTTTTTATCAAACGTGAACTGAGACACAGAAAGAATAAGTGACTCTGTCACAGTGTCACAAGAACTCAGCGGCAGAACCGGGCATAACGCACAGGTCTTTTCAATCTCAGTATAGAGTCTTAACTGCAAAACTAGTTTTGCTCCAGACTTGTATCAGAGCCATTGTGAAACCAGCAGTATCTTCTTCCATCAAAATATACTTTACAGAAGCCAAGTAGTCAAGTGAATTGAGAAGATTTCAGAGCCAGACACATCTCCGTCCTATTTTCATATCTGTCACGCTCTCTATATAGTACCTTTTATTCAAGGATTACTAAATGCTTTACAAGCCTGAGTTATGTCCCACAGCTCTCTTTTTAGTTACAAAAATATAATTATCCACATTTTATAAATGGGGAAAATTGAAGCCAGGAAGGAAAAATGACTTAATGCCTATATCTATGGCCACACAAAGAATCAGGAACGTAATGTACATACCTGGGGATTGCATCCTATGCTGAATCTGCAAGACCAAACTCTTTTTTATGAAAGTCACTTAACCTTCCTAGACTTTCTTTCCTACACAAAAACCCCACAATTAACTTGGATTTGATGTTTTTAATATTTAGCAATTACTTAAGGAGAAAAACGCAATAAACATAATTAACTCAGTCTCAGTTGTCATTATCATTAGGATTTGGATTCTGGTAGAGCCTAGAGACCCACCAACTTTGGGGACACATTTTGCTAAGTACGGTAGCTTCACGTAGTGAGGGATGGCATCAGTGCCAAAGAATGTACATAGTGGTTTCACACAACACACAGTGCACCTGTGGATCTTGTTACTATGGGATATTTTGAAGGCCAAAATTAACTAGGCTCATAAAAGAGTTACATAAGTTCATGAAGGGTAAGTCTATCAATGACTCTTAATCATGAATGTCATGGATGCAACCCCATGCTCCAGATGTCCCTAACCCTCTGACTGCCAAAAGCTGGGAATGATCAACAGGGGAATGGACCACTTGAAATTGCCCCATTCTGTTCATTCCATCTGAGACAGCTGACACTGTCGACTGCCAGAGACTGTGCACTAGGCTAGATGGATCAGTAGTTTGACCTGCTATATCTGTACTTATATAATTTAAATTGAAAAGATAGACAAAGGAAGTATTACTATATGCACAGACAGGAAACCTGAGGCACACAGAGTACCCTGTCCAAGGTCAGAGTCTCCTGATTCCTAGTCCACTGTCTGAACACAAGATCATCCTTCATTAAAACCAAATATTTAAAAATCAGATAATTCAGAATTTAAGGTTACACTTAGCCCCCCCCCCACAAGTAGACAGCACAGAAACAGTTAAAGTAACCTAGGCAATTTTTATTTTGCTTTTATTCTCAGCAACTCACAACCATAAGAGGCTGGTTGCCTACACACCAGATCTCTGCGCTGACTATGTGAGTTACATGCCATGCTAAACCACATTGGTCATATTTATTTTTGTCTGTTTTGAATGATGGTTTTGTCTCTTTTGAGTAATAAAGCTAATGTGAAAGGATACCTTCCTGAAAATGCTAAGAGCCCTTGACACACAAGCACATACCACTTTCCCATTTCATATCTGATACCCACTTGAGAACAAACTATTTTTCTAGCTCACCTTTTGCTATCAGCATCATCTCACTGCTCATAGTTTGTATACAATCCAAATACCTGCCAGTGCTTTCCCCAGCTTTCCAAATATTCTTCCATCATGCCAACCCTTGAAAGTTTAATTGCTATTTTAACCCTTTACTCTTTATAGTGGGTGGCTTCAGGGTGGCAACATAGCAGTAATTCCCAGTCCACTTAGTTTGGAGACACTTATGTGTGTGATAGAGCCACATGGCCTCGTTAAATCATTGGTGCAGTGACCATATCTTACCTGTTTATATCCACTCTTTTTTTTGCCCATCTCTTGTTTTCTGTTCCTTTTATTCTTTTCTATGCATTTTTGTGAGTTTTGTTGTCAATTTTAAATTCTTATTTTCATTCTTATTTTTTTCTCCTTACTCTTCATCCCATTTCATCTTTGTCCATTTCCTCTTTTAGTTCCCTCCCTCTTCTGCCCCACCCCATATGCCGGGGGATCCATATTGTGTGAGCAGGAGAATCCATTACTGTGTGGTCCCTCAGAGGCACAGATAAGGCATTCCAGGTTGATGGTTGCTTGAGCAGCCTCCTCACCTATATACTTTGTTGTCAGATCATGGGAGCCTGATGTAAAGCCAAGCAGGCGACAGTTGCCTGGTTTCTGCTCCCACTGGAGTATTTTTTGCAGTTTCTCCAGACCTATTGCTCCCCATTTCCTCCTAGTCCCTTCTGTTAGGGGACTAATCAGAGACACCATGGGGGAAGGAGAACTCTTAGAGCACTCTGTTGTTGCTTTTTGTCATGGGTGCTGCAGAACGAGTGACACAGTGTCTCATGAAACTTGAGCTGCCTTGTTTGATGTACTGGGATGCGATCTAGACCAAAGGGGAGCTGTCAGCCATGTCCTGCCATGTTGGGTGTCTTTCAATACCTTGTTGGTAATAGTTCCTCCCCTGCATTATTCACAGACAGCCTTGCAGCATGCAGCCCACACAGTGAGTGTCTTTGTGTAACCGCAGCCTGCCAGCCACACTTGGGTTACCCTCTGGCTCTCACCAGCCATGGTTATACTGGAGGGTGACCCCAACACACTTCCAGTCCTGGATTCCCTCCTCCCCCGCCCAGAAATGTATGTCTTGTATTGTCCAGCTCTCTCCTGGATAGTCCAAATATATGAAGTCACTTATTCCTTTAAGGAAGCAAAATATTTCAATCTGGAATCCTAAATAGAGTTACCCAGGCACTTAAACACAGTGGATTAAATAAAACAGTAAAATGTGTTTAACTACATGTAAATGAGTACAAGCAGTGACACATAAGTCAGAAATGATTACATGAAAAATAAAGATAAAACACTTTCTAATCCCTAAGTTAACAAACTAAATTTAATTTAAAGCAAAGTTTCTCACTGAATGTTCCAGCCACATTATTGACCAAACTTTCAGGTCAGAATCCCTCCTTCAGACTCCAAAAGCTGTTTCTTTTATCTTCCCAGGTGCTGAGAATGAGATGGGCAGAGAAAGTGAGAAAGAGAGAGCTGTTCATGGTGGTTGCCTTCCCTTTTTATAGAAGGGTAGCTGTGTTAGTCTGTGTACAGCAAAAACAATGGCACCTTAAAGACCAGGGGTGGCCAAACTTATGGAGCTTAAGAGCCACACAAGCTGACTATTAAACCTTCAGGAGCCTCACTGAGGCAAATAGACATATACTTTTACCTACTAAACTGATTTGTTGACATTCTTCTGGGAGCCACACTTTTTCATTCAAGAGCCACATGCGGCTCCTGAGCCGTGGTACGGCCATGCCTGTTAAAGACTAACAGATTTCTTTGGGCATAAGCTTTTATGGCCTCCAACCCACAAACTCATCTGACAAAGTGGGTCGGAGCCCACAAAAACTTATGCCTGAAAAAATTTGTTAGTCTTTAAGGTGCCACTGAGCTTTTGTTTTTCCTTTTTATAGTTTCTGTCCCACTTTGAAAAGCATGCCCAGTTGAGAACCAAGAGACAAAGGGTCTGGTGAGTGACAGGGTCAGACCAGATGGGTACCAGAGTGTGTGAGAAGATTGATATATCAGCCCATGGTTTTAGTAAGTCCCTTTTCCCATTGTGGCTGAGTATGGGTTACTCCTGGTTACTTAATGCACCTGGAGCCAAACAAGGTCTCACCTAGGACTCATTAAAAAGCAATCTCCCCTCAGGAGAAGGGGTATGGCTAGAGGCCCAAGGCAGGGGCCTACAAGAACCAGAGACAAGACTGGGAGGCAGCAGGGAATGGCCATCTTAGAGAAGCTGTATGGCCCTCACCATCCACTAGAAGATGGAAGAACATTAAGTGGAGAAGCAGTTCTCTGATATACTGCTAGAAAGAAGCACTTGAGACTCACTCAGGTAGATGAAGAGTTTTGTTGCTTGTGGAAAAAGGAGACCTCATGCTGTTTCTTTGCTATCATGCAGATCCCTTTGTCCCTGTCCTACTTTCTTGCCAAAGAATGACCATGTTGTTCACAACTGAAATGGGGCATCAGCTTGCCCTTTGTCTTTGAGAAAATGATTTAGCCACTCCCAAGGTTTATGAGCAAAACACACTTTAGTCATGATTTCAGGTTTTGGTCATAACTTCACATAGTCTTTCTACATGGATTTACCCTGATGTTATTAGTCAGCAAGTAATGAGTTTTCAAATGATACCTTGTAACACACGTCTTCCACAAAGACTATTACAATAGTCAGTGAGTTGGAGGTGAATACAAGGGTGCACTCTGTCACTTTCTCACCTATAGAATCTCTTGCCCTGCATAGAGGCCTGCACCACAGGCTGAGAACCAGCACTTACTGCCTTTGCAGTTAAGCAATGGATGCTTTGATGCTGCTCACGGTTGTGGTCTGACTTGCCAAGCTATCTAGGGGTGCCAGCTTGGCAAGATGCATGTCACAGAAACATAGCTACAGTAAAATAAAAGTACACAAATTGATGAAGACATGAGGACCAAGGTAAGGCTGTTTGCAGTACCTTAATTTGGCATTATCATTTTTCCAATGCCAAATTTCTCTCTCTTTAAAATGTATCCTTAACTTTAAAAATTTCCAGGCTTTTGGACCTTTTAAATTTCAACTGTTACATTCTCTTATAGCATTTCCAGCTTAACTTACTGGTATATGTATCCAATTTGAGCACCATTGGGTTTTTTTGTGTTGTTTTTGTTTTTTACTGGTATAACTGTATTGAATGTATTTCTTGGAAAAGTAAGAGGCTCAAAGCAAACTAGAGCTAAGCTAAGAGTGAGCAATTGTGCAAGTTGCCTGCGTATAGCCCTGCTAATGCAGCTTTAGTCCAGAACTGCAGTTCCTCTGCCATGTTTTAAAGTGCTACAAGACAAAAGTACCCTATATATTAGCATGTCTTAGCCTATAAATGTAATTCAGAAATATGGGAAACAATGTTCTGAATCTGATCATCTTTTTAGTCACAATTATAGAGACAGCATGAGTTTGCAAACATTTACACAAGGATATATACAATAATCAGGCAGTTGGATATTTGCACTATTAATCTAAATGTGGATGAGCTCTTGGAGAACAGTTTTTTTGCTAACATAATGCTTGTGTTATAATAATGTAACTGAGAATACATAATGGATGGTGATGAACATACATACTGTCACTTTTAATGATTGGAATACCTCATTTTTCTATTGCCCTCTATAGACCTCAAGACTATAAATGATGGAATTGTTTTTATTTGGCTGAAGATGAAAACACTTTAGTCTGGAAAAATGGTGTGCTCTGAAAATGAAAGAGGGGGTGATGAATAAAGATTAATCCCCCCAAGAGAGAGATAGAAAAGACATTCAGTTTATCTGTACCATATTTCTCTCTTATTTAATTTATTCTTTTAGAGTTAAACCCTGCAAAGTGCTGAGTTATTTCTCTGGTGTGCTAAGCATCCTTAGCTCCCATTGATGTGAATGGATTTTGAGGATATTTGGCACCTTGCAGGAGAGAAATGGTCAGCAGCTTATACCATTGGGCCTACAGTCAGTAAAAATGTCCCCTATCGCCAGAGATAGGTTCATGAGCAGAAAACATTAAACCACATTCTTTAGAACAAACTAACTAGACACAAGGTCAGTTACTCAGAGGTCCCCAAACTGCAAGGAAGTCTCCTATAGCTCTTCAAGCTACCTTTTGGAGAACAACCTGAAAATAGGCAGACTTTACTGTGTGCTCTGAAGTTCAACAATCTCTGGCTCTGTGGACTGAGCCACTTGTGCACCATGATAAATGGCTGAATTTGGCCCAAGCTTGGATCATATTTTAATTTGACTTAACACTAAGTTAAAATAAGGTGAAATGTGATTAAGAATTGCAAGAATTAGCTGGCAATTTACCCCATGTAGCATTTTGTACTGGGATTTTCAAAGGCAGATGTGTGAGATGGAACCCACATGGAGTTGGACTCAAACTACCAGAAGCTCCTCTGCAAATCCCATCCTCAACTAATTTTGCAGCCTTCTGCTTGCAAATGTTTTCCTCTTTTGCTGCACTGGGTAATCCTTAGATACTATTATGATTGCTATCATATAAATGACAATAGCTAGGTCTTGCTGTTCCTAATTAATATTTTTAAGCTGTCAGTAATTAATTTTAATGTCACGATGCATAATCTGAGAGCAGTCTGAGATCCACTTTCTAGAAACCAGTGAATGTAGATAGTCATTATATCAGGAAATTAGAAACTGGAGCAAGTGCCCAATCTATTTGACATTTTGTGAGATGATATAAATTGTCCTACTCAATAAACACTAGATTTATGTAAGGATATGAATGATGTCTGTCTGGGACAAAAAGTAGTCTCTCTCATGATGGTTAGTTAATGTCAGACATCAATTAAATGTAGTTCATTAAAGCTGCTGGGTAACCTTATTTTTTTGCCTGGATTTGAGCAGCTATCATCAAAGGACTGACAGAGGAGTCAGCTCAGTAACAATCTCTACTGTAACTCCTTTCATATGCTGGGCTAAGTGAAGTAGTATGTAATCTGAAAAAGAAAATAACCTTCTTAGTGGGTACGTCTACACTATGTGTTTAAGTCGAGTTAAGGGCCCTTAAGTCGACTTAAACAGACCCCTGTCTACACTGCAGGGCAATAAAGTCGACTTTAGGGTCCAGTAAAGTCGACTTTATAAGGTCCACTTAGAAAGTCGACTTTACTGTTAAGTTGACTTAAGGCAATGTGGAGTTACTAAGTTGACTTAATAAATTTGACTTAGTGCAGTGGGGCCATTAAGTCTACTTTATAAAGTCAAATTAAGCCAGGGCACCCATTTAAAGTCGACTTTATAAAGTCAACTTAATGTCATGTAGCCATACTAAGTTGACTTAATAAGGTCTACTTAGTCGACTTTATGTAGACTTTATTAAGTCGACTTTGCTTTTATAGTGTAGACATACCCAGTGAGAGCACATGTAGCAAGAAAAATAACAGGAAGTGATTGTATTTGTGGTAGTTGCCAAAAGTGTGTGCCTTTAGCTGTGTCAACCATGATGTTAGAAATGACCTGCTACTGGTAGATTTATGCATCAACTCTCCTGCCCCATGCATGTAGCATTGCTAGTGCTTGATTTCAAAAATGAGACAGACTTATAAACTGGAACCAATGAAGATTGTAGGAGTATTAAAGATAAGGAGTTGAAAAAAAATCATCTCTCTGCTGGGGCTAAAATATTGTTTGAAACATATTAGGGATTTCTTTACTTTATTTTAGCCAGTTTAAATTTAATTCTTTTCCTGGGTTTAATTAGCTGTCTTCTGCCCACACACTTTTGAACCCAGAGACTAAAGAACCTGCATGCTAAGGAAGATCTCCTTTAGCTTATGCAGCCAGAGCTTTGCAACTGCAGGAGCATGTTTAATTTGCAATAAACAATGTAGTGGTTAGGCCACATTGTAAGAAAAATCTTTAGTGAGTGTGCATCAAGGTAGAGAATAACATCTTTGGAGAGCCATGTTTGTTCAGTAGAAATCCAGCCACAGGATGGCACTTCTGAGCTTCATGTGTCCCATCAAACTATGTGCCTTCTGTAACTTAACCCTCTTTCATCATTTTGTTGACCAGGTTTCTACCATGGCATTCCAGGTATATTTAATTTATGTAGTAGTTGTGTCTGTTTTCTACAGCACCTGTATTCATTACAGCACCAGATTGTGTGGGCAGAAGAGCACTACCAAGAGCTGTTATGCTCATGGCATACAAAGAGAAGTTAGATAAAAAACATAATACTCTTTCTGAAAGGCTGCAGTGTAACACCACTTTCTTTTTTAGAAATCAGAGTGATTATACACAAGAACCCAAAGCCAGAGAGAAAGGGAGAAAACAGGCAGAAAATAGGCTGTTTTTATGGCAGAGGGCACAATTCAGTCCACCTCACTTTAAGATGAGTCTTTCCAGAGTGACTCAGATGCAAGAACATCCTCCCCTCCACCTTAAGTGAAATTTCAACATAGTCCTCAATACATCCTAGGGCCAAAGGTGGGCACATTAAAACTGGCATACAGAGAATATAATGAGAGAATGATTTAGTCTAGAGGGCTACAAGGCAAAGTTTCAGAACAGACATGGGCAAAGAAGACTAGGTCCCTGTTGGGCCTCATCCACTTTTCTTCTCTGACGAAGGACAACAAGGAAGAGACAAACAAGCCCTAAGATGCATGGGTGTAAATAGGGCTTGATTTGACCCACAATCTGAATGTAATTGTAGTTCCTGTAGATAAGTCTGTATTTCTTTTATACACACCTCTTTATTTTTAGACTCTATTAGTAGGTTTATAAGCATTTGGGGACAATAATTTAACATAGATCCTTATTGTCAATCTAGGAAATGGGTTTATGTACATCCTTGACCTAGGTTTCGTAAGTCCTATGTAGACTATAATATAGCAGAATTCTGTCTTTCTAGCACACATTCATTCATGGGAGGGAAGAGAATCTGGAAACCTCTTTCCCTGCAGCATGCTAACAAAGAGCTGGCTACCATACAGATTTAGTGATCCTTTTGAGCACTTGTAGGGGAATTCTGCTAGCACCATGACTCTCTTGGGTCTCAAGAAAGTGGGTCCAGGCTGGTAGGGCTGTGGCCAGGACTCTTCGCTGTTCAGCTGCAAGCATCCTGTCCCAGGAGCAGCCACAAACAAAGACTAAATTTCCACAGCAGCGGTAAGGCAGATTAATGACTGCTTTCCCACAGTACCAGCCTGAGGTATTCTTTTTGAATCTGCACTATGGAGGTAGAATGCTTCACGCCACCTCTGCTCATCTGCTAGAGCACTGCTACCCAACCACCCATCAGGAAGCCAGAATCTTGCCTACAGGGTGTACATAATACCAGTCACAGCTCTCCACAGCTTAATGTCACCTAATGCATGTCAAATCTGCAGCAGCATTGTTCAGCTAATCCCTGTATGTATTGGAGGTTTTCAGTTTCAGAGTAGAAATTCATGTCAGATACTATATAATGAGGGAAAATTGGCAATGTTCATTTGCTGATGGGATTGTTTCCCATGGGCAACGAATACCATTATGTGAGGGTTCAGTTTTTGGCTTTCTTGTTTATTACCAGCCTCCCCTAAGTCTTTCAGAAACCTTGTACCAGTTATATTTTTTTTCTTTTAGCTATTTCACTTTCTGCATGTGGTTTTTTTTATTAGTGCTAATTGGACTGACAATAAAGCTCCATATCCAAAGGCAAGAAAATATCGCTTGAAGTCTTGGGGCAAGAGACAAACACTGGGAATGGCATAAAAGCAAAGCTAGTGCATACAATATCAGTCAAAGCAGAGGTGTTGCCAAAAAAAAAAAAAAAGTTCTAAACAGTCCTATTAGCAAAACTCTTGAGCAGTTCTTGAAGAGCTGGAAAAAATAGATCAGGCTTCAGAGGTATAAAGTTTTATTGTTACCTGCCTTTTCACACTATAATTAGCATGGTTCCTTGTCAGGCCATGGAGCGTCTTAGTTCACAGCAGCTGTCAGCTCCCAAGACAGAGCAGAGAATAGGAAAATATTTGATGATGCCAGCCTCAGGAAAATGCCCAGCTTGTCCTTGTTTGCCGGGGTTACTCCAATTCAGATTCCTACTGCAGGGCTTTGAAGTAACAGTAAAGTGTGGGACAGTTAACCCTTCAGAACACAGGAAAATGAGCAGCTTTATTGATGGAGTTTGTTTTCTTTTCCCTTATTTCAGGCAGCTCTAGTGCTGAATGTACCTAGCACTGTTTTTCTGGTTTGCTGGCTGCTGTCTCCATGTGTGAGACTTGGGTCCACTAGGCCAATGCCATGGACCATGGGATAGGGAGGAGGTTGGTTGGCAGTAATGAATTAATAGAAGATTCTTTGTTGAGACTAGCTCTAGCTCCCAGAATAACATAAACCTGTGCTGCTTAATAAAGAGTCTGGTGGCACTTTTAAAGACTAAGAAATTGAGTTATCACAGGAGTTATCATGGGAGAAAATCCTACTTCGTCAGATGCTTGAACTGTCTGGTGAAGTGGGATTTTCTCCCACGAAAGCTCATGTGCTAAATAAATTTGTTAGTCTTTAAAAGTACCACCAGACTCCTTGTTTGTTTTGCTGAACTAGCCTAACATGGCTACCCCTTTGAAACTGTGCTGCTTAGTGTCACCAGTCAGAGTGTTTTGACCTGATTGCTTAGTCCAGGTTCTCTGCATATACTAATGGTTCCCAGCATGTGGCCTGCAGGCCAAAATTGGACCATGTGGGCTTTCAAAGTAGCACATCATGCCTCTGCCACTGGCTGCAGAAGGGGGCTCATGCCTAAAGACCCAAACAGAGTGCCTTGCCATGGGGCTAAAAAACCAGTGCAGATTCCTTGCTGCAGCTGAGAGGATGGAAAATTAGTGCTCCCCCCTCCCTGGCTGCAGTAGGAAGCACGGCAGAGTGCTCCTGCGGGAGCCAGTGGGGGGGAAGAATAGATCTCTCATTCCCCTGGCTGCAGAAGGAAGCCACTGCCTGGGGATACAGGAAAATGCACAGGGATAGGATGAGTTCCAAAGGGGCAGCCGTGTTAGTCTAGTAAAGCAAAAAAAGCAAGGAAGATAACTCCTTGCTGAATTCCTTCTGTCTGGCTTCAGTGAGGGGACAAGGGAGGGCTGCTGGCAGAGACAATATTTGTAAGTGTGGTCCTCGAGTCAAAGAGATTGGGAACCACTGGTATATACAGTATAGTTTAATCACTGCATAGATTTAGAGAGTATGCCAACCACTAAGATGCAAATGGGAGCGGTAAAGAGTGAGATGGAGGATGAGTTGCCCCTTCGTCTCATTTTATTTTCAGGATGAATTAAGAAAGGGACATCTAATTGGAGACCTAATTGTAGTATCTGCTATTACATCTTTGCTGTAAGGTTTGGAAAAAATTGCTGATGTTCTGTGCAGATTACACAGTATGTTCAGTGAACTGCAGATTAGTAAATCTATTGCATTATTGCTGCTACAGTAGCTTAAATTGTCTATCACAGAACTATAGGAAATGTGACCATATCTCAAGATCTATTCCTTCAAATATCTATATTTAAATGGCTTTTCCCCCAGATTGGTTAAATGTAATATCCTGAGATTTGATCTTATCTCTCTGTTATACCTTAAATTCTCAGTAAATGCAGCTCCAAGTCCTCATTTGCTGATGTTTAACTAACTGGCCCATTACCAGTTTTATAAAATGTGCCCTTTTTTTTTTTTTTTTTTTTTACCGTGGTAAGAACTATCACTAAAAATGCCCTTGTGTATTTTTTATTTAAGTAATCTAAATGTTCCCCAACTGGTTTTCAATTTTTATTTTTGAAACTATATTAAATTCTCCTCTTCCCCCCAAAAGCATACAAGACCCTTTTTAAGGATATTGCCAACATAAAACAATGAAATGACACTGACATTTTATACCTGAGACACGACTTGCTGATCGTTGAGTCCCCGAACTTTCTATTATGTCTAAACTAGGAAAAGTTAGTTTGAATTTGTTAAGTCGAATTAATAAGTTCAAGTTTAGTTTGAACTAAACTCAAACTCATTAGTTTGAATTAACAAAGTGGACTAATTTGACTTAACATTAAGTCGAATTAGTCCAGTTTGTTAATTGAACTAACTGCCCTTAATTTGAATGTATCAAGTTATTCTCCAATGTGATTTTTTTACCCAGATTGAATCTCTCTTGTTAATTCCATCATTTTGAATTTCCTTACATTCTGCCATCTCATTGATACATGATGCCACTCCACCACCTTTGCCTTTATATCTGTCTTTCCTAAAGAGTGATAGCCTTCAATACTGGTGCAACAGTCTTAACTACTATTCAATCACATTTCAGTAATCGCTATTAATATCTGGTCTTACTTCCTCTACCAGTAGCACCAGTTCCTCTATTTTGTTACACAGGCTTCTTTCATTAGTGTATAAAAATTTTAGTTTTTGTTGCTTGACCTCATTCATGTTCTTTGCCTGGTTCAGCACAGTCATTCTACAGCCAACATCTCTCATTAGGCTGGCATTTACACTACCCCTCAATTTAACCTCCATGCTGCTGCCTATTTCTATGTCCTTCCTTGTTGCATTTTCTTTCTTCTCAACATTAATACCAGGCGTGGAGTTTATTCGCATATCTCCCAACCATCTTCCCCAACTCCCTAGTTTAATGCTCTCTTGCTCAGTTGTGCTAACCTTCCTCCCAGAAGTCTGCTTCCCTCCCTACTCAGTTACAATCCATCCCAGGAGAACAGTCTTTTGCCCAGGACCATACATGCTAAAGACCTCCTTATAGCACCACTGCCTCAGCCATCTGTTTTATCATCATGATCTTCTCACACCGTTGTTGTCCTCCTTTAGGGACAGGCAGAATCCCACTAAAGATCACCTGAACCTCTGTTTCCTTGAGAGTCCTCCCCAGCCTGGCATAGTCACCTTTGATATGTTCCAGTGAGAATCTACCTACATCATTTGTACCCTCATGAAAGACAGAGGATTCTTCCTCACTCCCCTTAAGATCCTCTTCAGCCTCAGATCAACATCCCATATCTTCTCACCCAGCAAGTAGCATACCCTTCTGTTCTTGGGATCAGCTTTGGTTACAGGCCTGTCTGTCCTCAGCAGGGAGTCACCAATCATATAGTCTTGCCTTTTCCTGGTGACAGTGCGATTCTCTAGCCTATGCCCACTTCTTTCTGGCCACAAATCCTTGGTTCTACACCTTATCTCTGCAGAGCTGTCACTACACATTTTGGCACCTGGGGCAAGCAGCTCCAGATGTGCCCCGGCCCTGATCCAGCCAGGGGCCAGATCCTACGGTGGGAAGCTCCTGCTGCCACCAGCAGGCCGGGGAGATCTGGCTCTGTCCCCAGCCACCACCAAAGGCAGTGGGAAGCTTACACCGCTGCCAGCAGGCCAGGGGGATCTGGATCTGTCCCCAGCTGCGGCCATGGCAGGGGCTCCCTATTGCTGTGGCCGCACTGGGGAACCAGATTTTCTGGTGGTGGTGAGCCCCATGAAGCACAAGAAGCCTCAGCAACAGTGCTGCTGGAAGTTCCAGGTGCCAAATTTTAGAGGGTGCAGGGGACAGATCCGGCTCCCTGTGGCAGCTGGGGATCCATCCCCTGCACCCTCTAAAATCAGCATTTGGGGGATGCCCCACTTGCACTGGCCTAGTTACGGCCCTGTTTCTCTGCAATCCTCTGTACCCACTCCTGAGCCCTTCCAGAGCTCTGATTGGGAGGAATCGCCATTGGCTCATCCCTTCTTGGTTAGGATTAGCCACTCTTCTCTTCTTCCTTGCACTCCCACTTTTAATAACCAAATGCTGCACTTCTTCATTTGCTAACACTGCAGACTTGTTTCTCAGCTCTATTTTTCCTTCACTAGCCCATCTTTTTCTCTGCTGACTTCTCACAGTCACCTGCTTCCACTGGCCACTTTCATCTCCCAGTATTCTGCCCTCACATTCTGACAGTTCTGCTTCCATCTGCAGGTCTGGTGTTTCTCTTTAAACTCCCTCATTCATCTGCTCCATCAGTTCTTCAGACTCTTTTCTAAGTTCAATGAGACTTTCTACCTGCATCTCTAACCTCCAAATTTTCCACTTGCATCTCTAATCCCTCAATTTTCTCCTTAATTAACCCTATGAGGTGGCACTTCATACACATGAAAGTCTTTGGAGGTACCCCCTCCAAGATCACATAAATCCTGCAGCTTCCACATCCCATCATTTTTGCTGTTTCTACCACTGCTGCCTCTGTATCTGCCATACTACTTCTCCTACTCCCAGGCTGCATAAAACAAAAATACACCCCAACACTCCAAGCACAACAATACAAGAATCCCACACTCCCCTCCAAACTCCCACTCAAACACCCTTGTTCACATCCCTTTTTACTGCCTCTGCGTGCTGTTTCAGCTGTCTCAGTCTCACCATGTTTTATTTCTTACCCATGCTGGGGGCCAGATTTGAAGGAGGAAACCAGGTTGTCAAAAATTACAGGCAGAGTTTTACAAATGTTAAAATAGGCTCCTAAACACTCATTCAAAATATCACCTTTCTAAGTGCACCAGAGCATTCTACACTAACTCTACAGCGTCACAACCTGCAAATAGCAACCTTGCAATGCTAAGCACTATTAAGCAGAACATGGGAGTAGTTTTGTGTTAGCAAAGTAGCAGGTGATGCTCTTGGTGAGCAGCAGGCAGTTTCTTTTGGTATCTTCGTGGGTAGAATCAAGTAGCAGGTTTTTCACTAGTACCACTACTACCCACATGCTTTTCAGTGTCATTTTCTTCTCAAAAGGAAACAGAATGATTGAAGAGAATGACACAGTCGTGATACGGAGCTCTCAATGTTGTGGTTTTTTTTAAAGCCCCACATATCAAGATTTAAAGTAAAAGACAAAATCTACAGTCAAGTTTTCCTTCCTCCTGTATACTATATAAAGGTTTGATACAAAAGAGAAGTCCCATTCATTCTACAGTGTTAAGGATGTGATGAGCTCCAGATGATGACCAGCGTCTTTAACTCTGAAAGCTTTATGCCATGAGCATGACTATATTAAGTCATACAGATACACACAGCTAAATTCTGCTTCTGTAGCACTCAGTTGGCCCAACTCACTTAAATAATGTTGCTCTGTATAAATGAATGTGACAATAATGGTAGATTAGGGCTACTAACTCTTAAAATAAGATAGATGGGTTAGGGTGGGGGACTGGAAGTGGAATTTCTGCCTCCAGGCCACGGGTTATTTTGTGCAGGTTGGCAATGATCACTACTGGTGGCTTCCATGAAATGAGCTGGTGGTCTCAACACACTTTGAAAAGGGAAGAAATCTGTCTTCCCCAAATCACCATTGCAACTGGCACAAACTCAGCAATCTTGTAAGTGGCTCTAGCAGAGTGCAAAGCCAATGACTTAATGGGGATAGAGAGTGTTTCTTCTAGGACAAGAGTGAGGCATCATGGAGTGGCTTGTGCTGCCCCTCTCCACATCTTTAGAGCTGTTGAGCTGGCACCTTCCACAAATTAGACTGAAAAATAAAATTGTTATTGGACTAGTACATCAACTTATTTGAAAGGCACTATATATCAACTTCCTGCAAGCTCTTGATAAGTGTCTTCTGTGTATAGTTGGTAGGTTGTTTTGTTCGTCATAGAATCATAGAAGGCTAGGGTTGGAAGGGATCTCAGGGGGTCATCAAGTCCAGGAGAAGCAACCCCAACTAAACCATCTGAGCCTGGGCTTTGTCATGCCACATCTTAAAAAAACCTCTAAGGACGGAGATTCCACCAGCTCTCTAAGTAACCAATTCCACTGCTTCACCACCCTCCTAAAGCTTTTTCCTAATATCCAACCTGGACCTCCCCCATTACAACTTAAAATCAGTGCTCCTAGTTCTGTCACCTACTACCATAAAGAACAGCCTAGTTCCATCCTCTCCAGAAACCACTTTCAGGTAGTTAAAGGTTGCTATCAAATCCCCATTGAGTCTTCTCTTTTGCAAACTAAACAAGTGTAATTCCATCAGCCTCTCCTCACAAGTTATGTGCTCCAGCCCCTTAATCATTTTTGTTGCCCCCTGCTGGAACTTGTTGCAATTTGTTCACATCCTTTCTGTAAGTGGGGGCCCAAAACTGGATATAGTACTTCAAATGAGGCCAGTGCCAAATAGAAGGGAATAATCAGGGGAGTCACTGGTGCCTGGCACAAAGGGCACGTGCCCCAAGTCTCGGTGCCAGTGGCCTGAGTTTCCAGGACGGCCCCGCCTGGGACCAGGGAACTGGGCCGGGGTACCCTCTGCAGCGCCTGCCTCTCCTGGCCCTGTCCAGGGATTGAAGCTGGGAAACCGCAGCAGTGCCTACTTCTCCCGGCATGGGATCGAGGCTGGATGCTTGCAGAGGCGCTCGCCTCTCCCGGCCCTGAACCCAGCCAGGGGGCTGAGGCCAGGCTGGAGGCCTCAGGAGCCGGATGAACAATCATGGCCTAGGGGGTGGGGCCTGGGCCCACGCCCTGAGCCTTATTCAGGGGCAGCAACGTTCCTGGGAATAATCACTTCTTTTGATCTGCTGGCAGTGCTCATGCTAATGCAGCACAATATGCTGTTAGCCTTTTTGGCAATAAGGGCACTTTGTTGACAGATATCCAGGTTCTTATTCACTGTAACCCCCAAGTCCTTTTTTTGTTGTTGTTGCTTTTGTAAATCCTTGTTTATAAAAAAAAAAATATTTTCAGGTCACCTTCCTTTTTAAGCCAGCCACAGCTGTAATATAGAGCACAATACAACTTTATAAAATGACCGTTTGTGCTTCTGTTCAAATGCATTGGTTCTGTAACTAAAGTAGATGGATATTCAGCACCTTTTTCTTTTACTACTCTTCTGAATTATTACCCCCTTAGTCTTCACCTTGCTTAAACAGTCCTTTATGTTGAATGCATGCAGGGAAGCCATGTCTGTGCTACGTCTAGTGGTTCCATTTGGGTTACAGGTGCTGAACCTTAATTTTCTTCTTGTTTCATATTTGTAAGATGGCCTGTGTATAAATTCAGTGCAGAAGCATTTCATTGTGGTTCTTAAATGTGTGTAGGCCAGAAAGTAGCAGGAGCCAGCTCTAAAAGACATATTTGGAACTCTAGCACTTTCCTCCTACGCTGGAAAACTGTGAAAAACTATTGAGATGCAAGCATGCATAATAATACCTCTGAGGGCTGGAGTTGATTTATTTTTTTAACCCACACTTCATTTTGGCATTTAGACTAAAGACAACAAAACCTCTCTGACACAGATGGAAAATACATACTGAGCACTTCACACTACTTAAAACTTGCAGTGTATCAAAATATTCAGTTTAGAGCTGCAGTGCTTCAGACAAGAATATATAGCCTCAGATAACGCTTGATTCTGACCTTGCACAGCTTGTATCCCATTGTAACAATGCTGACTTCAGTGGTATTATAAATTGAGAGATGTCAGACCCTACATGTTGTTTCTATGCCTTCCTCTATAACACCATCTTACTATGGGCCAGATCCTAATATTCTTGCTCTCATGGAAAGCAACTTTACTAGGGGCCTGATCCAAAGCCAGTGGAAGTCAATGGCAAGATCACCAGTTATTTCAACTGGTTTTGGATTAGGCCCTAAATGAATAATCCCATTTATGTCAATAAAACTGCTTAAGAGGTGAGATACCACAAAAGGCATTGGAATCTGACTTTGTGTAATGTGTGTGAAAGGTAAAACTAGTTTAATTCCAAGCCTTCAGTTAAATGAAGAGGTTGGCTCTTTAAAAAAAGCCTGAACATTGACTACACTATATGAATTTGCTGTGGTATTCCCTATTCTTGGGCTTGAAAAAACTTTCTATAAAGCAAATACCAAGATGCAGAGTGTGTGTGTGAGAGAGAGATAGACTGTTTTGTAGCAATAAGTGCAAGAAGCAAAAAGATCTTTTTAAAAAAATCAAAATATCAAATGGAAATTTAAAAACTTTTTAAAAAAATTAAAATTAGAACTACTGACTATAGTTCTGCCTCCCTTATGCCTTCCTGTCTCTCATGTTCTGCTTCTCTCATGCCTGCATTTCTGTCTCCTTGCTGTTGCTCCTTAATTGACTCCACCTGAAGTTTAAATCAGCAACAGTTTCAAGGGTGAGTTCTTTGCAATCATGAGTGCTTAGCTAACTGTGTAGCTGTAACAGAAATAAAATGTAGTAGGGGTATACTGCATCTAATAGTAGTTAGCAGCTCTCCTTGCGCTATTTGTTGGGAGTTTTGGGCTTCAGGTGTGATACCTGGTTGTCTTGTGCAGAATTTCAAAGCTAGCCTCTTCCCTGTCACTAGCTTCCTCCTGGCTGCTCTAGGGATGGTCTTTGGGCTCAGAAGCCCATAGATGCCTCCCTTGGTTTTTTAGCTTCTTTGCTAAACTCTGCTTTGCTTTTTGTAAAGCGTTACTTTCAAAAGAAGTTTTCTAGTCCTTACTAGTTTTCAAAATGTAACCCAACTGATAGGGTTGAAAGCTGACTTGGCCGACCTCCAGCTTTTAGCTGAAAGATCAAGCTTTCTTTACTCCATTTTCTGTGGCTTCTGGATCTGGCTTCCTGGTTAGCTATTCCTCTCTCTGTGTATGTGTGTGAAATCTTCATCACTTGCCTGCCACTGAAAGTTGCTTGCCCAGCTGCTGTGGGAGGCTGATCAGTAGCTCAAACATTTTTCTCTCTAATCACTCATTATGCCTTCTGTTTCTTAGCTCCTTCTCATCCTACTGCTTGTGCCCCAGTATTTTTCACTGCAGAGCTGTGTGTACAGTGGAGGAGCCGGGAAGCCAAAAGAGACAGCAAACAGTATAGAGTGGTGATGGCAGCAGGAATCTTCTTCCCTTGGCTAGTGATTTTGGGGGGTGGGGGGAAAAGCAAGGAGGTCAGGACTTTCGGGAAGGCAGAAAATAATGGCAGAGCAGTACAGACAGTAAAAGAGTGGAGGGGTGTGGGATTAGAGCAAGACCTTACAAGCAGATAGGGAAGGAGTCTGAAACACAAACAGAAAAATAGATGCTGCTTGGGTAACACAATGGATAGGGAACTGGCTCCTGAAGGTGCTTGTAGGGTGTGTGAGCAGAATACACTGACTTGCTTATTGTCAGCCCCTGTAAATATGGAAAGTAAAAGATTTTTTTCCCCTATAGGCAAAGAATGTGCCTTTTATACAGATATGTTATCAGGTTTCTTGATTATATAGTGTAATTAAGTCTGATTGAAAGTTTGTTAGAGGATTATTGGCTGGATACAGAATAATTCTGCTTCACCTCTTGTTTCTCTGAGCTCTCAAGCAGTTACACCTTTGCATAGACACTTCAGCATTTCAGTACTTTGGCTTCAAAATTCTAGAGACATTCTGAACCTGATTAACCTCTGCAAATAAATGCAGCATGAGCTGGGCATTTTTCTGAGCCAGGCACCATAGTGGAAGTACTTTTATCTGCTGTGCCAGATAAATTGAGGCTTAGATGTCAGAAAGAATGCAGGACATGGACTGTTCTACAGTGATGCATTTGCTTGCCAGGCTGACAAGAAACTGCATGAAAATGCTTTTGATGTGATCAAGAAAAGGTCTAGTTGAGGCGCTTGGAATACAGAAGATAATGATTCTTAAGAGCATAAGAACTGCTATATTGGATCAGCCTATTGACATCTGATAGTGAACAAAACCAGATTCTTCACTGGAAGGAGCAAGAAATGCTGTAGTGGACAAGTTCCAAAGGAGTAGCCATGTTAGTGTAGCTCAGCAAAACAAACAAGGAATCCTGTGACACTTAAAGACTAACAAATTTATTTATCACAGGTGCTTTTGTGGGAGAAAAATCCCACTTCAAGTTAAGGAATAACCTGTCCATAGGATAAATTCTTCCTGACTCTCATCAGTTAAATAGGTCATGAAGATTTATATCTCTTATAAACATTGCTTATCCTTTCTTATGTAACATGAGATTTTCACTATTTATGTAAACATCCGACAATTCTTCCAACAACAGGTATCTCTCATAGAATCATAGAAGAGTAGAGTTGGAAGTTACCTCAGGAGCTCATCTAGCTTAACCCCCTGCTCAAAGCAGGACCAACCCCAACTAAACCTTCCTAGCCAGGGCTTTGTCCAGTTGGGTCTTAAAAACATCTAAGGATGGAAATTCTACCACCTCCCTAAGTAACCCATTCCAGTGCTTCACCCCCCTGCACTGAAAAAGTTTTCCTGATAGACCTAGATCTCCCCCACTCCAACTTGAGACCATTGCTCCTTGTTCTGCCATCTGACGCCACTTAGAACAGCTTAGTTCGATTCTCTTTCTCACTCTCCAAAGACTGAGAAGGCAATGATATTGCTTGAATTTTTGGTAGATACAAGTCCCTTTGAACAGCTCCTCTATTCTCCTGAGAATTGCTAGGGCTGGTATTGTATTGGATTTGCCAACAAATTATGTAAACAGTATACTTCTGAATGTAAAATTTTTGTGACCTGAATTCCATTTCCACTGATTGTTTTGAGCATTGCTTTTTAACATCCAGGAGAAGTTAGCTGGGAACTGAACAGGGCAAGACTGCTCTAGGAGACTTGTCTCCTCTGACCCCTATTTTACAGCTATTATTATACTGTTCCCCTCTTTGATCCATTTACACTGGCCATTTTCCCATGCAGCTCAAAATAACGATGTTTAAATGAGCAATTTTTGCACTGGGTGAGTTTAAATAACATTTCCTGATGTGTATTCCAAGGGCATGGACATCACATCATTTCATTACAATCATTGCTTTCATACAATGCTCTGTGTGAGGGGGTATAGTGAACAGAATGGCCTGCAACATGTGGGTGATACATAGAGCTCTCTGTATTTTTCAGCCTGCTCTGACAGTGCTGCCTCCCAGCTATCTCAAAGAAAAGAGGAAATTGGGTGGCTAAATGAACACTGTCCCTCTCTGATAGATAAGGCAGTGTAGTCTTGATGGTGCCAGGCTCACTCCTAACTGTGGGACTGCAGGCAACAATAGCTGAAAGCTGATACCTTTTATCTTCAGCTAGCAAGAAGAATCTCTGTCTGTTCCTCTAGGACAATGACCAGGCCACAGCAGTTTGTACCTTTTTAACTCCATAATTCACTATTCACGCTCTCTGGCTCCTAATAAGAAGCTGGAAAACAAGCTACTGCTTGTGCGTAACAAACTTTCATCACTTTCTCTGTTCATTACTGGATTCACTTCAGTGTCCTGGTGCAGGATCTACAAAGCCTTTAATAAAGCAAGCCTGTGTTGTTGCAGGGATCATATCTTTCTCCTTCTGGAATCCACCAGTACAACTATGATCATATGGGACAGTCTGAATAACAGAACCCAGATGTGAACCTGGGGGAACCAGAGGAAGAATCTTTTCAATTGCCAGTCCAAGGCTCTGAAACATCCACCCAGTGGCAATCAGAAAGAATTATGTCCTTATCACCTTCTGATCCTAGTCAATAAAACTTACCCCAAAATACCAGGACAGAAGATGTGATGCTATCTGAAATCTGAATATCCATTTATAATATTAATACCAATTTGACAGAATTGCAATGAATACTATAAGATATGCCATGTGAGGTTTCAAAGAAGATATGAGTTGCTAAATATGATAAGCTTATCAATATGTATGTATCATCTTTGTATTGTAAGTTCTGAATATATATGATTTCTTTATCTAAAACTTGTCATGGGCTACTGGGTGACATCCTCAACAGATTAGCATGAGCACCATTCAGCCGCTTGAGGGCCTGTCTAGGGGAAACAGCTATACAGTGCACCCACAGAGAGAAGCTGGGGGCTATGCCTACAAATCATCAGGCCATGTACAAGGCTAGCTTGACCTATAAGCAAATGAGGCCCTGGCTCAGGGCCTCATTTGCTTAAGGGCAGCCTTGGCGCTGCATTGGAGGGAACCAGCTGGCCCAAAAGCCGGATGCCATGCTCTCGCCCCTCCCAGAACCAGTCACTCTGTGCCCGAGTGCGGAGTGGGCTGGCCTATGGGTTGGGCTCTGCTCTCTCGCCCTGCCTCTGGGCCAGCCCTCCCTGCCCCCAAGGCAGAACAGTTGGCCCAGGGGAGGGGCAAGAGAGCAGAGCTTGGCCTCTGGGCTGGCCCACTCCATGCCTGGGCTGGCTGTTCTGTTGGGGGCAGAGCAAAATCGAAAGCTGGCTCAGGGCATCAGAGCCCCTTGAGCCAGCCCTGCCATGTAGGGACATGCTTGTAGACAGGTTATTGAAGTGTGTTTCCACACCATGTGGTGTAATTTGTGTTTTGGACAAGTCACTTGGCAAAGAATATAAAAGACAGCCTCACCATCTCCATCTGGTCTTTATTCCTGCTTCTTACCTCTGGATCAATTTCTCTGCTGCTGAAGTTTTGAAACAGAGGACTGACAGACCTGTCTAAGTACTGGATGAACTCCAGAGGAACCGGCTATGCCCGTAACCATTCATGTGCTGCTAGGAATCTGGTATTTATGGACTTCGCTGTTATTTGTATGTAACTGATTCCGATTGCTTTGATCATGTAACGTTTCTTACCTTGCTTGTTAGAATTTGGCTGCAAAGGTCTAGGCATGCAAGTGGGAACTGACACATGGTAGTGAAGATTGAGACTGTGTACTTCTACTGAAAAAAAAAAATGAAAAAAGTACTGCAAGGATGTGTGCTTCTGGGTACTCAGATACAGTGTCTGTTCCTGCCTTCCACCAGCAGAGTGTCACCAGGAGCTCAGACAAATTGTGCTCTACCCAGGGATGCTGCTGCCCTGAAGAAAGGGTCGGGGTCGGGACCAGGGCCTGAGCCAGCACCCTGCCCCCTTCTGTGAGGCCCTGCCCCAGAGGCTGATGCAGATCCAGTCCCCCGGGCCCAATCCAGGAACCAGGTTGGGCTCCTCCTGATGGTGGCCCAGGCCCAGATTTGTCCCTGCTGCTGCCAGAGCAGGACTGGAGGCAAGCAGGGCTTCAGCCCTGTGGGCCCAGGGGTAGCAATGCCCCTGGCTCCACCTTTTCTCTTTCCCTCCCTTCTCATGGTTGTAAATCCCATGGTATATAAAGTGTTTTGGTTTCTCTCTGTAAATCCTTGGCATTCAGCATGCTTGCTACAGAAAATTACCATTTTCTAATATAACCTAGTACCATTTAACTAGCCAGTTTCCAACAGATCCCTAACAGTGTCCTTTGCCTATGGGAGGTCACACGAGTCTTGTAGTCACAACCACCATGGGATCTGCCTTAGGGGTATACTCCTCAATCAACTTAGTAATAGCTGTCTAATGGAAAGATCACAAATTGATTTTGTCATCTCACTGATGGAACTCTACCTCTGCTTCAGTCATCTTTGTTTTATCTTATAAAGTGAAGGAGTGAGTCAGCTTTTTTCCCCTGCGTGTTCATAGTCTGATGTTTCTCTGGATCCTCATCTCTCATTGTGTTGAAATGAACAACTCAATTCTGACAGTGGAATCACATTTACAGGGTTCCACAAAAGCAGACATTTCTCCTTATCTGATTCCTGAAGAAGCCAACTGCCCAGGCTTTTTTCACTTGCCCTATCTTGTTCTGGAAAGAGATTTTTCTCCTTCTTTTCCTCTGGTGTGTCTCCTTGGCGTGGGACTGCACAGAGAGCAAGCGTTCAAAGAGATGCAGTAGTTTGTACTGTTTTTTTTTTCCTCCCCTCCCTAGCATGGAAGAAAAACAAAGGGACAATTAAGCAAATAAGGAAAGCACATTTCATGTCATGTATAAAGGAGAATTTGTGGAAATGTCAAACAAAAGCAGTAAAGCAGCCAATATGTTCAAATTTAGAAAACAAGAATTTTACTTAAGAAGTGGAATTAGCCTATGAAATGAAAACATTCTAGCTTGATCTTACCTGAAGAATCTGGTAAACAAAAAAAGTTAATAGACAGGATTAACTTAAATAACTAGTATGATTTTTTGAGTCACATAGACTGCATGCCCTGGCAACTAGGGCACTTTGAGCATGTGGACTGCATTTCCTAGCTGGGTGTGGTCCGGTTTCTGCTCTCACACGGATGTAAAAGCAGTAACTATACTGAAGTCAATGGCATTATACTGGAATGAAAAACAGCATGAAAGTGGATTCTGGCTAGCAATGGGCCCAAGCCGCAAAGCTCAGATCCATGCCCCAATTCTTCTGTGTGTGGCTGGGTCAAAACTGGGGTTTAGGCTTGGCCCATCTTAAGAGGTGAGCTGCCTGAAAAGTAGGGATCCAGAGGCAAATCTGAATGTAAACTCTTGCAAATTTCAGAGATTTGTGGATTCAGAGGTTTGTTTCAAGCCTAATTTCAGTTAAAGATCATGGCAGCTTCAAAAATATGTCATTTCATTCAAACTGATATGGCCTTTGGGCTCTTTATAAAGTTGCCAGTATAGTCCTAAAGTGAACAATTTGTGGGTGCCTGTGAGTTAAAATTGCAGGAGCAAGTCAGCATCTCTACAGCTCTAAACACAACTGAGATCTACCAGGAGCTCCATATTATTTGCTTTCTCTTGTCCACGGTCTGACAATGGTACTATTACACTAGTGTGCTTTTGTAGACTAGCCAAACTTAGCATGTCCCAGGGTAGCTGGTCCCTGTGGATGGACTAAGCACAGTGATTGTAGTTCAGCTAATTAAAGAGAGTAGTAGTGCTGGTGGTGGCAGTGGTGGGTGGGTCTACACTGGGCCTACAATGGGCTGCTAGTAGGTAGGTAAACACTATGGAAGAAGGAATGGAGTTAGCTTCTCTGATTCCAAAGGGCTAGCTGTGCTCGTCTAGTTCAGCAAAACAAAAGGAGGAGTCTTGTGGCACTTTTAAAGAGTAACAAACTTATCTTTTGCCAGAGCTTTTGTGGGCAAAGTCCCGCTTCATCACATGCCAGAATGGAAATAACTTCTCTGGTGGGTACCTGGAGCAAGGGAAGGAACAGAGCAGACTGAGGCTGGAAACAGGAGTACCAAAGATTTCTGGAGCCTGGGACTAAGATGAGTTGACTGTTTTCTGTTTGTTTGTTAACATATCTTAAAACAAACCTCCTTGATTGAGAGACTGGGCATGGCAGTGTGCACTTTGGCAGTGGAAAAGGTGTGGCCTAATGGCAGTATATCACTGAATTAAAGCTATCCTACTATATAAGGCTATGTCTACATCTAACTGCTTAGTTCGAAGTTAGCTTGAACTAACTGCATTTTTTGGTTCAAAGTAACTTTTTGTGTGAACTGAAAAAGCACGGCTAGTTTAACTAAACATTAGTTTGACCTAAAAAACACGGTTAGTTCAAATTAACTGCTACTTCAAACTTATTTGGTTTGAACTATCATGAGTATATCAGCAGTTAGTTTGAACTTACCATTGAACTAACTAATTTGAACCAATCTTTGCTTTGTTTAAACTAAAAAATCTTTTAGTTTCAAACTAGGCAAAGCCTCATGTAGACAAGGAGCAAGTTAGTCTGGATTAAGTCTCCGTAGCCATACTAATTTGCTAGTTTAGACATAGCCTTATCTTCTGATCCATACAGAAATCTGAAAGATCACATTGCAGCAGCAGCATTGAGCAAACTCATTTTGCTTAATTTCAGACTCACTCATATTACGGGATTTGCATTTCTCTTAGGCAACTGTGATGAAAGGTGACTAGGATAAATGGAAGGAAGAATGGAGTGAAGGTGAAAGGTGAAATGGATCAGACAGTGAAGAGAATAAAAACAAATGCACTCAAAAAGGAGTAGAGAGGTAAGAACTAATGAAAGAGATATAAACAGTATTGTAAATTGGTGGTGTCATCCTCCTCCTCCTCTGGGGGTCTAAGCTAAGGGTCTCAAACACACGGCCCATGGGCCGTATGCGGCCCTTAAAGCTATTTGCCTGCAGCCAGCAATGACACTATTGTTAACAGTATTTGCAATATTGTTGTATGAAAAGGTTTCAGCGGTGCGGCCCTCAGGCTCATGCACCCCTCTACTAGTCCTCATGCGGGCCCTCGTGGTGATTTGAGTTTGAGACCATTGGTCTAAGCTAAACTAACAGGTCCTTTCACTTTTACCTATGATTTACCTTTATTTGTAATTTAAATAACAAAGCCCTAAGGAAGCAAAACTGTAGTATGCTTACACACATATGGCTTAGCTGTAAAGCTCCCTTCTGAATTTGACAAGTTCCATTGGGGTAGCTGTATTAGTCTAGTTTGGCAAAACAAACTAGGGAGCCCTGTGATACTTTTAAAGACTAACAAATTTAATGTGTTGGCCTTTATGGGAGAAATCCCACTTTGTCAGATGCTAAAAGATGGAAAACTTAAAGATATGTTTTGGCTTTTTTATTACAAAAAGTGATTGTGTGTCTACGTTCACAACTGAATCCAATATGTTGTTCCATACTGTTTGAATCTAAACTGCTTTGATTTACTGAAATAGTCTGTCCTGATCCTATTACTTGCAATTTCCTGAATTTAATTTTCCTCCCATACTGTAAGTTTTCCATTTTTAAGTGTCTGATGAAGTGAGCTTTCTCCCACAAAAGCTCATTAAGTAAATTAATTTGTTACCCTTTAAAAGGGCTTCTGAATTTGGTTACTTTAGCACTTCTGCCTTTAGGACCTCTAACTTTTCCATCCTCCAACTCTCTCCCTTGCCTGAGAGACTTCTTTTTGGAATCCCTTTTAGCAGAAGTAACGAGAAGTGTGTGATCTAGTTACCAGGGTGAGTCAGCAGGATAGCTCAGCATCCCCTTCCATAGAAGACCTCGTGTCCTGAGGGTCACTTACAAGTATATAAACCATATCAGGCACCTGCTTGTGCCAGCCTGATTTTTGAAGATGAGGAGGTTCTATCTAAAAGGATAATATCTAGCTGGAATTTCTATTTAAATCTATTTGGGGGGGGCATGTTTATTTTTTATTACAAGAAGTTTTGCACACTGCAAGCCCGAAACATATTTCAGATTGTGAATCTTCAAATTTCATAAAATTTGCCCCACCCTCCTGAGAAGCATCTCTTTATACAAAATGTGCAGTGCATTTTAGAAACAGATTTTTTTTAAAAAAAGAAACACAGCATTTATAAGCTTCCTGGTGGGGATGACAGTATCAATTAACAACTCCAAGCACATGATCCTGTGTGTGAGATAGGTAAGGAATCATGATTGCCATTTTACAGAGCTTAAAGTGAAGTAAAGCAGTTGTGACCTCCCCAAGACCACAGAAGTAATTTGACAAAGACAGACACACAGGAGTTTCTGGCTTTCAGTTCTGGGTTCAGGACACTACACAATTGCTCTGTTTTAATCTTGCTGAGGAGTAGATTGCTAGTGATATAAGCTGTGTGGTAGTTGAGAGTGAGAAACTACAGAAGTTTTCTTTGCTTTAATGTTGATTTAAGAATCAAACAAAGGATTTTATTGATTGAACATGAACTATTCTGTTTAAATATTAAACTAAAATCTATTTTCTGATTGTTGAGCCATTACTACAGGAGATGGAAATTTATTTAGTCTTTCATTAAGTTCCCTCATTGCCTGTGCCACAAATTTTCACTTTTCAGCATGATCAATCACCTGCTGTATGAACCATGAGGAATGTTATGTATGCTGGTAGTTATAATTTTTTACACTTAAATGCTAGTGGGTAATGGGAAGCAGCATCACCTGTGGTTAACTCACCGAACTGAGTGTTATGTTAAGAGATCATCCGGGTTCTAGTCCTGTTTGTGCTATAGGCATGTTGGGTAACTTTGGGCAAGTCATTTCTGTCTGTGCCTCAGTTTCATGATCCTTAAAGGGGATATAATTGTAGAGCCTGCATCCTACAAACATTATTAATACTATGCAAAGAATGAAACAGCTCACTTCTTAAGAAATGTTTGACAAACTGGGGCCTATTTTTACATTTCTTGTAGTCATTTTTGCAAGGATTGCCATAGTAAATCTTGCTTTAGGCTCATGGTTGTAAATTTCCCTGACTGCTATTATTTCCCCTCTGCAAGTCCTTTTATGCTTTTCTTTTATAATAGCTACTCTGGTAATGTTAGGTTTCAATGAAAATTCTTGTTAGAATTGGGGAGGGAGGTGTCAATGGTCACATAATATCCCAAATGCACAGAATATTCCATTTAGTGTTCTGTCTCCTAATACATGTGAATCACAGGTCGGTGCACTGTGGCCTGTGAGAGCCTTTCATCCAGGCAGCCCCCTACTGAGCCTGACTGAAGTCTGGCAGATGGTCCCGCCCTGCCCCCTTCCACTATGTGGGCCCAGTTGTGCTCTGCCATGAGGAAGGCGACTGCTCCCTTTCCTGCCCCCAGCCCATCCTTTTTCCCCTGCCACTTTCTCATCATGTGCAGCAATGGCATCTTTGTTGGCTTAGGGCATGGCCATTGTGCACCACCCTTTCACACTGCATGGACCCAGCAGCAGTGCCCAGGCCAGAGTGCGGTGACCGCTGTGCCCCCCCCCCCCCGGCTTGGTGACACCCTAGCTGGAGTGTTATGGCTGTTCACCCCCTCTCTGGCCTGCCTAGCCCCCAATGTGGCCCTCAGGCCAAAAAGTTCTGCCCCCCTGGTGGGCATGCTGAACATTACTGCAAATGAAATTTGAACATTGTTCCATGGCAGAAATTCAATCTGGGAGTGCTTTTTTTGTTTTTGTTTTTAAAAAAGTGCAAGTACACTCCTTTCACCTCCTGATCTCACCCACCTAGCTGGGCAGCAGGACCAGCAAAAAATGGTGCCAGTACTCCATATCCCTGTGCACCATCACACAAAAAGCACTGCAAACTTGTGAACTGAAAGGGAGCCTTTACCTGGTGAACTCAGCTGGGGCTGTGTCAAGCTTTTCTTAATTGCAGCCTTCTCTCTATCTCACACAAGAAGGAAATATAACAACCAGTGAGGGACAAGCCAAGCCATCCAATGGCAAATTATCAGTCATGGCCCCTGTTTTTTATGAGCGTAATTGGTTGAATTTTAAAAATGGGATATGGTCATCTTAGACCCCCACTTGTTTTGGTAGGGTATCAGCCAGGATGACTCACTGTCTAATATGTTGGATCAAAATGGGGGAAGCCCCATCTATCAGTTGTGCAGTTGAAAGTAGGTGTGCAAAGTAAAGCGCTGGAGAATAAAAATTTGATTTAATTTTGCTTGCATTTAACCAAAAATATTGTGGTAGGTGAGAAAACACTGAACTTAGGAATGTGTATTTATTATATGCTGGGCTGCATTGATACTTTATGCTCCCCTAGGCACAACTCCTTAAGGGCTCCCACTGTGTAAAGCTGTTCTTCATATTTTCGGGGTGGGGGTGGGGGGGACAAGAGGAATGAGTCAGCCAGCTCTGGGTGGGGATAATATGCTCACTCCTGGCCTCAGGCTTCCAGCGTGGTCAGGAGGCAGGGCCTTAGGGGAAAGAGAAGGACCAGAGCTCTGGAGGGAGAAAGAAGGCCAGGGGTTGGAGGTGGCAGTGTTCTGCTGCTCATGCAGGGCCCCCAAATGTGCCAGGGCCTACTGTGCCTAACTGGAAATCTGGCCCTGTTTATAGGCTAGTGCTACATATATGTAACTTTAGCTCCCTTGTGCCCAGCATGAGGTCTGCTCCGGTCAAGAAAAAGCATAGGCAAGAATACAGCAGGGGAGCTCCATTCTATCCCAGCAACACCATTTCCAAATCCCCCAATGTTAACACATGCACAGTAGAACAGTATAGTCAATACAGAAAGAGGACATAGTTATTCATAGAGGGATGCATGGAGAAAAACAACAAGGGGTAGTCAGAGGGAGCAGGAAACCTGGGTTACACCAACACAAGCTCACAGGCCCAGTGGTACGCCAGTCTGAAAGTACAGACCCTGAGCAATGCATCTGCACTTATTGTTTAGGAGTCTTGGGCAAAGTTCCTGTCACAGGTGAATTTTGAGTAGTCTTCAGCACAATAAACTATCCCCAGTAAACCCCTCTGGTGCCCTCTTCAGGGTTCTGAAAACCAAAACAGAGCAACAACCACCCTTCTCACATGCCCCCTTAGCTAGCTACAACAACCCTCCTTATTCTTAATGCAAGGTCCAAAGTCCCACTACTCCTGGCCCCACATAGCTCTGGGTGACTCTTGAGTCTATCCCCAGTTTGTCCTTCTCACATGATTTCTCCTGGGCATGGTGTTCCTCATACCTCCTGTCCTTAGGTGTCCCCAGTTGGCTGCTCTGTCCCTCCTAGGCTTTAGCACTTGGCAGGTTCTTTGCTGCTTCAGGCTGTGAGGGCCTGCTTGCTGTAGTTATTCCATCTGGAGTGCCAGATAGTCATACCCTCTCTCCATGCTTCCTCTTTATCCCCCCAAACAGTGCTTCGTCTTCCTGAATCAATCAGCACGTTCTCCCTGATCCAGATGAAAATTTAAAGGGCCACGTTCTTTGATCCTCAAAGGGGTTACATGTATTCTGTATTAGTCGTGAACGTGGTGGATGTTTCACTGAATCTTGAATAACTTCTTGGGTGCTGAGAGAGAGTGAATCAATTCTTCTGTTGACTATCCACTGTCAGCAAATCAATGCGACAAGTTTTCTTTTGTTTTTAAATGTTGCAAATTAGCAAAGCATTATATACCTCATTATGGACAGACCATAGGAATATGGTGATGAAAAGCTGGCTAATTACTTATGTTCAAACACACCACTTCCTACAATTGGATGGGATAACAAAATTAATCAAGCAAACATGTTGAATCAACCCTCAAAGGTCAAGGAAAAATAAGTAGGATCTGTGTGAAACTCTGATCATCTAAGAAAAGCAGACCATGCAAATTAATGCCTGCAACTTGGCACTTTGTCAGCAGTTTGCAGGATTTTAACAATCATGTGCGTATGTCTACACAGGTGTGTTAAACCTTCCATCCATAAGTATCTGATGGTGGGAGCTGGGAAGGAGGGTGAAGAAGGCATCTAGACTCTTTAAAGGTTACAAGGAACAACCTTACCAAAATGACAGTAGGCGCTGTTGTCAACCTCTTTTTCCTCCTTTTCCCTCTGAACTATGCAGCAAGGGGCAGCATGAAAGAGTGATTGGTTGGCAGGTTATGTGTGTAAATTTCAGCTACTCTCAAACCCATGTTAGATGAAATGAGTTTTTAGGCTAACATGCTTCAATACTTTTCCACTATTACTCAAGAACTGGCTGCTGGCTTATTTTGATTAGACAGAAAACACTGTGGATTTTGGTAAGTTTTAAAATTATATATCTTGCACGTATAATTTTGCATCCTTTCTCAGTAGGATCTCTGCTAATGCAGAGGACTTCTATTTTGTCACAAAGATAGCCTTACAAAAGTCAAGTTACCATAACAACCAAATGCAATTGTTAAGTCCAGAAACTTTACTTTTCTACTAATCTGGGGGTCTTGGAATTTTTTTAACCTCACAAGACAGATAAAATAAATGGATACATAGGTTGATGCACACGTCAAGGATGGACAGATCTCAAAAGATTCACAGTTTGGGTACATTCTGGAGAAATGTCCAAAACTTTGCATACATGTTTGTCCAAACCCTTTGCATTTGCAAGTTTGGCTGGAAAAGAAATGAGAGGAAGAAATGTCTTCATCTGTTCATGTACAAAATGTTCTCTTTATCTCTCTCTCTCTCCCCCCGCCCTTCATATACCTTCTGGGAAACTTCTTAATAATGCTAGCTAGTGACATACCAGCTTATAGTTTATCATCTCGTTTGGGAATACTAATGTTCTTGGACTTTGTGCATTACAACCTCACGGCCAGTACTCTCCACAGCCTTGCTCTTTGTGTGATCATTTATGTCACTGCAAAGTAGGAGTAAAATGCTATCAAAACAGAAAGGTAGCTCTTAATGTCTACTTTGCATAAAGGTGATTACTTAAGGAGCAAGGCAGTGGAGAATTACATTTGAGAGTGCAATATATTTATTGTCTTATGATACAACAAGCCTGTCCAACTTTGTGTGCTATATGTATCTATATTTATTATTCTGATTGCTTTTTCTGATAAATTCTCATTCATGAATTATACTCACACAAAAGTCATGTGTGGTTGGCTTTTTAAATTCTGTAACTTTAGAAACATGATGTCATGCTAAAACACAAAAGGAAGGAAAATACAAATTTTATACATTAGGGTTTCATGATGGCTGAGCAGAGGAAACCCATAAAGTTTGGAACTTTTCTGTAATCTACAGAAGGAACTGTGAGGTAACTTAAAGACAAAGCTGTTCAAATTTCAGGGTGCTCAGTGCCGTATAGTTGCTTTAGATTCAGTTGTTGGCAGAATCTGACTATGGAGCAAGTATAATTGGCTGCTAGCTTTGGGGGGAAATGCTTCAATAGCACAGAGCCAGTGTATCAGCTTCCACAGGGGCTTTACTTTTCTGCTGGAATGGCCTAGAATCAGAGGAATTACACATGAAGAATTTTTCCCCTGGCTTCCTACAACCTTTCCTCTGTGCTCCTTGGCCATAACAAAGAATCTGATCCTATAATGCAAATATGAGAAAACACCGTATGGAATGACTTCTCAGCTTATTCCTAATGTGTTTACTAAGCAATATGTTAGCTTCAGTGTTCAATCTTTTTTTTTGTCTTGAAGAGATACCATTGGTTGCATTGATAAATAGTCAAACAAAATACCATAAAGGGGGGGGGGGGGAGCCAAACAAATCACACATAACCCCCCCCCACATCCCATCTGTTCAGCTCAAGGAAATTATTACAGTGTGGGCTCAACTCAAAGTGCTGCTAAAAGAAAACAAGCTGGTACAAGCTATTAAGAAAATAACCCTATTTTGATTATGAGTCAAAAGTTAAAAAGAGCACTGCTCAGAAGAAGAATCCTCCTCCCCAAACCTCTAGTTAGGGCACTCACATGTTTTAGAAACAAAGTTGGTATTTCCTTGGGATTTTTCTTTTTAAATCTTTCTGAGGAAATCTGTCAGAAGTTTAGATGGAGAGTATTCTTGTGCATGCCATAATGATTAGATTGGAAGAAGCTGAAGGCAGCAGGAGTGAAAACTTTGGGGAAAACTGTCTGGAGAGGTGGAGCACACTGAGATCAGTACACCGCACAGAAGTGATGGTATTCATGTTTCCTCTGAAATTCCATACTGTGTGTGTTAGTCTTTTGGTGCATGACAGAACATCAGAAGTATCAGAACAGGGCCCTGATCCTGTAAACTGATCTGTCAGGTGGACCACTGCATCTTTGCAGTGCTCTGATGTAGTCCGTGACTTAGATCTGCCCATACAGATTAGTTTGCAGGAGTACAGCTCTAAGGTCCCAATCCTGTAAAGAGTTGTGCACCCTTAGATTCCATTCAAGTAACAAGACTGAGGGTACTCAGCATCTTGCAGTATTTGATCCTTGATTTTCATTCCAGAGTAAAGGTAATTGTTACCATGTTAATTCTAAGGCCTAGTCTCCAAGCCTAACATCTGTGCTTTTATATTGCTCTTGTGAGCATGGTTAGTCACATCTGCACATCTGTGCTGTTTCTGCCATGACCATGTTTTGGCTGTGTGTTGGTTACACCTGTAACCTTCCATCATTTGAACCTATCCATCTAGTGAGCACACTTAAAAGTTCATTGTGGTACTACAGATGCTGGTGGGACTGGTTCAGAGTTATTTCCTTGGCTTAACTTAAGGAACATTGAAGGAACTGGGAGTATCACTAGAACAGGAATGAGTTTAGAATCATAGAAACTGGAAGGGACCATGAGAGGTCATCGAGTCCAGACTCCTGCACTCGTGCCAGGAACAAGTACTCTCTTAAACCATCCCTGACAGGTGCTTGTCTAACCTGCTCTTATACACTTCCGCTGAAGGAGATTCCACAACCTGCCTAGGCAACTTATTGTGGTGGTTAATCACCCTGATAGTTAAGCATGTTTTCCTACTGTCCAAACTAAACCTCCCTTCCCGTATTTTAAGCCCATTGCTTCTTGTTCTATCACCGGCACTTAAGGAGAACAATTTTTCTTCCTCCTCCCCATGACAACCTTTTAGGTACTTGAAAACTGTTACCATATCCTCTCTCAGTCTCCTGTTTTCCAGACTAAATAAATCCTACTTCCTTCATCTTTCTTCATAAATCAGGTGTTCCAGACCTCTAATCATTTGAATTGTTCTTCTCTAGACTTTTTCCACTTCGTCCATATCTTTCCTGAAACAAGGTGCCCAGAACTGGACACAACACTCTGGTTGAGGCCTAATGAGGGCTGAGTAGAGTGGAAGAATTATTTCTCATGCCTTTCTTACAATACTCCTATTAATACACCCCAGAATGGTGGTTGCTTCTTTTTTGCAACAGTGTTGCACTGTTGACTCATATTTAGCTTGTGGTCCGCTATGACACCAGATCCCTTTCCGCAGTACTTCTTCCTAGGTAGTCATTGCTCATTTTGTGTATGTGCAATGGATTGTTCTCTCCTAAGTGGAGTACTTTGCACTTGTCTTTATTGAATTTCATTCTGTTTATCTCAGACCATTTCATAAGTTTGTCCAAATCATTATGAATTGTGATCCTATCCTCCAAATGGCTTGTAGCCAGTGTTCCCTCTAACTTTTCGTAAGCTGTGTGTGCAAATTTTTTCTTTTATGCACATTTTTGGAACTAGTGTTCAAATCTGTGCACATGCCAGTGATTGTGGTCAAACTTGTGAGTGCAACGAAGTAAATGTGTATGATGCAAATAATACCTACATTTTATTTTGATATGGTGATGGAAATGATTTTATAAATTACAAAGCCTTATTTGAAACATGCTATTTGAAATTACCTACTTAAAGTAGCATAAAAGTATTAGCACTGTTGAATTTTTTTGTGTATACTTTTTGTTGTGTACGCAGGTTTCACCACCTGTGTACGCATGCACACGTGCATAGCTCAGAGAGAACATAGCTTGCAACCCCTCCCAGCTTGGTATCATTGGCAAACTTTATAAGTGTACTCTCTGTGCCATCATCTAAATCATTGATGAACATATTAAACAGAACTGGACCCAGAACCAATCCCTGTGGGACCCCACTCATTATGCCCTTCCAGCATATGAACCATTGATCACTCCCAGAAAGTAGCTGTTATCCAACCAATTTTTCACCCATCTCATAGTAGCTCCGTCCAGGTTGTACCTCCCTCGTTTGTTATGGAGAAGGTGATATGAGACTGTATCAAAAGTCTTACTAAATTCTAGATCAGGTGTGGCCAAACTGTGGCTCTGGAGCCTCGTGTGGCTTGCGGAAGAGCATCAGCAAATCAGTTTAGTAGGTAAAAGTATATGGCTATATGCTCAGTGCGGCTCTTGAAGGTTTAATAATCACCTTGTGTGGCTCCTGAGTTTCCTAAGTTTGTTCACCCCTGTTCTAGATACACCACATCTACCACCTCCTGTCTATTCACAAGGCTTGTTACCCAAAGTCTTCCTGTCATGCATGGGACCCAAGTACCCATGTATGACAGGAAGAGATTTGGATCAAAGAAAACCAGACTAATGGTATGTCTACACCGATGTCAGCAAATTTACCATTGTCTGATCAATTTTTTGGGGTTGATTAAGTGGTTAGTAAAGACACAAACAGTCATTCTGGAAATCAGTGTAACAAAACTACCCTCTTAGGTGGCGTAAGGCGGCACTGACAGGAACACGTTACCCATTGGTGCAGAACAGTGAAGATGGTGCACTAAAAGGGAGTTATGAAGTCAATGGGAATTACAGAAGCTACTCTGTGTAGCTTGTGTAAATCCTGTTGACTGCCACCAAATTCTGCTGGCAGTATAGAACATACAACAAAACAAGCAATGTGCAAGAATGCAATTGACTACTCTCCTCCAATATTTTGAATTTTCATGCACCCAAATCCTTCCTGGATCTCAATGGCTATGTCTCCACCTAAAACCTTAGTTCAGGCTTGCTTAGTCTGAACTAAGTAGTTTGAAGTGAGTTCAAACAAAACATGCTTTTTCAGTTTGAACTAGCTGCACTTTTTTTACTTTGAACTAACTTTTTAGTTTGAACTAAAAAAAGCAGCAAGTTCAAAGTAAAAAGTTAGTTTGAATGAAAAAATGCATTTAGTTTGAACTAACCACTAGTTCAAACTTATTTTGTTCAAACTAGCATGTCTTCATTGTGGTAGTTGGAACTAAACATGCAAATTAATTCAAACTAAGCAGTTAGTTCAGACTAACCAGCCGAACTAACTAGTTTGAACTAAGCTTTTAGCTAAGCTAAAATTTTTTTAGTTCAAGCTAGACAAAGCCTAGTATAGAAAGGGTTCAGATTAGTTTGAATTAAGGCTCCTTAATTGAAACTGATTTGCTAGTGTAGACATAGCTAATGGGACCAGAGTCAGAAATTCTGGGATACCATGAGGAAAGCGGTTCTTATTGTATTTCCAGCTTAACCAGAAGCTGGATGCATTAGATATCTTTTATGAGAGCCTGTGCCTGGGAGATCTTGAACTCCATTGTGCAGATTGTGAGATAGGGCTTAGGTAAAAGTTGAATAAATATTCTAATAGTTGGGTGCCACTCCACATGAAATCTCATTGTTCTACTTGCAGTATCCCTAGTGTATGTGGAGGCCAGGTTTTCCAGAGGACTCGGCTTCTATTTAGGCATCTACGTGAAAAGCCAGATTTTTCAAAACTGCTCAACACACAGGATAGTGATCTTCTGAAAATCTGATCAGTGATTTGGTGCAAAAATGGGAGCTGAGCTCTTTTGAAAATCTGACCTTTAATATATGTTTTGAAAACACAGGGAATACTAACTTAGTTTTTGCTCAGTCCTTGTACTTCAGGCAAAACTTCCAGTGGGGGCTTCTCTATACTTTAAAATGCTACAGCTGCAATATTGTAGTGCTTCTGTGAAGACAGTACCTATACCAACAGGAGGGGTTCTCCCATCAGTGTAATTAATCTTCCCAAAAGCAGTAGCCAGAGTGACAGTAGAATTCTCTCATCAACCTAGTGCTGTCTATACCAGGAGTTGTTTGTTTAACTGTATCTCTTTCAGGGGTGTAGATTTTTCACGGCCTTGAATAACATAGTGATACCAACCTAATTTGCAAGTGTGGGCTGGGTTTGAGAGTAAGGACTAAGCCAAAGCTTGGTAAGATCTTCAGAATTTTGGCTTGATATCCCCTTTTGGGAGAAAAAAGAAGCATAATACTTTGAGAAATGGGTTAGCTACCTAAAGGTTCCATTTACAGCTTTATTGATAAAGAAAAGAGACATGGAAGATAAGATGTATATTTTTGCTATTACCAAGCACTCTCGAATACTTTCAGTATGCTAGGTGCAATGGTATATTAAGCCAAATTGTAATTCTATGTTTGTCATTTTTGGCTTCGGGAAGGAGATGTTTTAGCATTAACTTGTTTGCATTATCTTCTGTTTCTGATCAGCTTTACAGAAATCTCCTTTCTCTCCATTCTCTTCCAGCTCAGGAGTTGAGGGTGCTTAGCCTCTTTCAGTATGACTGAGCCCCAGATGGTTCAATAGAACTAGAGGTATGTATAGAAGGAGAATACCTGTCTGTCTATCCAGATTTTTACATTGGTGCCCACCTTTGTCATCTCAGAACACATTTGAGAATCTGTAGACCTATCAGAATGGAATTTTCTTAAAGCATCAGATGTTGTTTTCCCCACCAGTTAAAAAATAAGGTAATTCTCCCTCATGCCCCCTAAAAGAAAGAAATCAAATTGTTCTGACTTTTTTAGCTCTGGTCAGTCATTAAAAAAGATGGTGTTCTCAAGCTAATTAAAAAAGTCTAGCAAAAGAATAGACTGCAGATTTGTACAGGATGTATAATTAACCTTAAGTGAGTGTGGTAGAGAAACAGCAAATTAACAAACCAGTGGCCATTGTTCAGTTTCTGTGCTCAGCTCTCCACTCACTATTAATCAGACCAATTGTTACATGCTTTGGGATGTTTAACTGACTTGCAGTATCAGCACAAACCAGAATCTCACTGAGGAGATCACACTGTTTCAGAAAGCACCTGAAAGAATTTATAGCTTGTAAATTACAAAAGCAGCTTTAATTAGTCCCAAGAGGCAGTTACATAAGAAACACCGAGAACATTGTCTAGTCATAGCTTCTTCCTTCTCGCAATTTTTATATGATATTCTCTTAATGAATGTTCTTTAGCAACTGGAACGGAGAGACCCTATGGCTAATAGTACTCCTGAGCAAACAGTGTTCTGGATATGCAATCCTGCAAATGTTCACTGTAATTTAAATATTACAGTCACTAAGGAAACTCTTTAACCACTCCCCAAAATGGGTGGTTTGCTAACCAGACTTATCCATCATGGCCGGATCTTTGCATCTGTCATAATAATGCTCTTTAAAAATGTATGTGAGGTTTTCAAGATATCTTTTTTTCCCCCCCATGTTCCCACCCCCAAATTCTAGGTGTGTAATCTTCTTTGTGCTCCTCTCTACAGGATCTGATCCTGCACCTCTGACAACAATCAGAGATTTGCCATTGATTTTAATGAAAACAGGTTTGAGATTTTAATGATGAATCAGTGCCCTATGGGGGGTAGGGGGGAGAAGAAACACTTAAAAAAATAATTTCTAGATCTCATCATCCCTATTTTAATTTTAGCCATATTTCATTATGTAGAGTGGCAGTGGCTTGATAGGAAATGAACAAACAAAATACAGGGAAACTGAATATGCAGATTTTACTCAAGTGAATATCTCATTGAAGTAAATAGGATTACTTGCATGAGCAAGGATCATAGGACTAGGGCCAGTTGACTGTGCTGAATTCCTATGACTTCTGATGACACTGAAGTAAAATTAATTGTAGCTTTGGAATGCGGACAGACTTCTTGCATCCATTGTGGGTGACGAAAGGTGTTGGTTAATTTACTGGCCTGGCTATGTTTTGAATAACCGGTCATTATTAGCAACCTTATTGCCTGTGACAATTATCCAAGGTTTATACAGGCAGTTTCCATTAAATATTACTAGTTGTCTTTTAAAGATCCTGGGCTGATACACATGGGCTATGTTTATACTAGCAAGTTAGTTCTAATTAAGGAGGCTTAATTCAAACTAACTTTTTACCTGTCCACATCAGGCTTTCATTAGTTCGAACTAAGGAATTCCTTAGTTCAAACTAATGAATGTTTAGTTCAAACTTGTAACTACCGCTGGTTAGTTTGAACTAAGAACTTAGTTCAAGCGTTAGTTCAAATTAATTACAGTGGAGACCAGGACAAATTCTTAGTTCAGACTTAATAATTTCGAACTAAGGGTAGTTAGCTCAAATTAACAAAGTGGACTAATCTGAGCTAATGTTAGTTTGAAATAGTCCACGTTGTTAATTCGAACTAATAAGTTCGAAGTTAGTTCAAACTAACAAATTTGAACTACTTGTGCCTAATGTAGACGTAGCCATAGTGTACAATATCACACCTTGGTATGCTCAGGTGTCAAAGACATAGCTTCCCAGTGCCTCTCCCATTATGTGCAAATGCAGCCCATAATATATTTTTACATTTTTCATTTCTTAGATTAATGTGCAGTTTCTCAATATCCTAATCCTAAAGCCATTGCTATAAAATGTGGATGCATAAAGCTTGGCACCACAGCTCAGGTACTCAAACTTCCATTGATTTAATGGGAGTCAGGTGTTTAAATACTTTGAGGGTCTGCTCCTAACTGAATGATGTAATTTTCAGTAGTACTGAAGAAACCTGAGTGATTATGGAAGTCAGTGGGTGCTTACTAGGTATTTATGTGGTTATTAAGCACCCAAGTATGAAAAGTCTGACCTTGCATAGCTTTTTATGTCTCTTCTATTTATTTTACTTAATGGTGGTTTTTTTTTGTTTGTTTGTTTTTTGCTAAGACCCTTACAGAAATGAAATTGGATTGGTTTTACAGGTGACACAACTGTAGAGAGTCAGGGAGAAAGGCAGGAAAGGGGGGGAAAAAGAGGTGGGATGGGAGCTGTGAATTAGGGAGAATTACATGCCAGTGACGGATAATAAAATGACTAACAGGATTGTTTTGTGTTTAATTTTTGTTTTCTATCATGAATTAAATAATTAAGGAGCTGTCTAAAATCAAGAAATTTGTCTTTGTTCTAAGTTGTACTAGCTGGAATTTTATCAGCAGCTAATCTAATAGTACAATTCCTGACCATCATTCACTGTTAACGTTTAAAAAGACAAATCAGATATTCAAAAAGGATACTTGTACAACTGAACTGCTCCCCATTCCCTTCCTGCCTCCCGTGACCTTTATGAATAAACTAGTTTCTGACAAGCACAGTACAGATTTGCCTTGAAAGTCAGATCCCTTTTTAAAGTGCTGAACACCATCCATTCCCACTGACTTTGTGAGTCTAGAAATGCTCAGGATCACTTCACACAAAGGGTGGTATGATGATAAGAAAGCAGCAGGTAATAATGGTACATTCATCAATTGTCACTTTGCTGCAACAATAGATCTGTTAGAAACAGAACAATTGTCTTTGCTGACGATTTCGTAAATGGGAAATAACAAAGTATTATCAGAGTATCTGTGTTTTATATTATAATAGACAATAAATGTTTCATATTGATATTTATTTGTCCATTAATGCAACAGAAGATTTAACTATCAGCAAGAAACCATTACCCTTTGACAAAATTCTAGTCCTAGGACATTAGTCCTCACTCTGTTATATACTGGTATTCATCTTACTAACAGTATCGTAAAAATTAATTAGAACAAGCTTCTGTAAAACAATGAATACCACAGAAGATCAGCTCTCTCTTAAGCCCATGTCAATAAGTGGTGGATTTTGCACCCAGAGAGAGGCATTCCCCAGTACAGTAGCTTTACAATAACTTCATAGCACCAACCAGAGTTCACAGATTGTACTCATAGTAGACACAACACTCACATTGACTAAGTCAGAATTATTTAGACCTATAGTACAGTCTATGGCTTGCAGCTATCAACAAAAGGAAATTCATCAGTAGGATGCTAATTCTCAAATATCTCCATTCTACAGTCTCATTAATTCTTTCCTACACTTTGTTCTGGAAGAACAACATTACCAGTTCAGGCCATGGACCATTAGCTCTGCCCTTATTGTCACAAACATTAACTAAGAGCAATTCTCAGATGGGGATGGGAGTCCACGTTTATCCCTTCTTGGGGGAACATCACACCCAAGTCTCATGTAGAATATGAGCTGCCATTTTGGGATCTAGGTTTCAGTTTCACATGTAATCCTGTTCTCCACAGTTTGGGAGAACTGCAGAAGCAGCCACTCATCCCCTGGTGAAAGACAGAAGGGAATGCTGCATAGTGGCCAACTCTGTCTGATCAAACAGCACTTAAAAATAGATCAGCTTCTCAGTACTGTTTTGATAGGTTCAGGAGAGAACCATATTTACCTGTCTTGAGTTGGTATTTTATTTTATGCTGTACTGGCATTAGCTTGTATTATGTGGCTCTAAAGAGGGAATAATTGGAAAAAAATTGGGGTAAATCCTAAAGTATTCCCCAGTTTAGTAATTTTTTTTCCCAAGCTCTTTGGTTCAGTTCTACAAGATAGTTTATCAGTCATCTTTTGCTACCATTAGTAACCTTTGCCTGGAGGGTGGAAATTGATAGTGCCCACCATTTCATAGATTGAATTTCACAACTGTTATTGTCCTGTCATGTGGTCCAGTGTGGGTATTTGACTGGATTATTTTCTGCCAGCCAACCAGCTGATCTGTCACTTAGCACTAGGGGAGTACCAGCAGTCAGTGGTGATGACCTTATAGTAGTCATACTAATAATGGTAGGGAACATGACAAAGATAAGGAGTTAATTGTGAGAGATATTAGAGATGCCTTCAGAACTCTACAGAAAGACACAAACTGCTTTAGACCTTCCAGTATATTAACCAATGAATTTAATGGTCAATGTGCTTAGAATAACTCAACTGAAGAATTGAGACAATTGTCACTACCCTACATAGATGCATTTACTGTACCTTTTATCTCTAAGGCAACTTTTCCTGTGAGAAATGACTTTTTTTTCTGAGCTGCATACAGCTGCCATTTATTCAGTGGATGTAGGAGCCTGGACGGTTTGACCTCAGAGAGGAGGGATGTAATTTTGACAGGCCTCTCTTCTCATTTGAAGATAGAGTGTAGGATAGTTGTTTTGGGCCTAAGAAAGATCATGTGGTTGATTGTGAATGGGAGGGACAAAAGATGCAAAAAAAAAAGATGGTAGTGGCACAAATGGGAATCATGGAGAGCCTACAGAAAGGACAGGAATTAGTCAAAAAGCGAATGGAATAAAGCGGAGGGGAGAACTGGATGGAAGAAAGATAAGTGATTGTCCAAAAGGGAATAGAGCCTGGCAAAAAGGGAGGTGAGAGGGTGATGAGACGGGTTTGTTTAAGGTCAATAGCAGTGAGGGAAGAGAAAACAGAGAGGGGAGCAAGAGACTAACTTCATCATTCAGGCAGAAAAAGCTGTGGCCAAATATTAGGGCCAGCAAAATTATTTGTAATTCGGTAGTTGAGAATGAAGGTGGGCTGGGAGAGTTGATATTTACCAATTAAGTTGCAACAAACAAGGGAGGTGTCATTGTACTCAAAATGAGCATTCAAGCTCACTGTAAATTGGAGGGAAGTACTCAGAAAGAAAAATGTTTATAATAATATCTCTCTGAATCATGAGCAATGTTCTTGTATGTCTCTCCTACACTATTCAGGGCTACCAGTGCTTCACTTGCCTGTCTGTTGAGGGTTGCTTCCCTCCTTTTCACGTCTTCACTGTGATCTTTATTTAGGGAACCCCCCCCCCTTAATTCTAAAATTAATAGGTGTTTTGCTTGAGCAATGACTTGTTTTGGAGTCACAGTGCTACTTTTTTAGGGTTCGTCTACCCAGCAGTGTAATCCTGGGCTCAAGCCAAACTCCCCTTGAGCACAAACCAATTGTGCTAACAGAACTGGAGGGTCCAAGATCATGTTAAGATGGGACTTACCATCCCAGTTCTATTCCTTTCCTGTGTGCACAAAGACCCACTTGAATTCAGGTCCTGGAAGTCCTCCAGATGTATTCCAGAGTTCTTAGTTGCAGAAGAGCAGAGCTGCAGGCAGCCAGTGCAGAGGCTGGAAGTTCCATTATTGCCTAGCCTGGTGCGCTCCCTCTTTCTTCTCCAATTCTTCTTCACTTCTGGGTGGAGGTTGCCTGGATCATTAAGCAAAGCTGATAGGCAGGAGACGGCCTACCTGCCAACCAGGCTGAGCTGGGAGCTCCACTGCTCCCCCTCCCTGCATAGTAACACTAGGTCCTGCTCCACTTTGTCTCTTACTCCTAGGTCCCCTGCCCTTCCTGGGGCTGCATGTGCAGCGGAGGTGCTTCAGTTGCATGTACTGTGAGGGTGATGAGTAGGAGCCAGCCCCAAAATTTCCCTCTCGCCTTCCAGGGATCCCTTACCTCTGCTTCCTGGAGTATGGCCAGTGTAGGTAGAGAGGATACTAGGGGTGCTGGAGCACATTGCACCCTAACCCCTGGGCCTGATGCACTTCACTGTTCTGCAGCCAGAAGCAGCCTGGTTGGTGTCCGTGTGTGTGTGGGGGGGGGCATGTTTCCTCTGAAACCTACATTTTGTGTCAAACTTCAAAACCAACAGACCAAAATAAATAAAAAGCCAAGCAAACAAAAACATTGTCCTCAAACAGCCCCAAATAAATTCCAGAATCTCTTATTTTCATGTTAATAGTCTGACAGCATGGGAGATGGGTGTCCTAAATGTCCTCAGAAGAGGTGCACATGGGCACTGTCCTGCCTCTGTGACTCAGCCAAGAAGTAGAGAGTCCAGTTCTCAGATTAGATGATTGTTCAGTGTAAAGCCTTCTCTAGCTGCTGTCATTCTACTGAGGTGGCCACCGAAGGAGCAGATTAAGCTGTTTAGGTGCTCTCATGCTCCTTATGGGCAACTGAGTCCCATCAAGAGCACTGCTACAGTTAGGAAATGGTGGGCAGTAGAGTTTTCCCACAGTGCAATACATTCATAGGGCTGATGTGTCAGTGGGAGGTGGATGGGGAGAAGGAGTAACATTAGGCATTCTGGGATAGGATTACTTTGACTCAGGTTTGTGCGCTACAGTGGGGACTCCAGAGGCCTAGGTATGAGCATGGGTTAGAGAATTCTAAGGGTGAAAATGCAATGTAGACATTCAAGCTCAGGTTCCTTGATGCTGGTCAGCTGACTCGAGTCTTACTAATCCTAGGCTTAAATAGCTGTGTAGGCATATACTTAGTCAAGAACTACAGATCCATCATTCATCAGGTAGTCAATTGAGATAGTCACTTGAATTTTGCTCTACCTACTTTTTTTTTTAAAGACACTTGATAGTAAATTGTAATGTCTTCATCCATTCAGCAGCACCAGGGTCAGTTTTGTAATGTGTTTTGAAACCTACTAGTGAGAAGCACTTGCATAAGAACACTAGATACTATTTGTACATCAAACATAGCATAATTTACTTCAGTTGAATCGTACTCCCAACATTAAGAATTCTCATTCACATTTGTTTCACATAACAGATTTGCACCGAATTTTGTTGGCAATGGGTGAAAAACTGAAATTTAAATGTTAGCCATTTCTAAATTTGGACTCAATTGAAAATGGCAGGTGATCAAACTGTAGTTACAAATATTAAAGTATTTTTAAAGTAAAAATCATATGCATAAGGGGAGCCATGCAGGTGTCTTTTTGCTGAGTTGCATCACAACTTGCAAAACTTTTCAGAATTCTTGGATAGTTTTAAGATCCTGTGCATCTTTTCCCCCTCTTTCCATTTGGATGCATCAGTCTCTGCCACTCTTTACATGTGATGTAGTCATCATTACTTTGCCCTTTGATGAACATTTCAGCTGTGCCACTGGCATCTAAATACATTTCAAAATTCAGTTTGACTGTTCCTAGTCTCTATCAAATTTCTTTTAAAAATGAGACCCTGTTAGGAGTCTGGTGTTCACCTGCTAATTTACAACATCACATGGTGGATGGTCATTCCCAACTCCATTATGAACAAACATTTTGACATGCTTTCCTGACTTTACTTACCCTCTTTTGCAGCTGTGAACACTTACCAGTAAATAACAGTAATGTGTCATCTATCTCAGTATCCACCTGTACTTATTATAAGACTGAAGAATGCTGATGTTAGTGTATTCTGTGATTGGCAAGTGTACGTAGGTAGAACCTACCTGTGCACAGTACTTTGGAGAGACGCAGGTGACAGTAGCTTGTGTGACATCTTAAATCTTCTCATACCAAACAGACCAATTTCAGCTGTCGGAAGATCTGGCTCAAGGGCTCATTATTAAAAGTAGAGATTTCTTCCCCCCTCAATTGTTTGGTACGATCTGGATGTGGCTTCTTTTCTGAGATAGGAACTGTATTGATCATCTGAATGATAGGAGCTCCTAGGAGTGATGATTACCCTCCAAATATTTTGAGATAGTTTATAAAAATAGCTAGCATGCCATCCCTTTATTATTTCCTTCATACGGTAACCACGTTCAAAGCTAATCCAATGTTTGGGGGTTGGGGGGAAGTCCTTCACTGCCACAAGCCTTTGCCATACTGTTCTTGTACTTGTGTCTCTGAAATGCATTTCATGCCTTGTCTGTTACCAAAATGAGATGTGAAAGCAGCTCATACCTCCTTTACATTTGTGCTGTTTTATAGAACAGGATAGACACAGTTCCACTGAAAATAATGGAATGAGGTCACCTACCAAGTTCTCTCCTTGGATTGAATCCATATGGTCTGATCATGTGAGTTCACCAAATTGAAAATGAATCTGTTTCTCAGAGGGCAGGTACAATGAAATACCATGAACAGTCAGCTATATTTACAAGTGAAGTAGGCTGTTTACTGAAAAGAAAAGTTAGTTATGCATCGCTATTATATATATGAGAAATGAGGGATTCTGTCTGGATTATAGGTAATGTAATCAATATGGACAAGCACAAAAAATAACCAGACTAATTGGGGGGCAAAAAGAAAAAAAGACATAGGAAAGAGTGTCCAGTGGCTACTTGCCATCTCCTTTTCAGCCATGTGCAATGCATAATTTGTGCCAGAGAGGAGCACAGTTTGGCACAACTGAGCTTGGCAGTTCATAGCCCTGGCACTTCTGGGATTGCATTTCAGTTATGAATATGAAAGACCTGCTTTTGCCCCAGCTCCTCTTTCATTACAAATTCAGCTCTGGGTGCGTATGTGTGTGTGCTGGAGTCTGGACGTTGCAATAATGTGCCTACGCTGGAAAGTTTGGTTCAGGATTAGAATGTTTTCAAAGTCTGAGGTGTGTTTGGATCTGAAGCTCCAGTTCAAACCCATCTCAGTCAACTCTAGGCAGGGCCATCCCTGGGCCCGGGGCAGTTGTTCCACTTTTGCATCCCCCCCCGCCTGGGGACAGTAGTGACTCTAGGGATTTAAGCTCTGGAGGCCTGATTCTTTTTTGCCTTGTCTCTTATGTAGTCATTCACATCATTGCAAAAGGAGCATAAGACACAGCTGTTCTAATTTTTGCATTGCTTTTTACATTCCCTTTGCATATGTGTAAATAACTACATAGGTAAGAGAGGACCCATTAATAATTGTAAAGACTCTACTATCTTCAGTCCTTTTTTAAACAAAGACTTGGGGTTCCGGAAATGAATTAATGAAAATAAGGTAAGTCCTTGTGAGGGTCTCATTATAAAATTCTATTAAGGTTAAAATAATGGGGGGGATAGACTTTTAGTGAAAGAAAGTGAGCCATGAATAATTATACAAAGGCTACATTAAAACTCCATGGACAAAGTTATTATGCTGCAAAGGAGCATTTCATTGAAGAAAATATGCTAATTCTTGTAGTTTAAGAGCAACCCCTCTTCTCTTGTCTTGAAAAATGAAAGTTTATAACTCCTCATGGAGTCTTCTAAAGCTGGCTGGGGACTAACTTCCTCTGCTGGAGTTTCATTTCTTTTCAAATTGTTTCATGTCATCAGCTCAGATAGGCCTAGAATTGAAGCCAGGATAGAAATACATCAGCTCCCATGGTGCCCACTAAATCTGACCTCACTGTATACTCCATGAAAACTGGGAAAAATTCCCTTTCTAACTTAGCAAAGAAAAGATTGCTTTATAATCTTTAAGTGTTTACATTGGGAACAAATATTTAATAATATTTAAATATTGAAACCTTCAGCCTCACAGAGAAAAGTATAACATGCTGAAGGCCTGAAAGTGAAACAAAACAGCTTTAGATTGACTTCAATTTGTGTGTCCATTGGAACTCTTTTATGGACATCTTTCTAGAGAAAAATGCCATGCAGACTGTGTTTCTAAAGACATGTCCATTCTCCTCCTACTTTCAGGTGACCGTGCCTCCTGTCAGTGCATCAGAATTCTGACTCAGATCCTCAGAGGTATGGTTCCCAACTTCATTGGGACTTGGGCACCTAAATACCTTTGTGGATCTGGGCCTCTGTGTCCAGAGGTTCCTCAAGCTCCTACAGTGCTAAATGTATCACATGTGCACTTACCATTTCACACTGTATTCACTTCAGTGCTGATGAAACACACACAGTGGTTTAAACACCATGAGTTCTTTCCCTCTCCCTTTTGTTGCTTCTCTTAATATTTCCTCCTGTGAATTAAGCCTCATCGGAAATATTGTTTGAACAGAATGTTCCTTCAATATATATGTGGAAACATTGTAGAAACAAGCTTCTTGAAGCATTTTCATTGATGTGGAAAAATCTGTAAGGACAAATTATAGTGTCTAGATTCACTGGATGTGTTTTCAATGAACCTTGCAGGATCAAAGGAAGTGAGTGGGAGTTTCTAATTTTAAAATGAACCATTTTGCCCATCCCTGAAATGAAGGAGACATTCAGTATGTTCTGTAGGTGTAAAAAAAAAAAAGGGGGGGCGTCAAAACACACAGCTGCATTTATTTATTTGTTTGTTTGTTTGTTTATTCGTTTGAAGCTAAGCTCCTAATAACTGAAGTTCTGAGTTCTAGCTATTTGCACCTTGTGCACCAACACTGACTGACTTCCATACATTTTTCTGATCCTCAGTGAGGAAGACCTGAACCTCTGTGTGTGGCTGGTGAATTAAATATTTTGCTAATTCATGCCTTTTACAATCATATGGAATGGGCAGAACAATTTGTGGTAATAACTCAGTGGAGATATATGAGTGTGTAAGTCAGCTGAGAATTTGGCCCACCGGTTACTAACTCTAGATAAGTGAGAGTGACATGTAGAACAGTTTGGAAGTATTGAGGGTGTAATTTGAAACTAAAACCTATGATACGGCTCTGAATAATTTTTCATCATCACTGGGTTTTACATCCTTCAGATATTTGTAGGTAGTTATAGTTAACCATAATCATTGTTGAGTTAAGCTATACATATTGAGTTCTTTTAATTTATCCTCCTACACTATGCTAATCCATTCACAAGTTTTTGACAAACTTGTCTTTGAAATTGTTGCAATTATTTTATCTAGTTCACAAAATCAGCTCTGGAAGTTTGTTCATCCTATCTCCTCTGTTCCACAGTCCTGGCAGTTATGGATATGCAAGTTACACAAGCTAGTTCAATATCATGAAGAAATTTAGTTTTAGAATACTCTTCATATGAGAGGGATCAAAAAGTAAGTAATAACTGCCAATCAAAGACAGGATGTAAAGTCCAGGATCTGTTACATTGTGGATTTATTTAGGGTCCTAGTAGAAGAGTTGCATCATCTCTTGGCTTCCATTCTCCAGGTTTCAAGTGTATTTGGACATGCTGGGACCCATACAACAATGAGGGAGCACAGCTCATGCTAGTCCCCTACAAACAGTCTGCTTTCTCAGGAATTTTAATCAGTATAAATGGAGCTGAGATCCAGTGTAAGAAACTAAAAAACCAAACCAACTGGTATAAATTCCATGAGCGGCACGCCCACATCATATACTGAGTTGGCAGCCGCAGTAGAATGAGGCGATAGAAAAAGGAAGCAGGAGGGGAAGAAACAGGAAGTGAGGTTATTCTAGAAGAGGAAGAGGAAGGAGAGGCACTTGGAAGCAAGGGGGAAAGAGGGAAGGAAAAACCAATATGTTGTCTTACAAAGGAAGAGAGCCTGGCTACTGAGCTAAGTAATTTTAATTCTGCCTGGGGGGGGGGGGAGAGTTTTTCTGTGGCAGTTGGTGTGAAGGGCAAAAAAAGAAGGCTTTGAGCAGCAAAAAGATGCACCTAAAGCCTGGTAAGGGATAGGCTTAAGTTGCTCCAATCCTCTGATGAAGATTTGTAAGTCTGATTTGACATAGAAGACTTCTAAAATTACTCTCTGATATAGAGCAGTCCTCTGTCTGGTTGTCAGGATCACCTTCCAAAGTCATCAATTTCAAAAGAGCCATGACAAATTAGTGCTGCAATGCAAACTTTTTCCCACTGATTCCATTCATTAGGAGTAGAGAAGACATGTGGTGGCACAGCAGAAAGATTTGTTATGTATTTTTGCTGTGCTCTTTTCCATCTCAGAGGTAGATGCTCCGCTACCCAAGAACAGGATGGAAAAAAATCTTTGAAATATGCAGAGAAAAAGATTATTATCTTATTAAGTTTCAGGAATTTAAGGGTCTCATTCAGAGAATTATATATACTTTGGGATCAATGAAAGCCAAGGCCCTGGAAAATGGCCCATCTGTCCCTCTCAGTATCAGCAGCTGTATGTGGGCAGCACACTCAACTAACATATGAAATGTCATATCCATTATCACAGGTCTTGTTGTCCAGATGCATCAGTTAAGCTACTAGAATACTGAATAGCAAATTCTCTAGCACAAAAAAAAAAAAAAAAAGGAAAAAATAATGTAATGTGCTCCATCAACTAATTGTCTGTTCTTGTATATGTCAGTTGTTTTTTTTTAAAAGTAAGTTAACACTTTTATTTTTGGTTTTGTTTTTAGAAGAACATTGAAGTGATGAGATGTGATTTCATGGTGTGAGACAGATTATTAATAGAATTTGAACAAAAGCCCATCAACAGTATTTGAACAACTTTTGTCATCAGAGTTGTGAGTATTCCTGTTAATCCTATGAGAGTCAAAAATGTAGGTGGTGTAGGAATATTATGTAAACAACCAAATCATATAGCCAGAGAGAGAGAGAGAGCCCTGTTTCAGCTGGACAGTATCAGATACTGAATCACTATCAAAGCGAAAACAGTTATGTTCAGATCACCTTACAAATTATTGTGCAATGGTGTGAACAGACTTGGGGGCAGTTGAACTGAACGTTTGCACAGAGCTCCAAGATGGAGAGGGTATTGCTGTTCTAGGTTCATTAGATGTCTCTATTTAAATAATGTCTTCTCACATCTGTGCTTTTTGAATTTAAAACAGATGCTACATGCCAGTGCTGCCTTAAGTGCCTGGATTTTGAAGTACACAGAGGCACAGTTTCAGGCCCCTGGTGTCCTATCATGACATCTCAGTGACTTTAATAATATCTCTGCCGACAGACGTGATAAAGAGAGGATGTGCTTTTACTGGCCCCGGTCTCTAACCTGAAATATTGATGCTTTCATTTTGTTAGGGTACGTCCACACAGGCTTCTTATTTCGAAACAACAGAGGTTGTTTAGAAATAAGAAGCAGCATGTCCACATGCCGCTCCATTATTCTGAAACTGTTAAACCTCGCATCTAACGAAATATCCGTTGTTTCGAAATGGTTGTTTCGAAACAACAGCATTTGGACATGTTGTTTTGAAACAACACCATTGTTTCGAAACAACATGTCCGAACAGCCTTGTTTCGAAATAACCATTTTGAAACAACATCTATTTCGAAAGCAGGCTTTCCCTTAATTTGAATTAACAAACTGTTAATTCGAATTAACTTATTTCAAAATAAGGACTTTATTTTGAAATAACTCGTTTCGAAATGGGTTATTTTGAAATAATGATGTATGTGTGGACATAGCCCTAGTGAGAAAATCCCTTGCTACACATTCTCTCATCTATGACCTCATAGGTAGTGACTGGACTGTAATCTCATTTTCGTGGGTCACCAAAATCTCCGAGACTCTCTTTGCTCCAGAGAAATATGATGTATCAATAGAAGGCATCCTCCAAAAGGTGGAACATCATTCTCTGGCAAAAGCTTCCCTTGTATAATAAAGAAGAACATGAAGGTCAGCTACCACCAGTGTCCTGAGAGCAGTAGCTGTTTATTTACTGTGCAAGCTAGCTAAGGATGTGGGGTATTTTTGCTTAATTAGCCCAGAGAACAGTTTTATAATTAGCAACTTTCATTTTAACACTGCATAGTGCTGAAGGGTACAGTTTTCACTTACAGTTCATTCCCAGTTGAACAGTAGTAATTTTGCTACTTCAGATCTCCACACTTTTTTTTATATAGTCCAAAAACATTGCTAGCCTTTAATTTATTTTAGAGTACAGCTCTGTCATACTTTCTTTAGCCTCCAGAGTTACTATAACAAGTTTTTTCTCTCTCCCTTCTTCTCCTTCTTTATGTCTTTACACACAAAAAGTGATAAATCAGGAGCTTTTCATATTAACAGACTTATTCAAGCTTTTAAAAGAAATTAGTGTGGGCAGTGGATTCAGTGTGTTAGGGAGACGCCTGGTGTGAAAGGATTAATTAACTTGAATTTTGCTGTATACAAAAACAAAGTCTTGTAACAATGGCTAGGTCTCTGTTTTAGTGCCCTACACAGAGTTCTCAAAGTGCATGGGCCACACACCTATGCCCTTCCTATTAAGATCTATTTTTCCTTTGCTATATATATATACACACATATACACACACATATATATATTTGTTAGGAGGTTGAGGTGAAAAGCCTCACTTTTGTATGTTTTCAAGAACCCACCTTGAATATTTGACTTTGGATGAGGAGGATGAGGAGGATGATAATTAATAATAATAATAAATACCTCTTGAAAGTGAAAAAGTGCATTTTTCTAGGTTATTTATTGCCTTCTCAGGTGAGCCAATCCTGAAGTCCATCCTTAGACAAAGCTTCCACTGGAATTAGCTTTGCCTGAGTAAAGATAGCAGGATCCTCACCCCCACCCCGGTAATGAAGAAACCTGGATTAACTTGATAGAATATTATATTTCTTTGCATAGTGTTTTCTGTCATGTTAGATTTTCTGTCATGAATTATTCCTTCCACTTCCTCAGCTGAAATGTTGCCATCAGTGGTTCTGTTACAGAATCATGCCATCGGGGCATAATGGATAAGGGTATAAGGAGGCAGCGCTTCCCTTTCTCTGTTTTGGTCGCGCAAATATCTGAACATACATTTTTCCAGACACCTGTGCATGTAACAGATAGCTTATAACCCTGGTTTCTTTACTCTTGCTATTATTATTTATATCAGAGAGGCCTTCACAGAGATCAAGCCCCCATTTGTGCTAAGGGCTGTACAAGCACTAATAAAAGACAGTCCCTGCCCGAAAGAGTTTACCATCTAAACAAGACCCACAAAGGTGAGAGGAGATACTATATTAATCTGGATGGAATATGTGAACCTGAAGAGTCAGAGGTGTTAATGTGACCCTGAAACCATCCAACATTAAACAGTTTTAAAGAAGGGTCAGGGTTTGGCATAGAAACCTAAGCTTGCTTAATATGATGGCATAGGCATCATTAAATACCCCTTTAACTTTGTATTAAAGACACAGCAAAAAAAAAAAAAAAGCAAAAACAATTAAAGTACTAAATAAGTTTTTTACTTTAACCATAATAATCCTTGTTCCCTTTCTCCTTAGTTGTAGGAAGTCTTTAAAGGAACCTTTCCTATCTGACAGTTTTTAGATGATATTATAAATGTTAATAATGTCACTTGGACAAAAAGAGAAAAAGTTAATTAAACTGGGCTGGCAGGAACTATTGTTGTTCAAGTCTGATTTGGTTTCCTAGAAGACAAAACAAGACAAACACACTCTAAAGGAAAGAGAAAATAACAGCTAAAACAGAAAATCCAGTTTCTGTTTCTGGCATTGACTTTCATTTGCAATCTCATTGCTGGAAAAACACTGGCCTGACATGCTGTCTTGTCAGCCACTCCATGACTGGCAAATTTGTACCAGGATTGGGCTGCTTAGGAGACTGCTGTCAGCTGACTCTCTGATCACAGGCTCACGAGAGTGTTGCATACTATGCAGTCTTGTCTGGCTAATTTTAAAAGGGATAGCCATGTTAGTCTAGTCCAGTGAAAAAACAACAAGGAGTTGTGTGGCACTTTAAGACTAACAGATTTATTTTTTGCATGAGCTTTCGTGGGAGAAGATCCCACTTCCTCAGATGCTTCGAAGATGGGTGAACTTACAGAAAGGAATGACACTAAATTTGACTTCAGGCTTCCCATGGTTTGAGCCTGTAAACTGCTCTGATTTGCTGTTACTTTATGACCTGATCCTATGTTTTACACCCCCTTGCATTTAGGATCTTCTCCCACGAAAGCTCATGCAAAAAATAAATCTGTTAGTCTTAAAATGCCACACAACTCCTTGTTGTTTTGTCTGGCTAAGCCAGACTTTTATTAGATAGAAGGACAGGGAGAAATAAGGTGGAAAAGGACAGGGACATAGGAGATGGAGACTAAGGCCTTGTCTACCTTGTAGTGCCAAGTCAATGGGAGATACACAATTTAAGTGTTGCAGAATGCATGTCTCCTGTTGACTTACTTTCACTTACCATAGCATCTTCACTTGCCTGCATAGGCAAGAAGTGCTCTTTCTTTGATGCAGTGTTGCTCTTGTTGGAGAGTGGCATTACTGCATCAAAGGAACAGCACTTCTGGGATTGAGTGACTGAAATGTTTTGTAAACTTTATCTACTTTCCAACAGTGGAGCTCCCAATTAGGGTATGTTTGTAGGCCCACTTACTACAAAAAAAAAAACCAAAACCCCAACCAGAGGCACAGAGAGGTGGAGTGACTTCCCCAGTGTCACACAGTATATCAGTGGCAGGATCAGGAGAAGAACCCAGATATATTAATTACCTCCCTGTGCCCTGCCTGATAGCCCACACTGCTTTTCATATGCCAGTGCATTTGCTAAGGCTTGAAAAGTGAATACACACGTGTTGCTCATTCACCAAAAGCGGTCCATGCTGAGACCTATAAACCAGAAAAGTAAATGAAAGAGAATGTAGTAGGGAAGGACATGAACTGTGGTTACAGAATCTGGGCCATGATTTTGAACTTCAATGCTTATAAAATAAAAGATGGAGACATCCCAGTGGAATGAAAGAGAGCAGTGCTGCTGATCATTATATCACCATTCTTTGTTCAGGGGACCACATTTGATCAGGTCTTTGTTCCAGGACTGGCTGCAGAAATACAGTAAAGGAACACACCTACATAAACAATGAAGCAATGAGAATGTGGGAATAAAATTCAAAGCCCAGATTCTTGAGCCACTTTGTAAGTTCAGAGAATTATTCTCCCTCAGTTCCATCACAAGAGGCTGTAAAACCCAAGTGAGAGAGTCACTGAGCCCTGAGTTCCTCTCCCTGCCCCCTACCATATGTACTGAATAACTTGTGCCAAGCTGTTGCAAAAATTCACAATGTTCAGGAGTCATGAGTATAATTCATTTCCCAGATCTCTTTCCCTTCTCTCTGTCTGTATAGGTGGGCTAGTGGTGTCATACTGGATTGTCAAATAAAGCATGAAGATACGATAGTGAATCAAAGCCTTTTAAATGAATTGTTTTGTTTTTGCACATCGCCTGCTAGGTGCACCTGCGCTCCTTCTCTTCTCCCGATGATGTATGTGTTTGTTTTCTTATTTAATATTCAGCACATCAGGCACAAGAAGAGGGGAGGAGAAAATAGATTTTTAATGTCCATTCCGATCTAAATCTTGAGGATAAGTGCATACATACTGAAGCCCTGAAGAGATCAGGGAGTAAACAGTCATAAACTCTCACAATAGATGGGGCCAGGTGATGCCAGCAGACCAGCTTTCAGCACAGGGAGTCTCCCATAATGCACCCAAGTGCACTGCCAAATGTGCCACAGATGTACACTGCATGAACAGGTGCAAATATGCTTCTGAGAAACAGGAGGATTTTCTGATGGCTCTGTATCCGTAATGCACTCATCCCAAGGTGCATGTATATGGCTAGTATGTATTTTAGGCTCTCATTGTTACCGTAGTCTGTGGAGCTACTGTACTGAAGTAGGTAAACATACCAGGGGTAGAATTAGTTGTACTCACATCAAGAGAAAGCGATGGATGTTGTGGAGGGGAGGAAATGGGTAGGTAAAAAAGCACCCTTATATCCTAACAAATAAAGTCTTATCAGGCATTGAACCAAATTGCCTTTTGGCAGCCATTAGATACAAGCAAAAACCTTGCCCTTGCCTCCACACAGGAAGTTAAGAAACCATTTCTTAAAACTCAGGCTTTAAAAGGAAAATGAAATAAAAATCTTTTTAAGAATAAAAACTCAGTATTCTATATTGATGGCTTTAAATCCTAGAACAATGGGTCCTTCAGGTTTAGGTCCGTTAATGCAGAGTATTTTTTAAATTTTTCAGTTTGGTCTTATGCTGTCCTCCCATGTACGGCCAAAAGGCGAGGGACTCAAGATTCAAACAGCTAAGTATCCATGTGGTTAGAGAGAGAGAGAAGTCAGCCTGTCATGCTTCCTCTTCTCTCAAGCCCAAAGATGCCACTTGGTACTTATTCCATGTTTAGCTCTCATGGGTGGAGGTAAGTAGCACCAATTCTTTTCAGCATACTTTCTTTGGGACCCTGTGGATTTCTGTATGAAAAAAATATCAAAATGATAAAAGCAGCATGGATTCCCACACTGTGCCCTTCGACTGCATAGCTGGGGAAGTGGGTGGAGAAAAGTGTTCATCCATTGCACCTGAATGAGCCATGCAGGCAGGTAGGGGCATGACCTGTGGACAAAGGCTTTGAGATCTATTGAGATAAACTCTTTCTCCACAAGATCCTATAGGACATGCTTTGAAACCTTTCAATGTGGCAGGAGGCTCCTCCTCTGTAACTGGAGAATGGTTCCACCTTTTCAGTGTTACTGGTATTTTCATTTTCACCCCTCATGAGGTGAGAAGTACATAAAATCCTTCCACAGAAGGGTCTCTTCCTTTTATTTTTCTGAAGGGTACTTGCAGAGTAACTAGCCTGATTGGCAGAAGTGAAGTATGGCATGGCAGCCAAGGAAGCTCTCTTAACTCAGAACTATCACACCTCCCTCTGACTGACCTCTCCACAGTGAGACTCTGAGCCATATCCTCCCCAGTGCGCAATAATGGCTTTTATTGACCTATTGTGGAGGGGCCTTACCCTGTCAGAGGTAAGCAAGGCTCAGCAGAGCAGCCACAGAAGCGTGGGAATCCTGTAGTGAGGATTGTGCCAGGGGGAGTTTCAAAACATTGTGTTTCTGCAGAAGCCTATTAAAGCTGACTGATGCCACCTCTGATTCAAACCAGCACAGCTTGTGCTATTTATGTCTGGTATGTTTTGCTGTCTCTGAACTAGATTGCAGCCTTCTTGGGGGGGGGCATGGGGGGGTAGGGTATAGGGATTATATCTTATTTGTTTGCAAAGTGCCAGGAGAATGATGGGTGCTCAAATGAATGGTAATAATAGCCAGGCCCTCAAGAAAGAAGTAGATCTGTCAGCCTGCTGTTACAGTTGGAAAGATAGACTCTTGGCCCCTATCAAAGGGATGTAGGATGGAAAGAGATCAGAGCTATGATGGGGAGGAGTGGGCTGGCTCCTTGGAGAGGAGCAAGATGTGTTCGCTTTCTCTGCTGTCTGAGCAAACTGGACTATCAGGACAATATAGTTCACAGGCTATAGTGGACAAACAGACCAAATGACAAGGTGGTGCGCCCATATTACCTTATGCTCTTTTAGGATCTGTTCTTCAATGACTCTATGACTAGAAGTGTATTCCTGAAACACGACCACAGCTATAGTAAAGGTGAATTGTGCTACTTGGGAGAACAGATAGATCCTAAAGTTATGATTTAGGACAGATGTCCTTCCTTAATTCTATGTTCCTATGTTACTGTAGCTCTAAGAAAGCTCTTCTCCTTCATGAAGAAAGCAATCAAAAGTATCTTATAGTCTTTCTCTGATTAAACCTCCTTTCTAAGTACTGCCAACTAAATGGGGGTGAAAATGCTCTAAATAAGGGTCCTGCTCTTGTTATGTTTCCTATACACAGAGAGACAGACAAAGTCTGATGCAAAGGGGATGAGGATTCCTGCTCACAAACATGTCTCCTAAATCTTCTCCATGTTAGTGTCCTTGGTGCAGAATCACCTCTTTTAATAGAATCCCAGAAGATTAAGGTGAGAAAGGATCTCAGGTGGTCATCTAGTCCAACCACCTGCTCAAAGCAGGGCCGACTCCAACTAAATCATTTCAGCCAGGACTTTGTCAATCCAGGCCTTTAAAACCTCTAAGGATGGCGATTCTAGGAGGAAGCTCAAGGAAGAGGGTGCAACAGAGTGAACATTTTTACACCCACCATGGCCAAAGAGTTCACAGAATCCTAAGACCCAGCTCTCAGACAATTCAGATTTGGGTCTAGGTTTTGAATGCCCCCAAATTCAAGGGTCTAGCTTGAGCTCACTAGTAAGATTGGGGACAGCTGCATAATTTAAACTGAGTTAAGAAGTCCCTTCTTCCACCCTAACTATAAGGATTTTCTGAACTGGGGTTTTTCATACAGCCAGGCCTAATGCTAGAAAATACATTTTGTTTTCTTTAGTGGTGGTTGAAATAATACTTGCTTAATTCAGCAGCTAGATGCTGAAGATTTCAAAGCCTATTTTTAGACTATGCCAGTTTATGGCAATGCTCTATGGACTGCCTGGGTACAGCACTCCTGATAAAATACCAGCTAGCATCTGTGAGAGCTAAGGCGAAATACTCAAATTGACAGACACAGTTGCAGTCCCTGTGCTCTCCAGAGTTCAGAGACTACTTCCAGCTATCAGCCTTTGATGGCATCTCCCTCCTCATGCTGCACACACCAGTAGAGGGGCCAGGCACACACGTGCCATTTTACCATGTAATTTCCAGAGCTACCCCTTCTGGCAGTGTTGGTCTGCATAATCCCAAACAGGCCAGTGTCATGAAGGCACAATCTGGTCCTTGTTATCATATTCCTGTAATGCAGCCACTAAAGTATTGTAAAATATTCAGTAGTAATGTATTTCATTTCTCCATAAAGATTCCAGGTTGATCCTCAGGTGGCGTAGAACAACGTAGCTCCACTAACCAAGCTGACTTCAGTGGAACCAGACTGATTCATACAAACTGAGAATCTAGCTCACTATTTAAAAATAAAAAATAGAATAGACTTTCCTGTATGATCCCCTGAACAGTGTCTGTATACATAGTTTAAAAAACCAACATACACAAAAATGATCAAGAATATTATAGGCTGCAGCTTAGTTTCTATGGAAACATGCTCATTCTCTTACTCTTCTTTTTTAGGTTAGCCAGTTTAACTGCTCTATCATTTTAATAAAACTCCTCCTCATTAAATGCGCAGTTTCAAGGTTCTTTGTTGAGCATTGTGGGCAGCAAAATATCAGATGTCTCATCTGTTTGCTGAATAAAACCCCAACCCCTAGAAAAGAATGTGGAGGAAGGTGGGGGCAGAGGGAAAAATGGTTTTTAAAAATGTCAGTTCTGATAGTCGCCATGTGATAGCACATAAGCAATCTATAAATAGGTATCTCTTCTGCCCATATTTGTTCCACTGTATTCTTCTGCATTATATCAAGTATGAGCTAGCCCCTGGACATAAGACAGGGTGTAATTTAGAGCAGTATGAGACAATGCTAATAACCAGTAACATTTAAAGGGAGGATTTGGTTGGCAGGGTGGGCTGAGGGGTTGATGGCAGAAGGGAAATTAGGGTTTGTGGAAATTGTATCAGCCCTCTCTCATTTTCATTCTTTGATTCTGAGTGGCTTTCCCAGTGCCCATGATGGGGTTCCACACTGAGAACTGCCAATAAATAATTCAATTTTCCTTTGCAAACCCGCTAATTAATTCATGCTCTCAAATGCACCTGAATGACAATGGGGACTTTTGTTGCTATTTGTGAACACTCTCCTCTGTGCTAGTTTGCCCTCCCTACAGGTGGCTTCTCAGGTAGTACTGTAAACAACCAAACAACCAAACAAAAGCCCCTGGTTTATAACATCAACACTGTTATAACTTCGGGCATCACTTATTCTCATCTGTGCTCTCATTAATTTAATGATTGGTTTTAACCACTAATAATATCCGTGCCTATACTGTCACCCCTAGGTACAACCTCATTCTTTTCCTTTCCTGTATTGCTATGTGAGTGTTGAGTCTAAGGTAGAGTGCCAGGGATACAGCATTAAGCATATGGTAGGCAGAGAAATATCAGTCTTTTATGACAATTGATATTACAACAAATTGCACACATATTTTAGGTTTTAGTATATTTCACATTTGGATGCAATGTAGCTTTTGGGGATTCCTACCAAGTTATATTACAGTAGCCTCCACCTTCATTTCATCTTGATCTCTAGGTGTTTATCTTATGATACTGCAATTCCCTCTGCACAGGAGGGCCCACCTGTGTGGAACAAACTGCAGGGATCAGGGCCAGAGCCTGTAATTGATTGAGGTGGGAGGGAGAGGAGGAATCTTTTTATTTGCCTGTGAAGCACCATGCAGTCTCAGATATGGTGCATCAATACTAATATTGATAGTATTTTGTTATTTGTGTGTGTGTGTGTGTGTAATATATATATGAGAAAATGTGTTCATGGAAGAATGACCATAATAGAATTCAAACAAAGATGAGTGCATCATTTTATTTTTTTTCCTCTTTGTCCGTCAGTGCATCAAGGATTTCTGTCATTTCACCCCCCCCTTTTTCCTTCTTCCCTCCAATCCTTAAACTTCACCTCACACCATCTGACCTTCTGGCTCAAAGAACCTGGATATGGCTTCCAAGACTGATCACCAGTGATGCATTTGAATCAGATGGAGCGGTTATTGGACAGCTAAATGCATCCCTCCTTCCCACAATGTGGTAGTTCTGCTATAATTCCCGTAGTGAAGCAATGAAGCAGAGTCCCAAAGTTCTTGCTCTTTATAGTAATGCTGATCCCATCCTCAAACCAAATCCTTTTGAGCACAGATAACTACATCTGTTGTGAACAAGATGCAGCCAAGACTGGGCACAGACAACTAGTGAAACTGTCTATACCGGTTGTGAAGCAGCTGTAAAAAAATGGATCTGAGTGTTATCAGGAATAGATAGTAGGCCAGATTTTCAGTTGCAATCCAGATAATTTGCTCTAGTCAGAATCTGGCCATAAGGGGCCAGCAGAGGATTTCCTTTGTGTTAGAGGAGCGAAGGAGCAGAACTCTGCTATGCAGGGCCAGTTCTTCCATAGAGGAGGCACCAAGGGCTGGGGTGGGGCTGCTCTGCCCTCCCCTCCCCGAGCCACTACCTGGCTGGGGACAAACCCCCTCCAGCAGCCAGATCCTGGTGGCAGCACTGCTGCTCCCTACCCGTGGCTGGATCCTGGTGGTGCTGGCTGCTGGCACGGGGATGGGGCGAGGGGTTGCCAAAATTCCTGCTGGCCTAGGGCGGCAAAAAGCCTTGGGCCTGCCCTGCTGCTATGCTAACTTCCACTGGTATAAAGGCCTTTAAGTTGCTCTAGCTTTTGCAGGGACAAGCCACAGTTGGATCAGGGAGTAAGCCACTTCCCTGTACCCTAATATCTCCTTCCCCCTGTGATAATGGAGTGCTTGTGCATGGTGTGATTGGTAATGTGGATGTACATTCACTGGGGGCTAGACTGAAACCACTAACTTGTTCCACATGCTTTAGATGTTTAGATCACTCACAAGTTGTCTGAATGCAACAGCTCTCAGTCACTACTAATGTGGGATGGGAAAGACTTTGTTTCCCATTGCCAGAAGTGGTCTTCTGTGTCAGCCGGTTCCAAAGGGATAACTGTTGTTAGTCTAGGGGAACTCACACACAAGGTACTGCAAACAGAGGAGTTTGTGAGACATTTGTGGGTTTGTGAGTCCACTATGGATAAGAAGAGCCGCATCACCTGTCCCAGCACTGTTTCTGTCTCCTCTGCCAGTGCCTGTATCCAGACAGACATTATGACCACGGATATCTCTACCCAGATTTGCACAGACTGTGGCCTGCATTTCCTACTCATAGAAGATCAGGCTGCAGAGGGATCATCTAGTGTGCAAGGTGCCTTCTGGTGGAATCTCTCAGGAAGCAGGTTGGAGAACTACCACAGGAGGTGACTAGGCTCAGGAACATCTGTGCCCATGAGGAATTCTTTGAGAGGATTCATGAAGAGATGGTGAAGGCTGAGGAAGTTATCCAGCTACGGAGGACTGCTGCTGTCAGGGGAGGAAAAGAAGGCTCTGTCACAGAGAGGACATTGGCAGCTGGATACTTCTGGCAGCCGGCAGTGCTCCTCACTTGCTCCCAATCCACCCAACATGGTGATGGAGAACAATTATGCAGCCCTAGCAATGAGTGATGAGATGGAAGAGGAGAAGTCATGCTCCCCCATGGCTGGGAGGATCACAACCACAACACCCATTAGGAAACGTATGGTAGTGGTGGTTGGAGACTCTCTTCTGAGGGGGATGGAAGCACCCATCTGTCACCCTGACATGACATCCTGGAAGATATTCTGCCAGCCAGGGGCCTGTATCTGAGACATTATGGAGGGATTGTTGAGAATCATCCTCCTCTCTGACTATTACCCCATACTACCAGGGCTGTTCTTAGGGGGTGGTGAAAGGGGCAATTGCCCCGGGCCCCATGGTTCTGTGGCCCCTGCACTGTCCCACCATGAGCAGGACAGCACGGGGCCCAATGTGCTGCCCCCCACAGCTGGCTGTTCCCTATCTGGGGGACCGGGCGAGCTGGCCAAAAGTGGCAGCCGGGTTCAACACTCCTACTCCCCCCCCATGTGCACTGCCTTTAGCACCATGCCGGCGGCAGTAGGGAGGGAGCAGGAGGCAGTACAGGGTCCAAATGGCTGTCCCCCTGGCTGCACTGCCTCCAGCCCCCTCCCTGCTGCCTCCAGCATGGAGCTGAAGGAAGCACACGTGGTGGGAGGGAGTGGGACCAGGAGCACTGGGTCCGGCCACCACTTTTGGCCAGCTCACCTGGTCCCCTGGATGGGTAACAGCCAGTGCAGGGGTGAAGGAGTCTGCCCCTCCCCTGGGCCAGTCAGCTAGTGCTGGTGGTGGGGGGCTGAGTGGGATCCCTGCAGAGGATGATTCATGTGGGGCCCCACACCCCCCTAGGGACGGCCCTGCATGCTACTCATCCATGTGGACACTAATGATACTGTGAGATGTGACCCTCAGCCGATCAAGAGTGACTACAGGGCTCTGGGGGTACAGGTGAGGGAGTTTGGTGTGCAGGTGGTATTCTCATCAATCCTTCCAGTCAAGGTAGGGGCCTGGCAGAGACAGATGTATCCTGGCTGTGAATTCCTGGCTGCGAAGATGGTGGGGGCTGGAGGGCTTTGCTTGCTTGACCATGGAGTGCTGTTCCAGGAAGAAGGACTGCTAGGCAGGGATGGAGCCCACCTGTTGGTGAAGGGAAAGAGCATATTTGGACAAAGACTGGCTAACCTAGTGAAGAGGGCTTTGAACTAGGTTTCAGTGGGGATGGTGACCAAAGCCCACGGGTAAGTCAAAACCAGGAAGACCTGGGAGAACGGTCAGAACTTGAGGGGGGGGGGTGCTGTAATAGCAGGGATAAAAGAGGGGCTAGTCAGAACTGGGAGGGAAAAGCAAATCAGTATCTTAAGTGTATGCTAATGTGAGAAGTATGGGGAATAAGCAGGAAGAACTTGAAATGCTAGCAGCTAAACACAGCTAAGACATAGTTGGCATCACAGAGGCTTGGTGGGATAATACACATGACTAGAAATATTAACATAATGGAGTACAGCTTGATTGGGAAGGATAGGCAGGGAAAAAAGGGAGGCGGTGCTGCCTTTTATATAAAAATGTGTATACTTGGACTGAGGTAGAGATGGAAATAGGAGACAGACACATTGAAAATCTCTGGGTAAAAAGAAAAGGAGCAAAAGCCAAGGGCCATGTGATGGTAGGGGTCTACCATAGGCTACCTAACCAGGAAGAAGAGATGGAAGAGGTTTTTTTCCAACAATTAACAAAAATCATCCAAAGCACAGGACTTGGTGGTGACGGGAGACTTCAACTACCCATACCTCTGTTGGGAAAGTAACACTGAAAGGCACAGATTATCCAACAAGTTCTTGGAATGTATTAGAGACAATTTTTTATTTAAAAAAGTAGAGAAAACTAATAGGGGAGAGGCCTTTCTTGACTTGATTTTGGCAAACAGAGAAGAACTGGTTGAGAATTTGAAACTGGAAGGTAGCTTAGGTGACAGTGATCATGAAATAGTAGAGTTCATGATTCTAAGGAATGGTAGGAAAGAGAACACTAAAATGAAGACAATGGATTTCAAGAAGGAAGACTTTAGCACATTCAGGGAGTTGGTAGGTAGGATCCCATGGGAAGCAGTCTAAGGGGAAAAACAGCCGAACAGTTGGCAGTTTCTCAAAAAGACATTGTTAAGGGCACAAGAGCAAACTATTACAATGTATACAAAAGGATAGGAAGTATGACAAGCGACCACCCTGGCTTAACAAGGAAATTTTCAATAATCTAAAAATAAAGAGTCCTACAAAAAGCAGAAACTAGGACAAATCACAAAGGATGACTAAAAACAAATTACACAATTATGTAGGGGAAAAATCAGGAATGCCAGGGCACAAACTGAGATCAAACTAGCTGAAGGCACAAAAGATAACAACCCCCCCCCCTTTTTTTTTTTTTTTAAAAATGCATTAGAAACAAGGTGGTGGCCAAGGGCAGCATAGGACCATGACTCAACAAAAAGGGAAAAACAATAATAGAAAATATGAAAATGGCAGAAGAACTAAAAGATTTGTTTTGGTCTTCACTGAGAAGGTTGATGGTGACTGGATGCCGGACGTTGGAGAGGGCAGTAAAAATGGGATTGGATCAGAAGCTAAAGTAGGGAAAGAACAAGTTAAAAATTACCTAGATTATTTAGATGTCAAGTCACCAGGGCCTGATAATACGCACCCTGGAATACTCAAGGAACTGACTCAGAAGATACTAGCATCTTTGAAAAATCATGGAAGACTAGTGAGGTCCCAGAGGACTGGAAAAGAGCCAATATAGTGCCCATCTATAAAAAGGGAAATAAAGACAACCCATGGAATTATAGACCATGAGTTTAACCTTTGTACCAGGAAAAATAAATGAGCAAATAAGGAATCCATTAGCAGGCAACTAGAAGAGAATAAAATGTTAAGTGATAGTCAGCATCGATTTGTCAAGAACCTGTGATGGAATAACAGGCCTTGTGGACAGAGGAGAGCGGTAGATGTGGTGTATCTAGACTTTAGTAAGCCTTCTGATATGGTCTTGCATCATCTTCTCATTAACTAACTAGGGAAGTACAACCTGGATGAAGCTATTATAAAATGGGAGCAAAAGTGGTTGAATAACCACTCCCTGAGAGTAGTTATCAATGCTTCACAGTCATGTTGGAAGGACATAATGAGTGGGGTATTGCAGGGATCAGTTCTGGGTCCAATTCTGTTCAATATTTTCATCAATGATTTAGATGATGGCATAGAGAGTACACTTACAAAGATTGCTTAGATTATGGCAAGGGAGGGTTAGGCTGGACATTAGGAAAAAATTCCTGTCAGGGTGATTAGCCACTGGAATAAGTTGCCTAGTCAGGTTGTGAAATCTCCATCATTGGAAGTTTTTAAGAGTAGGTTAGACAAGTGGTTCTGAACATTTTGCGGATTGTGACACACTTGGTCATGATATGCTGCCCTACAGCGCTCACCAACCCACCCACCCCAGGGCAAATCTAGCCACCTCCACAGCTCTCTGGGGCACACTTACCACTGTGGGGTGACAGTAAAAAAAAAATGTTCCTTGACACAGTGGTTGAGAACCCCTGAGTTAGACAAGCACTAGTCAGGGTTGGTTTAAGTGAATGCTTGGTCCTGCCATGAGTGCAGAGGACTGGACTTGATGACCTCTCATGGTCCCTTCCAGTTTCTATGATTCAATTATTCTAGTTCAGCAAAACAAACAAACATCTGAAGAAGAGGGATCTTCTCCCAGAAAAGCTCAGGCAATAAAAAAAAATGTGCTAGTCTTTAAAACTTCCACAGGACTCCTTGTTTATTTTGCTGAGCCAGTTCACTCTCCACAGAGAGACTGATTTAATTTTAGTTCCCTTAATTATTTTTGGATGAGATTTTAGATGAAAAAAATTACTATGTGTTGTATGATCAAACATGTTCTTAATATTGCTCCAGAACCTTCAACTCTAAGTGTGGACACTTTCTAACTGTCCGCTGGTAATTCTAGATTGCTTTTATATTTGAATGACTAAGTTACTCTTTTCTACCTGCATTTCCTTCAGTCATAGACCTCTCTGTTGTAATTGTCAAAACAAAACCAAAAAAACTCCCCAAAACAAAATCCCACCAATTACAACTTCATAGATTTTTAAGGCCAAAAGGAAAAACTATGATCTTTGAGCCTAAGTTCCTGCATAAGAGAGGCCAGAGCAACCCCCTGAGCAATCACTGAATCAAGCCCATAACTTCTGTTTAAGTTGTATTGCTAAATGGCAATGCTATTAAATCATTCCCAGATGTGATATTCTTTTCTGAGTTATGAACACTTGTCCATCATGAACTAGACTAAATTAGTAAACTTGGTTTATATGAACAACCGATCTGGCAGCAAATGTAAACTACTATCAGTCAGTCTGGTCTGGATAATAACCAACAGCTCTGAGGTAAAAAGCCTGACACCAATATTCTGACTCCTAGCCCTGCAGTGTCCCAAGTGGATGAAATATTTATTAAATATTTTTCATAGGTAATGTAATTCAGAAAAATACTGTAGAAAAAGACCAGTAAATATGGAACTAATAATTACATGGAAATGAACATCTGAGATGAAAGCCCACAGAAAAGGTTAGTAAACAGCAGGTGAACCTAGCTCAGTAATTGTTTGGGTTAACTGGTAAGGAAAATACGTGCATCTTAAGCTGATAGGCCATTACCAGCCCACTGTGAGCCAGAAGCTTTGCTGGCACTGGGCACCTGGGGCATGTGCCCCAAATCCCAGCGCCTGCCTGGATCTGACCCAATCAGGCCGGAGATCCAGGACCCAGCTGCTGGTGGCCGCGGTGGCCCCATCCCTGGCTGGGGATCCGGGGCCTGGCCGCCCACAGCTGCAGTGAGGAATTCGGGGCCCAGCTGCCTGCGGCCGCAGCAGCCCCGGCCTTGGCCAGGGATGCAGAACCCAGCCACCCCCAGCCACTTCCATCCCCGTCCCCGGCCGGGGATGTGGGGCCTAGCCGCCCGCGGTGGCGCAGCGGCTTCTGGCCCTGACCCCAGCCAGGGGCCGGGGCCTGCTGGCTGGGGGCAGGGTCTGCAGGCCAGGGGTGGGGCCTGGGCCTGTGCCCCGGGTCCCTCCCCGGGCCAGCGATGCCTCTGCTGTGAGCACTGGGGCCCAATCTCTTGGTGTCTTGGGCCCACCTCATGATTTGGAGGTCTCCAGTTCTGAACATATTTTGTCACATAGGTGAGTTACTTCAATTTTGCTATCTCATATACTCATGCAATAATGTCATCTCCTTTCTCAGTAGCTTTCAATACCTAAAATACAATAGTCTAAGTTTGCCTCAGTCATTTTCTCTCCTCATCACTCCTCATGGTTGGTGTCTAGCCGTTTCTGAGCCCTCAAAATTCAGAGAATGCTTGTTCACAAATGGAGCTGGGTTTGAATCAGGTCTTCTATCTTCAGACACTAGTGCTTGTTGGGTGTTGCTCCCTCACCAGCGTGGCCTGGTATCCTGATTCTGTCAGTTGTCTCAGGAAGTTAGAGGCATTGCTTGAATTCCTTACTCTTGGCATTATGACATGTGAGTGTGATGGGATAGTTTGCCTTTACAGGTAGTAGGATCCAGTGGTCAGTGCGCCCTGTCATATGGCATAGCCCTCAAAGGGTTTGAAAGGCCCAGTATGTAGGTGTAAGGACCTGAGGCATATCTGAATAAAGAAGAAGTGGTCTCAGGAATAACTGGTGCTTGGGAGGAAACCCTGTCATTCTCTTTTTAAGAACCTGAAGTCAAGAGCCTTGTACAGGAGATGTGGTAGAGCCCTCTTCTTCTCCCAACCAATTGGGCAGGATGTGGGAAAAGGGGACCAGTATAAAAGGTGCCCCCTCACTTCTACTAGTGGGTACTAGGATATATCAGTAGGGGCAGGCTGGGTTACTGTGTACACTGAGGTCTGAGGGATAATTAAGAAAAAGAAGCTAGCCAGGGGTGTCACTGCCCTGACCAAAGGGTCAGACTGCTGAGTCATCCAGCTCCGGGCCCTGGGCCCGATCCAGCCCCTAGGCCCAATCCAGAGGGCTCCTGCCTCTGGCAGCCCAGTCTAGATCTAGCCCCTGCTGCTGCTAGCTAGTGGCAGACAGCCCCGGCCCCTGCTGGGACAGGGCCAGAGATAGGTGGGGCTGGAGCCGGTGGGGCCAGCTTAGGAAGAAGCAGGTGAAAGCCACTCAGCTGGCAGACTAAATGCATCTCAGCTTCAGAAAGAAGAGCTGCTGTTTAAGGAGGGACTGAAAGAAGTAGCCTAGAGGAAAAAACCTGGAAAGGTTCCAAAAGCAGAAACTGCATATAGGCATGAGAATGAAGTTTCTCCTGAAGGAAAGAGCTGGAGATTGCTAGTGGGGTTGAGCCTGGGATGGTGGTGGTCCCTGGATATTTCTGAGTAAGCTCAGACTTCTACCTTGGGCTGTTGTTAACAAATGAGACCTTTAAGAGAGGTGCTGTTTGATAAATAGGTTTGTCTGGGTCTTGTTTATAACCTGGGTGAAGGAAGTGAGGCAGGGCTCATTTGTGATGCAATGCTTGGCTGAAAGAGGTGGCACTGGCATGACTTCCATGCCACAAGAGTGAGAACTAAAGCTTTTATAAACTAAGTGTCCAGCCCTTGGGTTGCATGGAAAGCTTGAACCCTAAAGATTCAAAAATCAGGAAGCAAACAGAAAGAACCTGACTTGCTGGTTTTTTTATTTTTAAATGTCATGATGTAGCCAAATTCTATAATTCTTTAGGAATTTGAGATAGCCAATATAGGTTTGATAGACCAATTTGAAGGACAAGTGTTCTTAGTCCAGACTGACTACAGGTATGTTAATTAAATAGGACTTCCTCCCTGAAAACAGGCGGTCAAGGAGCACTCAGATTGAGATTTTATGACAGTTCTTTTATTGCTAACTGCATACAGCAAGTGATGTGTAAGAATACAAATGAATACAATGTGGAATAAATGGTAAAGAAATACATCAGTACATTTCTATAATGACTATAAGAAGTGTTGCTGCTAAGATTTCCTATCTTTAAGATACAATTGTAAAAGTTATACTCACACTCCAAGTGACGACAAGTTGAAGTACTGAACTAACAAATCTAAAACTAGTCAACTAAAAAAAACCCAAAGAAACTTAGCTGAATGAAGTCAGATAAAGTGTTGCTATAGGCCTGTGCAGTTTCCTCTTGTGTTGTCTGAATTCAGTGGCTGGAAATTGGAAGCTTCAACCCCTCTGCAAATTTTGGGGCTTTAAATATGCTTTTTGCACAGTATGGGGGGGGGTTACTTTTTATACCCTTCCAAAAATAAATCGAATTATTTCATTCTTCCTGGCCCAAATATGGGTGTTTTCCAGAAATTACAGGGGGTACTTCCAGATTATTGGTTGAGGTCTATGCCGTCTATTTTATAGCATATTCTTCCATTTTCTTGTTTACCAGCTTGTGGGTTTTGCATTGGGTTTGCAGAGCTGTTTTCTACCTATTTATCTTCAAAGCATGATCAAAAACCAACTTGCCAAATTCTTCACAGCCTACGCTCACCTCTCACCTAGTTAGCCTTCCCCTATTGCATAGACAAATGCAAACCTTGGTTTTATAAAGCTTGCAGGATCTCATCCTATTACATGGCAAACTTACTTACAGTCTTTGCAAACTGAGTCACTCCTTTTGCAAAGATCTGCAGGATACATGCGTTTCGGCTGCTAGAAAGAACTAGTACCAAGTTCCTTACTTATAAGTGAAATACTATAAGACCATGGTTTCTTAGACTTTTATAAAGAAAGATATATTTGTATAAAATAGACAGAGAATAATATATGCATGCAAGCTCAGTGTAGGTGTAGCCAAAGGCTACAATGACTTGTAAAACAATTGCATGACTGGAGATGGAGGAGATGACACCTTTTTCTTTTTATGCTCTTGGGGTTGGCCAAACTGATGGGGTGGTGGGATATGGGACCAAGAGGAAAGAGCTTTACCAGACTGCCTCTGCTACAATAGACAATCAAGCTAAGAAAAAATTAGCAACACCATTGTTATGGTATGTCACAAACTGCAGTATTTCTTTCTCTATTATTTTAACTTCATCATAATTAACTCTGCATGGAGTTAATTATGTTAGATGAGTCTAAGTCTGGTCTCTAGTTTCTGAGCAAACTGAGCAGAGGGAGGGGGATGAACATCTTCAGCTGCTGAAATACAACTGTCTTTAAAAGAAATTTATATTTCTAACCCTAAAAATGACTCCATAAGTCAATAGCATGGTCGTATTAACCACTTGTGCTTGGACATACACAAATCTGTTTCTCTATGGGGATTAGCATGGTAACAGATGCATCTAGTGCCATTTTTGTACAAGGAAGACATTCTGGCCCTCCCAGACCAATGAATGATGGTTGCTTCTTCAAATAACTTCTGCTTCTGTAATCAGGCTCAATCAGCGGCAAATTGGGTGGAGTGTTGAGGAAGAGTAACAGCATGGCATGTCAGAAGGCTCGTCACCAAAGCTATATCCTGCACTGTCCAAAAGGAAGAGTTTTCATTTTCCTCTGGATGGGTATTTTCAAGGTTCATAAGGGAGTTAGGAACCTGGCTCATTGAAAATCAATTAGAGCTGAATACCAGGTTCCTTTAGAAATCCCAGCCATGTGCTCTGCTTTGAATCTTTCTCTGCACCTTTTAAAATCAGTGAAAATGGCTTTCCTGTTCCTGCTAATTTCAATGGAAAAAAGTTTAAGTCCTTCATTAAGATAGGCTATGGTGAGAGAGGAGGAGGATGAACAGAGGAGGAGGAAAAAGCAATATCTATAGTAGTACTATCAAACAGTTGTTTTAATTAGTAATATATAGCTTTTGGAGGTTCAAAAAATTTAAGGTAGTTTTAATTCCATTGTGGTATTTTAGTTTTATTGTATGGCTTTTAAATACTTCACATGAATGTTTCAGATAAAGCTTCATATTGTTTTGTATTTCAGTGCATAGTTAGCAATATCCCAAAGGCAAGTAGCAAAAAAGAATTTTACTTCTTCCTTTATTTATCTAGCCATATAACGTATCAGATTGTGTCTAGACCTTTACAGGGGTACCAGAAGAGTGGGCCATGGTGTGTGGTAGAATTTTTTTTTTTTTTTTTTAAGGTGCAGCATTTCGTCGGGTTCTCAGAGGAATTCTATCTGTCAGCTAGATGGAAAGTGCAGCATTCTTCACCTCCATATTGAGAGCTGTAATGTAACAACCAGTGTGTAGCTTTAAATTTCTACGAGGTGAGCCATAAAAGCAAATTCTTCAACTTTGCTGCTGGAAGACCTTAACTATATTAATCCAGGTCATTATGTCCTCCACAACTGCATAACTCACTTAAGTTTCCCTTAGTGACATACAAACATACCTAGAAAACATATACAAACATAACATACAAAACATCCCTTCAGATTGACTTATTCTACAGCAAAAAGCCTTAGTCTACATGCTGAGAGATCAGGCAAAATCTGGCCACCTGCTGCATTTCTAATCTCAGTTTAGTAAATTAGACAGGGAGATGACAGGCAGCAGATTAATAAATAGCAGTTTAAGGCAAATGACTTGAGGGAAAGAAAATAGTCCAACTCCTTAACTAACAAAAAGTACACGTAACTATTTCACTCTTAACTTTTGTGTTTCAGGTGTTCCTTCATGTATAACTCCATGGTTCAATACTTCTTTATAACTCCATAGCTTGTTTTTCCATTCCAAAACTCCCACTCTGAATAGTTTGATACCTACCTACCTGTGGAAAACTGTTTCTTTCTTTCAATACATCTACAACTTCATTGACTTCAATATAGGACTTGGTACCATACCGTATGCTTCAGAATTATGATTAAATTTAATAATAGCTGAGACATCTGTCCACACAGAGCAGCAGGTATATCAGCTTGGCTGGTTCCTTCCTCCAGGAGGAGAGTCCTAACAATAGGCTAAATGAAAGAAAATGAGGCAGCGATAATTGCACCTAACCCTGAACAAGGAAGTTAAGTGTTCTTCCAGTAGTTCCTCACCTCAGAAAATTTTCTAAAGAAGAGCAAAAAGACAAATGCTCAGATATTATGGGGATGAGGGCCATATAATTATGTGGATACAGAGAGACAGAACAGATAGTGGTAATGAACTAATCTTCATATATTAGCACGATTCCGTTTTTAATGTTATGGCACCTTGGTGTGGTGCTGTAGTTTTTGGAGGATGACTTGGGTATAGCTATAGCCAGCAGTGAGGTCCTGATTCAGGAGATAGTTAACCATATGTTTAATCAAGCATATAGCTCTGTTATCTTGAAGGTAAGTACATACTTAAATACTGTTAGTAGGACTAACTTTCATCAAATGGTGTGACTAAAAAAAGCACAGAATATCAGTAAAAGATACAAACCTAATGAGACTAAAAGAGCTAAGACTATGAGCTAGGGGAAATGATTAATGCATGAGAAGAAATTATTTTAGCAGGGTAAGTAGTGATTGTGCTAATTTGGGGCTCTCTTTAACCAGTTCTTATGGTATTTCTTGGTCTAGATACTTAAACAAGCCAGTATTTTACCCTGCATAAATGATTGCATTTAATCATTACCACAGAGTAACAAGAGCACAATATTGGAAGCCATTAACACTAAACTCACAGATATTCAGACTAAAGTAAAATGCAGGTATCTCTAGGGTAAATGCTTACTCTGACAAATCTTCCATCAGTTGCAATAGCTTTAGAGACAGCCAGAGCTACAAAGGAATAATTCCTGATCAGTGCATTGAATGTACTTAGCCACCTCGACTGTTTGTTAGGTCAGTCTAAATACATCAGTGAATACTTTTTATTACTTTTCTTATCCTTGCCCTCCTCTCAAAAATTCTGCAAATTTTCTATATAGCTGGCTGCAGCAAACTGGGAGGTATTTTCATTTTTTGTTATTCTGATACATGTCTCTGTGTTTATTATAGGTTAGTTGCTATGGAGTTAGGGCAAAAGGGGTGGTTAAAGGAACCAAGCAGAAAAGACCTAGATAAGGATCATCACAGCAACTACTCAGTTACAATAGCCAGGTTTATAGTTGATAACAGGGGAATCACCTTGTCACAGAGCTGTTTTACCAAGGCTGAAGTGAGAGAGAGATCAAAGGAGGCACTAAACCATTAGTCAGGACTTTGGAGAGGATAAACATTGACTGAGCTATGTCTACACTGCAATCAAAAATCCATGGCTGACCCATGATAACTGACTTGGGCCAGGGGGATTGTTTAATTCCGGTGTAGAGACACAGGACAGCTGTTTTTAAATTGTAGGGTAGACTCATGACCCTGAGGGGCCAGACACAGTCTGGGGAGGGTCAATGAAAGTTTGCAGTGGGACAGGGGCACAGAGACTGAGGCTATGTCTACACTTACACTTTAAATTGAATTAATGATGATTAATTTGATTTAAAGTATTGCATGGCTACACTAGCTTTCCTTAGTTTGAAATAAGGATCTCTCTCCGTTCGAAATAAGGAAAGGTCATTTCAAAATGATAAAACCTCCCTTAAATTCAAAATGACAGTTAAATTGAATTTATTAGTTTGATTTAATCCAGTGTAGCCATGTTAACCCAAATTAACCATTAGTTCAAATTAACACTTTTTGCCCTTCTTCCTCCCAGGGTGCCTTCCTCTTTGTATATATTGGGTGGGGGCATAGCCCTTCTTGGGAGTCATATTGTCATACCTTCCATGGTGCCCCTCTCCTAAATCAAACTAGCAAGTCCTGTTCATGGATATGCTAGTTTGATTTGGGTTTCTAGTGGAGCCATGTTAAATTGATTTAACTTAATCCAATTTAATGATTATTAATTTGATTTAGTTAGCTCAATTTAAGTTACTTTGATTTAACAATCTAAATGTAGACATAGCCTGAGGGATTTATCTACAGAGACATTCTCTTCTTTCATGGTAGGTTGGGACATAAATCTACCCTGCACCAGCTGACTGTGCATTGTGTGGTCCACATGGATCCCGCTACCATTCACTAATTGCTCCCTGTTTTGACCCATGCTGCTTTGAAAGGCAGTATCAGATCAAAGTGTACTGGGGAGCTGTTAGTGTGTGGCAGCAGGACCCACAGGGATACTTAATGTGCTGCAGGCTAGTGTGGGGTAAACTTACAACCTGGCTTGCTGTAAACTAAATGTTATTGTTGATAAGCCCAGAGAAATCCTGCCTGTTTCTTCCATACAAGATGGACATTAGCTGTGCTGAGGGAAGACTGCAATGAATCAAGGTATGGGCAAGATGCAGGAGTACAGACCTTTTATTATTTGTTGTACATGCTGTGCATCTTTTGAGGGCACTGCAGAAACAATGCTTTATTCTGAAAGGCTATTTGAGTCAATTCACTCAGCTTTTTGGTCACAGGTCCCTAGAGTGCAGGGTTGCTACTGTTGCAGTTCAGAGCAATGGCACCTCTATTCCCCCCTCTGTGGTCCTGCCAGGGCACCTGCTTTGAGGCTGTCAACTATCCAGCTGTCAACTTCTTGTGACATCTTTCCCTCCTGACCAGGCTTTATGGTTCCCTGCCTACACTGTGAATTCCTGAAAGAACAGCCTGCCTCAGAGTCCTGCTTTTCCTTTTCTTCAGAGACTGTAACCAGCATACCTGCCTCCAGTAAGTTACCACCCAGCTTTCTGTAGGCAGGCATGCTTATATTTAAGGTAGCATTACAAAGAAATGGTTTAACAACAGTGAATGTGTATGCATGCTAACAAGTTCCTCAAAGATCATCCCACCTCAAATGAGTCCTTCAAACTGTACACAGGGAGGAGTTCTATGGTTATGGATTCACATCTGGGCGGGCACAGGACAGGTATGCCCATGAATCCGAGTCCTGCTCTCACCCAGTTTGGGCCTCTATTATGTATGTAACTTGTCCAGGAGCCATACGTAATGTTAGCCTTGGGAAGTATTAAGAACATTAGAGGACTCTTTGAAACACTGTGCTAAACAAACAAAATAGCATTCCCAAGAAATACTAGGAAAGAAGAGAAGCCAGCTTCCCACCTCCAGATCACATCCTTTTGAAGCTGCACCCTGAAGAGAATCCCACTCTCTGCTGATCACCTGGGGCAGCAATAGTGCTCTGGTCAGTGGCAGAGAGGCCCAGGGATGTCCCAGGAGGCAGCAGGGTCTGGGAGGTGGAGGAGCTTGATAGGGAAGGGGAGTAGCGGTGTCCCTTGCTCCTTTTCCACCCCACCACACTCACCTCAGTCCTGCACAGTTCTCCTACCACTCCATTCCCCATTCCTCCCCTGCCCTGCTATGCTTCCCTCCACTGCACCCCTTCCCTGTCATAATACAAGCCGTTGGGCTTGAAGCACTAGGAATTTCACTAGTGACGCCTGTTGGTGAATAGTGAGGAGAGTGGTCCAGAGCTGCTGCAAAGCTCCAGGTGGGCAAAGGAGGAGTCTGGTGGCACTTTTAAAGACTAACAAATTAAATAAATAATCAATCCAGATGGACAGAGGCTCCATTGGGGAGGGACGTTTCTGCTGGCAGCTCTTGATGATGAAGGGGAATGGATTTCACTGAGTAGGCCTGGGTGTAAGTTAGAAAGAGAGTCAAAAGGGGTGCTTATCCTCTGGTGGGAATGCAGTTGCTAGGAGCTAGTCAGCCCTGTTCCTCTCTGAAGGTTTTGTGATGAGATGGCTTTTGTGTGTGAGACAGTTTTGAGAAAAGTAATGGTGATGAAAAGGTGGAGGGCAGCACCATGGCTGAGGAATTCCAGTGAGGCATGTCCCCCTTGCATCTCCTCCTGCCTTGCCCCCAATCAGCTAAGGCTGTAATCAATAAAGCTGGGTTAGAGCTCATGCAACAGACCAGCTAGTACATCCCTGAGTGGCTGGGGACAGACATGCATGAACTCTGGAAACAGTAAGTGATGGATGTAGTGCAGCAGGGAGATGAGGGAAGTGGCTATTGCAAAAACACACTGCTTTGCTGCATGCTTGCAACCCTGAGTGGAGACCTTAGTTTAAGACTGGTAGGGGCAGTTTTAATAGTCCAATACTGATCAATTATTACTGCTTTTCCCAAATTTATTGTGTCCTCTTTTCTCCCAGAAATATTTCTTAGTGCAACAGACTCAGTGTTTGTGTAGAGAAAGTATTGCACTCTGAAGGATATTTGGTTTCCCCAGGTTTCTTGAGGATTTGAGGTGGCATTAAGTTTTCAGAAGGAACCCCTTCATTACCTCTCTTTGCTGTGGGCAACACGTGGCAGAAAGGTTATGTGTGTATGCGCAGCAACAGAGGCTTAAAAAATAAGTGTCTAGAGAAGTGGCTGTGAAGCTTCTGAAATGTTTTAACCCCATTTAGTTAAAACAAGAAGAAAAGAGTAGCTGCTGAATGTAGAGGAAGAGAGATGAAATGGTGCTATTTAATGCATAGGCCTGCCCCAGATTTTACACACACATATCTCCAGACAGCCCAGAAAAGACCAAAATACAGCAGAGGTCCCAAAGCACCTTTACTATTAAAGCATGAGCAGAGGCTTTTCTGGAGAGGCAATTTCTAAAGCTATCCTGTTTGTGGTTCCCCCCTCCCAGATAGTGCAATTCTTCATGATGTCTAGGGGAAAAGAAATCTTCCCAATAACTTTAATTATATCCATTCCTGCAAAGATGTTGCTTGAAGCCATGAGTCTAGGTGAGGGAAGCCTTTGCTATTTTATTATAGGCTTGTGCCCCACTTCTTGTGTGGCTACTCAATAGCTGTAAAAACTGAAACTAGATTTCTTTAGGAAGATGCCATGAACAGCCTTTCCTTCACATGCCTAATAATTTCAGAAAGGAGTTTGCCAAGTAAGGATGAAGCTCTGTAACTTCCTCACTTCAGTTACTATTTGTAACCCAAATAAGCCCCCGCTCCAGGCATTCTAAATGCACTGATTTTGGTAGAGCTATGTGCCAGCACTGAAATCTGCATAGATGATCATTTGCAAGATTGGGCTCAAATGCAGCTCTTTATGACTCTAAATGATAGTGGAGTCTAAAAGCTCACTAGCCTTTCAGGAAATTAATTCAAAATCAGTGAAGTCAGTGGAAATACCCCCAAATTCAGAGGGAATTAATTGACTTCTGTGGGAGGTGGCTTAGACTGACTAAATAAATACACATTTTTTCAATAAAATGTGATTGTGGAACAAGTCACTAAATGATGAGGCTTCTGAGCTTGGATTGTTTCACTGTTGTGTTAATAGGTTCCAGTAGCCAATAATCCCATGGGCTGCTCTCTAAAATAGGCATATATTTTATGTATATATGATACATTTAACTCCATGTGCTAAATGTGTTGGGGGGGGATGACTAGATGCAGCTTTTGGGGAAGAAACCATATGTTTGTAAGCAGATCACTCTGTTCATCATACACCCACTGCCCTGTTGTTAGTAGCATTGTAGCAGGTGGCATTATAGTCCCTCCCCCACCCTATGTTTGTGTGCACAGACCAAACAATGCTTAATCAAATCAAGCTGATTTGCTTGCTATCTATTCAGGATATATATATAATTTAACAAGCCAACAGTGCTACAGCAGTGCTTGTGAAATTTCAGATGCAAATATAAACCATCTGCTACATCTGTGCCATGAAATTTAGCTTGGACTCATAAATACATTGCATTTGTTACCCTGGGAATGAGTAACTTCAAGCACTTCTGAGTGTCTGGGCTTCTCCTGCCTGGGTAAGCACACGGCCTTCTCCCCACTGTGCTTAAAATAAAGCCATCTATGATATTGCAGTAAAAAACCATGAAACCCACTGGTGGTGTGTATAGTCAGAAGGAGTGGTGAAGACTTAGTTGTGATAATACCATGAGGAATGGAGTGGATGGGCATGCTGGATGGAGGGGAGTGCATTATTATGACTATACAAATCCAACTGCAATTTTCTCTCTTGGGCTACTGTACCCTTCTGAGTGTCTTAAAAAAGCAAAACAAAAAAACTTAACATCACTAATATCATTTTTTTTGCTTAAAAAAATCAAGAGCTCATGCTAGAATAATGTAAAGAAACAACAGATGGCCAAAAAAATATAATGGAAATTCAGCCACAGACCATCTAAACTAAAAGACTTCACTGGAAAGAGTTTGAGCCAGTCCTGTAATGACTTGCCTAGTGGGGCTGTTTCAAAAAATCCCGGATATGCTGAAATAAGTGGAAGTTTTGCCTTTGACTTCAATAGAGCCAGGCTTTTGCACAGTTTGTAAAATTAAGATGATACATAAATCATTGCAGAATCAAGACCTGCATTTGACCTTGTGGTTGGTAGTCACCTGTGACTAGTTATTGGTATAAACATAGACTTGTTTACTGTGACCTTGTACCTCACCCTGTCCTCATTTGTCTGTTTATCCGCTAGTTGTAGATCATCACAATCTTAGATTATGAATGCCTTAAGGTAGGGACTGTTGATGTTTTACTTGTTTGTTTAGTTTGTAGCATCGTAGTGCAAAGCAAGGTGGCCTTTGGAGGGTAACCCTAGATACACAAATAATAATATGTTGTACAGAATTTTAAAACAACCAAAACATTTTGGTTGACCCCAAATTAATTTTTTTAAATGTTGCTTTGTGGAAAATTTTTGAAGCTTTTAAAAGATCCTAATCCTTCACAAATTGGAACTTCTGTGGTCCGCAGAGTTCTTTCCAAGGCTCTCTTGCACCTGCTTCAACTTCTGCTAGCTCCTTTTGTCAAGACCAAAGAAGGGACCTCCAAGCTACTTCTGTATGTGCCTCTATGTACAACGCTTGGCTCAGAGTTCTGTTTCCCATCTATGCCAGACTCACCCTTACTTGTTCCTTTCAATCCATGCCCAAACTTTTCTCCTTGCCAGTGGCATGCAGCGGGTAACTGGCACCTGGGAGCCAAGCCCATATTTGTGCCTCCTTGTGCCTCATGCCACCCTGCCAGGGACACGAGGAGGCCCATCCCCATCCCCATCCCCAGCTGCTCCAGGGGGTAGGACTGTACCTGCAGGAGGGATGTGGGGAGGGCATGCAAATCTCCCTCCTCACTCCCCCCCTGCAGTTACCCAGTGAGCAGCAACCACTGGTCCCCTGCAGCCTGGCCCTGGCTGACACAGGGCTGCCTCATCACCATGCCCTCCCCCAGCTGGGAAGGGATGGGGGGGGGCAGGTTGGCTATTTACCACATGTGGTGGGGGGTGCTGAGGGGCCCCCATCCCATCACTTACTGTCCCCTGCTGCAGCTCAGCCTCTGGATGGAGCAGAGCAGCCTCATAGCCCCCCTTCAACTGAGGCGGCGAGATATGGGATGACCCTTCACGACACACTGTGTGTGTGTGGGGGCGGTGCTGAGGAGTCCCTTGAATCAGACCTGCATAGTTTCCTTCATTTTCTTTTCCTGCAGAGGCTCCACTGTTGTACTGCCTCCTGGATCCTAGTACTGGAAGAATTTCATTTCTATTTATGATGTGCAGTCTAGCATACATGGAAATGGATCCCTTCCATCACTAGGACCCAGGAGGCAGCACCCACCTGTCTTAGACTGAGGCTGTTTCCCTTGAAGGAGAAGCCCAGGCTGGCCAGTGCTGTGACCCTGCAGCACTTATCCACTCCATTGGCTCTGACGAGGGGCAGCCTCCCCAAAGATGCTGGGCTGGCCCTTCACAACAGGTGAGGGGCACAGGATCTGTGCTGTTCAGAGTCTCCTGCTTCTCTCCTCCTGCACATTGTGAGGGGCCAGCCTGTTGCCCAGGGGCCAGACACCCCCACAGAGCCTCCCTCTGTACTTCACTGGTCCCAGTCCAGCTGCAGCAAAGCCTGATATCTGAGGAAGGAAACAGTCTGTTTTAGGACATCCACACATAATTATATATAAAATAAAGGTTTATTGACTTCAGTGGGTGGTGGCTCAGACTGTGACTAAACAGAGGCACATTTTTGCAATGGAACATAATTGTTTATGGAACAAGTCAGTAAGTGATGAGGCTTTTGTTTGCTTGGATTGTTTCACTGTAGGTATTAATAGGTTTCAGTAACTAATAATCCCATGGGCTGCCCTCTAAAATAGGAATATTTTCCATGTATGGATGATACATTTGACTCCATGTGCTAAATTTGTTTGTTGGGGGGGTACCTGCAGCTTTTGGGGAAGAAACCGTATGTTTGCAAGCAAATGACTCTGTTCATCATACACCTACTGTCCTGGTATAGCAGGTGGCATTATAGTCCCTGCCCCGCCCTGTGTTTGTGAGCACTTTTAAAGATTAACCAATTTATTTTTCGCATGAGCTTTCATGGGTAGAATCCCATTTCATCAGACACATGAAAGGGAGGATACGAAAGGGGATGTGTAAATGCAGAGAAAGATAAATTACAAGATCAGTTCAGAATTATTTCAGTTAACCAAGCAAGTTCCTTGGATCCATTTCATGTGTGTGACGAAGCAGGACTCTACCTATGAAAGCTCATGTGAGAATTAAATTTGTTAGTCTTTAAAAGTGCCACAAGACCAGACTAACACAGATACCCCTCTGGAACTTGTCACCATGTAGTTAATACTTGCTGTTTATGCACTTTAAATAAAACTTTTTATTAAACCTCCAACACACTACTTAAATCTTCTAAAAATACTATGAGAGACAAGATGAATAAGGTAAAATCATTTCTTAGGCCAGCTTCTGATGATGAGAGAGGTGAGGTTTCGAGTTCCACAGAGCTTCAAGTCTGGGGAAGGGACTAGCAACATGACAGCAAATACGCAATGGAACAGATTAAAGCAAACAAGGGGTCTTGTGGCACTTTTAAAGACTAACAAATTTATTTATCATATGAGCTTTCATGGGAGAAATCCCACTTCGTCAGACACTTGAAAGTGGATAACTTACAGAATGGGAAGAAAAATAAAAAGAAGGTTGTATAAGTCATAGTGTCACGTAAGAGTATTACAGTCAATTAAAGCAATTGCTTAGATTCGTATTGGAGGGGAGGAAGAGAGAGGGAAAATTACCTTTTGTAGTAAGCAAAACAAGCAAGGAGTCCTGTGGCACTTAAAGACTAATAAATTTATTTATAAATAAATTGTATCACAGGACTCTTGCATGTCTTGCTAAAGTAGAGTAACAGGCTAACCCTGTGGAATTTTGTAATAAGAAAGCCAACCAATATCTCTTTTCAAGCCCAAGGTCATGCTATCAAATTTGCATATGAATTCTAACTCTGTAGCTTCTCTTTGAAGCTGTGATTTGTAATTAGCTTGTTTAAGTACAGCAATTAATATATCTCACTTGGTGAGCAGGGAACAGACTGTGTCCTTTACACATACTCTGAGGCAGTGTTTCTCAACCAGTGTTCTATGGAACAGCAGACGTAGTGCAGGTGTTACATGACTGACTCTGACTCCTCCCCACTGAGGGAGGAGGGAAGGAGTAACTTAAAATGCCCTGGAAATGCTTCCAGACATGTGGCAGTGAAATTTGATTCATACCTTGAAGCTTTGCTGTGGCTGAGGCATTTTAAACCTGCTGCCACTGTTACTGGCTTTTTCAAGACCATTTTCACCAAGTGTTCCATGTAAAGTAATTAATATCTTTAGGTGTTCCCTGGTTACTAAAAGGTAGAAAAACACACCTATAAGGGACCAGTCAGGGTGGAATTGGCCCATTAACAGTTTTGCAGTCATGGCAAAAACAGAGGGATAGTGAATCAGAAATCCAGTTCGCTGCTTGGTTTTCTAATATTCCAGGACCAACATGGAATATAATGGACTTTTCCATCTCAAATAGAAAGGCCACAACAGAATGAAAAAGGAAGCAGAATTTAATGGTGACATCTACTTCATTAGCAAACACAAGAAACAAAATATCATTCCTAGAGGTCTTCTCATCTATTGGACTGCTACATACAGCAGGGGTCAGCAACCCCTGGCACATGTCAAAAATGGCATGCGGGGCCAGCCTGAGTGGCATGCAGCGCCACTCGGGCTCCCTAGCTAGTCCCGTTCCCCCAGCGCAGCGACAAGAGCTGTGTGCTACAGTTCCAGGCCCCTGCTGGCCGCGCTTCCCTGCTGGGAAGCGCGGTGTGACCAGCAGTGGCAAAGAAGCTGCAGCACGTGGGGCTCCTGGACCCTGCTGGCCCTGCCCCCTGCTGGGTAGGGCTAGAGGGGAGCAGGATGGGTTGGCCTGACCGGAGCTGCCCCTGCAAGCAGGAGCTGGCCCTGACCCCTGAACAGGAGGCCACCCGTCAGTGGGGGCAGGAGCTGGCCCCGACCCTGGAACTGGAGGCTGTCCACTGGTGGGGGCAGGAGCTGGCCCTGGCTGGGACCCAGAGGTGTGGGGTCAGCAAAGGTTGCCACCCTCTGACATACAGCTTCAGCAGGGACTCAATGGAAACACTGGATTTAAGCCTTCTCACAACAGCAACCTGTAAGACACTAACCCTTTTTTTCTTTTTGCTTTTTGTTCTAAAACTACAGAAGTGTTTAATGGTCTGTTCTCCCTTGAATGGTCCCTTACTATGTGTGCTAATTACTTATGCTAAACAATCTGTTCCACCTTGCATTTTTCTATACAGTGACTTCCTTATTTCCCTAACATTTTGCGACCAGTGTGTATACCCTTACACTGTATACAAAAATACGATGAAGCATTTGTCCACTGCAACCCTCCCCCCAACCAAGAAATACAGAATTTCTAGGCTAAGTCATCTTGAGATACAAATGAATAGCAACAACAACAACAAATCCAGTTTCCAAATCATCATGACTTTAAAACTCCTTTTCTGATTTATACTAAACTTCTCTACCAAGGGATGAGATGCAACTTGTAAAACTCCAGGCAGACTTCTCTTCCCCCCACTTTGGAGAAATTGGGGGAAAATCACCTCACTGTTTGATGTATGATCCGAAAGGTCATGGGATTAAGCTAGGCAATTAGTCTGAGAATTATTAGATGGGGTGGGCATTAAAGCTTCATGATATTTCACATGTATTTGCCACCTGTGCTGCTAACCTGTCTGATGTGCACAAGAAATGCCAAGAGTGTTAGTGAGCCATCTATTAAAAAAGTCCATCTTAAAGAACAGCCTGTGTCAAAATTATTGTAATATGTTATTTGTATTTTGGTAGTGCCTAGAAGGCAAATGATTCCTAGCTGTTGCAATAAGAAGATAAATTTTCATTATCTGCAACATCTCTTCCAAATTTTGGGAATTTATAGCAGATATTTGCAGTGTGGGTTATTGGTGAATTGAAATATCTTTTCCCCCAGATATTTGCTGTTATAGCAAGTTACAGTTTGTCATGCTGTGTGCCATGTCATGTTACATCATGATATGTCATATGATACTATTAAGACCTTCCACAGTCTCTCTTCCAGTTTGTGATTCTGCTCCCCTGGGAACATACATTGCAAATACAGCTCCGAGATCTGATACTTCTGAACACCTGGCAGTCCCTGAAGAATTAGATGAGTAATGTGCTGATGAATACTTGCATGAATGGTGACATCAAATAGGTTCTTCATCCATAGGGTTACCAGATACCAAAGCATGGAAAGGAGGACAGGGAAGTACGAAAGGGAGGACATTGGAGGACACATGGAGAAAATGTAGTATTAATGTAATATTCTTTTGTTTTTAGGGGGCCCTGGAAGCTTCCCCTACAAATAGGGTGTTCTGGCATATTTCAACCCCTGTAAGTAAAAACCAGACAAAATCATGTGTTTTTAAAATGTCTGCCAGCCAGAGGACATGAAGGTAAAAAGGAGGACATGTCCTCCTTTTGCCTGACATCTGGTAACCCTATTCATGCAGTGCTAAAAGCACCTTCAGTAGCTCAAAGAAGTTCAAGATGCAGGACTCTGGCTCCAGTTCAAAGTCATCATAATAGCACTTCCACTTTTTTTCACAGCTCAATACCTCATAAGCTGTTATGCAAGTCTTATAGGAAAATAAGAGAGTGAGAGAGAGTGTGTGCGCATGCACATGTGCGCACACACGCACAGCAGGTATATTTAGCTGCTGTTGATCTTATAAGTTCATCTGTGGTTAGTCATCCATTCTCACAGATTATGAATGTGGCATTTTGATAATAGTACAATGAAATTCACTGTTACGCCCTCACAGCTTGAAACTTTGTTAATGAACATTCATAGCAGGGCCCTCTCAACATCCTTTTTATAGATATGACCGCAACTACAACTATATATTTTTAACAATTATTCCTTTCAAAGCCCCAACATCTACATTTGCTTTGCAATATTCTGTAAGATAGTGGTTTAGTTTTCAACCTTTCTACATTTGTAGACCCTTAAAAATTTGAAATGGAGGTGTGGACCCCTTTGGAAGTCTTAAGCATAGCTTGTAGACCTCCAGGAGCCTGTGAACCATGGGTTGAAAATCACTGACAACCTTTCATGTACTTTTAGACACAGTCTGCTGTTCTCTGGGGGTCTGTGGGCCACAGATTGAAAAATCATTGCTCTAGTAAAGCAGGATCCTTCTAATTCCAAACTTTCCAAAACTAAAACAAGAGATAGGCAGAGTTTGTACTCGCATGAGTAGAGAAGTAACCAATAGAGGTTATTAAATTATAATAACTGACTTATAAGGATTTTTACATTAAAAATTTTTCAGTCTTATTTTTGGCATTGCCAACAGCAACAGGACATTTAGTTCAAAGGAGCAGGTTTTGTAGCTAAAGTTTTTACCTCTAAAAGAAGCAGAAACAAAAAAGAGCATTTCTTGCATTGAAGAAACTTCAAGGCTGGGATGAAGCACTTCTTTTCCCTTTAATAAGTTTTACTGACAGGAAGATGACAAACGTCCCATACTACTGGACAGTAGATAGGCTTACAAAGACACAGGTTATAATGGACAACTCATACAAATACAAAGACAGCTGAAGTGAATGGCTCCTCATGTCAATCTCATGTCATTCCAATATATGTTACTTCTAAGCTTTAATTGTGTATAACAGGGGTAGGCAACCCCTGGCACATGTGCCGACAGTGGCACCCGAGCCCATTCAGAGTGGCATGCAGCACCCTCTGCAGTACCACAGAAATTGCCACTCCTTTCACCAAAAGCCACTCTAGGCAGCTTCCTTTGGGTGCAGCTGGGACACAAGAGGTCCCCACCATGCCTATGCCTCCATGTGACACAGAAAGAAGCTGCCTGGAGAGGCTTCCCTCTGTAGTGTGTTGCTCCACAAAGAAGCCACTCTGGCCACCTTCTTTTTACAGCATGCCTGGGAACCCCTGAAAGGAGCCATTTCTTTTCATGGCATGCCTGGTGACCCCTGTCCCCAGGCACACCACCAAGATGAGCCACTCTCGGTGATTTCTTTATGTGGCATACCTGGGAAACCCTCTGACTCCAGCTGTGACTGCTGCTGAATTTTCAGGCAGCTGCCACATTTTTCAGTGGAGGGGGCCACTGGCACTAGATGAGGGTTGAGGAGGAAGGACCGGCACAGGGGTTGGCAAAGGTTACCGACCCCTGGTGTATAATCTCATGACAGGTAGTTATCTGCCTGTCAGATAACAGGGTGAGAGGAAACTACCAAATGGGGGTGATTTGTATTTCAGTAAATATTAAACGAATAAAACACACACAAAAAAATGGCAGCTATAAGGTGTCCTGGGCACAGCACCAGCTGCACCTCTACCCTCTTCTCTAATCTCTCTGAGTGGAGCTTCATGGGTCTGTGGCCTTGTGTTTTTACCTCTCCTGGGGTGGAATTTCTTAATTCTGTCACTCTTACACTGGTCTTGGGTTACAATACCTTGAATATTTGGTCATGCGTCCCCACAAGGACTGGTTGGGTTTAGAACCTTTGGGAGGCTGTGACAAGTGGTGAATTTGGTGACCAGTCATCCTAAAACCAAAGTATTGTTTAAGCTTAACAGTAGGATCAAAGCATCGCATGAAAGAAAAAGGATTTTAAAACAATTAAAGGTCCACAGGTTTGTTCATCTAGAAAAGCTCTTCCACAACTGTAAAGGGAGCCGAGGAAGGCAAGTCTTCTTCAGCTCCTCTTGTTGGAGCTGTGTGTGTTAGTCTGTTGTCCCCCCCCCCCAACCCCCGACCCACAAACAGCTCTTCCAGCACACTTTCTCCCCTGTTTTCCACGAGACTATTATCCAGAAGTCTTTTGTATGTTTCCTGGGCCCGGGCACACCGCCCACATTCTGTTTGGTGAGCAATTTGGAGGCTAAATCAAACTCTTTTGGGCCATATTTGTTCTCCCATAGTTTAGTACAGCAGTTCTCAACAGCTGTGTTGCAACACAGGAGTGTGTCACAGCACAGCACCTTGCCACAAATGACCCTGCTGCCAAAAGATTCCCCCTCCTTCCCCCCTTTACCCCCCTCCCCAAAAGAAATCTTGGTCAAAGAGGAGAGCTTCAGTGGCAGTCTGTGGCCCCTTTAAGAGCTGCTGCTGAAATTCCTAGTGGCAGTAGCTTTCTGTGGTGGTGGTGGTGGGGTGCTCCTTCAGAAGCTGCTGATAAAATTTGCCGTGATGGCCAGTTTTTGGGGGTAGTGGGGGCTGCTTCTGAAGCACCCCGCTCCACCAATGAAATTCCCCATCCTGAAGATTTTCTGTGGCAGTTGGGCCTAATTTAAATTGAACCACCATTGAAAAGTGCTGCTGCATGGGGAGAGCCACGGAGGCAGCAGCAGCAGCAGAAGAGGGGGTGTCCCTGTGTCATGCACAGTTGGGGGGCGCTCCCAGCTGGGTTGCATCATTAAGGGCTTGAGAACCTCTGGATTTGTAACATTGTCCCAAGTGTTTGAGGAATTTCTTATCTGTAGTTATTTTCCTTGTTCACTTTTTTTTTCCAATAAACTAAATCAGTATAGCTGTACAGTAAATATTCCAATAACATTGTCAATTCTTAGTACTCATAAATTGTTTCAGAGCAGTCCCACTTCCTTTACATAATCTTTTTCTTTTCTTGCTTTTACACTGTCTGAAACATGAGCAAGGATTCCTTTGGCACTTAAAAGACTGACAAATTTATTTATCGCATGGGCATTCATGAGAGAAAATTCTGTTTTATCAGATGCTTTGAAGATGGTGGAACTTACAGAATGGGAGGCAAATAAACTCAGGGAAGGGTAAGTCATGGGATTGGGTCACTCTGTAACAGCAAATCAAAGCAGTTGTTAAGATTCAAATGCTGGGGAACAGCACATAGAGGAAGATGAGGTCAAATCACCTGTTGTAATGAGAAAAAAATCCAAAGCCCTTATTTAGCCCTGAAGAGACCCAGTCAAATTTGCAAATGAATTCCAATTCTGTAGTTTCTCTTTGAAGCCTTGAGCTCATTTGTCTGAGCACAGAAATTAGCAAATCATCAATGGAGTGATCAGGAAGATTGAAGTGCTCAGCTACTGGTTTTTGATGTTGTGATTTCTGGTGTCAGATTCGTGGCTATGTATTCTTTTGTGCACAGACTGTCCTGTTTGTCCAATATATAAGGTGGAGAGGCATTTCTGGCACATCATGGCATAAATCACATTGGTGGATGAGTAGGTGAATGAGCCTTTGATGGAGTAGCTGGTTTTTTAAAGTCCTGTAATAGTGGTTTTTTTGTGCAGATATGTGGGCAAAGTTGGCAGCGTGGTTTGTTGCAGGGATATGTGCCTGCTTTAATGGTTCTGTTGTTAGGTCTGTAGTTGCTGGTATTTGCTTAAGGGTGTGGGCCGTCTGTAAGTAAGGAGAGGTCTGTCTCGTAAGGCTTGAGAGACTGAGGGATCTGATATCAGAAATCACAACATAAAGAATTGGAATTCATTTGCAAATTTGACTGCGTCTTTTCAGGGCTAAATAAAGGCTTCAGATTTTTTTCTCATTGCAACAGGTGATTTGACCTCATCTTCCTCTATGTGCTGCTCCCCAGTGTTTGAATCTTAACTGCTTTGATTTGCTGTTAAAGTGTGACCTGCTCCCATGATTTACACCTCCCTGCGTTTATTTTTTCCCATTCTGTAAGTTCCCCCATCTTTAAAGCATCTGATGAAGCAGGATTTTCTCTCACAAAAGCTCATGTGATGAATAAATTTAAGTGCCACAGGACTCGTTGCTTGTTCTGCTGAGCCAGGCTAACATGGCTACCCCTTTGAAATTGAATAATGAACTTTCAAACTGCCAAGGAGTGAATTGCAAATTGTTTTAGTTTGTGTATTATATTTGTCCTAATTTGTTTGTGCCTAGACTAAAAAAATGATGTGACTACATAGAAGCACTTGTGGACCTTTTAAAGATTAACAAATTTATTTATCAAATTTAAACAAATTTTATGTTAGTTTTTAAAAGTGCCACAAGACTCCTTGTATGTTTTGCTGAACTGGACTGACACAGCTACCCTTTTGGAACTTACGGGTGTACTGTCCCTTTAAATCTGTAGGTGGAAGCTGGGAAGGAGGTGACTTGGCAAAGTTTTACACTGGAAGAAAGAGACAAAGTATCTGTAGGGATAATATCATTTTCCTTTTTATCATAGACTTCTTATTGAGTGTAAGAAAAGAGTGACTCTGTATGATTCTTTATTGTTGTCGTACAGCAAATGCAACTATATATAGGACCAATGCAGGGAGGTAAATTGCCTTTCGATTTCAGCAAAAGTTTGCTTTTGGAGGGCTGCAAAATCAGGACCTGATTCTCCTTTCACATCAGTGTAAATCAAAATCATCTCCACTGAAGTCAGTGGGATTATATCAGTCTAAAAACAGCGTGAGGGGAGAGTCAGCCCTTAATGTTTTCAATAGATCATATTGCACAAAAATTGCCTGAGCCAAAAGTCTTCCTTTGAAACAAATGGTGAGAGCTATATAAGATTTGGTTGCATTATATGGCCTTACATTGACTGCCTTTTACAAATGTAATATATTTTATTATTTCATGAATAAAAAAGCACAAATAAAACATCATAGAAACCTCAAAACAGAGCCATTTTATAGACACATATGATGCATATAAAACTAACTCCAGACTCATGTGCAGAAGTTAATTATGTTAGTTTCAAATCTCATCAGACTCACAGTTTAATTATACTTCGAAGAAACAAGGCTGTCATTCTTGAAACGCCTTGTACTTATCATTTATTTTAAAAGCATTTTAATTACTGTAAATTTGTTTGAACTTGAAAAGAAACAAAACAGAAAGCTCACTTTGTTAAGGGCTAAGCTAGCTATAATAACTTTCTTCCCATCTTATTTAACAAACATTATACCAATGAAAAACTCTTGAGGTCATATCCTCAAACTGATGTAAAGTAGCTTTTTTTTTTTTTTTTGACTATTGATAGGGTGGGCTCTGTGTTATTACAGAGAATTCTTTCTTGGGTGTCTGGCTAATGAGTGTTGCCTCTGTGCTCAGGGTTTAAATGATTGCCATAGTTGAGGTCAGGAAGGAATTTTCCCCTCAGGCAGATTGGCAAAGCCCCTGGTGGGGGATTTTGCCTTGCTGTGTAGCATGAGGCATAACTCAGTTACTGTTGGATTTTCTGTGTCTTAAAGTCTTTTTAAATCACGATTTGTGGACTATAATAGCCAGCAGCATAGCCAGTCTCCATTTTCTGGCCAGGCCCTGACTCTCCAGGGTGGGTCCAACCATGTGACCAGAAGCTTTCTGATGATGCTCCCAAGTGCGTAGTAACTGGAGTTTTGGGAGGAAGATGGAAGGGAAGAGGCAGCATGACCCTGTTGCACAAAGGCTCCAGGGGCTGCCTGGGGTTGGAGCTCTGCGAGGGGAGAGCAGCTTACCTCCAGTCGTCTGCCCACGCTGCTGCCGATCGTGTGTGTGGCTGCCAGCTGCTGGCCAGTCCATGGTCACAGAGGCAAGCTCGCACCGTGGCTGGGTGCTAAGGCAGGCAGGGGTGGGTAGGCCTGCTGGCCAGTCAGATGGCCCCGTGCCCATGCAGGCCCACATGTAACTATGCCTCTGTTAATAACTTAATCATAGGTTAGAGGTTTTTTTGCAGGAGGAGGTGGGTGTGGTTATCCGGCCTGCAGGAGGTCAGACTAGATGATCATATTGGTCCCTTCTGGCCTTTTTTTCCTTCCTTCCTTCATTTATTTATGTCAATGGGGCTGGGATAACTGACATGAGTTGAGGATGTGGCTCTTGTAGTATCTTACAACTCTGGCATTGTTCTAATCTGAAAGTATTTCAGTTCGGCTTGAGCCTGGTTGTGTGGGAGCAACAACAGCTTTTATCTACTATATGTTGAAATTCAACCCTGTGCAAAGGACCAGCAAAAGGCCTCTGCATTAAAAGCCTGATCCAGCACCATTAATCATAGAAACTGGAAGGGGACATGACAGGTTATCGAGTCCAGTCCCCTGCACCCATGGCAGGAACAAGTACCCTGTTTAAGCATCCCTGACAGGTGCTGGTCTAACCTGTTCTTATATACCTCCAGTGATGGAGATTCCACAACCTGCCTAGGCAACTTATTCCAGGGTTTCATCATTCTGACAGTTAGGAATTTTCTTCCTAATGTCCAACCTAAATCTCCCTTTCTGTAATTTAAGCCCATTGCTTCTTGTCCTATCATCAGTAGTTAAGGCGAACAATTTTTCTCCTGGTGACAACCTTTCAAGTACTTCAAAACTTTCATCATGTCCCTTCTCAGTCTCTTCTTTTCCAGACTAAACAAATGCAGCTCTTTCAATCTTCCCTTGTAAGTCAAGTATTCCAGACCTCTAATCATTCACGTTGCTCTTCTCTGGCCTTTCTCCAATTTGTCCACATCTTTCCTGAAACGAGGTGCCCAGAACTGGGCACAATACTCCAGTTAAGGCTTAATCAGGGCTGAGTAGAGTAGAAGAATTACTTCTCATGTCTTACAATACTCCTGTTAATACCTCCCAGAACGGTTTTTGTTTTTGTTTTTGTTTTGTTTTTTTGCAACAGCATTACACTGCTGACTCAGATTTAACTGGTGGTCCACTATGACACCCAGATGCCTTTCCATGGTACTCCTTCCTAGGCAGTCATTGCCCATTTTGTAAATGTGCAATGGATTGTTCTTTTCTAAGTGGAGTACTTGGCACTTGTCTTTATTGAATTTCATTCTGTTTGCCTCAGATCATTTCATCAGTTTGTCCAAATCATTTTGAATTGTGATCCTATCGTCCAAATAGGCAACCCTTCTAGCTTGGTATCATGAGCAAACTTTATAAGTGTATACTCTATGCCATCTTCTAAATCATTGATGAAAATATTGAACAGAACTGGACCCAGAACTGTTAATATCTCTGGGTACAGGATCAAGCCTCACTGAAGCCTTCTGAATATGGTCTAAAATTAAATGTAAGTAGTGCAAAGGCCCTATTTTGGCTCTCTAAGTTTTCCCCAGAGTTACCTTATACCTGTGTAAAAATATCACCTAAAACCTCAGCATATGATCTTTTCAACCTGTTATGGTGTCTCAGAATGGAAAATCTTGTGAAAAATCTGCAAAGGTTTGATTGTTTCCATAGCCAAGTCATTATTGTATGTTGGTGTAGCCAGTACTGCACTCACAAATTGACTTTCCTCTCAAGAGAAGAACTCAGTGTTTTCAGAATTGTGAAATTCATAATTTTTGTTCAATGCCTGCACTGACTGTGCAAAACTTAGGGGGAAAAAATCATGTCTTTAAGATGGCAACTACTATTTCATGAAACTGTCTGCAAACTGAAAATTTTGGGAAATGGAGTAGGAATATTGTTGAGCTATATAGCTATTTGCAAATAGTCCCAGGACCAGTACTCTATAATGTGGTTGATATAGCTACCCGCATGACACACTAAGACCATGTCTACATTTACAGGCTTACAGAAGCACAGCTGTATTGATATGGCTGTGCCACTGTAAGACTGCTTTGTATCCGCGTCATGCCAGTAGGAGAGAGCCCTCCCATTGACGTAATGAAACTAACTCAGTGAACATCAGTAGCTATGTCTGTGGATAAATGTGTCTCACCAACATAAAAAGGAAGGAGTCCTATGGCACTTAAAGACTAATAAATTTATTTATCTCATGAGCTTCTGTGGGAGAAAAATTGCGCTTTGCTGCCATTGTACTTCTGTGCACGAGTCCTTAAACTGGCACAATTTATGCCACTCTGGGGTGTGGGGATTTTTCTCCCACACTTCCAAGCAACAAAAGTTTTGCTGATATAAGTGCTACGGTAGACATGGCCTTAGTTAAGTTTTTGTTTTGTTTTGTTTTTGTAAAAGACTATGTATTATAGAAAGAGTGTAGCAAACCTATATGGAAAGGAAAAGCTCTATGCTCTCTCTGAAAAGGAAGCAATGTATTAAAATGATTAGAATGTAGGTAACTGCAAAGTGCCAGACACCATCTATGAGAGCTGTACCATCAACTCCCAATGCTATGCTTTCCCGTTAGGAAGGTACTTGGAGTTGGGGGCCTACTGAATTTCACACCAGAAACTGAATGCTGTAATTAGGCTGCAGCCTGCACCCTTCCTCAACAACTGAACCATAAAGCAATAGCCCAATGATATTAAATTCTTCCTGATGAGTGTGATATAACAGTATTCCTGATCTCTTCCCACTGTCAGGGGGATCATTGCATGATCTTACTGTAAGCTGTTCTTGGTAAGACAGTATTTATTTTGTCTTGAACAGCACCGGACACACTGGTGTTTAACTAATGAAGAAGGTGCCATCCAGCTTTGCTATGTCCTGTCAGATGTTTCTCCTGCTGATTTTTCATTTTCTCTCTCTTTTTTTTCCACTTAGTCTGATGAAAAAATATTTTGTAACAGTCAAATGTAAAGCCCAATAGATTTTTTCCCCCTTTTGATACAATTGTTTATGTTAATGTTTTCTGCTCTGCAGCCAGTACCAGTGATTCCTTTGGGCTGATTAACTTGACTTATTTTTCCAGCATTTTCTAAGTGTTACCTAAGGGATTTAGCTGTATCACTCTCATTAAAGTAGATAGGAATCTTACAGCTCAGTCCCTGAGTCCCACTTTAAAAGTGTAGGTGATTATTTCTGGAATGGGCTTAAGGGATGCTGAAAACACTGTTCAGTACTCTTTTAATCCTTGTCTCACGTGGTTATTTCTACATTTAACTGATAAAGATTATTATGGGGGGGGAGGGACACACAAGGCCAAATTCTGGATCAAATCACGATCCCTGTTTTACATTTCAAGCTACTGTAGGGATTGGTCTTTGGAGAAGTTCTTCTAACAGTGTGTCCCCTTGTATGTTGTGAAGATGTAGCATGGTGTCATTAGAAGCATTATTTATTCAATGTTTTAGTTTACTCATTAGTTTTTGGCCTATAATGTTTCAGCCCTTCTACCCCCTGAAGATAGTAGCCAGGTGAATGTTTGTGAACAGTGAAGACTCTCTTTCATTTGCATGCTGTGAATTGTTCTGAAAATCAAACTTTCCAATTTCTCTTTGAATAATCTGACTACAGATTTGTCATTTTAAGCTTTACATTCATAATTATTATGCAGTTTTATAAAGGATTATTGTGAGAGAAGGCAAAAAGATGTCTTGTGTCTGGGAACATGGGCATAAGCTCCTTCACCTTATGTATCTACAATGGAAAAAAAAATCTCCTAAATCTCTCTGTGGTTACTCTCTAATAAAAGCTTTGGTGCTCCTACTTTTAGTACTAAAACACTTCTAAATGAGAAATATCTTGGGCAAAATGGGAGGACTGGGTTTGGATGAGTTTAAGCATGTCAGGAAAAGCTGTTCTTGATTTATAGCATGGTCGTGCACAAAATGTGCTTGGTATTGTACAGTAATATAGGAAATACTCTGTCCTGGGGTCTGGAGAGGTTTCAGTGTGACTAGACGAACAACAAAAGATGGCAAAATGTAGAATGGAAAAGATACAATGCAACCTATTTGCAAAGTGGAGGATAAATGGCAAACATTGTTTTCAGTCCCATTTTTGCCAATTGTTACCTGTTCTCTACCCCTCTCATGAAAGCTTCAAGGCAGAGGTGTTGCTAACTGCAGAAAATATTTGGGGTACAGGCCAGGGCCCAATGTTTTGCTACCACTGTAACCCACCACCTCGTGCCCCATTGACTGAACCCAACAGCCCCTATCCCATGCGCTCACCACCCTGCTGCTGTATCCGCCCACTGGAAGGGCCCCCTTCCCTACCAAACTTTGGCTCCCAGTCTCTGGGCAGGGCTGGGCTGGGCCAGGCTACTGCCGTAGGCACTGCTGCCAGCAGGTCCAGATCACCCCTGCCAGCATCGCCAGTGTGCTGGGTCCTGGGCTGCTGCCACAGCCATGTGCAAATCAAGTAATGGCATGTATAATTATGAATGTTGTGTGGGCAATTACCAATTTTGTGTATTTATGTATGAGTTATATGTACATATTTTTCCAGCTGAAAACAAGGGCCAGTTTTTCTTGGAAAATAACTACACAGCCACAAAAGCTGTCTCTCTCTCTGTCATTTCTCCTAAGCTCTCTTGAGTCCTGAGGTAGCCAGCTGCTCAGTTCTAGAATCTGCTTAACGTTTACAAAGATGCCTCTTGGAAAACAATGATTTTTGCACTTGGAAATCCAAATGATGCTTTATTTCCTGGTTGCTGGAAACTCCACAGATTTCAATTCTTCCCCTCCTCTCCCCTTTCCTTTTTCTCTCCTCTTCTTCCCTTTTCATTTCCAGTTATGTGTGCCAACACAGCTAAGATCCAGCTTGACATTTAGAACCAAACCTTGATCTTAATAGCACCATCACAGGATCTTTGAAATACCCAGTAGAATGGACAAATGCACTGATTCTCCCAGCAGCTGTGCTAACCTTAAAAGCCTACCTGGTAGGCACAGTACAATCAAAAACTAATCAGTGAAACCAAGCTGGGATTTGATCTCAGGGGCTAATAGATGAGAAAAGATGACTGTGCAAATACAACATGGCTCTGTGCATCTCCTTTCCTGAAAGCCTCTCTAAATTGTTAGCATCTCAGCAGAATATGTGCGAAGACATGGCAAAGCCTGTCAGCATCTGTGTTAATCCATTTAATTAGTGGGAAAGGACAAACTTTTCTGAAAGCACCTATGTGACTGGCTGGCTTTCTTCATATTTCATGTGAATGACTCTCTCAAAGGTTGCAGACAAATGATGCCTTTTTGCTTTAGAAGCTGTCTCTTGTAACATTATTTTAAGGTTAATGGGTGGGAAGAAGATTTCAAGCACTCACAGCTACCAAATTCTAAAGGGGGAGCCGTGTTAGGCTGGTGCAGCAAAACAAACAAGGAGTCTGGTGGCACCTTTAAAGACTAACAAATTTATTTATCGTGTGAGCTTTCGTGGGAGAAAATTCCACTTCATCGCAGTCTTTAAAAGTGCCACTAGACTCCTTGTTTGTTTCATGGCTACCAGAAATTCTTTAGAAAGTGGTGTGATAGGGAAGGAATGGTTAGATTACAACCCACACAATCTGTGCAATTCCTCCTCCCATTCTGCTTTGCTCCTTAAAAAAAAAAACAAAAAAAAAAACCTGCAGTGTCTCACTGAGGAACAGACTGGTAGACATCTGCCTCTTTTTATTTATTTATTTATTTATTTATTTATTTATTTATATTGTATTTAAAAAGCATAAAGCCAGCTCTCCACTCCAGGGCTCCCGTTCCCTGAACAAACCAAAGGGTGGCTGTTGGCAGTGTATTGACAGCTCCTTAATGAAGGAATTCTTGACAAAATGACAACCTGTGTGGGATGCTGTGTGAAGCAAAATCCTCCCACAAACCAGCCCTAAGTAATTAGCAGGTGGTGAAAATAGCAAGTAAGTGCTTCTGAGGAGAAGGAGAGGGGGGAAATCTCCTAAACTATTTATAAAAAGCCCTTCTCCTTTGCACAGTTCCTTTTCCCTGTGTTCCACCTCCCCACATGCACAATGGTTTTTCCTGTATCATTTTGTAAAGATTTTCTGAAGTTGATCTGAGGAATCTGCTTTGGAAATTTGACACCCCTCCAGTGAAAGTGAAGTATGTGTTAGTTTCTTTGCAGAGCAGTGCAGCAAGGGGGGCACTAAAGAATTAGAAATGTAGAAGGAAGAGACTCTCTCTCAAAAACAAGAAGTGGAAGATTAACCCCTACTGGTTCCAGTAGATTTAAGAGTAACTCACCTACCTCTTTCCTTTGCACTGATTTTTGCCAGGCTAGGTGGTCAGGTGGGCCAGCAATAAACCACTGACATCATCACCAAATTTCATCTCTCTCATATTAGCTTTAGTGCTGTATAGATAGATGTTTTGTAAGCCTCATCAGTGACAGGATGGGTTTTGCAAACACAGACCCATTTTTGAACAGTGGGTGCCAAAGGAAGGTTTGGCATCCAGAGTTGCAACTGCAACTGCAGCCCCAGCCCCTTCACAAACATACTCTCAGAATCCAGGTCAGCAGGCTGAATCACAGTCTCCATTGATCCGACAGCAGCAAAATCCAGAGCTTAATGTGGCTTTAAATTGTGAAAACAACTGCTATCTTCCTAATGGGCCATACCTTCTGAATAATCACAGATGCCAGGTTATTTGAAAATGGAGCTGGTTTTAAAAATAATAAAAATAATTTAAATGCTTCTTGAAATCTTCTTAGTTTTTTAAAAATTTTGATGATGCATTTAAAAAAATGAAAATTTTTGACAAGCGGGTTCACATTTCTCCCCACCCACCACCCCAAAATAATGAGGTGTGCATTGTGAAATGTTGTTGGTTTTTTTTAAAACCCCTTGTTGGTGGAATTCAAATTCCAAAGACAAATTCCATTGAAAAGTCAAAATCTGAATGATTGGCATTGGGATTATTTTGTAGTTTGAATCCAGATCTCTGCCTGCTGTTTCATTGTTTCAGGTTCTGACATATATTTGTAAAGGTTTTGCTGTGTTTTTAGATATACGTATAAGAAACTGACAAGAGTTTTTCTACCTTCCATTTTTAAAATGATGAGGAGGGAAGCCCTCTCAACCTTTAAATAGCCCTAAAATGATTTATCTGAATCATATAATGTTCATCTCTTTTTTTTTTTTTTTTTTTTACTGCAGATAAGTGCACCTCACTAACCTTTTTATATCTCGTCTATCTCTGTTAACTTTTTTTTGCCTTTTGTGCTTTTCATAGTCATGGCAGCTCTGTTAAAATATTATAACAATTACTGATTAACTAAGTAGCTTTTACTTCTTGGGATGGATGAAGCAGGTGGATGGGTTGACTCAGGTTCCTCTACAATAGTTCTGTACACTTAATTCTACAAATAATTTTTATATGAATGGGAGATAGATTTGGGGATGATTTGCTGCATGAGATCAAGAATGGACATAGAAAATAACATATTTTTGTGATAAGGTTAAACTTGTCTTTTTAGACCTCTTGACAGCTTCCTGTGATGTTTCTATAATCTGCTGCACTGTTGAGATAAAAGAGGCAAAAATCAGGTCAGAGGCAGAGATATACAAAATAGAAGTTACTGTAACAAAGCTGTGAAACAAGAATTTGCAGAGCCAATCATATTCACTTTGGTTTTGGCTTTTATTTACTTATTTATTCTGATTTAAGAGGATTTTGTTTTTGTTTTCCTGGATTTTCTCCAGGTACAAACTTGTCTTTTGTTGCAAGACTGTGACATTTCTTAGCGACAATGGCCAGCTTTCATTTTTGATATGGGTGTTTCCTCTTTAGATATTCATCATTTTGATTGAAGGAAAAAATAAATGTGTCAATAGTAATAGATGGTAAAATGTAGGTTTGACCAACCTTGTGCAGTCTCTCATTGACTGACTGTTAAAAACCTCACTTTCTATACATAGCATACAATTAATAACAGGAAAGGTGAAAATGAATAATTTCATATAGCTTTGGGGGATTGAAGCTTTGGGAACAGATGACTAGTGATAGTAGAATTGACAGTCCAAGCAAGTTAACATATAGGAAGGATAAGGAGAAAGTGAACAGCCAGATCAAAACATTGAGGGGACACTGTGAGCCCTTTGCTAACAGTCATGAGAAATGACTCCACATTCTGGTCTTATGTAACAGTTATGTGATTCAAATGACCAAAGGAAAATGTTGACTGCAAGGAAGTGTGTTAGACTGTGTTTATTAAAGCTGGAATATTCTGTTGGGGGCAATCTTGGATTGACATGGACATGGACCAGATGATTCTATAAGGCTTTTCCATTTTCAGTTTCAATGTGTGGACATAAAGTCTTTTCCAGTGTTTGTGCAGGCAGTTTTGAGTGCACTGACAATAGTAAAATAATGAGAAACTCATTAGGAGTCAACGGGACTACCTATGGGATAAAGCTTGCAAAGTCAGGTCTTTTGTTTGGAGACTGAGGCAAATATTAAGGGCATCACTGATGTGATGTTTTTAGTCCCTTGGGGAAGCAGTATCTTCTCTCTTAATATAGCCAGATACTTCACTTCTGTTACCTGCTCAGGCAGTGGAACTGGCATCAGTTTCCAGGGGAAATGTAGAGCAGGTCAGAGGCAAAGATAGCAACTGCTAGAGAAGAGGACTGGGAATATGGGGTCGATCCTGCAAAGTAAGTACTCTGGTTGGAATTCTTGTGTCCTTGTCCTTTGCAGGATTGATGCCACAGAGCTCAGTACCTTACAGATGTAGCCCACACTGAGGATGGAGTCTCTTATCCTTCCATTGTATCATTATGTCCAAAATCAAGCTGAATTACAGCATGTAAAATCTAAGGGTATGTCTGCAATGGAGATGCCTGGCTCTGGCTTATTTGGCAGTTAAAATATTATGACACACAGACATCAAAATATTTTTCCTTATAGGAAAACATTTGCAATCAAATTAGAAACAGATGAATTATCCACGGGTATACTCTAGTGAATATATTAAAATATAACAAAGGTCTGACAAATCATCAGATATGTCAGGTCACTGGAATGATTAGCAATGTGCTTATGAATTCTTTGCAACTGTACAGTTTGCATATCCTACTCTTTATGTGTATGATTCTGGAGTTACAACATCCATGCTTTGGCACTGATTTAGGAGGGTAGTATGCACTAACCTTAAATATAACTCTATATAATTGAGTAGTTCCACTGAAACACAGTCTGGGGTATGCAAGAGCTATAAATTCACACCGTCTGCTACAAAGTTTTTAGAGAAAATCTGTGCCTCCTGCTACACAGTTAACATTGTGAAGATGGAGAGATCCAGTATGGTTGCATGGAACCATCAAACTCTCTAAACTGACAAAAGTGTGGCTTCTAAGGGTATTTCTACACTGCAGCTGGAGGTGTAACTTGTACTGTTGGCAAATGTCCCTGTTGTAGCTTTGATTGAGCTAGCATGCTAAAAATAGCAGTGCTGTGCAGCAGGGGCTAGCTGCCAGAGTACACATTCAACAAGTTGGACGGAGATATGATTGAGCTCTATGAATAGATTAGAGGGATAAATACCAAGGAGGGAGAGTAATTATTTGAGTACAGCACCAATGTGGACATAAGAACAAATGGACATAAACTGTCTATCAGGAAATTTAGTTTTGAAATTAGACACAGGTTTCTAACCATCAGAGGAGTAAAGTTCTGGAATAGCCTTCCAAGGAGAGCTGAGGGTAGAAAAAACATAACTGCCTTGAAAACGGAGCTTGATAAGTTTATGGAAGGGATGGAATAATGGGATGGACTATTTTGGAAATTGACTTATCCTTGACTACTGGTGATGGATATGCTAGTGGCCCAAGAAAAGAGGGTAGATGGGGTGGGTTCTGAGATATTACAGAGAATTCTTTCTTGGGTGACTGGCTGGTGAGACTTGCCCACATGGTTGCAGTTTAACTAATTGTCATATTTGGAGTTGGGAAGGAATTTCCTTCCTGGGCAGATTGTCTAGGGCTCCAGGAATTTTTTGCCTTCCTCTGTAGCATGGGGCATGGCTCACCTGCTGGTGAATTCTCTGTATCTTAAAGTCTTTAAATCATGATTTGAGGATTTTAATAATTCAGTCATAGGTTAGACTCTTATTGTAGGAGTGGGTGGGTGAGGTTTTGTAGCTTGCATTGTGCAGGAGGTCAGTCTAGAGCAGGCGTGGCCAAACTGCAGCTCAGGGTCCACATGTGGCTCTTGAATGAAAAATTATGGCTCCCGGAAGAATGTCAGCAAATCAATTTAGGAAAGCAGCCCCAGCCTAGGAGTTCAGGAGAGGGCTGGTAGGGTGGGGAGAAGCGTGGCATGGTCGGGGATGGCATGAAGAAGTGCGGCATGGTTAGGGTTTTAAAAAACTTGCCACTAGCCTGCAGTCTTCTATATCGAGCGGCAGCTAAGTTTTTACAGTATAGGCCTAATTTTCATGGTAACCTTAAGAAATTATTAGAATCTGACATTAGTAGGGTCAATATTTGTCCTCATTTCACGATAAAATAAAAGTATGCAATGAATTTTAAACAGTAATTTTGGAGTAGGTAAAAGTATATGGCTATGTGCCTCAGTGCGGCTCTCGAAGGTTTAATAATCGACTTGTGTGGCTCTTGAGTTCCATAAGTTTGGCCACCCCTGGTAGACGATCACACTGGTCCCTTCTGACTTTAGACTTGATGAGTCTGTGAACTGTATGTGGGGCAGTTAGACCTTGCCATGGCCAATGTTGCCATGGACATGTCGGTGTTTTTAGTGCACTAGCTCAATCAAAGATAGAGTGGGTACATCTACTTGAGTTGGAAATTGCACTACTATGAAAGTGTGTATATCTGTCTATCTGTCTTGAAATTGATAGTGGTGTTTTAGGATATTCTCTGCACCAGTACAACCGCTCTGAAGCTTTTAGGTTTAGATTGATTGTTACTGGGGTGCTTCCTGATATTTCAAGTACATTTTTTTAAGATCAATATATTTAAAAAAAAAAAACAAAAAACCAAAAGGTATTCACGGACAAGAACAGTTAAAAGTTGATTTAAGTGGTAAATAATTATTTATTAATTTAGCCTAATCTTTTTAGGAACTGAAAACAAAAAATCCATCAAATGTTTCAAAGCAACGATGACATCCATAAATTAGATGCTTTCCTCTGTCATTCAGTCTCACTACCCTTGGCCACGTTTCTTCCTCTGTTACTGACCACCACTATACCACAGAAACCCCACTCCATGGTCTGCTAGCAGTAATATCTTCTGTGGATCAAAGATACTGCCTTTTCTGACCACATGGTATCAGTCAGAGAACACATTTTACACACTTCATATATTGTGTCTCATCCACCAGCCTATTACAGGCTTGAGAAACTTTTCACCCTCCCAAATATTTGTATTTAGCCTATACAGATAAGGCGTTAAAATTCCAATATCTTGTACTCATAATACTGAACTGAGAGATCCCTGTTGTCTGGTACAGGAGGGAAGAATAGGTATGACGTTCATCGTTGTACAATGAGCCATTGTAAAATATTGTATTTCATATGCAAGTGTACTGAATAATCAGCAGAAATGTAGGCCTTACACTTCACTTCAAATGCTTTTGTTATAGTAACTCTAAAAGCTGTATTTAATTAACCTACAATGAGTTATAGTTTGGATGACTAAACTTAGGCACTTATATTCACATTAATAAGGGAAGTGATTTTCAGAGGTGCTGAGCATCTACATCTGTCCTTGTAGCTAGTGAAAACTCAGCACTTCTGTAAAGGAGATCACTTAATTAGGCACTTAAATATGGCCAAGAGAGCCCAACTCTGGGCAGCTGTTTTTGAAAATCTTGACCCCAATTCTACCTTAATAAAGCTCATGTGTAAGTGGAGCCTGAACTTTGCCCAAGGGTCCAAATATAATGTTCTAGGTCTGGTTCATATAGCACTAGCTATTTGTTGATTCCCCATTTGCCCAGCTTCAGCAGTGGGTCACTGAAGTCTCGTTGTGCAGGTTGCAGACCTGCTTGGTGAACTTGAGCCTGAAATTTGATTCCATTGAGAGCTCATCAGCTGTGTACCAAAGGTAATGAAAAGAGCAGCAATCAATAAATTGGCCATATTCACTCAGCATTCCTTGCTCATGCTCAGTAGGGATGCTCCAGGAGTTGGCATCTATGAACCTTAGTGTTGAAATCTGTGAGTTTTTAAAAAAAAAATTGTATGGCCATTGCATAAAACCCATAGGAAGGCAAGGCTATTTATTCCCCTGTCAGTTTCTGTCTTTGTACTTGTGCAGATACTATAGTAATAGTTCCTCCTAAAATAATACTGTTTACAAAACATAACCAGTGGACATGTCTAGGCAGGTGGTCAACTGAGATCTCTGATTAATGTACAATAATTTACTCCTCTCTCCTCTGCCTAGCCATGCCCCCTTTTCCTCCCTACCTAAATGTGGATGGTGAGTTCTGGAGCACAAGCTTTCACTGTATGTCTGGACAGTGCTTAGCACAATGGAGCCCTAATCCTTGCTAGGGGCCTCACAGTGCTACTGCAATATAAATAATTAATACTAGTAAGATGGATTCTGGACACCTTGTGGTTGCTGTGGATTCTAGTGCAACATACAACATGTTGCCAGTAAGTAAGGCACATCAGATAAGCAGCACCAGCATCAAAACAGTAGACATGCTAAAGCTCCTGACCTCAGAATACTGCCATGTTTCAAGTATTATTACCACTCCAAAGAAGTATAGAAAAATTAACTGTCTAGAGTAGACAGATAAAACTAATGCCCTCATTTTACAGAGAGTGGTTAAATGAGTTGCTCAAATCCAGACAGTGACCCTCTAGAAGTAGTAGGAGTAGAATATAGGAGTTCCTGACTCCATCTCACTCTTGTTGGATCAGGCTGCTGGGTGAGATCTTTGCAGCACAGAACTATATGCTCTCTTCCACTTTGTGTCTCATCATCTGAGCTTACGGTTAATTCTTTCAAACTCCAAGAGTTTTGAGGTTCACCACTCATCATTTCCAGATAATTTACATTTTAGAAAAAGCATGGGCTACAAAAGCAGTGAATGCAAATCTGTCTTAGTACGGTTGAAGTGCCTATTTTGCACCGATTTATGTCAGCTGAGTATCTGGCCCAGTATTGTCATTGTTCTCTCAACACCCAATGGTATTCAGGGGTCAGCAACTCAACAGATGAGAAGAGACATTTAACCAAGTGTTTTGAGAGCCACAGTGGGTATAGCCTCCTGGTGGGGGTTGCAAGGAGCTGGGCCAGGGTGTCTGTCACAGGGTCTCCTGGCAGGGGTGGGGAGCCAGAGCCAAGAGCAGACTACCTTCAGGGTTCCCTGGTAGGGGCAGGGGTGTCACTGGTGCTGGGCACATGGGGCCCGTGCCCCGAATCCTGATGCCAGTGCCCCAGGTCCTGTGGGGCCCCGCCTCTCCCAGTCTCCGGCCAGATCGGGCCAGAGATCCGGGGCCCAGCTGCCCGCGGCTGTGGCTGCCGTTCCCAGCCCCGCCCTGGCCGGGGATCCGGGACCCAGCCACCTGCGGCAGTGGTGGCCTCTTCCCGAAGGCCAGGCAACCCTGTCCCCAGCTGGGGATCCAGGGGCTAGCCACCCACGGTCGCAGCTGCCGCTCCCGGCCCTGTCCCTGGGTCCTTCCCCGGGGCAGCAATGCTCCTGGGTAGGGGTGGGGGGCCTGGAGCCAGGAGTGGGTTGCCTGCAGGATCCTCTGGTGGCAGGAGGGCCTGGAGTCATAAGGGGGCAGCCAAAGAGCCACATGCTGCTGCAGAGCCGCAGGTTGCAGGCCCTGTACTAGGAAGTGCACCTTTTGCAGCACCACTATTATGGTAAAAGGTAATATAAAAAATTGGGGATGTAGTATGTTTCCTTTATCCCAATATAGCAATCTATCAATATTCTCAGCATTAATATTTTATTGTTATTAAGAGTATTGTGTAAAGCTCTGATTATTTACAATACAGAGATAATTTACATCAGGTAATTATGTTTCCAACCATGTACATAAATATAGATCCTCACAGTCCAAAACACTCAACTCCAATCCATTTCAACATTGTGCTGTAGGAATTACAGCATTTTGTGGCATGTTGCCTGCATGGCAATGAAGTGGTTTTTGGCTTTGTTTAGTTATAATGTGCAGGCTGTGCCTTGAAATTGCTGTCAGGTGTCACAGCTAACATGGCCCATTGCAGCTTTAAAAAAAGAAAAAAAAATGACATGCCACAAAATTCTGAAACCTCACTCCAGGTTTCAGGTGGATTACTTACTTTATATTATCTTCACACCCCACCTACTTGTAAAATAGCTCTCTCTCTCTTATCTAGCAAATGTACAATTTTAAGAGATGATGCTGTATGATCTATATTATGCAGTAGCCCTGAATTCATTCATGTTTAGAGAATATTGCTTATTTTTTAAGCTTTCAGGTTGCTGCAGTTGAGGAAAGGGGAATATTTTTCCTTCACACAAATGAATGAGACTCACTGAAGATGCTAGTTTTGAACCAGAACTGATTCTACCTATATCTCCAGTGGCTTATGAAAATGAATGATCAGGACCTTTTACTGTCCTTTAAAAAAAAAAAAACTTATAAACCACGTCATTTATCTGTCACAACTATATTGTACAAGTTGTTTGCACAGTCTAAGATTCCAACCCTGCACTTACTTTGTCCATAGACTCTTAAGCAGGTGCTTAACTTTAAGTATGTGGATAGTCCTAATTGGAGTCAAATAGTTTGCTTACACAGCTAAATGATCTGCTTAATCAGAGCAACAGCAGTACAGCTACAAAACTCCATGGGCTTCACCTAAAGTTAATTGAAGTTAATGAGAGCTTCTCGATTCAGTTCACTGGCCCTTGGATTAGACACATGGCGCTTAGTTCTATGCCCTGTAACTAAGCCTAGGGCTGGATGTGGCGTGGAGCTGTACCGTCCCAGAGAGCACTGACCTGCATTTTTCCTCAAGTAATGCCTCTGCAAGGTATATTTTGCTCCCTTCACATGGTTAACAGGCTCTGCTGGCTAAAGGGTAAGGTGGGTGGAATTGTGGCCCTGCATGTCCCTCTGTACTCCCTGCTTCCTTTGGGGGACTGTGTGCCTGCAGGGGAGTAGGGATGGAACAATCCCAGGGGAACTCTTGAGTGGAGGCAGTGGTTAAAGTATAATTTGATGGGCTCCAGAATCCTCCTAATCTCTGGGCCCCCTTCCCATATTGTCTGGGCCCCCTTGATGCATGTGCAGGCCCCAGCCCAGGTAGGCATTTTTAGCCCCACCAGCTCTTTCCTCACAAATGAAGCACAGCTTTAAATCCACATCACCCCAACCTTGTCCACTACTGCCCTCATCAGACCCCTCTTTACCCATGTCCTCCTCAGCCCCCATCCCAATTCCCTAAGCTCCCTGCCCTGAAGTTCCCACTCCAGCCTTCCTAACCCCACACCTCCCCCGTCTTCACTCCACCCACTTGAGGCCCCAACCTCCTCAATTCCTCTCCAGTTCCTACTCCAGCCTTCCATAGCCCCCTCCACCCCTCCCTAGCCCCCTAACTCTCTCCATCCCTCCTTAGCCTGGCTGCCAGTTTCCCTGGTCTCCTGGCCCCGATCCAATCCCTTCCCTAATAACCCTCCTGGCCGATGGCTTCTCCTGGTCCCCTGGTTCCCACCTTAACCCGCCGGCCCTGCAGCCAGCTTCCCTGGTCTCCCAGCCCCGATCCAATTCCTTCCCTAACCCGTCTGCTGTCTCCCCAACACTGCAGGCCTTCCCCGCCAACCCCATGCCCTTTCCCTGCCAGCTGCCCATCCCTGAGACCCCCCCGAAGGCCCCCCCTTCCCCTTTACCTGGGTGCAGGAGTTGCTGCTACCTGCTTGGCCACAAGCTGTTGCTCCCACCCTGCGCATGCTCAGAGCATGCTGAGGGTGGGAGATTTAAAACTCTCCAGCCTGGTTCAGCTGAGTCAACTCCCTGCCTGAGTGGAGGGAATGGAATTTCTGTGTGGGCCTAAGTTTGTGAACTGCACAGGTCAGAGAAAGCTCTTTCCCCCCTCCAGTTCTCTGCCCTGTATGCTCATAAAATGGCCAGGCAGAATGTGTGTGTGGCAGCAAGCATCTGAAGAGTCAGAGCTGAGGTGGTTAGTACTGTACTTGGCTAGGGTTGTGTAAGGTCTAGCGACAGGGGAGTTTGAGAGGGAAGGAGTTGGTGAAGCCCTGAGAAGGAGGCAAAGGTGATCCCCTAGCTGAAGAAGCAAGAGAGAGAGTGAAGCTTGGGTGAGTGAATTGCTGATTGTGTGTTTGTGTCTTTCCCTATAGGTGATTTCTGTTATTTGTCAGTTACTATGTGAATTGGGACTGTGATTGTCTGAGGGCTGTTTGTATCATTGTTCCCTGCTTACCTTTGATCAGCAACAATCAGCCTTGTGATCATCCTTCCTCTGTGTGCTTTACGAGGGGGAGGGGCTGACCTATGCAGAGAAGGCCTTAAAAGCCAGTGGCTGAGTGACCAAGGAGAGCTTGTGAACAGGGACTGCAAACAGGGCAGTTTGAGAGGAAGTTGGGGAGGTGACAATGGTGAAGAGGAGCCACACTGGTTTTGCCAGCACCCCTTCTGTCTCCTTTACCAGTGCCTGTATCCAGACAGACATTCTGACCATGGATATCTCAACCCAGATCCTGGTGTGGACTTGCAGGGGCTGTGGCCTGCATTTCCCTGTCTCTGATGATCAGGCTGGGGAGATGAATCAATGTGACAGGTGCCTTCTGGTGGAATCTCTCAGGAGGCAGGTTGGAGAGTTACAGGAGGAGGTGTCTAGGCTCAGGAGTATCCATGTGCTGGAGAAGTTCCTTGATAGCATCCATGAGGAGACATGCAAGGATGAGGATACTATCCAGGTGCTGAAGACTACTGCCACACCACTGGAGAAGGATTGGTTGCCTATGGTGCAGGGAGGACACTGGCAGCTGGTTACCTCTGGCAGCAGACAGTGCTCCACTCCTGCTCCCATTCCACCCTCTGTTGTGGTGAAGAACCATTGTGTGGTGCTAGAGATGATGGATGAGGTGGAAGAGGAGATGCCATGCACCCCTGAGGCTGGAAGGATCACAACCATCACACCCAGGAGGAAACGTCGGGTTGTGGTAGCTGGGGACTCTCTTCTGAGGGGGACGGAGGCACTCATCTGTTGCCCTGACAAGGCTTCTCAGGAGGTAATGCTGCCTGCTGGGGGCCCATATCTGAGACATTATGGAGGGATTGTCAAGAATCATCCGCCCTTCTGACTACTACCCCATGCTACTCATCCATGTGGGAACCAATGGTACTGCAAGAGGTGATCCTCAGCAGATGAAAGGTGACTACAGGGCTTTGGGAGCATGGGTGAAGGAGTTCAGCACGCAGGTGGTGTTCTCCTTGATCCTTCCAATCAACGATAGGGGACTGAGCAGAGACAGATGCATCCTGGAGGTGAATGCCTGGCTGCGAAGATAGGCTTCCTTGACCATGGAGTGCTGTTCCAGGAAGGACTGCTAGACAGAGATGGACTCTACCTGTTGAGGAAGGGGAAGAGCATATTCCGATGGAGACTGGCTAACCAAGTGACCAGGGCTTTAAACTAGGCTTGAAGGGGGAAGGTGACCAAAGACCACAGGTAAGTCATGATGAGGGAGACCTGGGGTATGGGATGGAACTTAGGGGGTGCCGGGACTGTAACACCAGGGATAAAAGAGAAGGTAGTTGGAACATGGAGAGGGGGAATCAAATAATTGTCTTAGGTGTCCTAATGAAGCCCTAGTACCTCAGGCAAGTGGGGAAGGACAACACAGGGAGAAAATACAAGGTAGAGGCAATAGAAATAAAAATTGACAGGGGAAAGTAGGGCAATCAGCCCAGTATTTTAGGTGCCTATACACAAATGCAAGGAGCCTGGGAAACAAGCAGGAAGAATTGGTAGTACTGACATAGACAAGGAGCTATGATATAATTGGAATCACAGAGACATGGTGGGATAGCTTGCATGACTGGAGCTCTGCCGTGGATGGGTATAAATTGTTAAGAAGGACAGGCAGGGAAGAGGAGGGGGAGGAGTAGTGCTGTATCTAAAAGAGCTGTATGACTGCTCAGTGCTCCACTATGGAAGTGGAAATGAGCCAGTTGAAAGTCTGTGGGTTAAGTTTAGAAGAGAGGGCAACATAGAGGATGTCATGGTGGGTGTCTGCTATAGACCGCCAGACCAGGAGGAGGAGGTGAATGAGGCATTCTGTGGACAACTAGCAGAAGTTTTGAGATCACAGGCCCTGGTTCTTTCTCACAGGGGACTGCAATTACCCTGACATCTGCTGGGAAGGCAATACACCGGTGCACAGGCAATCCAGGAAGTTTTTGGAGAGTGTTGAGGACAAATTCCTGGTACAAATGCTGGAGGAACCAACTAGGGGCCTTGCACCTCTCAACCTGCTGCTCACAAACAGAGAAGAATTGATTGGGGAAGTAGAAGTGAATGGCAGCCTGGGCAGCAGTGACCATGAGATGGTAGAGTTCAAAATGCTGCTTAATGGGAAAAAGGAAAGAAGCAAAACGCAGACCCTGGACTTCAGTGAAGCGGATTTTGGCTCCCTTAGGGAGCTGATGGGCAGGGTCACTTGGGAGGCTGATCTGAAGGGGAAGGACATCCAAGAGAGCTGGCTGTATTTTAAAGAAATCCTGCTCAGGGAACAGGAAGGTACCATTCCAATGAGCGGAAAGAACAGCAAATGTGGAAGGCACTCAGCATGGCTTAACAGAGAACTCTGCACTGAGCTAAAACATAAAAAGGAAGCTTACAGGAAGTGGAAGCTTGGACAGATGACTAGGGAGGCATACAAAGAGATTGCTTGGGACTGCAGGGATAAAATCAGAAAGGCCAAAGGACCGTTGGAGTTGCAGCTAGGAAGGGATGTGAAGGATAACAGGAACGGGTTCTACAAGTATGTCAATAACACAAAGAAGATCAGGGATGGCATAGGTCCTTTACTGAATGAGGCATGTATCCTCATGGTGGAGGATGTGGAAAAGGCTGAAGTGCTCAATGCTTTTTTTCCTTCAGTTTTCACAGGAAGGGTCAGCTCCCAGCCCACTACACTGGGCAAGGCAGATTGGAGAGAAGAAGAGAGGCCCTTGGTGATGAAGGTTAAGTTAGGGACTACTTCAAGAAGCTGGATGTCCACAAATTCATGGGGCTGGATGAACTGCATCCAAGGGTGCTGAGGGAGCTGGCTGATGAGATAGCAGTACCTCTGGCCATTTTCTTTGAACACTCATGGCGAACAGGGGAGGTGCCGGAGGACTGGAAAAAAGCAAATATAGTACCTATCTTCAAGAAAGGGAAAAAGGAGAATCTGGGGAATTACAGATGCGTCAGCCTCACCTCAATCTCTGGAAAAATCATGGAGCAGGTTCTCAAAGAATCCATACTGAAATGCTTGGAGGAAAATAGAGTGATCAGGAACAGTCAGCATGGATTCACCAAGGGTAAATCGTGCCTGACCAACCTCATCGCCTTCTATGATAAGATGACTGGATTTGTGGATGTGGGAAGAGCCATTGACGTGATATACCTCGACTTTAGCAATGCTTTTGATATGGTTCTTGTTGGCAAGTTAAGAAAGTATGGGTGGGATGTGCGGACAGTAAAATGGATAGAAAACTGGCTAGATCAACAGTTTCAGAGAGTATGAATCAATGGCTCCATGTCTAGTTGGCAACCAGTAACTAGTGGTGTGCCCCAGGGGCTGGTTCTGGGGCCAGTTCTGTTCAACATTTTCATCTGGGTGATGGGATAGATTGAAAACTCAGTAAGTTTGCGGATGAGACCAAGCTGCGGGGAATGGTACACACACTGGAGGGCAGGAGCAGGATTCAAGGAGACCTAGACAAATTAGAGCAGTGGCCCAGTAAAAATCTCATGAGGTTCAATAAGGACAAGTGCAAAGTCCTGCACTTGGGATGGAAAAACCCCATGCACTGCTACAGACTGGGGAGCGATCAGCTAAGTAGCAGCACTGTAGAAAAGAACCTGGGGGTCATGGTGGCTGGGAAGTGGGATATGAGTCAACAGTGTGCTCTTGCTGCCAAAAAGGCCAATGGCATATTGAGCTGCATCAGAAGTGTTGCCAGCAGATCGAGGGATGTGATTATTCCCCTCTATTTGGCAATGGTGAGGCCACATCTGGAATACTGTGTCCAGTTTTGGGCTCCCCACTACAAAAAGGACATGGACAAATTAGAAAGAGTCCAGTGGAGGGCAACAAAAATGTCCACGGGGCTAGAGCACAAGACTTACAAAGAGAGACTGCAGGACTTAGGCTTATTTAGCCTGCAGAAGAGAAGACTGAGGGAGGATTTGATAGCAACCTTCAACTATTTGAAGGGGTGCTCCAAGGAGGATGTAGCTCAGCTGCTCTCAGTAGTAAAAGAGGATAGAACAAGGAGCAATGGTTTCAAGTTGCAGTGGGGGAGGTTGAGGTTGGATATTAGGAAATACTTTCTTGCTTAAGGAAGGCGGTGAAGCATTGGAATGGGCTATCTAGGGAAATGGTGGAATCTCCATCTTTGGAGACATTTAAGGCTCGGTTAGACAAAACCCTGGCTGGGATGATTTAGTGAGAGCAGTCCTGTTGTGGGTTTTTTTGTTTTTTTTGCAAGGGAGTTGGACTAGATGACCTCATGAGGTCCCTTCTAACCCTGTGATTCTATGACATGGCTACCAGGGAACATTACCACATGGTAAATCCATTTTTCATCATTCTTTCACATGAAGAATACTGATGTCTAACTTAATGATTCATTTCAGAAAACAACCAGGTGCCCTGTGAGTCCATGTGAAAGATCACCTTGGCTTCACTGAATCCTGTCTCTAAACAACTGACTTGCCCCTTGGTACAGCTAAATTGGTTACATGTGTTAAATGTTCTTTTTTTCTCTGGGTCTCTTGCACGTCAGTGAGCAAACTCCAGACAGCTAGCAGTTTCCTTTTTGTTGCTATAGAAATTGCAGAATTTCATACCATATCTTGGCTGCATCGCTTTTTAAAACAATGGGTCTGAGTCTCCTTTTTCTAACAAACACTGGTGTAAATCCAAACAATTCCTCTAAAGTCAATGAGTACAAAACTGGTTTTAATGAGAGGAGAATAAGCTCCAGTCCATTAGGTCTTTCAATTAACTGCAGCAAATTGTGTAATTGTTTTTGCTATATTTTGAAGTACAGATATGGTACTAGAAGTAATAAATTATGCACACTAGCTGTAACATATGGACACTGTCAAATTTTCACATATAGATTTGTTATTATTTGCATTACACTTGCACCTCTTGTCCCCAACCTATTTTGGGGGACTATTACACAAGGAAAAGTGTAACCAAATTGTTCGTGTTTGGAAGTATTTATAGTCTAACTAGACCTGCCAGACATGGTGAGAGGGCAAACGGGCACAGAGAGGTGATTTGCCCAGCAGTTCAGTGGCTGAGTGGGATTAGAACTCTTGATTTTCCAGCTCTCAGCCCTGTACTCCTATCCATTAGACATCATTCACAAAAATGAGCTCAGTGAAGTCAGCAATGGCTACCGAGGTGCGCTGTTTGCCAATTTACATGTGGGTGTTAATTTGTCAGAATCAGTTTTATGGGGCTGCTAAGATCCAATTAATTCTCAATTTCTGGCATGTGATTGTGACATTCAGCTTGTTGACTATGGGTGCTGCTGCTGTTGGAAGGTATTAATTGGCAGGTCACTGACTGCACTTATTCTTAGCAGGGAGAGGACTTAAGGAGAGGGAAGAGAAATTGAGGGGACCAGAGGAAGAAATAGCATTTTGATTGGAAAGCACATCAGGCTCCCATTGTGCTAGATGCTGTACAACATAGAGTGGGAGAGTGTTCCTGCTCTGAAAACTTTTCAGTGTGTATAATGGAAAGTCCCCAAGAATAACTATAGTGAGGATCCTTCAGTTCTAAAACTGCTCTTGTTGCTTGCACACGCAACAGTATGTGCCTTGTTTCAAATGCACTTTTGCATTTGCATTTAAAGTGTGTCCCTTTGGGCTGACTGTAGCATGTAACATGTAGCATCTTCAGTAGGTGTTATTCCAAGAAGCAGAGCATGATTATTTGGCCAGTGGAGGCAAGACTGAGCATTCATGATCACTTCTCAAGCAAGGAAGCTTTCTGATTGTAAAGATCAATGCAGAAATTACTGCTGTCATGAGCAGCAATACAAGTGGGATTTTCTCCTATGAAAGCTCAATGTGATGAATAAATGTGTTAGTCTTTAAGTGCCACAGGACTCCTTGCTTCTTTTGCTGAACTGGACTAACACAGTTACCTTTTGGAAAATGAGAAGCAATAACTTCCCATCCATAGGCTGAACAGACTGCTAGGGAGTATGGGTGACTGGCCAACAAGGGTTCAACTTCAGCAGGGGGAACGATGGAGGGTCAGGAAGTGACTACTGACTACTGTCACAGGAATCCTGAAGAATCACAAACAGGGTGAAACCTCTGAGGTGATTCTTGCTTTTGAAATCAGTGCCTTTCCTCTCTGTCTACTCCAGTCTGTCAAAGGCCCCACCTCAGAGGAGATGTATTGGATTTCCAAAGAGATTATAAAATCACAGAAGCTGGAAGGGACCATGACAGGTCATTGAGTCCAGTTCCCTGAACTCATGGTAGGACCAAGTACCCCAATTAAACCATCCCTGACAGGTGTTTGTCTAACCTGCTCTTAAAAAAATCCAGTGCAGGAGATTCCACAACCAGCTGAGGCAACTTATTCCACTGTTTAATCACTCTGACAATTAGGAATTTTTCTCTAATGTCTAGGCTGAACCTCCCTTGCTGTAATTGAAGCCCATTGCTTTTTGTCCTATCACCTGTGATTAAAAAGAAGTTTTGCTCCTTCTTCCTCATAACAACCTTTTAGGTATTTGAAAACTGTTATCATATCCCCCCTCAGTCTCCTTTTTTCTTGAGTAAACAAACGCAGCTCTTTCAATCTTCCCTCATTGGTCAAATTTTCTAGACATCTAATCATATTTATTGCCCTTATCTAGATTTTCTCCAGTTTCTCCACGTCCTCTTTGAAATGAGACACCTAAAACTGGACACAGTACTCAAGCAGAGGCCTAATCAGTGCAGAGTAGAGTGGAAGAATCACTTCATATGCCTTATTCACAATACTCCTGTTAATCCACCCCAGAATGGTATTTCCTTTTTTTTGCAACAGTATTACACTGCTGACTCATATTTAGCTTGTGATTCACTGTTACACCCAGTTCCCTTTCTGCAGTACCCCTTCCTAGGCAGTCATTGCCCATTTTGTACGTGTGCACAATGGATTGTTCTACCCTAAACTGAGTACTTGGCACTTATCTTTATTGAATTTCATTCTTTTTATCCCAGACCATTTCACTAGTTTGTCCAAATCATTTTGAATTGTGATTCCATCCTTCAAACCACTCACAAACCCTCCCAATACTTACTCACAATACTCCTGTTAATACCTCCCAGAATGGCATTTGCTTTTTTTTCTCAACAGTGTTACACTGCTGACTCATACTTAGCTTGCAAGCCACTATTATGCCCAGATCCCTTTCTGCAGAACTCCCTCCTAAGCAGTAAGTGGAGTGCTTGGCTCTTAACTTTATTGAATTTCATTCTGTTTATCTCTGATGGTTTCACCAGTTTGTCCAAATCATTTTAAATTGTGATCCTCTCTTTCAAAGCACTTGCAACCCTTCCCAGCTTGTTGTCATCTGCAAACTTTGTTTGCTCTCTATGCCATCATCTGAGTCATTGATAAAAATATTGAACAAAACCAGACCCAAGATAGATCATCCTTGCAGCACCCTGCTCATTATGTCCTTCCAACGTGAATGTGAACCATTGATAAAGTTTTTCACCCACCTTATAGTAGCTCCATCTAGTTTGTACCTCCACAGTTTATTAATAAGAATGTGATGTGAAACTATATAAAATGCCTTACTAAAGTCTGGATATACCACGTCTACCACTTCTCCTCTATCCACATGCCATGTTACCACATCATAGAAAGCTATCAAGTTGGTTTGACATGATTTGTTTTTGATAAATCCATGCTGACTAGCACTAAGCACCTTAGTCTCCTCTAGATGTTTGCAAATCGACTCCTTAATTTTCTTTTCCATTATTTTTCCCAGTACAGAGGTTAAACTGACTGGTCTATAATTTCCTGGATTGCTCTTATTTCCTTTTTTGTAAATGGGCACTATATTTGTCCTTTTCTAGTCCTCTGGGACCTCACCTGTCTTCCATGATTTTTCAAGATAATAGCACAGTCTGCTGTTATTTTCAATCTGCCTGTGTTTCCTTTCCACATGTTTATGTTTGTGAAAGGGAGAATTTGCTCTCTTGCATTGCCCAGCCCCCCGCCCTACTGCTTTTTGTGCTGTGGCTCAGGGAATATCTGATTGCTTGTGGGTTCATTGTCACATGTAGAACTAATCAAATCAAATCAAATCAAATCATAGGGCTGGAAGGGACCTTGTTATTTGGTAGCACCGTAGTTCTGTGTCATTATTTTAGTACCTTCTTGCCCATGCCAAGAAAAATGATGGTATAAGACTTGCATGTTGGCATATCCTGGTATCATCATTTTTAATGAACTAATGGCGGAGCTGTCTGTCTGCAGTGCTACTTGTGTATGTGGGGTCCAAAGACATTAAGAAGCTGTCACCTTGTATGAGCTACATGTTCTGAATCAGCTTTCTTGTGAGTGCTGCAGACCTTCACATCTGAGCCATCTGTAAACAATGCAGCTCCTTGACTCTCTATTTGCTATCAAAGAAAAATTAATCTGGCCCATCTGCAGCTGGACTTGTTTAGACAATATGATTGCCTCACAGACACCAGGCATCCCTGCCTTAGGGATGAAAATCCTTCCACATGCTAATTAACCAAGGACAGAAGAAATCAACACTACACTTTCCCTCTTTGTGCCTGCAGCTGTACATTCAGAAATAGGGTAATTTGTGGTGAAATAGTGTTGTGAAGTGTCACAGAAGATTTGCACCTGCCAGCAATGTTTAAAAAGAACCATGCACTTAACAATGGACCAGATATTGAGTCAAAACAAACCCCTCTTAAATCTTAGACTTAAGCTGGATTTGAGTGATTCCCCTGTTCTGCTGCACAAAAGCAGTTGGTGAACTGAGCAGATGGCTAGTATCCTGTTACTTTTTAAATCCCATTCCCAAAATTAGGACTCTGATCCAGGATTTCTTATGTGACTTGTCAGCACTGTCATGCAGGGGTGATAGGCATCCTATAAATACCTAAGATAAGGAAATGGGTAGAATATTCTCTAGTCTAGATTAGTTGTCCTAATGATTTTTAGTTAAGCTAACTTTCATGAGTAGGGACAGGTGTATCAGCTTCTAAAGGAGCTAATCCTCTTAAAGGAACAATTTCTGTAACTCCCTCTGTTACAACAAAGGAGAAAGTTGCATGAGAGAAATGCCAGAAAATCAAAAAGAAACATATACAGTGAAGCCTTATATATAAATAATATAAGACCTGGTAGGGAAGGGATGAAGAAAAAGGATGTTTCTGTAAGGAGCCCAGTTTCACCAACTATTGTGGCTTTTATTACTAGTCTCATGACATTTAATAAGTTCCAAAGGGGAAACTGTGTTAATCTAGTTCAGCAAAATAAAGGAGTCCTGTGGCACTTTTAAAGACTAACCAATTTATTTGTCGCATGAATTTAATAAATTTGCTAATCTTTAAAAGTGCCACAATACTCCTTTTTTTATATTTAATGTTGTTGAAACCCCGGGTTCGCGATGTAACTGTGATGGACCGGCGACACCCACCAATGAGACGGACACCAGTTCAAGTAAACAAAAAAACCCCTACTTTTATAGTGATACCATAAACACCTATGACTAATTAACAATATGGAGCAAGAAAGTCTATATAAAATGCTTATAACCAACTAACAGTGTGGAGCAAGAAAGTCTGTGTAAAACACCTATGCCCAAATAACAGTATGGAATAAGAAAGTCTGTGTAAAACACTTATAACCAAATAACAGTATGGAGCAATAACCTACAAGAGAGTGGCCATAATAAGTCAAGGACTTTTCTGGCCTTTTACTGCCTCAACATCAGTATAGGCACTGATCAGCCCACCCGATGCGTATTTACCAATGGCTCAAAGCCATTTCTCCTTGCTAGCCAAGAAGGGGGGGTGGCAGAATGAAGGAGTCAGATGGGAGAAACTAAACTCCCACACTCCCCCTGTGTATACTGGGGAGGTTTGGGGCTAGCAGTTTAGAGCAGAAGTGGAGCAACAAACAACTATACAATAGAATGCAAAATACCAATGGCTAATAAAACATATGACGAAGTAATAACTATGCTAGGCAATAAACCTCTATATCATGGAAAGGTTATACAGGCTACAAGTGGAATAATAAACAGCTACACAGACTATACAAAACTCAAATAAGGAAACTACAATTACAGACTACATAAATGGTACGAAAGAGAAGAATTAAGAGAGGTTGGAGGCTTGTATCGATTTATAATACCTGTCCTAGCACCGTAGTGGAACCCAAAGCGAGGAGGCAGACCAGCTGCAACATCCCAGTACTTAATCGTTCGGCCGGCAATTTGTGTACACCCCAAAAAAAAGGTCTTGGGGGTGGGTGCTCCCTGTTTCAGTTGGGGGATCAGTCCGACCGGGTCGCGATGTGCCCTTTGGCATCCGAGGGTGGGAGAACAACAAGCTAGCTGAGACAGGGGGTTTAAATAGAATTTTGCACAGCCAGAGTAAAAATAGCCAACTGGGAGTGGGATTCTGGTCAGGACCAATGATGGAACTCAGACCCCAGACAATGACCCCTCCTTCGTGATGACGGGGGTGCCAAGAAACTGTTTAGGGGGGATAGGAACTCACCCCCCCCCCGATGACACAAGGCAAAGGGGGTAGAAACTCACCCAGGAAATCGAGGCCCATCAGGGGAGATGGATACTTAACATTCTTCCCCTTGAGCTGAATAGCCTGGAGATGAGACCAATCAGGGAAATCTATACATAACATTCCTCCCTGTGAGCTCCATAGTTTAGAGGGCTACGTTGGGGGGGGGGGTGGCCATTATGGCTGCCACCTCCCTTGACAAATGTTTTCCATTAAGCCCCAGCTTCCTGGATTCCTAAAATTGTGGAATAATTGCAGATTTAATTCCCCCCACCCTCTCCCCTCAGAAAGTTTCATCCCTTTGGGGTTGTGAAGAAAAGCCTGATAATAGGATTCCCTAAATGTTCAGAATCCAGAAGTAAATAAAAAGAACTTAACATTTATGTTTTAAAAAATCTAATGATTTCCACACTAGTCTCATGAGCTTTTGTGGATTAGCTCACAGTCTTTTTTTCTGGCATGGGACAATCATGGGATTGTCAATATGGGATCTATCAGGGCAGGTGAGATTTACCCTCACTTGGAATGAACTACAGGACCAATCTCTGTATCTGGACCATCCACTGGGTTACTCCCCACAAGGGCTCTGGGTCCCCACTGTGCTCCTCTCTATGCCCCAAACCGTGGTTCCTGACAGAATGGATCCAGGGAGAAAGTAGAAAGTGCATTTAGGGCTTGACCAAGTCTCGCTAAAATCAGTGAGAATCTTTCAATTAACTTTAATGGGCTTGGGGGGGGGGTCATAGTTAATCATTTATAATAAGATTTCCACTTACAATTCATTACTTCTGTGGTCTGATTACATCAGAAGATTCTCAGTTGCGTTCTTTCAGCTGCTACAACCAAATCTCATAAATGTTCCTTTTATTTTTATTTCTGAGCATAATGCTTTTGTATGTGTAAGCAATGATGGGCATCTTCTGCTTTAATAACTTTAAAGTCTCCTTGTTATTTAGGAATGTCTGTGCAACTCTGAATCTGACTCTAGTCTAGCAAATAAATTTCAGTTCAGTATGTCCTGAGTGTTCTGTTTTGAGTATTTTATTTTAAACATGATCATTTTAAAAGTGACAGACTGAGATGAGAGTAAAAGCAGTGCCAGAATTTTTGTACCTGTTGAATGTATGACTTGGATCCGGGCATCCAACTGTTTTTAACTGAGTTTGCAATTATTTCTGTCATTTGTAGTTCCTAGCTCTGCACAGGGATGTGTTACTAAACAACTGTCTGTGTGGTACACTGTGACTGGGTAAACAGCAAAGTCAGATAACTCAGATGAAATCTGTAAGGTTACTTTGTAGTTTGTGAAGAGCTGTGCAGTAAAATGTACCTTACGTTGGCAGCAAAGGGCAAATCAAACATAGGGCCATTTTCCAATTTATATGCAGTGGATTTCCCCATAGAACACATTTTGGTCATTTTTATTTAAAAATGCAAAGAGAAACAACAGTGTCAGAATAGATCCAGAACCAAGTCTATTGACTTTATTCCCTGCAGGAAATCTTACTATAAAGTGAAAGAATGCTACAAAGAAGGAAAGTAGTAATCCACTGAAATTATTCAGGACTTCAGTAGGATTACAGGAGACATAAGATACTGTTCGGTATGAATAAGAATATCAGAATCTGGCCTTTTCATAGTTGAACATATCACAGATAGAAGCTACAGAGTGCTACTCACCAGAGGCATTGCTAGCAGGGGACTCTGGGGGCCTCAGCCCCCCTGAAACTCAGGGCCAGCCCCTGAGTGGAATGCCTCTAAACTGCGTGGAGGTGCACTGTTGCTCCCCCATGCAGAAACAGTGTGTGCAGCCAGCAGCTGCGGTCTCTACTGAGCTGGAGGATGGAGTCTTCCAGCTGGCAGGGAACTGCCCCAGCCTGTGCCTGGGAATTTTTAAAACTCCTGCCCTGGCCTGCCCAGAGCAGGGTCATGCTGGGAGCTGGAGCCTCAGCCTCTGCCAGGGCCATGTTCTCCTCCAGCTCCAGATAAGTGAGTGGAGGGGTGAGGGGGGAGTCCGGGGGCAGGCACACTGGTCTGGTGGGAAAAGGGCATTGGAGAGGGGGTTGACCTGGGGCAGTGGGGGCCAGTGGCAGGACGGGAAGGTTATGGAAGGGCTTGGGGAACCAGTGGGGGGGGAGGGAGTGGGTAGGGAATGCATTGGGGCCCCAGCAGCTGGTGGGGGCCTGGCTCCCCCTAATTTTTAACTCTAGCAGCGCCCCTGCTACTCACAGTGTTCTGACTTGTTAAGTTATGGCAACTAACCCTGTGATTGTTTGATTCAACTACCTATTACAAGTTTCTACAGATACAAAACCTTATAGTTGTCAGCCTTTAATCTATCCATCTGAGATGACAGAAATTTACACTTTTTGCAGCTTTGTCCATTACTTGTAGAAATGCACCTTTATTTAGCCACAGTTCAGCTGCAGTGTGATTCCTCCAGCAATAAGATAAATCACTGAAAGAAAAGTGAAGGGTATGTAAAATGTGACTTTGTTTCTATCTCAGACTAAGTGTAGAAACATCTGTGCATGCAAGGCATAGTCTTTATTAAGTACATCCTTAGTCGTGTTTTAGTCCACTTGCTCTTTCAGTGTGCAGTGGGCTTTTATTGACACCAAATTTACAACAGTAACAATAATTTATCTTTTATAATATAGTATTTTGCTGAGAATTTCCAGAAGGATAGCTGTGTTAGTCTGTGCACAGCAAAAACAATGAGAGTCCTGTGGCGCCTTAAAGCCCAACAGATTTCTTCGGGCATGACTTTTGGACATAGGTCATTGTATCTGATGAAGTGGGTTGGAGCCCATGAAAGCTTATGCCCAAATAAATCTGTTAGGGTATGTCCACATGTTCCTTTTATTTTGAAATAACACTGGTTATTTCAAAATAAAAAAGATTAGGTCCACACAACGTTTTCTTATTTAGAAATGATGGGCTCTGTCATTTCGAAATAAGAACCATCATTTCGAAACAGCTCAAACCCCATTCATTTCGAAACGGCTGTTATTTCAAAATGGTTATTTTGAAATAACACCATTTGGACATGTTGTTTCGAAACAACACCATTGTTTTGAAGCAACTGTTTAGAAACAACATGTCCAAACTGTCGTATCTTGAAATAACCATTTCAAAATAGCAGCTGTTTCGAAAGCAGGCTTTCCCTTAATTCAAATTAACGTTTTCTTAATTCGAATTAATTTATTTCGAAGTAACTCATTTTGAAATAATGATGTATGTGTGGACATAGCCTTAGTCTTTAAGGTGCCACAGAACTCTCACCATATTATCCTGAAGCATCTTGGCATGTCTTACCATATTATTAAAATAAAAATGGGATTCCACAGCAGGGAGTTAATATTCATTTTTTTAAAAAAACCTGCAAAAAAGATGAAAAGAAAAATACCTTAAATTTCTGATGTCAGTCTTATAGGTGATCAGAAAAACCATATGTTTTCCTGGAAAATTTCTAAGTTTTGGTGAAATTTTCTTTATGCTGTCACACAATCTTTTCTCTAGCTGAACGGTTCATCATGGAAAATGTAGTCCAGCTGGAGAATCAAGTATGCATAATCAAACCTAAATTTTTTCGCTTTTGTTTATTCAGAGGCTTTTGTTTTGGGGGAAAAAAGAGTCACTATGGATTTCATATATTTAAAAGTCTTTCAAGGCTCAGTAACTGTTAAAAAGATAGGAGACGAAGAGTAGGAATAAATGGTCAGTTTTCACAATGGAAAGAGGTAATTAACTGAGTCCTCCAAAATTCTGTATTTGAACTATATTATTCCATATATTTAATTCTCTGGAAAAGGGGGTTAACACTGAGGTGACAGAGTTTGCAGATGAGACTAACTTCTCACTTGTTAACTCAAAAGCTGACTGTGAGAGTGACAAAGAGATCTTACAAAGATAGATGATGCAGCAACAAAACAGTGGATGAAATTGTGTAGATAAATGCAAAGTAATGTACATTGGAAAAAAATAATCCCAGCTATCAATACAAAATGATGGGGTCTAAATTAGTTGTTAACATTCAAGAAAGAAACCTTTAGGTCTTTATAGACAGTACTCTGAAAACATTGCCTCAATTTGCAGTAACAGCAATAGATAAGATAGAAAATATTATAATGCCAGCAACTTGCATGTAGGTCTTGTTGCCCCATCTTTAAAATTAAAATTGAAAAGGTAGAAAGAATGGCAAAAATTTACTAAGGTTATGAAACAGCCTCCATATGAGAAGACCTCAAAAACACTGGGACTGATCAGGTTAGAGAAGAGACCACTAAAGAGGCCTGTACAAGAAGTCTAAATTATGAATGGTGTTGAGAAAGAGAATAAGAAAGTGTTGTTTACGCCTTCACATAACACAAGAACTAGCAGTCACTCAATGAAATTAATAGGCAGCAGATTTAAAACAAACAAAACTACTTTACACAACATTCAGTCAGTGTATGGAGCTCATTGCCTGAGGATATTCTGAAGGTCAAAATTATAACTAGGTTAAAGAAACCAACTAGATAGAAGTGACATACCAGGTTATAATGCAGACTAATGAGTATCTAGGTCACCTTTGCCCTCTAATTTGGGATGCTCTTACACTGTGCTGTGACTATAGCCTCCAGCCTGGATGACTCACAGACCACCTGCAGCATGCAATGACCATGTGGGTGCTGCAGCCAGCCACACCTTGGCTTTTACCAGTTTTCATTGTACTGCAAGATGATCCCAACACACTCCTACTCTTAGATTTCTCCACCAAGAAATGTATGCCCATCTTTTGGCTAATCAAGTTTCCACAGAAGTCTATTATTTCTTTAATAGAAATAACAAGCACACAACCTGTCACTTCAAGTTTCCAAGGCATTTCAGTTCAAACTTACTGGAGTAAGTGAAACAATTCAACAAGTTTATTAACTACAAGGAGAGATTTTAAGTGACTACAAGTAATAAGGCATAAAAATAAATAGTTACAACAGTGGTTCCCAACCTTTTCAAGGCTGGGAACCCCTTTTTAACACCCTCCCCCCCACACCTTTGCGGTCTCCTGGCTGCATTTATCTGGCCCATGTAGGCAGAATCTGTCCCACGCCGCTCTGGCAGCTGGTGAACAGTGCCTCTGCAGCCATGGCCCATGTGGCAAGAATCTGTTCTGTGCCACCCTGGTGGTCGGCGAGCAGCACCACTTCTACCATGGCCACACAGGCAGAATCCTGCTTGTACCATTGGGGAGCTGAGCCACCATGGCCATGGCCCCCTCCCCCTTCCTCTGCCCCTGCTGGGGAGCAGGAGACATCATGGCTATGGCCCCCTGCTCCTGCCCCCCCAGTCTTCCCTATCTGCCAGCCTGTTCACCCCCAAGGCCCCCCCAGGACCCCTTTTCTACCCCGTTACCTGGCTGTGGATCTGCTCCCACCAGGCCATCCCACAGGCTGCTCTCCCTGAGCACGCATCTGAGAATGCTCAGGGTGGAAGTTTTAAAAACTCCCAGCCTAGGGGAAGCTCTCTGCTGGCCAGAAGACTGGGTCTCCCTAGCAACCCAAGACCCCAGTGGCATCTGTCCCCAGCTTCCAGCCTGTCTGCGGACCCCCTGAAGTAACTCTGTGGCCCTCCAGGGGTATGCAGACCACAGTTGGGGAACCACTGGATTACAAGCAAGCCAAGTTAAAATGCTTTTGGGGACTAAGTTAATAAACTACATCAGGTTCAAGCAAAGTGTCTTATAAAATACTTTCTGCAGGCTTACTGACCAAACTCTGTGTCAGGACCCCTCCTTCCAGGGCTCAATGAATGATTCGTTTGTCACTTCTGGTTCTGTGAATGCAATGGGGGTGGGGGGGGGGGCTGTCTTGGGGGATATGCTCCTCCTTTGATAGTTTCAGTCCCTCCTTTTGAAAAACATTTTGAGATGGATACCAGGAGACAAAAGATGTATATGGAAGGATGTTTCCTGGTGCTTTTTTCTCACCTGTCTGAGCTTCCTTTGTCTCCCTTTCCTGCTTAATGACTCTGTTGCTTAAATACAAATTAAGCAGAGCACACATGTTTTGTTTGAGGCAGACCTGTTTGCTATCTTCAGTTTGGAACAGGTGCTGTCAACACTATACAGCAGAATCTTATAACTTCACACACAATGTTGCTACACACATTTTATCAGGGAAATAATGACTACCAAATTATGAGTTTTCAAATGATACCTCAAGGTGCGCTTTGCACAAAGATTATTACAATAGTGTGGAGAGTGTGGACACAGGAGTACTTTCCATCACAATAAATTCAAGGATGACAGGTCCATTAGTAGCTAGTAGTCAAAGTGGTCAGGGATGAAACGCCATGCTCTGGGTGTCTCTAAGCCACTGACTGTAAAATACTGGGATTGAACAACAGGAAATGGATTGGTTGATAATTTCCATGTTCTTTTCATTACCTCCAATGTCTGGCACTGGTCACTGTTAGAAGAGTAGCTACTGGACTAGTTGGACCATTGGTCTAACACAGCATGACTATTCTTATGTAATTCTTTCTGTGAAAAATAGATATTTTCATGAAAAAATTAGTAAAAAGTTTAATTTTTTATAGAAAAATAGTTTTGATGGAAAAATTTTGACTGGCCCTTATACTTCACTGAGCTACTGGTTAATGGCTGTAGGTGAAGTTCACTTCTGTGCAGAGGGTCAACACAACATTTGTGTGCCACTTAAATTACTCAAAAGAATGCTTAAGGAGTAGAGTTTCAAAGGCAAAAATGTAAGTTACAGACCCAATTCCCTTTGAATTCTAATGAAAGTTGGTGCCTAGCAAACATTTGTGTCTTTGAAATCTCCCCCAGACTGGAGCATACACACTTCAAAGGTATTATATTGACCCTTTGCAGTGTGCTGGAAATGTTAATCAACAAACTACTGTGCTAATCAATTACTTGTCTATCATTCTCTTATACTATGTTATAGGTGAGGTTATCTGGCATTCATGTGACCTTCAGGAATGTCTTCAGTTAACAGATTCCCAAGAAGAGTCTGTGAACTATATAAAATCTAGATTTGTGTGATCAAACACAGGAGAAAAACCTGTCAAGGATATTGAGTGTTTGGGACGGGTCTGTGGTGATTTCGTTCATGCGCTATACTTGGTGGTTAATAGTGCACTTAAAAGCTATTAAGCAATTTTATTGAATTATCCATGCAGTGGACACTGCTCTACTTAAGGCAATTCAAACAATGCCAGCTACATTATACATGGACAAGAGAATGTCAGCTGGGCTGGAGGCAATTCACACCCAAAAAAATTGAAGTGAAAATATTGTCTATAGTACTATGTTAAACCCACTCTGCACAGAAATTTACAGCAGAGTTGAAGCCTCTGTTGACTCATCCCATATAGCCAGATGAGTACTGCAATATGGTGCTACAACTGGAACTTCTTATTGTTCTGAGATACCATGACAGAGGTCATATTTTGCAAACAGGGTTAGCAGAACAGTTTGAGTTGGGATCAGGTTCTAAACTGTGACACTAAATTTCTCCTCTCTTAGAAGTACAGGGTAGTAGAAATTTGAATATAATTGTAGTGTTCATATTTGTGTGTGTGCATTTACAGCTGCTGTTGTTTTGATATACTATTAAGATGTGACAGGCTCACGCAGGGGTCTCAAAACTCAAATCACCATGAGGGCTGCATGAGGACTAGTATGGTAGCCCAAGGGCCACACCACTGAAACCTTTTCATACAGAGGTATTGCGAATAGTGACAGCAAAAGCATCATTGTGGGCCGCAAGAAATAACATGAGAGGCCACGTGTGGCCCTTGGGTTGTGAGTTTGAGACCTCTGCTCTAATATTAACACAATACAGTAGTAGTATAGCTTTTTAAAAATATCATTTAAAAGGAGTGAGGAGAAGTGAGAGAATTCTGATTACCTTTGCCACCATTTGTGGATATAATGAAAATAAAATATTTGATAATGAGTTTGTGATGCGGTGTCTTTTATAAAGGTAGGGTGTAAGATGAGAACAGCCACCATGTATTACAGTCTGGAAGATGTGTTCCAACAGCAAAATCCAGAACCACCCATTTTTCATTTTCCCAATGTCGGAGGCAAAAGAAGAGAATTTTAATTCTCAATTTGACTTTAATTGTCCTGATGCTTTTTGCTGGATGGAGGAGGGAAATATGACATGCCGGAATTTAAAAGTCCCAAGAAACAACTAAGAATATGGCTTTTGATACTTAATCCCATGCTTTAGACACTGCCCTCCATTTTTGCACCAGTAGATTGCCAGTGCAACACTGCAGCCCTGTGAAATCCTGATCCTATTGAAGTCACTGGCAAAACTTCTGTTGGCTTTGACAGGGCCATAATTTCACCTCTGATCCTCAAGTTCAACCAAGTTCTTGGATAGCTAAGTGGTCTTCAATGTGGCAGAAAAGTTTTGAAAGCAAAACAAATGCCTAGTTAAGCCAGGGCTGAAACATAGATTGTAGAACCGCAGTTTAAAAAACTAAGGCCTTATGGTGTATGAGTTTTGCCAACAAAATGCACATATGAAGGAACAAACAGGTAAGCGTCCAAGTGCGCACTGCCAGGAACAAAGTGAGTAACTGCGTGTGCATCTTGACCTTCACAATCCCTATTTGTGTATGAGTCTGCATATTTGTGGGCATAGTTTAGGCATCCCATTCTTTTTAAATTCTGATACACAGATTCCCCCCTCCCCCTTGAGTCTACTAGTCTGATCTCCACCCTAATGATGCCAATGCTGTATTTTTCTGCCAAGTTTTCAGAAATTCTGACTGTTGCAGATGCTGGAGCAAACGAGAACTGGGGAGCAAATCCCAAGGTCTTTAAAAAAGACGAGTGAGGAGCAACAGCTGTTGATACAAACCATCGTTATTATTCTATTAATATTGAACTTAAGCCTTTGTGTGGGGCAATATAAGTTCTATAAGTAGGTCCTGGTTTAAACTTCTAGACTTCTTAAGGGGTTCCTTCCGTTAAGCTGCTTATGGGAAGCTCCTTAACAAAAAGAGTCAGTTCAGATTCAATCTACTACCACCGCCTAACTTGATTTTAGCATTTTAACACCCTTGGAGAACTAAAAATATTTCTGATTAAGTTCATTAGCTCACTGCTTTTTTTCCAGGGGTGGCATTCTCTTTCTCTCAGACTGCTATTCTGCCCTAGTCTTCAGTCACCACAGTTTTCGGCAACAGTTGACGGGAGATATGCAAGGTACGTAAAATACCTTGCATATCTCCTGTCACGTTACCTACTCTCATTTACCTCCCTGTACACACTTTGCTAAGGTGAGCAGAAATGCTGTCTGGTCAACTTAGTGCTATCCAGTTATGGGGCTGGAGTTACAGCATCAAGCTGTACCTCGATTGAGTGCTTCTTGACAAACCTCTCAATGAACCCAGAAGGTCACACTGCTGATGGTGAATTTGCTGCCATCAGTTTAGACATACCCTCTGACAGGCCTTCCTACCCTTCACTATTGTGGATACTGCTCATGTATATTGGGAACTATGTGAAGTACATATGTATGTCATTATTTTAGTCAGTATTCTCCCCTGCAGTGGTTTTTCCAGTAAATGAAGCAGAAAGCTGTCAGTAGAGGTCTGAGGAACAGCACAGAGGCAGAGTGGGTGGGAAGGAGAAATTGTGTTCTGTCACAAATGAAGAGGTGCTAACTTCTGAGGAAAAGATTTAGGATGAGTTTATCTAATCTCTCATGGGTCCTATTAGTACAGATGACATGGAGGACAGCTGTTGTGTAGGATGAGAACAGCCAACATGTGTTACAATCTGGAAGATGTGTTCCAACAGCAAAACCTACAACCACCCTTTTTTTCATTTTCCCAATGTTAAAGACAAAAGAAGAGAATTTTAATTCTCAATTTGACTTTCATTGTCCTGATGCTTTTTGCTGGATGGAGAAGGGAAAGTGAAAGGGTCTCACACTTTATAAGCTAACTGTTACCAGAATTCCCAAAAAGATTTTTTTTAAAAAAATCATGATTTTACAGTTTTTAGTAAAATTCCTACAAGGTCCTTGATTTAAAATGTAAAGATTCATGCAATGACTATAAGACAAAACACAGGGAAAATAATCACCTTTGGTAGTGAGGGTTGATGGTGCCAAACTTGCTAGGATTGATGTACTAATTCATATTGTTCAATTAAACTTTATTTGATTTACAGATAACTCCAGCACCCAGAGGACCTGGACAAGAGCATGTATGCAAGGCATTCTACATAGATCTAGTAAGAGACAGTTCATATTCTATTATTCTAATACTTTCAATAGACAAAACAGAGTGTGTGGAAGAAAGTAAGTACTTTTATTATCCCCAGTCTGTAAAGATAAATGGATAGATTAAGTCTAAGATCAGACAGGATGCCCTTGCCAGAGCTAGACATTGAAGATAGATCTCCTAAGATTCAGGAAAGTACTTTTACCACAAGATCATCATCCTTCTCAGCTTCACATGAATGTCTTTGAGCTACTTTGTGCTTTACATTTCACTTGAAATTTATTTTAAAATAAACCTTGAAATTTCCTGGGTAACATGAATTTATAGGCTCCAAATGGGCAGCCATGTTAATCTATTTCAGTAAAACAAACAAGGAGTACTGTACAAAATAAATAAATTTGTTAGTTTTTAAGGACTCCTTATGAGTTTATTGCTTCCGTACACTTCTATTTCTTTTAATCTTCTACAAACCTACTACTGGTTCAGGGTCATCAGCTGATTCCCTTATTCACACAGAGTCGTGTTTCCTTCATGGACCAGATTCTAGAGCTCTGCAAAGCTTCATTGACTTGATTCACACTGGCCAATTGACACTGGCTATGGATCTGGCCATACAAGCCATCCTCATTCATTTTGAAAGGGCTACTTTTTGGAGAAAGGAGGTCAGAATTTGGCCCTCAGTGAAGAGAAAATCTGTGCTTGTAACCTGAGCAGGGTTGGATTAACAGGCCTGGGGGAACCACATGGTCTGTGGTCCCCACTCTCCAGCATTGCAGTCTGTGGGCAGGCCATCTCTGGAGTTGGGGAGGCTGGGACCAGATGATGCTCCTGCCCCACGCCTGATCTGGCCAGTTTGTCCCAGGGGAGCAAATGCAGGGCCAGCTGATGTGCAGCATGGCCCCTGGTGCAGTCCTCCAGGGCCATGGGTCCTAGAAGGCTGTGCTGGAATAGAGGCTGCACTGTGTGCCAGCTGGCCCCACTCCTCAGGCATAGCAAACAGGCACTGACCTGTCCCTGGAGGTGGACCAGCCAGCCCAGTAGCAGGGTAGAAGCAGGGATCCATGCCCTGCCAGCAATGAGCAATGATTTTAGAGGCTAGAGCCTGGGTCCCACATTAGGCCAGGGCCAGGAGTTTCAGCCCTGGTAGCTCCTGTATTAGTCTGGTCCTGTAAGCTATTATTTTCAGTGAAATAGATGCACAGGAATTAACTACTGTTAGTAGCAAATATCTCTAATTGCTAGTGGTGGGACATTAGATGGGGAGGGTACAGGGTTACTACAGAAAATTCTTTCCCTGGTGTCTTACTGCTGGGTCTTGCCCCTGTGTCAGATTGGGCCTGGGAAGGAATTTTCCCCTGGGGCAGATTGGCAGATACTTGGGTTTGTTTTCACCTTCCTCTGCAGCACGGGGCATGGGTCACTTGCAGGTTTAACCTAATGTAAATGGTGGATTTGCTGTAACTTGAACTCATGATATGAGGACTTCAGTACCTCAGTCATAGGTTTGGGATCACTTGTTGGAGTGGGCAGCTGAGGTTCTGTGGCCTGCAATGTGTAGGATATCAGATTAGATTACCATAATTGTCCGTTCAGCCCTTACAGTTTGATTCTATGAGTCACAAATGCTGTAAACAAGGATTATGTTCTGGAGCAGAGCTAAGTGAATGATTAGGCTATTCCTTTGCCCCTAATAATAGTGAATAGATATCTAGTAAAATTTGGTTTCTTCAGATTTATTCAAGTTAGAACTTCATTATAAAATTATTTGCAGTTGTTTTTGATGTGGTAGATTTTTCACAAAGAATCCTCTGGAAATGTTCACTATTCCTGCTGTGCTGGCTTACTGTGTCTATCAGAAATGACCCATGCTTGTAGACCAGAATCATGGGGCCAAATTCTCTGTTGGTGTATAATAGAAGGCAACAGAGCTGTGCAAATTTTACTCCAGCAGGAACTCTGGGCTGCATTTTTTCTTTTTCCTTGTTGGATGAGTGTGCAAGAATTTTTAGTGCAAATATTCTTAGGTGTAAATTTTAGATTTTTTTCTACAAATTTTGACGTGTGACTTTGAACATTAAAACCAAGGAGTCGTGTGGCACTTTAAGACTAACAGATTTATTTTTGGCATGAGCTTTCGTGGGAGAGGCATCTGACGAAGTGGGATTTTCTCCCACGAAAGCTCATGCGAAAAATAAATCTGTTAGTCTTAAAGTGCCACACGACTCCTTGGGTTTTTTTGAACATTAAATCTAATAAAACTGAATTGTGCAGATGTTTGCAGAAAGACAGCACTGAAGTGCTGTGAGTATGGCTAATGGTAAAATTCATGAGAAAAGTTCCAGATATCCCTTGTCAGTATTCAGCTGGCTCTAGAATCAGCAACAGGAGTGTCAAACACATTTGCTATGGCAGGTCAGTTTTGACTTACCTGGTAAATATACTTCAAGTGGGCTGTACGTGCCATAAATTGGAATACTAGGGCACTCTTGTAGCATCACAAAGTGCTGTATATGCAAAACCTGTGCTCCACACTCTCTCTCTGTTAGGGGGAGATTGTGGTCTCATAGAGTGCAGTCTCGCATACCTAGCACTCCAGGATGTCACGAGACCTGACGCTCTGTCGCAATGCAGAGCAGAAAATATGCAAGACCCCCCCCCCCCCCAGAACATAGTGTGCTCCCGTGGAGCGCTGTCACGGGCTGGATGGAAGCGGTTCATGGGCTGCATTTGGCTGATTGGCGGCATGTTTGACACCCCTGTTTTAGAGTGTTTACCCTCTGGTGTGTGTTAACTCTTGAATGTTCAGCTACAGGGACCTACCTGCAGTACTTCAAGTACCAAGCATGCAGCACATGAGAACATCTTGCAATTGTAGTAGCTCACTAGGGCTGAGTCCAGTGCTAGCAGAACTCAGTGCTCCAATTGACCATCATCATGCAGCTTCTACCTTGTTCTCTTCCCCTCTGTGAGTTCACTATGGGGTTCTGCTTTCAGGTCTAGCATTCAATATATTGTGTACTGTCTGTAAAGTCTCCCATTAGCATGGATTTTTAGCACTATGGCGAGAACCCTGGAGAGTTAGATTAAATTTAGATGAGGATGGAGAGCTGAAACTCAGCAGTTACAGTTACTATTACCCAGTTACAAACACAGGTCAGGGAAGTTACTCTATACATTCAGTTCCACCTCGGTCTCAAATGATTTCAAACACACATAATTTTCTTGTTCAATTGAAGCCTGTCTTATTTTTGCTTAGAGGTTCATTTGTTCCTCTGATTTTAGAACAGGAGCAAAACAGTACTGGGGTAGTCTGGAAAGAGGTTTAGTCTGGGGTGCACTAAAATTGTCTCTGAAAGGTGGTCTAATATTACTGTCGAGGAAATGGTTTTGTTGCTGTCATATGACATGTGTCCCCGGATGAGGTCTGGCCAAGTCAAAAGGCTCAAATGGGAGGATATGTTTCAACTGCTTAAATAACCAAGATTCCTTATCTTGATGGTTTGCCTCAAAGTTTGAAATAATGTATTCCAAGTTTGAGATAGGCCTGAGCTACTAAGTTTGGACCAATCCATATTTTCTCAGATTCAATGGATACATAGGATCCAGCAGTTTGGTTCAGTCCTTTACAGGCAAAAGGGCTAGGTATGGTGTTTGGATGTGGCATTTAACTTTCCTTTAAGAACAGGCTGTGCAGACACGTTAGGATATGTTTTTTTGCCCTGAAAACTTTATGCAGATAATTATTCTAGTGCAGAAGAACCTGCATATAAAACTCAACAACCTCAGAGCTCAGATATCATTGTGATGAGTGCTTTATAAGTGCCTGGATGGGGGATTAGATTGTTATGAGCATAAATATTTAAGAACATAAAAATAGATCGCTAGAGTTTAAAAAACAAAAACACTTTGGAGCAATCCTCTAGCTTATTGCCTCCTCAGTGGAAGACACCAAGCTGTCTGTCTGGTTTTGTTATGTGAGGAATTTGCAGGTGGCTGCTCTGACAAATTTTCCTAAAATATTTAACCAACTTTAGGAAAAACAAAGAAATAGGCACATGTATGCATCCAAATTATAGTAATTTATTTATTTAGGGTTTGTTTTGCAGATACAACAATAAAATAATATATAGTTGTATTTTGGTGCCTCTGACCCCTCAGGCAGACTTCTATTGTCTTCCTGCCATGGGTGTAGCCAACCTCTGAAGTGGAGGATGGGCCTAGCCAAGGGAAGTTTCTAGTTGTATGATCTTGCTGCCTTGGACTGCCATGGCTGAAGTCCAGAGGTTGGCCACCCCGGGAGGCTGAAGCCCAGAGCTCCACTGCTAATGCTGGGGTGGGAGGGTGACCCTGCTGCCAGAGCCCCAAGGCTGAAACTTGGGGGGAGGGCAGAAACTGACCCCAAGAGCCTCCGCCTGAACCAGGAGAGGGGGGGCTGAAGCCTACTCCTGGAGTACTATGGCTGAAGATGGGCAGAGCACTCCCCTAGAGCCTCTGGGTGCTGTAGGGAGGGGGTACTGCTTTGCCTCTTTCCCCCTCTCTAGGAGGCAGTTTTGACTGCAGGAACCCTCTCTGGTGGTTGCATGCACCCACAGAGGGGACATTTGAGAAATGCTGAGCTAAGGCCAACATGTGTTGATGTTTTGGTTGCATTAGTTCAGCTTACTGATGATTCAAAGAAGTTAGGGAAGAAGGATTGAGTTTTTCATATCCAGCTATTTCAGAAAAAGTCCACAGCTAGTAAAGAACGGGTACATCAAGATGGTTTAAAACACTGAAGGGGTTAGTGGCTTAGGACCAGATCTTAAGCAGGTATAAGCTGGTGTAGTGGCATGGAACTCAGTGGAGCTATGCTGATTTACATCAGCTAAGATCTGTCTCACTAAATATTTACCTATATCCCTGGTGGTGGGGGGAGGTTAAAACTTGAACACAAGTATATAAAGCAGCATTAACAAATCTCATCATCTTCCCCCCGCTCCACATTTTGATATAAAAATGACCTTTTAAAGATGATATGGTATCGTGTGTTTTGGGCAACAGAAATTTACACATTGTTGCAGAAGAAATCCAATATATTGGGAAGATAATGCAGCTGTATTTTTTATTACAATTTTATTTTTAAACACACTTTGACAAGAGATACCATAAAAAATTAATGTGTGTGAAAATTAAAAAACAAAAAAACCCATCCACATACAAGCTCCCCTGGCATATATTCAAAGATGGGTTCTTCCCCCATTTCAGACACAATTCTGATTTTTCCTTATTAACTCTTCTCTCTAGACACCGTGGCTAGAACTGAAATTAAATTTGCTAGCTCCAAAAGAAAAGTTGTAATAAATACAATGGTTGGGTTTGTGACCTTCTATCTCTCTCTTGTGCAGGCATGCATGCACACACAAATAATCTACCAATGATATGAAATAGATCGTGTTGGAATTCTGGAGTGGATAAGGGAGATGTTCTGTTAGCCTGCGTGTAGTAAATTCGGTGTTGTTATTTTGTGATAAGCACATCCTTTGCATCTAGACTTAGGCTAGTAAGAACTTACAGGGCTTTGGTTAGAGAGCTTATGGTACAAAGTGCCTCTGAGCAATAATTTCTTGTGGAATGAACAGTAGAGAAAGGTGGGAGGAGGAAACAAGCAACAACAATGAAAAACCTCCACAGTATATTTTTACCCTCTCTGTTTTCAGTACTTGGCAGCATGGGACTCAAATTTTATTACATGTCTTATTGGTATAAACAACAGCCAGATGAATAAGGTGCTCCACTCTAATGAGGAGACTAGGAAGGAATCAAAAACTAAATAGCAGAAGAGAGCTATGCTTAAGCCATAAGCTCTTTGTGGTTCAATACACCATTTTGGCTTGTGAAAAATAAAGCCGACAGGCTGATGTGTTCTTGAGATTTTGATGCATTACTTGAGATGGCTGAATCATAAAATCCCCAGACATACACGGCTTGATTCTTCTCTCGCTTAGACTGGCATAAATCAGGAGCAACTCCATTAAGTCAGTGAAGTTACAGAAGGGTAAAACTGGTGCAACAGCAAAATGAGGACACTTTGTGGTAAATTTATGTAGGAATTAAGAGATGCATAGAGTTTTGTGTGATCCTCCACATGGAGGTGAATTGGTTCCCCAAACCTTTTATTAGATAGGAGGAGCTAGTAGCATTGCTAATATTTAATGCTGCCCGACATTTTCTATGATAAATCCCCACACTCCCCCCCCCCCCCCCTCCCTTTCCTGGTGCTTGGCACATTTTAACCATTTGGACTGAAATTTTTCAGGCCAGCCTGGTTTTGATATCCTCTGAATATTCCCAGAAAGGTCTAGTCATTTCCGTGAACAAATTGGGGTGTGGATAGAGAGAAACTCATACTTTTGCTCATGTAAAAAAGCAATGCATACAGGCGTTTTGTTGAGAATTTCTGCTGCCCCTACATTTTGGGACAGGGCCTTGATATTTGGTGGAGGGGTCACTGTGATATTTGAGATGTACCTTTTGCTGTTCCCTAAAAAAACATATCCAATCTTAGCAAAGTTACAAAACTCCAAAAAGTGTTTCCAAGTTCCTAAGGGACAGCCGTGCTAGCCTAGTAAAGCAAAAAAAGGGAGGAGTCTTGTGGCACTTAAAAACTAACAGATTCATTTATTGCACAAAAGCTCATGCAGTAAATAAATCTGTTAGTCTTTAAGTGCCACAAGACTCCTTGCTTTTTTTTCCAAAAAGTATGTGTACAACCTTAATTTAGCCCACTAGTGTGTATGCATTATGATATAGGCATTAATTACTATTACAAATTATTATTTCCATTCCATTCCACCTCATTCAATCAATGGGGACTTACTCCATTTTTTTAATCCTCCGTGTTGTGTGTGGCCCCACCCTTGTAATGCATACACCATTCAAACCCTGCCCTGAAAACAAAATTTATTTATTTCTTCACTGCATTTCTGTGGTGTTCCATCATAGTACCTGAGTACTTCATGAATATTAGTGAATTTATCTTCAGTGAGTTTAGTACTATCCCCATTTAAACAGCTGTGGAATTGAGGGACAGAATGATTGAGGCCACAATTGTTAAGTCATTAACTTTGGATACTCAACTTTGAACATTTTTAGAGCCTTCATTTTTCATTTTATGGCACTTAGTGTTCATCACAGCTTCAATCAACTTTAGCTGTAGCTGTGAATATATAGGAGTTCTGCAAATCTGGCTCCAGGACACTCATATTTGGCAGTCATAAAATGAGGAACACTAATTAGTGGTACCTGTGAACATTTTGGTTTACGAGTCCTACCCAGCATCACTTAGGAATTCAATGGAAAAAAAATGGATAGAGTCAGATTCAGTTATCTGAATAGGTGAAGCTGAATTGGTAATACTGGGTCTTGATTTTGGAATGTTGATGATATAGGTAACAGGACTTGCAACAGCAATATTTCTTGTGGTTACCAAGATTGTTATTATGAATGGGTGAATTACGCTAGACACAATAAGAACTCTTTACCTCCACTCCTGAAACCTTAATTCAAAATTCTTTATTTTTTTTTAGTGTGTGTGTGTGTACTGTACTGTACTGTACTGTACTGTACTGTAATTTGAAAATGTTTGGTAAATTCTCTCCTGTCCTCACCCCCCGTTTTCAGTTAGTGGATTTTGTATTTTTCTGGGTTGTGGCCAGGACTTTCCAGCAGTGGATGCTGGAAATCTCAAGAGAATAGGCCAGTTTTGCAGCTCCAAAATGTTTGATAAGTTTATCTAAGCAGTAAATAGATAAATTTGTGGTAAATAGATACTTTCTTATGCTTTTTTTCTCTGTGCTTTTTGAGATTGTCCCATGTGAAGTTGTTGTTCTCAGATTTTTCTAGGCACCAATGTGCACTGATAACTTCATTAAATCAGAGAAACATCCTGTGCACTGCCATCTTATAAGCACTCTACTTATGTCATTGAAGTCCATAGCCCTCACTGTAGGAACAAGTATTAATTAAACAAAGCTGGGTTGTAAAATTATACCTAATGTGTGTTGTTCTCTTCAGCAGTTAACTCTTGTAAGAGGCAAAGTATAGCAGGGCCTTTTGTTTTGACTTTAGTAAGATTCCAAAATAGCATCTAGTAGTGAAATTGTCCATGTTCACTCTTGATCAAATTCTAGCCTCCATTATATTTGTGTATTGCTTTGCAATTTCAGTGGGTTTCTATGTGCATATATATTATAGAGTATAAATCTTGATCCATGGGATTTTAATGGTTACAAGCAGGTTTTGAACTCAAAAGTTCAGTGAATAGAGTTGTATGTATGAGATGTGTATGGGAAGGGGTGGGGGCTGGAACCACATTCACGTCCACATCTGCAAAATTCCTCTTCATAGTTTACATTAAAAATAAAAATATTTTTGTTTTATGCCTTCTATTTTTATAGAAATGGAAGGTGATTTATATGGACTGCAAAAGCTTTTAATTTTTTACATGCAAGTACAGAAAGTGAATTATATAGACCCTGCTAGTCATTTTGCAAAGTTATGTCTAATATTGTATTTGAGCAAATATCCCATGTTTCTCTGATCCTTTATAGCTAGCAAAGATTCTTATTGTTCACAGCAAGTATGATTTTTTTTAAATGTTCCAAGAGAAATCATTGCACCTTCTGGATCAATAAGCAACAGTGCCTTAATTAAAGCTGCAGAATGAAGTCAGTATCAGAAATAAAACTCCTCCAGTATCTAGAAGGAAATAAAACCTCTGTTTTTCACCTGAGTATTGTTACATAATATTATTGCTAAATACAAGTAGAAGTTAACCTCTGCTTTTGGGGAGTTGGTTAATCCTTCACAGCATCATTTCATAATGGGTGAAATTTGTGTATTATTGAAAAAATTATATTTAAGTAGAATTAGTATTGGGTTATTTTTAAATACAGTAAAAATGCTTGTGCATAAGCCGTGAGTATTCTGCCAAGAAAGTAAGCTCACAAATCACATAGGCTATGTCAACACTAGCACATTAGATCAAATTAAGGAGCCTTCATTCAAACCAATTTGAACCCTGTCTACATGAGGCTTTGCGTAATTCGAACTAAAAAACTTTTGAGTTCTAAATAAGCAAAGCTTAGTTTGAACTGGTTAGTTTGGCTGGGTAGTTAGAACTAACTGCTTAGTTCAAACTTATTTGCATATATAGTTCGAACTAGCCCAATGCAGACATGCTAGTTTGAACTAAATAAATTCAAACTAACAGTTAATTTGAAGTAAGTGTGGTTTTTTTTTTTTTAATTCAAACTAACTGTTAGTTTGAATTGGCCGTGCTTTTTTAGTTCAGACTAACTTTCAAACTACTTACTTCAGGCTAACCAAGTCTGAACTAAGATTTTAGGTGACGACATAGCCATAGGGTGGAATTCACTGCTTTAGTAAGGGGCAACACTGGTCCATGAATAACCTAAATCCACATTAAGTTCACAATTTTAGACATTGGAACAAAGCAGCAAAATAACAATAGCAACATTCAAAGAAATAATTAACATAATGAGTTAGTACATCAAAGCCTCAGAAACACCCCATCTCACCTCCTTCTGAACATTCCAGATCATCAGTCCACCCCAAAGGACACATAAAAGATGAGTTTTGCATCAACCCCAAAACATCAACAGACCTGGACTATTTTGGCACAACAGGATCTAGGGGACCACCTAAAGCATTCTCTGTCATCAGCCCCCTCTCTTCTATAACTTCAGGGCTTCAGCTTGAGCTCCTCGCCTGATTTCGGCTGTGAATATATGACATAGAGATAGAGGCAGAACATAAATTGGGCTTTGATGTGCTAACTTGTTACATTAATTTATTTCTTTGAATGTTGCTATTGTTATTTTGCTTTTGTTCCAATGGCTGAAATTGTGAACTTAATGTGGATTTAGGTTATTCATGGGACGAGTGCGGTTACGACTACATTTAAAAAAAAAAAAAAACCACCACCAAACAAAAATACCCTCAAACTCTGAGCACTGATGGCAGGGAATCTTAGAACCTGGGTCTACCAACTTGGCTTGGGGATTTGTGCTATGGTACTGAAAACAGCAATATAGATATTACTACCCAAACTGGGCCCTGGTCTTCAAAACCTACTGAGGTCCTGGGTCTCAAGGACAGGATCTCCAGTCTGAGTGGGAATGTGTATGCTGCTGTTTTTAGCATTGTAGAGTCTGTAGATTTGGGCTTGACAGAGGCAGCCTTAGGCAATTGGGGGCCCTAGGCGAAGACTCATTGTGGGGCCCCCTAAAAGGCCCACTATCGGCCCCCACTGCTACCTCTCCATGGCCCAGTCCCCCCTGCACTCCTAACTGCCCCACACCACCTCCCAGGACTCATTTTTTTTGCTTACCGAGGCTAACATGACTATCCCTCTGGAACTCGTAAATTATTCTTGGGTATGATATTTTTAAAGATTTCCATCATGAAGCTTGTAAGTAGATCATCTTTCACTTAACATAAATTAGCTAATGCTGAACTACAAAGTTAAAATGAACATTTAATTTTTTTTTTAAAAATATGAGAGTTAATTAACAAATAAAAAGTGGTAACATTAATGATGGCTCAAAAAGAACTAAAATACCACATTTAAAATTTTGGCAGTCAACTCTTACAGATTTTTCATATAGGCTTGGATTTATGTGCATTAGACATTTAATACAAATAATTATAATAAATAAAAATAAGTGAAAAGAAGGTTTCTAGTATGTAGCTATAAATGAAAAACACCAGATTTCAATTAAATTCTCTGAAGTAGTCAAGTTTATAAGGCTCTGGCCCCTCAAAAATATTAAATAGTAAGTATAGAAGAAGCTCAAAAATTACTTACCAAAAGAAAGACGTATAGCACAGACATCATACACAGCTGTAATGATTGCCTAAGGGTAGCACTGTATTTAGATGTAGCAGCCTATATGGACCTACCTGGTAACCTGAGCTAACCAAAGCCAAAGTAAAAATTGTCACAAAGTTAAAGGAAAAGGCAAAAGAACAGATAAAAAAGAAAAGGAAAAGGCAATATTTCACAAAATTAAAAAATGGCAGAATAACTGGGCACACTGAGGAATTACAAGCTGAGGCCACTGGAAAAGTTCCTGCTATTGTGCTATCTAGTGCTTGCTCCTGCTTTTTTAGCATGCCAGTGTGAAGGTGATGGCAGATAATGGCGAAATCTGCAATTCAGACAAAGCACAAATCCTAATGAAAGCTAGCCTTGATGATTTCCAAAGGGACAGCTGTGTTAGTCTAGTCCGGCAAAAAAAAACAAACAAAAAAACCCCAAGGAGTCGTGTGGCACATTACGAAAAATAAATCTGTTAGTCTTTAAGTGCCACACGACTCCTTGTTTTTTTCGCCTTGATGAGCCAAGAGTGAAAAGTGCTTAGGTTTCCAGCCCTACGAGCTCTGCTAGATGGAAACAGTTTCTATGTTCTTCTGTATTTTAATTTCTGTCCACCAAATGGAGGACAGAGCCCTTATTGCTTGGGGCCCTAGGCAGCTGCCTGCTTCACCTACCCCAAAAGCCGCCAGTGGGGCTTGACAGCCTGCTGCAGTGGGGTTTTTTCTTTGTTGTTTACATGGCAAAAAACCAACAAGAATAGACTGACTGAGATCAAGCCTCATTGTATTTGGTGTGTTTTATGTACCCAGAAGTGGGTGTGTGAGTTTCTATGGCCTGCAATGTGCCAGAGGTCAAACTTAGGGTTACCAGATATCAAAGTATGGAAAAGAGGACAGGGAAGTATAAAAAGGAGGTCATTGGAGGACATGGAGAAAATGTAGTATTAATATTACTGTCATTACCATATTATGCCATGGAAAATGGGTAGTGATTAAAGAATGCACGGCAGCATGAAAAAAGATGGAGAACAAGTTAACTGCATGATATGACAATTGAAAACTGGATTTTTTTTCAGTAAATGAAGGTTTTTCATGACCCTTTCATTAAAGTTCATGAGACTAAAAAAAGTTAAAAAACTAAATTTGCAAATATAAACTTGAAAAGCACCTAATTTTTTTTTTAAAAAGAGGCTGTTAACTCACTGTTGTTTTCATTTTCCACAGCAGCCCATTTTACAGTTTAAAAAAAATTGTCCCAAATTGTTTCTATTCTGTTCAAATGTGCCCCTTTATTTGTTTTAATTAATTGGTCCCTGTTAGTAATTTTATTTATGGCATACTTTATTTTTCTTTATTTTATTAGTGTTGCTATATTTTCCCCCCTTGATTTAGCCCTTTTGTAGGGAGTAACAGGCCAAAAATCAAAGCATCCAACATGGGGTGCAAACCCACAATCCTGAGACTAAAAGTCTCTTTCACTACCAACCAAGCTAGCTGGGCTGTTGTGAGAAGGTCCTCTAGGACTTAAGGGAAACAGTGTGCTCCACTTCCCCTTGATTTTTCTGCAAGCTGTTCTTTATTCCCAGCTGATGGCAAAAAGCCTCTGGGCTCAAGACACGCTCCGGGAAGCATGGCCATAACTAGGGTCCCCACCACTACCACCTGGGCCCCTTCAGGCACCCCACCACCACCTTGGCCCTGATCCAGGGCCCATCTGTCCAGCAATGGGGGAAGGGGTGACCCTTCCCAGCTGTGGCCAGAGCCAGCAGGGAGGTCCCTTCCCCCCTGTGGCCAAAGCCGGGTGGGGAGCACCTTCCCTGGCTCCCAGAGGAATGTGCCTTTAAGGCTCATTCCTCTTCAGGGCCAGGAAGGGTCTACTCTGGTGCCCTTTCAAATTCACACCTGGGGTTTTGCCCTGTTGGCCCCACCGTAGTCATGGCTCTGCCAGGATCAACCCCACTGACTGGATCCACCTCCTCACAGCTTTGCACTTTGCAAAGGAAGGCAGGAAGGGTACAGCCCCCTGAAGGGGAGGAGCAGGACACACCTGAGTCTCTGCAAAACAGCCACACTAAAGCCAATGCCAAAGAAGGAGCCAGCCAAACCCACACACAGGAATCAGGAAAACCCAGCAGTCAGGGGATTCTTGACCTTTTAGTAGGACTCATTTGTGCAGAGCTGTGATCAGACCTTGAAAAGTGCCCCCATGTGTGCACCTGACCGCCTCCCAGTTCACTGCTCCAATACCCAGCCACTGGGGGGCAGTCCCTTTGCTGGGTTCAGGAACTTGGTTGTCACAGGGTTTTTTTTAACATTCTGCTCATCATAAGTAAAAAGCTGGACAAAATCATGTATTTTTGAAATGTCACCTGAATGAAGGACATGTCCTCCTTTTGCTGGATGTCTGGTAACCCTAGACGTGCTAGATGATCATTATGGTCCCCCCTGTTTTTAAAGCCTCTGAGTAAGAGAAAGTGCTTTCAAACTAAAGAGGGCACAAACTGGGAAATAGAAACGAAACATAGAGGAATGTAGGCAGGGATGGAATTGAATGTTGTCAAGGTTTAGAATCACGTGACCTTTTCTCACCAACTCACTTTTCTAGCCCATTGAAAAGCTTTGTCAACAGCATTTTCACTTCCAGCATTGTTTTAAAGAAAACAAGAAGGGGTGCAGCATTTCTTAAGCCAATCTATGTTGGGAACAGATTGCTTAAATAGTTAGCATTTGCAAAGAAGTCTTTTGAGATTTGGATGAAACACACTGTAGAACAGAAAAAAACCAAGAGTCCTGTGGCACCTTAAAGACTAACAGATTTCTTTGGTCATAAGCTTTTTGTGGGCTCCAACCCACTTTGTCAGCTGCCTCTGATGAAGTGGGTTATAGCTCAAGAAAGCTTATGCCCAAAGAAATCTGTTAGTCTTTAAGGTGCCACAGGACTCTTGTTGTTTTTGTGGTACATGGACTAACACGGCTACCCCTCTGTTAACTGTAGCATAGAAAATATTATTATTGACTGAAAGTACTAAGCATTTTCTGTGGGACTAGATAATGTGCCCCTATTAAACCAGCGACATACATTTAATATAAAAAATTAGACATTTGCATACAATATTTGAAAGAAGAGAGATCTTTGGGATCGTTGATACTTTTGTTGGAATCCAACAGCAGATAGGCTGTTCATATTAAACACAACTTCTATGGCATGTTATTTACCTTTTGTGAGCCTGTCTGACGTGAGTTTCCTTTAGAGAAGATGAATTGACTTGACACAGTGTGACTTGACATAACGCACTGTGATGTTGTAAATGAGATGCACCATGGATGTAGTGGATAATTTGAGACACCAACTATGGCATGCATGTGCTGGCAGACAGTATATTGTGGTTTACTGACTACACAATTGCCTTCAGTGAGTCTGGCTCACCACCTCATGATGCACGTTCCTCTCCCCACATCACTCCCTTTGCAACAGCTGGGGTACCTCAGATATTAGACAGAATAACCCCTCCATACACACATTTTTTGCCTTCTGAGTTTATGGGGGCTGATGCATGTGGAATGGCTGTTGAACTAGGGAATCATAATATATAATCATCCAAGCAAAAGATTTCTGTTCACTGAATATGTTATCAATGGACTGAATGAATTTCCAATAATGATGGCAATAGCAATAGTAGAGTAAGTCAATGCTCATTGTCTGACACAATACCTGATGGGAATGAAGCTGGTTCAAATTTTCTGTCAGTGTTTAACCCTCATAAATGAACTCAGGAGCAGGTCCCCGACCACAGCTGATAGCACCAGCCTCAGTTTTATTTATATTATATAAATTCATGTGTACTCCATTAACTTTGCCTGGCCAAAAGTCAGACACTGTTAGTAGGGCACTAATTTGTGCTTCTGCTTCCATGCCCAGATCAGCAGTATCAAGTTTTGTCACCAGATTAAACAAACTACAATCTTTCTCTTTTTGTGTGAAGAGATAAGCCTTTATTATAGGAATATCTACACTGTAATTAGACACCCCTGGCAAGCCTGTGTCAATTGCCCTGGGCTAGTGGGGTTGAGGTTAAGGGTTTGTTTAACTGTGAGTAGATGATAGACATTCAGGATTGGACTAAAACCCCTTCTCTTGCAGGTTTCAGGGCCTGTACTCTAGCCTGAGCCTGAATGTCTATATAGCAATTAAACATTCTCTTTAGCCCAAGCCCTAGGAGCCTGAGTCAGCTTCAAACTTTTTTTTTTTTTACTGTAAAGTAAACATACTTTACAGTAGGGGTTTCAAACACCTGGCCCATGGTCCACATGAGGCCCCTATAAGGCTATTTCCTGTGGCCCGCAACAACACTATTGTTATCAATATTTGCGGTATTGTTATATGAAAAGGTTTCAGTGGTGCCACCCTCAGGCTAATGTACTAGTCCTCATACAGCCCTCGTGGTGATTTGAGTTTGAGACCCCTGTTCTACAGTTTCTTATGCTTGAATGGGAAAATGTGAGGAGAAGAAATGCTCCTCCTTCACTTGCATAAAATGGGAAAAGGAAGAACCCAACTGGAGTCAAGGAGGGAGGATGGGGCAAAAAGGTGGCAAAGAGTAGGAAGGAACAGAGACTATTTATACTTCCCTTTTTGGGAGGATACAGTTAGGGGTAAGATATAATACCTCTGCTGGGCTTCAAAGTGGAAGTAATGAAAGAAAGAAGATAGCGAGGTAAGCTTAAGGGAAACAACCTTCATGGAAAAGTCCTATAAAGGTTAACACAGAGGAAACCAAGGAGATTTTATATAAATGTGATAGTGGTCTATAGATATTACTCTAAACCAGTGTTTCTCAACTGGTGTTCCAGCGAACACAGGTGCTCCTCAGACGTAGTGCAAGTGTTCTGTGACCCACCCTGATCCCTCCCCATGCAGGAGGTGAAGTGGGGAGAAGCAATATAATGCTCAGCAAAGCATCTTGGTATGTGGAGGCAGATGTTGATGCACACCGGGAAACTTTGCTGCAATTTGGGTATTTATCTCCGGCCATCGTTACCCGCTTTTTTGAGAATGTTTACATCAGGTATTCCATGTAAAGTAATTAATACATTTAAGTGTTCCCCAGGCCACTAAAGATTGAGAAATGCTGCTCCAAAGCAGTGGTTCCCAACCTTTTTGGCTGCCCCTTTGGAACTTGGTAACTTTTTCAGTAACACGGCATGCTTCAATGAGACAATTCCATGGCAAACCCATTTTTTTCAGCTGAATTGATTGCTTATAAATGTTACAGTTACTTACATTTACTATGGTTACAGTCTTAATGGAGAGGTTTGCAACTTAGTGCATGTAACGAGCCAGAGAAGGATCAAACACATTAATGTTTCAAATCCACCAGAAAAAAAATACCTCATCTCAATTTTGCTGCAGCATACCAGTTGAAAACCACTGCTCTAATCACCTTTAGAATTTGACAGAAAATTAGCTTCTCTTCATTATTTTTTTTAAAAGCCATTCAGTAGAAGTCTACAATACTCTTAAGTTCTAGAGGATGTTTTCTTAAGTGTAACAAAGAGGAAAAACAGGAGGAGCTTTCTGGTTTGGTTTCCCATTGAAGGAAAGAGTAGGGAATTTTTCTTGATTTACTCTCTATATGCTAGTCCTGTAATAGAGTACAGCATGCAGGCGATCCCCTCTCTTTCATGTATCTCGGTCCACCACCAAAGCCTAATTCTTAGGAGGAGAAACTTCTTTAAGAATTGACTGCTTAGATTAAGATAGAGAGCAAATTCTCTCACCATTGTGCAGTAGTTCCCACATGCACCAAAGAATCTTGATCTTGGAACTAACTAATCACTACAAGTATTTCTTCTTCAGTTCTCAGTGCAGACCTTTAATACAAATTTTGTATTCGCTTTGCAGATGTAGCTTCTATGAATGTCAGCAGAGCACCAAGACCTTGATCTAAATCACAGTGAAATCAGTGGGAGTCTTTCTGGTGATGTTAGTGGTTTTTGGCTCAGGTGACAAGCGTAAAGTAGGAGACTATGATTAGGGACTGTGATTATTGATGATGGGCACAGGATTCAAGGAAGTGTTTAGAAACTGCTGATGTTTAATATTTATTGGCTTTGTGTCTGACTTAGGCTACCACTATGTCAATGTAACTTACATTGCTCAAGAATATGAATAAACCACCCCACCTAGCAATACAAGTTACACCAAAGTAGGCCCTGGTTTGGAGAGTGTTCATTGGGGATGGATTAATTAAGTTGATGGAAGAGTTTTCCCCTGTCGCTTGAGAGCAGCTATATCAGAGAACTTACATGAGTTCAGTTACACCTGTGCAGCTGCACTGCTGTTGCTTTCTAATGGAGTCATAGCCTGAGTGACTTAAGACAACTCTCTGCACTACTTTGTTTCCCCACATTTAAGGTAGGGAGGATAACACAGGACTGCCATAGGGTATATGCATTTAATTCCAGTTTACATAGTTCTTTGACTATACAAAATGCTCCCATATTGTGGCTCTCCATGTCCCTCCATTGGCTCGTCCCCATAGAGAAGCTGATGAGTCGGTTACAGCCTTTGAGCTACTTGGTCATGGTTCTTTATCTCAGGAAGTAGGGGGAGCATGCTTTCAGATTCAGAGAGCCTGGGATTCATTTTCATTGCCAATAATCCATAAAAGTGCATTGTGTTGTGTTCCCTAAGAGCCAGCTTTTATTGCCATTCATCGTGCATCTGAGATTTTACTTTTGTTGTTGTTCTCCCTCTGCAGAGTGGTTAAAAATATTTACCTCTTCTGCTTTCTTCAGTCCCTTTGGGGAGATGTCTGGGTATTACATGGATTTACACACACTTTTCTGACTCACTAGAGGATAAATGCATTGTTTTCAAAGTTGTAATTATCTGAGTACGTTATTAAATAAAACAGTAATTATTTCAGTACAAATGTTTTCAAAACCAATGGGCATAAGAGGAATTGAAATGTTCCTTCTCCCCCTCCCCCTTTGCCCAGTGTTATTGGTGATATATGGATGTTTGCCCATATCACAGTGACATGTACTAATCATGCAAATAGTGAATGCTCCTCTGTAGGAAGAGATGTGGCAGATTGGAAACAACTGAGATTGATCTAACTCCCTTGATTCTAATGGAACTAGACCAGTTTCCATTAGCTAAGGATATGGTCTCTTGGTTCATGAAAAGAGAGAAGAATGATATCTCAGAAAAGCCAAATTTCTCCCCCTGTGTGCTTCTTCCTGCAGCCAGGCTTCTAGTTCCCCTGTTAGAATGATTGAATATTAAGATTTAGTTCTGAGATTAATTCCACCTCTAAGCAAGTTCCAGAGCTCTGCTCTCTCAACACCTTACCTACTGATACTTTTGCTTGCCCAAAAGTTTTGTTTTGCAATCCTTTTCGTATTATACATGCCATTAATTCCACTTTAGTCTGGGCTTGTCTCTGGTTTCTGTCCCTATTAACCCATGGCAAAACAAACAAACAAACCCAGAAACCAAAGAAAGCTGGTGCAGTTTCCTGCTTGGCTGCCACATGAGGGTGGAACGGTTGCTGTGGAGAGAGTGCCACAAATGTGCATTTTACTGCAGAGCTCGGCATTTTCCCAAGGTCACATTAGAAGATCTGGAGAGCTGCAGTTTGGCCACTACTGACTAACAAGAAGAGTCAGACTAAAATCAAAGTTTTTGTTGACCACAAAGGCCCACTTATATGTCATGTTGGACGCTGGTAGCCCCCCTGAAGCGTCACATCATAATAATAAGAAGTAAAGACAATAAAACAGGTGGAGGCAAAACTGAAGAATTCGAACTTTTAAAGAGGCAAAAGCTCTTGACCTAAGATGAATAATAACTCCATAAATGCAGATAGTAGCTTTATAATGCACATTTATATTCACCAATGAAAGCTGATGTCCAACTGTCCTTGCTCCGCTTTCCTATTGCTGTAATTTTTCCAGTTCCTATAGTTAGATTTGGGATGTGCCTAACTGACATAGAAGTATGGGTAGTTCCGGATTCAAACTTGGCAGCCAAACAGAAATTTACAGATTTGACATTGAATTCAGCTTTTCTGCAGAATTTAAATTCTTCGTCCAATATTCCCTAAAAAACTGGATGGGCTCTCTGGGCTGAACTTGTAGGCCAGCACTGGAATTTGAAGAGGTTTGTATTTGGTTTGGTGTCTACGACAGTGGTTCCCAACCTTTTCAGTAACACAGTGAGATAAACTATTCCATGGCATATCCACATTTTTTCAGTTGAATTGATTGCTCATAAATATCACATTTACTTACATTTTCTACAGTTATGGTCTTACTAGAGAGGTTTGCAACATAGTGCATGCAACAAGCAAAAGGGGTCAAATACATTAATGTTTCAAATCCACTGGAAAAAAATGTCATCTCACTTTTGCCCTTTGGCCACCTGTGTTTAGAATATTCATGTTTTAGAATCGAAAGAATGATACCTCGCTTTTACTTTGATAATTAATTTTCACAGGTTTTATGAGTGTAATTTTGGTTGGATAGAATGCTATTCAAGGTGAAACAGTGTTTGTTTTACATTGATTTTCATTACCTTTTACAAAATTTCACAGAACACTTGAACAGTTCTCACAGCACACCAGTGTGCTGCAGCACACGAGCTGAAAACCACTGGTCTATGACACTGTTGCTTTCAGCATGTTTATATTCCTGACCTGAAACACTCACCTAACCCTGCTTCTGAGGCAGCTGCTGGGAATCCGATGTGAACATTGAAATCTGCTATGCTCCCAGCATCTGCGCAAAGAAATTAGGTACATGTTCTTGCTGGAAGGCTACAATACAGTATTTTTTTTTTTTGAGTGCAGAACAATCAAACGTAAGAACCCTGAAACAGAGAAAGAGAGGACAGGCTACTCCTTTCAACAGCCAGGTACAACTTACCCCACCCCATTCCCTTCATTAAGATAGCTCTTGTCAGACTGATTTGTCTTCTGGCAATGCTGGCACATGTTGCTACAGCATCCTCTAGCCTACAAAGAAAGCCAGGGAGCCCCTCTCTCTCCCCCTTAAGTGATAGTTTGCAATTCCAACAGAGCCCTTACTATACCACAAGTTCCTGGAGGTATTCTTTGATTTCAGCCTCTGGATGTCTGTGAGCTGCTACCTTGGTGACAGATGAGGCACCTGCCCTTTGGTGGCCTGGCTACTTGTCCAATAAGCTCCTTATTCTGTGCCAGTACATGCGGAGATGCGTGAGTATTGTGTAGCAAACTAAATGCGGTCTTCTCTTTCCTTACCCATCCAGAACTTTTGCACTTTATCTTCTAGCACATGCCTGTCACTGAATAGTTCTAGCCTTTCCAACAGCCTTATCTCATATTAGGCTTTCACCATAATGGCTGATTTTGGATGACCATTGGTTTTCAGATGCTAGAAATTTCAGTGATTCTTCACTTAGACTACACTAATTAAATGAAAGGAAATTGGATTAAATCTTCTAGAACAGGGAGTGTAGCCGAATTATATAGTTATTTTGGAATTTTGAATAGCCAATATGAATTTTATGCAGCTCATTTAAAGGATGTGGATTGTAGTCTGAACTTGACCACAGATGAATCAAGATTGAAACCACAGACCTTCTCAGGGATCAGAGTTACAGTTTTTAAGGTGTTTTATAACAATTCTTTATTGTTAACAGCATAAAGCATATTATTAATAAGAATATTGATTGATAAGCCTACAATGAAATAATAGTCTATACATCTATGCATCTAGGAAATCCTGTACAGTTGATAACAGGCTATAACAAGCTATGTTTTCTGTAAAATAGCTGACAGTTTACAGTTGCTTATACTTGCACTCCCCTGGAGTAAGAATGTTGATACTTCAGTTGGAGTGCAGAGCCTAGCAACCCTAATATATTTAACTAAGATAAAACAATAAAGATTACCTAAGAAAAAGCAAGCAGGTGGGTCTGTGAAGATCTTTTCTCAGAAAGTTGAGCTCAAAGCTGAGAAAATGGAAGCTTCATTGCTCTTCCAAATCCTAAGGATTTAAATGCTTCTTTCTAACACATAAAAAGCCCTATACCTTTATATCCCTCTACAAATAAACTAAACTACCTCATTCTTCCTTACCCAAATATGGGTCCTGGCCTCAAAAATTGTCAGGGTACTTTTAGGTCATCGGTTAAGGGGTTCATGCCTATAACTGATGTATTTTCCCTACTTGAATATTCCTCATCACCTTTCCCCTTTTTCTTACTTATGAATTTTGTGGGTTTTGTGGTATTCTACCAAAAATGTCAAGGATCTCACCTCACATTGTTATTCACCTGTTGACCTATATATTATGATCCAAAATAGCTTATCTGAGGGTTTTTATCAGAGACCGTGGAACAAAGATTCACCTTTGACCAATATTTTTAACTTCACAGCTACTCCTACTATATCTTATTGCAAAGCTGTTGCATGCAGACCTGTCATTTCTAGAACAAGGCCTGTAGGTCCCTTGCATATCAGCTCCTAATACCATAGTTATGCAAACTTACCTACTTATGCTAATACTATAAAAACAGGATTTCTTAAACTTATAAAGAAAGATATACAATTATTGAAATAAGGTAGAGATTAATATATGCATGCAATCTAAATTCAGTATAGAGGTACAGTCAAAGACTACAGGAGCCAAGACGACAGAGTTGTGCTTCTGGTTCTCCTACCAATTTCTGTGATACCTTACCTGAACCACATACAGATAAATTTTTTCAGTGGCTAGTTGCTTTGTTCTCTTGAACTTTTGAATGTCCACTTTGAAAGCCCACAGATGTCATTTTAGAGAACTCTCACAGTTCCAGTAGACTGCAGCAGCACTTTTAGGTGCTGAGCACCACTGAAAATAGGGCCGTGTTGCCTCAGAACTGAGGCATTTCCAATAAGATACCTTTTTTGAAAATGTTACCCTTTAATCTGTCTGCTCTGCAGTCTGCTCATGTATAAAATAAATCCAATACTTGTCTCAGAGACTTATTGTGTGGCATAGCTGGTGTGTAAAATACTTTTTAAGATCTTTGCGAATGAAATTTTATTAGAAGAGACTCAAGTCTCCATGGAAAACTTCTCACTCCTTTGTGCAAGAAGGTAGCAACATATTTTACTCTCCTTCAAGAAGTCACAAAAGAGAAAAATGAAAAGACGTCTGAAGTGGAATGTAAACTAAGATTGTCTTTATTCTAATTTTGTAGCAAATGGTCATCAAAAGGACCTGTTACCAACATATTTAGAAATCTGGAAAACATAGGACTAAAAGAAATCTTGACATTTTGTCTTAACTGTTTTTTATCCTGATATACGATTGTAGGGAAGATGAAGTAATACTGCAGTCATGCTAGTAATTGGCTGAAATTGTTCTCAAGCAGGATTTAAAAATATCAGTGTAATTAAACTAATTATCCTTTTTTAAAAATTCAGGCTGATGTTGCCTATTGTAATTTACAAGTTCTGTCACAGAAACAAGCGGTGCTGAAAGTTTATGCTTTTACTTACTGCTAACTGTAAACCTCCTTATTTTTATTTGTATTAATTAAGAGCCTATGGGCCCCCATAATGGACCAGGATCCCATTGTGCTTGGTGCTGTACAAACAGAGAACAAATAAATGGGGCTTGCCCTTCAGAACATTTCAGCTTACCTCAGGCATGCTCTCTGTCTCTCTCTCATCCCCGCGAAAGCACAGTAACATAAAAGTGCCCAATCTAACTTCTGTTGACGTTAATATTGATTAGCTTCCATTCTGAGCAGATAATGTTTATAGTGCAGTTCAGTTTGAAACAACAGTTGGCTTTGTGATGATGAGAACATGGCAATGAAGGCTTCAGCTTGCTTTCTGATGATTCAAGGGTCTCATTTATGGGGGTCAATGCCAGAAAAAGAGAATGATGGAGTTTCATCTTTCTCTTGATTTACAGTTTCAACTCCTTTCATCAGCAGATGGTATAACAGACACACTAGAGAGAGGAAGAACTCACAGCTATTCAACTTTTCTGATTCCAAGTTCCTATAACAGAAGTTCATCTCTGGCAAGCTAAATGTAGGGTCAGCAGTGTGTGGTTTTATTTATTTATTATTTACTCTTCCAGGACCTGAAAATGTTGTGAAAATATGACTGAGAACACCTTAGGTTCACAGAAGAAAAAGATTTCCCCTCCCTCCTTTTCTTTGATTGCCAGTGGAAATGAATGTGAATAAAAGGTTTTATTATTGCATACTACCTTGAACATCAGTTCTAGAAGCTGCTATACAGTTTTCTTATTGCATGTTCATCAAAATATGATAGGCAGAAAAGATTCTGCACTAACCTAACCCTTCCAGTTGGAGCAAACCAAATATCACAAGCCTCCTTTACATTAAAAAGACTGCACTTAAGTGATTTGCCCAAGATTACATAGAGTTAATATAAAAGCCAGTATGCAAACCTAGCAGATCTTCTGTAATGAGCAGACTATGCTGTTGAAATTTCCTAAACTGACTTTTGCATAAAATTTGAGAAAGGCATCAGTTTGTCTGAAAACTGCTAGCCAATACATATGTAGGTTAATGTACCAAATTAATGGGTATTATGCACGTTATTAATATTATATAGATTACATATATAAATTCTAAGCATTAGGAAGTATTGTTAACTGATTATATTATGCTTTCCCCTCAAATCAGTTCACTCATGCCATACTTGACAAAGCTGAAGTTAGCTTTTGCTTTAGACAGCAGGAAACCTGCCAAAGCTAAGACACACAAATGTCTAGAATGTACCTCTACTCTCAGCTAGTCTGGAATGCAGTATCCAAAATGGAAATGAAAGAAGTAGAAACAAAATAAGGTGCTGTTATGAATTGGTGAGTTGGATTTTAGTGATATAAAAAGTTTTGTAAGCTGTAAAAATCATATTATAAATGCCACTAGCATATCTTTGAAGCATGTCTTCTGTGTAAGATGAACATGCTGGAAGATAAGAATTACTTCATGGAAGGAGGGTATTATGTTATCATTTCATACCATACTTCTTTGTTTTTACAGAATTAATTCAGCTATGTTTGATTATTAAACATTTTTAAGACTGAACTGTGAGTGTAGTCAAACAATTGGCTGTATCTTTTAGTCAGTAAAATGAATGTATTTTTATTTATTGGTAAGGTGAAAAAATCATATTGTATCTTTTTCAGCAATTTGAATGACATCTCTCTACTATGCTTTTAAGTGAATATTAAAATTTCACTTTTGATACTTTAGTGTGAGCATCTACATGCAAATTTTCTGCATGGAGATAATTGGTGAGAAATCAAACTATTAATGCATGAAATGCTAAAATAGCTACATTTAAATAATGCTAAAGGGACACTGTCAAGTAACTTGGGTACACAATTTGATTAAATGTGAATTTGTTATAAATTGGTTGAAAATATCCACAGGGTTCTTTCTTTCCTACATGTATCATTTGCTCATTAAGACTTAACATTGCAAAGCTTCCTCCAAAAATCAGTCACTGTTTCTTCATGACTCTGCAGTGGTTTTGCTCTGAATCTGCAAAGCCAGCTAGCACATAATTGAACTCCCAATCCCATAATCACATCAGTGATGCTGAGGAAAATGAAGATGGGCAGAGCCATGTTGTCAGCTTATGATTTTCATCATAAGTCCCATGATAATTTTGTTTTATTTAAAAATCCTATAGCCATGAGATTGTCACAATCTCAGTTGTGATTTAAAAAAATAAGTCTAGTTGTTACAATTTCAGAGAAGATTAGAAATGTGAATAGTAGAGGCATAAAACCCAGGAGGTAAATAACAAACCTACCTATATCAGTGGTTCCCAAACTCTGGTTCACAACCCCAAGTGGTGGTGTACCATCAGCATATAGTGTTACAGAAATCTCTAATGTACAGAAGATGCCATTTCACTCCACACAGTGTTATCTTGTGGTGCATGGGTGGTCACAATGCACAAAGAACTCCATTTGGATCTACAAAATGGTGTGTTCTCAACAGCATGACCATGAATGTACCATTTATACAAGGTGACACTGCGTGGAGGAGGCCATTTTGTAGTACAAAAGGCCGTCCTTCCTCAGTGGTGTGACCATAGAGGTACCATGAGTGCAAGGTCATGCTCTGCAGAGGCTTCCATTTTACTTTACAAAATGACATGCACCATGGTCTCTGGGACCCTGGACATAATTAAAATGGGGTCATGTTCGTACAAGGCTTGAGAACTATGTATGTATGTTCTATGTATAATTTTTAAAAAGTCAAGAGTTTTAAATTAGCCTTGTGGTTTATTATTTATTTATTTTTGATCACTTGAGGATTAGCAGTGCTATGTTATCTTGGGCTGAATGAGAAACAGGGTTGATGGTGCTGTGTATTTTGAGGGAGGGTTCTTGGTTTGGAATAGTGGTTGCCAAATGAAAGGAGAAATAGTCTCATGTTCTTTACACTGTGTTGCAAATGATGGAAGTCAAAAAGCAACATTAGAAACTATAAGAGGACTAGAGAGTGTCCCTTTATAGTTCTGGCATAATAACCTATCACCAAAATAAGGCACTTCGGTGTTAAGACTTAGACCTTTATACCAGTATGCAGGTCTCGTTTTGTCTAAGTGTTTCAGTGGACATGATTCCATTAGGTGCTGCCAGAACCCTTTCCTTCCCCTGCACCCCCATGGAGCCCCACTGATTCCAGCATGGTTTGGGTGGGTTAAGCATGCAGAAGCAGTCTTAGGAGTGATGCCTAGAACTGTACATCAGCCCCTGAGTGACCATACAAGGCACCCCCAATGATAACTGCAGATTAGAGAAAATCAAATGTGTGAATTTATTAAAAGAGAGGGAAAAAAGCACTGTAAACATAGGCTATGTCCACACGTACATGGTTAAATCAATTTAACTTAAATTGATTTAATAAAATCAAAATAAAAATCATTAAATCGATTTAAGTTAAATCGATTTAACAGGTCCACACCAAAAAACCCCAAATCGAAATAGCAAGTCCAGACACAGAACCTGCTATTTTCAATTCAGGAAGGGGCACCATGGGAGGTATGGTAAGATGGCCCCCTAGAAAGGTCATGCCCCCACCCAATATATAGAAAAAGGACAGCACCCTGGGAAGGAGAAGGGCAAATCGCGTTAAATCAAAATAACAGCACAATAAATAGCGCATCTGAGCAGCATTATTTTGAAGTAACCATTTTGATTTAACAGAGGTTTTGCTTTAAACTAGGTTTAACCTATTTCGATTCAATGTTTCTTGAATCGAAATGATAGAGCTCGTCAGGTTGATTCAAAAGAAACATTGTGTGGACCTAATATTTTTTAAGTTGAAATAACCACTGTTATTTCAATTTAAAAGGTACATGTGGACATATCCATAGAGAACAGTCTCCCCAGAGAGATGGGAGCAAGCTTGGATGAAAGATGGCTGCTAAGATTTAGTTTATAGTTTAGTTGCTGTGGAACTTTCTTTCCACCATTCTGCTGCCTGAAAAGCAACTACCTGAAGTGATTCAAGTGTCTACCGTTAGACTGACATAGCACAGAATACCCATACTGCCTCAGTGCCTGCTGGCTGCTGATTGCTGCACCTGTGATTCTTTAAATTACTCACAGGTTGGCTGCCTGTGGCCTAATAGAATCCAGTTGACAGAAAGCTGCTTACAGACTCATTCTCCTTCCTAGGAATAAACTGGGATTATTAAACTATTATTCTCTCCCCAAGATGATAGCTTTCATCATGTGCTGTGGAAGAAAAGGAGAAACAAGCTAAACTGGATTAAGGGATTGCCTTTTATACTTACTATTTTTTTTTTCCGAACTGTTGTGGAGCTTGAGCCATGCTGTTCTGCCCTTAATCTCTTTGAGAGAGAAATAAAGGCAATTGTTCTCTCCCCTGCACTGAGAGAGAATGGAAAAATAGAATGTCACAGCTGATGGGGGAAAAAAAAGAGTGTTAATTATCTTTCATAAAGCATCCATAGCACATACACCAGGGAAAAAAATGCTCATTGCTGGAACTAAAAATTTTAAAGGGGCACATCCTCAGCCTCTAGAAGAGGAGAAAGAATGGAGTTTTCATTTAGAAGTTCCCTGACCAAATAAAAGTCAAGCCCATGGAAGGATGGGCTTACTCTGCAATTGCCTTAACTGTGTAGCTTCTTGGGAATCCTTCCTTCTTTAATCCCTGGTAAGCAAGTAGAAACTAAGAATAAATAACCTAAACAGACAGCTAATCTGTGTGTGGTATGTGCCTAAAGCCAAAACCCAGCTGTTTTGAAGCGATATCCATCTTAGTGGGCCATTCAATCCATAATTACCATAGGACCAAATCCTTGGCTATAAAGAAGTCGATGGAATCTGCCAGATACTTTTCACTGTGGAAACTCTGGTGTCTGAAATGGCAATGTGGGGTTTCAAACCCTCTATGTGACTTAAAAACCCAAATCCCATTATAAACTGATGAATAGGATGTTTAAAAATGCCATGGCATGTGGCTCCCAGACCATCTAGGCCAGAGGTGGGCAACCCAAAAGATAAGATAAGCCATTTTAAAAAATTCCTTAAGTAACCAAGCACTTTGAGAGCCAGAATGGGTGTATAACCTCCTGGTGGGGGGAGCAGGGCCAGAGTGCCCATCGTAGGGTCCCCTGTTTGGGAGGGGCAGGAGAGCTTGGAGCTAGGAGGGGGCCACCTGCATGGTTCCCTTGTGGCAGTGTGGGGCCCAGGGCAGCCAAAGAGCTGCATGTGGCTCTGGAGCTGTTGATTGCAAACCCCTGATCTAGGGGGAAAAGCCCACCCCATGGATTCCCAGTTTAAACACTTACATATGAAAAATCTTTTTTGAGCCATTCTTCTAATGTATTTATGTCACTATTCTTAAAAAAAATGTTTTTTGTTAACATAGAATAATTAGCAAACTGGCATGTAGTTCGAAGGAAACTAGCACTAACAGTCAAAAACTCATTAGCAAACTAGTAAATGTAGATCAAAATGGGGAAAAAAAGGCCCCAATCCCCAAATAATTCAGTGTGATCGGATCCTCCTTTGGCTTTACTGAAGCTCCATATGGGCTCAGAGGGTCCACAAATGGCAGGATTGGGAGCTAATTTTGTAGAGAAAGACTTACATCTCACTCTATTCCAAGATCTATTATCATAAGCAAAAGTGAGAAAATATTTAAAAATATAAGATAAATGTGTTCTCTTAGTGGCATTACTACAGTTTAGTTAAAGAAAATGGTTACAGATGCAGGTAGCACACAGGAGTACACTGTGGAATTTTCCACAGGATGCAAAAACAATAGAAATTACCTATCTGTGCAGTTTTACAGTCTTATACAGCTTATAATTTTTGATCTACCTTCCCACCTCCATTACATGCAGCAATTAAAAAGTGGGCAATGAAACTGTTCAGACACTGAGAATTAAATGTAGTTTTGAAAGGCATCATTTTAAGCGTCTGTTAAGCTAATCGTCTGTCATCTTCAACTAAAAAATGAAAAGAGAAGGTGACTTTTTGATGTGCAACTACAGTACAACGTGAAGGACTTTAGAATACATATTTTAGCCTCCAGGAACAATGTTTCGGCTTAATTGTGTTGTCTGTTCACTTAACCCCTTGTGTTGCCTTTTTCTTCTTCTTTTCTGCAGCCCAAAGATTCCCATTTCACAGTTTGATCCTGTAAATCTGACTGGCACAAGCAGACCAACATCATAGGCAGTGGAGCTCCTCAGGGGTACAGGATTGATCCACAGAGAGGATGAAGTCCAGCACTCTGTGCTGTAAGTACTGCCATTTACTTGGTGCTGTGCCACTGCCATATTGACTCAGGGGGATGAGAGAGGCCTGCTGAATTACTGTTACCTCTTTTTTCAGTGTCCTGGCTGAGGCATGGCTATAGCATGTAGCTTTGCAGAAATTCTGAGTAGCACCATGGCTTGTCAGGCAGCCCCAGAAGGCTTAACAGGATTCATTAGCCTCTGGAGCAACCCAGGATGGGGAAGCACACTGCCTTAGCACACTTCTCCCTGGGGTCTGAATTCTGTCCTGTGCAGCACAGAAGTTTGCCTCATGAGTCTTCCTTACAAACCTCTCAGCTCAATAATGAACTAAGCCTGACCCTGTTTTCTGTGACTTTTTAGGATGAACTCCAACTGTTTGTGTTTGAGAGCCGTCGTGACCTCTGGTAAAGTGGGTTAGGCCTAATTGAACTGAATGATTTTCATACTGTTCCATAACTGCTAAACTAACTTCACATGGAAGAAGTGTGGACAAATCTTTACATTTGTAGCTACAGAGTCCTGATTACCCTGGTATCAGATGTGTAAACCTGTTTGGAACCTCATGGATCCAAACCATTCCCCATGTTTCATCACTCTGAATTTTACATATTCTCTATGTGAGTTCTTCTCAGCTCAGACCTACTACAATCTCTGCTTAAATAGTCCCATTTTTAAAATCACAGAATTAATGGTTCTGTCACCGAGACAAACATGAGTTGTGGGTGTGGTGTAGTCAATCTCCTTTGATGGCTTTTATTGTTTTATTTTTGTTGCTTCTGAGTTCCCTCTGGTCGTTTCACCTTTTACAATATGAGGTAGATGTTTTGCTTTTGGTTCCAGAAGAGCTCGTTTTCGAGGACAGCAGCAGTAAATTCTTTAAGCTATTTACATTTTTAAAAAGCTGTGCATGGTTCTCTATCAACAAAATGAACGGAGATTCCCTGTTGTCAAAACAGATGGAGATCACATTAGTGCAGAGCTGAAGGCCCTAGGTGGCTGCTGCAACCATTGCTGCTGGGCTGGGCTGAGCCACAGGAGGCAGTGAATTGCAACAGGCCAGCTCAGCCACAGCTTGAAACCTGAAACAGCAGCTCCACCAGCTTGTTTACATATCTGCCAAGCTTTGTGCGGCTCCATGCGTGACATTTCATGCAAATTATTGAATGAGCTAGTTTGCACATTTGCAAAAATACTTTTCATACAAACAGTATTTCTTCCATTTTTAAAAAATGGTGAGGACTTACTGCTGCAGAAGGATGTGAGCTTGACAGTCTAGGGAAGAGGAAGCCTGCTCTGTATCTACAGAGTACTAGCAGGAAACATTTCCCATATGTGCTAGCCTGACATTGTGCCTCAGCCCTGATTGGGTGAGGGGGATGGGTAGGAGGGATTTCCTTTAGTGGTAATAGGACGGTTCACAGTTCAGTCTCCAAGCCTCCTTCTGATTACTTTGCTGAGTTTTCAGATCAGTGCAATTCTAATGGTGAATTTGTGATGTGGGAGCTGGAACTTTGGGACTCACCAAATGCAGGGCCTTCAAACAGACAGCAGATGGGAGCAACTTTTAATTTCTACTCAGTTAGGCAGGATTTGAACTGGTGACCTATAGATGAAAGACTCATTAGAAAAATCTTGAAGTATTATGGGTGGGGTGGATAGCAGTTTGTATTATTATGGTTGCTGGACTCTCTGCATTATACCCTCTTTTCTGTTGCTTAAAACTTTTCCAAACTTTAATCTGTAAGGCTGAACATTTCCATGCTAGGTGCCTGCCTCAGGCTGAATCATTCTGGTCATAACTGGATGCTGTGTGGAGAAGAAAGATCCAGTGAAGAGCCAGGATCAGGGCCAGCTCTAGGGATGAGCCAGTGTGGCACTGGCTTGGGGCGCCAGTGCCACTGCTCTGGCCAGCCTGTCCCCCACCAGGACAGGGAACAGCTGGCCCAGGGGTGGAGCAGGCCAACCCAGAGGCTGGGCTCCACTCTCCCCTTCCCTGGGCCAGCTGTTCCTCCCTAAGGGCAGGGAGGGCTGGCCCAGAGGCAGGCAGGAGAGCAGAGCCCAGCCCCTGGACTGGCCTGCTCCACCTCAGGGGGCAGATTGGCTGGCTCAGAGGAGGAGCGGGAGTGCGGGGCCATCCTCTGGGCCAGCCCGCCCTGCCCCTCCAGTGTGGGGGGAGGTTGTGATGGGGGGGGGGTCCCGTACAGGCAGATTGGTCCCAGGCCCTGCAATCCCATAGTGTTTTGGCTCTGGGCACAGCTACCTCTTGAGCCAGCTGCAGCAAGGATGGGAAAACTGGGACTGGGTGGGCAAAGAGAATGGTAGGATTGGCTGGGCCAGGGGACTGGGATGAGAAGCCAGAGATGGGAAAGAGACAGTATTGGGATGAGGGTAGGTGGGAGGGGACTGGGCAGGAAAGGCTTAGCTTTGGAGAAATGCACAGAAGAGTCTCTGTCTCCAAGAGCACATTCCCCTTTAGGACTTGGTGTGGAAACCAAGACTTCTGAGTCTTCCTATTCCTCTGCTGTCACAAACTGTGGTGAAACTGACAGGCAAAGTATGTCTCATCCCCCTCTAGTGCTGGTGCACACAGGATGACAACCTACTATTTCTATCAGTGACTCTGTTAGCTGAAGTGGCAGAAGTCTGTGAGGTGCATCTAAAGCTTCCTGTGGAAATATGGGGATCAGTATGATGTCACAGGGTGAAATTTCTGGGTTTTTTCTTCAGTGTGTCAGTTACAGGGCTGGCTCAACTGATAAGCAAGTGAGGCCCTGGCTCAGGGCATCATTTACTTAGGGCAGGAGTCTCAAATTCAAATCACCATGAGGACCACATGAGGACTAGTACGTTAGCCCAAAGGCTGCATCATGCATGAGGCCTAGTATGGTAGCCCAAGGGCTGCATCACTGAAAACTTTTCTTACAATGATTTTGCAAATATTGATAGTGATAGTGTTGTTGTAGGCCACAAGAAATAATTTCAGGGGCCGCATGCGGCCCTCAGGCTGCGAGTTTGAGACCCCTGACTTAGGGGTAGCATGGTGCCATGCCAGGGGCAGAGGGGGGCTGGCCCAAAAGCTGGACCCCCCTGCTCCTGCCCCTTCCCAAACCAGTCAATCTTCTCCAGAGGTGGAGTGGGCCAGGCTGTGGGGCGGGTGCCTCTCTCTCGCCCCACCTCTGGGCCAGCCCACCCTGCCCCTGGGGACGAACAGCCAGCCCAGGGAAAGGGCAAGAGAGCAGAGCTCAGCCTTTGAGCTGACTCACTCTGCCCCTGGGCTGGCTGTTCCCTGCCCTTGGGGTGGGGCAAGCCAGCTTTGAGCAGAGGCTGGGTTCTGCCTCCTGCCAGGGGGAGGAAGGCTGCAAAATTGAAAGTTGTTTCAGGGCACCAAAGCCCTTTGAGCTGGCCCTGGGCAGTTACAGAGCTAGCTTCACCTTTGTCCCTGTTCTGGTATCTTTGAGTGTTCTCCCTCAGGCATTAGACTTCAGGCTTTTACCTGTCCTGTGGTGGAATTCTATAGTCTTTCCACTCTTAGATGCATCAACCACGGTTATTCAGTAAATCCAATGGAGTTTGGACACGTGATACTTCCCTTTGGGAACCTGTTACCAGTGGTATGCATTGGACAGGAAACCTTTTTAAAACAAAAGAGCTATTGATTTTAGCAGTAGAACAACTGTTTTAAAGTAAAAGGATTTAAAAACAACTATCTACAAGTATGGCTATCTTACCTAAAGCTCTATTATTCTCTGGTGCATTCTCTTAGGCCCAACTTCTTCAGACGGCCCAGCCAGTGGTCCTTTGGTCGGTCTGACCACACCCCCCACCTCCTCCTTGAACAACTACTGCCTCTCTCTTGAAAGTGAGTCCCACAAAATCCTGCTACAATTCTTTTGTTCTTTTCTGAACCTGGATTTTGACTTTTCTGGTCAAATTCAGGCCAGCAAGGCTCAGCAGGAGATGGAGCCAATGGTTATGGAACTGCCCCCTAAAACTTCTTCAGTGTTTGCTGAGAAGTTCTAGAGGGGTAGCTGTGTTAGTCTAATCTAGCAAAACAAACAAGTTGTTCTGTGGCACTTCGAAGACTACCAAATTTCTTTATTGAATGAGCTTTCATGGATAAAATCCCACTTCATCAGACACAGGAAATGGAAACAGCAGTTTGAAAGGGAATATATAAATGCAGAGAAGAGTAAGTCACAAGATCAGTTCAGAGTTTTTCAGCAAACTAAGCATGCTGTTTTGATTCAAACAGTGTGGAACAACTGATAAGAAGGTGGGAAGTTTAAAAAAAGGGAAAATCACTTTTTATAATGAAAACCAGGCCGTATCTCTCTATTCAGACCTAATGTAATGGTGTTAAATTTGCATATGAATTCTAAAGCTACAGTTTCTCTTTGGAGTCTTGATTGAAGTTTTTCTGTTGAAGCACTATAACTGTCATGTCTTTCACAAGAATGTGCAGGGAGGTTGAAGTTCACTTTATTGCTTTTTGAACGTTACCCTTCTTGATATCTGATTTGGGTCCATTTATTCTTTTGTGCAGAGACAGTCCAGTCTTGCCAATATATAAAGTAGAGGGACATTGTTGGTTCCTAATGGCATATATCACAATGGTGGATGAGCAAGTGAATGAACCCCTGATGGAGTAGCTGGTTTGGTTATGTCCTGTGATGGCGTCATTTGAGTAGATATGTGGGCAGAGAAGGCCAAGGGATTTGTTGCAGGGAGAGATTTCTGTCTTATTGTTTCTGTTGTATGGTGTGTAGTTGCTGATGTGTATCTGCTCAGGGTTGGGGGGCTTTCTGTGGGTGAGGAGAGGCCTACCTTCCAAGGCTTTAGAGATTGAGGGATCATTTTGCAGGATGGGCTTTAAATCCTTGATGATGTGCTGCAGAGGTTTGATTGGGGGACTGTAGCTGATGACCAATGGCATTCTGTTGTTTTCCTTGTTGGGCTTATCCTGTCATAGTTGACTTTTGGATATCGGTCTGGCTCTGTCTGCTGAGGAGAATCTGATCCTGAGACTTGTCTTCCTCTTGTCTGTTTTTCCAAGCAGCCACCTATGGAGTTAACCTTAAAAAGTAATATCATAAACAAACATCCCAGTTACCAGGAAAATATAAACTATTCATAAATGGTCACAGAGCAGCCCCAAATCATTGCTTTGCTTTTTTAAAAATGTGAGAAACTATATGCAAAACTAAATTAAAATGGTATTATTAGATTGCAAAATCAATCACTCAGAACTTAAGAAATGCCAGAATTAAGGTTGCCAGTGCAACCTCCATTTGGTTCCTTTGTGTATATGCATCATTTGATTAGACATGGCTTTATTTGATTTTTATTATGTTTAGAATTTTGAAAGAGAATATTGATGTTTACTTTTAAGCATTTTGTGACATTTCTCTATTAAAATTTTCACAGTTGCAGGAAATTATGGGGTGTCAGACAATAATTATTTAATGACAGTAGACGTTGAGATTTAAAAAGATAAAGTTTTATGACCATTAAAACACACATTGTCAACATCATATATCAAAATATACAAAGTAAATACCCTGGTTCAACTTCTAATAAGTTCTCAGTAACATCTTTCTTTCTTTACTGTCTGTAAATTTTGATTACTATTGATGGAGATAGTTTTTAGTTAGTGTGTACCTGGTGAAATTGATGTGTATCCACATTCATAGAATCATAGGGTCGGAAGGGACCTCATAGGTCATCTAGTCCAACCCCCTGCCAGAGGCAGGACCACTCCCACTAAACCATCCCAGTCATGGTTTTGTCCAGCTGGGCCTTAAACACCTCCAAAGATGGAGATTCCACCACCTCCTTGAGCAGCTCATTCCAATGCTTCACCACTCGCCTAGTAAAAAAGTTTTTTCTAATATCCAGCCTCGACCTCCCTAATTGCAACTTGAGACCATTGCTCCTCGTTCTGTCCTCTGTTATTACCAAGAACAGTCGAGCTCCCTCTTCCCTGGAGCATCCCTTCAAGTAGTTGAAGGTTGCTATCAAATGCCCCCTCAATCTTCTCTTCTGCAGACTAAATAAGCCTAATGCTTTCAGTCTTTCCTCATAGAGCTTGTGCTCCAGCCCTTTAATCATTTTGGTTGCCCTCCTCTGAACTCTCTCTAGCATGTCCCTGTCCTTTTTGTAGTGGGGAGCCCAAAACTGGACACAGTATTCTAGATGTGGCCTTACCAGTGCAGAATAGAGGGGAATGATCACATCCCTTGCTCTGCTGGTAATACTTCTTTTGATGCAGCCCAGTATGCCATTGGCCTTTTTGGCAGCAAGAGCACACTGCTGACTCATATCCAGCTTCCCATCCACCATGACCCCCACGTCCTTTTCTACACTGCTGCTACTTAGCTGAATGTTCCCCAGCCTGTAGCAGTGCATGGGGTTTTTCCATCCCAAGTGCAGGATTTTGCACTTGTCCTTATTGAAGCTCATAAGATTTCTATTGGCCCACTGTTCCAATTTATCTAGGTCTCCCTGAATCCTTTCCTTGCCCTCCAACGTGTCTACTGGTCCCCCCAGCTTGGTGTCATCCACAGACTTACTGAGAATGCAGTCTATTCCATCATCCAGATCATTGATGAAAATGTTGAACAGAACCGGACCCAGGACTGACCCCTGGGGCACAACACTCGTTACTGGTTGCCAGCTAGACATGGAACCGTTGATTCCTGCATGCTGAAACCATTGATCTAGCCAGTTTTCTGTCCACCTTATAGTCTACCTATCCAACCCATATTTCCTTAATTTGCCAATGAGAATGCTGTGGGAAACTGTGTCAAAAGCCTTGCTAAAATCAAGGTATATGACATCAACGGTTCTTCCTGCATCCAGAAAACCAGACATCTGATCATAGAAGGAGATGAGATTGGTCAGGCATGATTTACCCTTGGTAAATCCATGCTGACTGTTCCTTAAGGGCTCCCTTAAGTCGACTTTAAGGGTTAAGTCAGCTTTATTAAGTCGACTTAACACAATGTGGCCATTAAAGTCCACTTAATAAATCAACTTTTTGCAGTGGAGCCATTTAAGTCAACTTTATAAAGTCAGCTTAAGCCAGGGGACCCATTTAAAGTCAACTTTATTAAGTCAACTTTAAATGGGTGTCCTGGCTTAAGTCAACTTTATAAAGTCAACTTAATAAGGTCTACTTAAAGTTGACTTTAAGTAGACCTTATTAAGTCAACTTAACTGAGACTTGTAGTGTAGACATAGCCTATATGAGTGCTTCCATCAGTGACACAAGGGGTCTTATGTAGAAAACAGCATGTGACTTTATAATTAAAGTCTGTATCGTAATGCCTACTCAGAAGGAATCTGAATTAAGGCTGCACAAACAATCTTAATCCTGGTATTTTCTAACTTTTGGGTGCTTGACTTTGGAACCTGTTAACTTGTATGTGTGTGTGTGGTAAAATCTTTAATTACGCAATAACTTATTATTTTTTTGCCTACATTTGAATCTAGGACTTTCAGATACATAATACATTTCTCCAATATTGCTGACTGTGAACATTAAAAATGATAACTGGCCAAAATATCAGGTTAAAAATAAATCAGTAAAATGTTGTTTGGTCTTTCTTGATCAATGTACTCCTTTGATTGGGTTACTGATCTAGTGCATAAGGAGAGGCAGTAAAAGTGATATATCTTGATTTTAGTAAGGATTTTGACACAGTCCTATTTGACATTCTCATAAAGCAATCTAGGAAAATGTGGTCTAGAGCACTGGTTCCCAGCCTTTTCCCTTGTTAAATGGAAAAAATGTTGCAGCCCCCTTGCCACAGGTGGGGTGCCTTTGGGCTGTGGGAAGAATCCAGCCTGTGCTGCTCTGGCAGCACTGCCAGGACCAGCCGGTGAGCAGACCCGCTACAGCCATGGCCCCAGGGAGTGGGGCCGCCCCAGCTATGCCCCTTCCCTTGCCCCTGCCAGGGAGCAGGGCTGCTGTGGCCATGGGCCCCTGCCCCTCCCCAGGCCAGTGAGTGGGGATGCTGCATCCATGGCTTCCAGCCAGCCCTTGCAGGGGAGCAAATGAAGGAGCGGAGCGGAGCGGAGCTGAGCCACTGCTGGCATCAACGACAGGTGACACCCCCCACACCGGCCAGGATCTAGCTCTGGCAGGGAGCATTGGGGTCATAGCTGTGTTCCAGCCCCAGCAGGGAGCAGTGCTGCAGTCCCCCTGGAACACATCCATGGACCCCAGCTTAGGAACCACTGGTCTAGAGGAAATTACTAAAAGGCGGGTTCACAACGTACTCAAATTATCATTATCAGTGGCTTGTTATCAAACTGGGAGGACATGTTTATGGGATCATGCATACTTTTGAGGACAGGGATCAAAAGGTCCTTCATAAGTTGGAGAACTGGTATGAAATCAAGAATATGAAATTCACTGAGCTTTCATGGGAGGAAATCCCACTTCATCAGACACTTGAAGATGGATAACTTAAATTTCTCTGCATTTATTTTCCTCCCATTCTGTAAGTCCCAAGATTTAAATACCACAAGACTACTTGTCTTGCTGATCTAGACTGACACGGCTACCCCCTTTGGAACATGAAATTCAGTAAAGATAGTTGCAAAGAACTGCACTTAGGAAGGAAGAATCAAATGGACAGATACAAAATGGGGAATAAATGGTTGGACAGTAATACTGAAGAAAAGGATGTGGTATGTTAGAGTGGACAACAAATTGAATATAACTTAAGAGTGCAGTGCAGTTGAGGAAAAAGGGCAGGTAGTCTGTGGTTTATTAACAGAAGTGTTGTGTTGAAATCATGGGAGATAATTTTTCCACTTTACTTGGCACTGGTAAGGCCTCAGCTAGAGTACTATGTCCAATTTTGGGTGGCACATTTCAAGAAAAGTGTGAATAAACTGGAGACAGATTTTAGCAGGGCTTGGTCTGCTGGCAGTTTTTGTGCTTGTATAACTATGTTGGTTAAATGTTTTTAATTTTTTTCTGAAATGCATATGTCAATATAACCCCCAGTGTAGATTCAATTACACCAGTATAAAAGTTCCTTATATCAATATAGTTTATTCCCCTTCCTATATGACAATAAGCTCTGTCGGTCTAAGCACCTTATTGCCTATATAACTAAATCAGTACCAGGAAGGTACTGCTTTACCAGCATTGCTTTACCAGTGCTATTATAAGTATAATTAAACAATTTGTGTGTTTAGACAAGCCCTGAAGTGAGTTGGAGTCGAACTGGTGATGAACAGGAGAAAGGTTCTCTAGCTTGTTAGCAGCGCCCCGAGGCATAGTTTCTCAAAAGTGCTAATTTTGTACCTACAAGAATGAGGAAAGATAAGTTTCATGGAAATATAAGTTTTTAAACCAAGTTCTGACCTGTTTGCAACTGATATGAGCAGTCTTCCACTCTGGTTCCAAATCAGTGGCTCAAGGGCTGAAAGTGGTTGGTGAGGGCTTGCAAAGTGGCCTATGGCTCTTCTCCTGCTGGCCAGTGATAAATTATGTCAGGCACTATAGGGATTGAAACCCAGGCCCTTGCCAAAATGGGGGCCCCATGTTCCAGCCTCTAAAACCCCTATCCAGCTCTCCTCACTCAGTGCCAGCAGGGCTGGAGTGCTGAGAGCAGTCCTGTCCTACTAGCACTGCTGGGGGGGGGGGGGGGATGGAGAGGACACTCTGGGGCCAGACACCAAGTTCTGTGCTCCCAACCCACCCCTGGCTCAACTGGTTCACCCCCAGTGGTGGAGCAGGAAAGACAGTGCCTCTTCATTGCGACCAAGGGCAGGGTCAGTGCGGCCTTCCACGGCTCATGGAGCTGCACCAGGGGCTGTGCCACATACCAGCCAGACCCATCTTCACCTCTGGGGCCAGACTGGCTGGAACGGGTCCAGGGTAGAAGACATCTTTGTCCCAGGGCTAGACCTCCATGGTGGGGGTGATGGGGCTTGGGGGGGGGGCAAGGTGGTGGACAGCCCTGGGGCTCCCAGGCGGATTAATTCAGCCCTCCTGCTGACTGCAGAAGGAAGCTGCTGCCATGGGGCTAAAAGACTGGTGCTAGCTCCTTGCTACAACCAATGGGATGGGAGATCAGTTGACCCCTTCCCCAGGCTGTAGCAGGAAATGTTACAAAGTGCTCTTCCTCGATCCTGCTGGAGCCAGAGGGAGGGAAACACTCATCTCTTATCCATCTGACGGCAGAAAGGAGTCACTGCCTGGGGAGCCAGGAAGAGCACACATGGCTTCAGGACACCTGCTGCAGCCAGGGAGATAGGAGATTACTGAAGGGAAGCCTCCTTGGTGAATTCCTTCTAGCTGGCTGCTGTGGGGGTGGCCTGCTGGCAGAAGCTAGTCACCCTTCAGGACTGTAAAAATTATATCTGTGTCCCATGAGCAAAAATTCCTATGCCCGGGTTTCATCTCTAACACGACACAATAATATGCTTCATCCAGTTCCTAATGGGACAACTTTCACTGGCCACACTTCAAAAGCTAAAAATACAATAAAACATGCACACAGTGTGCAAATTCATGTCTCATTCCAGCAGTTACTGTAGGGGCCTTATGTTAACTGCTTGCATGTATAAAATTTATGTGAGGGCATGGATGGACAGTGTAGCTTCCCCTTGGGAAGGCAGCTCCATAGCCAACCCAGCCACTCCCCGCACAAGCACACCCCTTCTCCACCTCAGGTCCCTTCCCTTGTCTCTCCCCATGTCCTACTCCTGCCACACCCTCACCCACATCCCTTCTCCTCCCCCTATCCTGTCCCACACCTCTCCTTGCTGTGAAATGTGTGTGTTTTTCACTGGCTTCTGGGTGCTGGAACACAGGTGAGGGAGGGGGTGGGTGTGGCCACCCAGAACCCCCGTGAAATGTGGGACTCCCGTCTTTCTATCTGTCAGTGCCTGGAGTGTCTGTTGATGCTGGAGGTAGCATCTCTAGCACAGGCAAGGGGAGAGAGATCCCTCACTTACAGTGATTGGGGCTCATTGCGGGGGTGGGGGGGACGGACGGCAGAGGAAAGAGGTGAGATGTGAATGGACTCGGAGCAGCAGCACACATGAACACAGGAGAGATGAATCATAGATTGCAGCAGTAGTCAGAGACCAGGGGGCTGTGACAAGGCAGGCATGGAGGACTCAGACTTGCAGGATAGGTTTGATTAGTAGAGCCCTGCAGCTCCATGGGTATCCTTAGATCCACTGTTGTGAATTAGAGCTTGAATGCGGAATCTATTTTTATCTGCCCAGGGTGCATTAGCTGCTGCCTCTGCCACAGCTGCAGCAAGCAGGGAGTAGTGTTAAGCAGCACAGCAGGGAACAAAGGAAGTGTTCCAGCTAATCCCAGCTCAGCTCTGCTTGTGGTCTGCCAGCCAATAAAAGACAGTCACTCTTGGTAGTTCAGCTTTCTGGCTAGTTCCACCTCTGACTCTAGGAGCCCCAGAGACCGGTTTCCATGCCCCACCAATTATCTGGTGATGGACAGCTACCTCCCCACTCCTCCCACACCTGACCACACATTTAGATGACTGACAAATGCCACTGAACAGCTGAGTGATCTCAGCAGCTCCAGCTTCCCTAGCCCAGGCAGGAATAAAAGTTGTTGAGATGGGTCAGGAGAAGCTCTGAACAGCACCTGGAGCAGCTGGCAACTCTTTCCTCCCCCTGCTCCCTAGCCTCAGCAAAACAAACCTGTGGCAGTGAGCCAGATGCTCTACTCCTATGCTCAAAGCTAGAACTGCTGAGAGGCGGTGCAGTGTAGAGACAGCTGGACATAAAACCAGGTATGCAGGTCCCAGATTGGATATGGGCTGATCCTGAGTGGATGCGGATCCACATTTTTGTATCCGCACAGGGCTCTACTGATGAGAGGAAACCACACCACACAAAAAGCAGTGGCAGGAGAGGGGCAGGCAAGGGACACAGAAGAGGTTTGGTAAGGATCAAACCACTGACTACGGCAGTTGAGCACACGCAAAGGGAAGCATAAGGCAGTCTGTGTGCACTCTGCAGCACAATTCAGAGTCATGGTCAGCATACAGTCAAGCAAGCAATCACAGGCACAGATGCCAGCGAGACGAATGAAAGTGGGCTGGGTGGGAAATCTAAGTCACTGCCTGCTGCCTCAGCAGGCAGCGGGGAGGCAGAGTGAACAGCCAGTCAAGAGAGGAAGTGCCTCCCCATGCCTTTGATAAGATCCTCCCATGTGCCTAGTGTGTGAGGGCATCTTTGCATAAACCCATGTGCATTTGTCAATAACTATGTATCTATATTAGGGTTTTATACTTCTGCCCATCATGTAGCATTTTAGTGCTGTACACATAAAATCAATAGCCACAGCTATATACAGGAATGTGAATCTGTGCATTCAAGTGTGTAAATGACTAAGCATGCAAGTGACATTGAGTGTGTATGGAAATTATTGTGGATCAAACTGCTTTTCCATAGTGTTCAGAGGTTTCAGTCTTGTTTTGTTCTTGTAAGTAGAACCTTAGCTTTGACTTTCCATCCTTTTGAAGAATGTTAGATTTCAAATGAAATTATAACATCTGTTTATGCCTCTTTAGAAACTTGGTGGTACATGTGTATAATCTTATGGTTGTATTTTTTTTTTTTTTTTTAAAACCTGGAAATTTATCTGAGCTTTAGTGACAGACTCCTAGTGAATCAAATAGCCTGGTATTTGAAGAAAGTTCCTAATGACTTTCAGAAACAAAGTCATCCATTATAGCTTTCTTTGTAAGAGACTTTCCCTAAAAATATACTGAGGCTAGTGATGAGGAAAAGAGGCTTTAAAAAAAAAACTGCTAAGAAAGCTATTTAACAACTCATAAATCTAGCACATACTATGCCTCTGGGCACCTCCACTCTTCCATATCAGAGGTGCAAACAGAAAAGAAATTACCATTTTTTCCTAATATTTTGTTTTCATTTAACAATTTATTGGTGATAAAGTTACAAGAGAGTTTCTGCAAAACAAACAAGCAGTCCTATGGCAATTTTAAAGCCTAACAAATTTATTTATCGCATGAGCTATTGTGGGAGAAAATAGCACTTGATCAGATGCTTCAAAGCATCTGATGACATGGGATTTCTCCCACGAAAGTTCATGCGATAAATAAATGTGTTAGTCTTTAAAAGCGCTACAGAACTTTGTATTTGTTTTGCTGAACTAGACTAACATGACTACCCCTTTGGAAGAGAGTTTCTGTGAAATTATGCAGATTTGGTTCTAATGTAAACCACTTGACTGTACCTAGTTGTTTTCTTTGGTTAGTGAAAGGTGTAATAATGACCTAAGTTTTTAAAGGCCCTGGATGATTCTGTGCCCCTTGCAGGATCAGAACCTAAATCTGTGATAGGTCAGTTTTACACAGTTGGAACTTAAAATGGTTTGAGCTTTAATTCTGTATTTTTGTGCTTGTTCAGATATTGGTAGAACTTATTGTAATTGTATCCTGAAAAGTGACTGTAAAAAAAACTACATTCAAAGGTTCCATATTTAGACACCAGCAGCCTGTAAAAGAAACTGAGGAAACTCTTAAAAAGCTGGTTAGCAGAACTACATGAACTTCTTCCATCCTCCTGCCACTACTTCTGTATTACCTATTCTTTACAATGCCCTCTGTTCTGAGACCTCCAGCCATTGGAGCCATGTCATTATATGAGACTCTCAGGTTTTAATTAAACAAATGTGACTCTCTTGTCCTCATAGTTGTGAAGAAAAGCTTTAAAACCCTAAAGACTCTATAAATAGAGAATTAAATATTTTAAACACATAATTTTTTAATCAATCTGGTAATTTTTTGAGGTACTTAACTCATGGGGTTTGAATGTTTTGGCCTCACATTGCTGTGATTTGGCTGCATGGACTGAAGGGTTGGCTGGAATTGTTGGGACTAAATGGGTGTGTTTCAGTGCCACTCCAAATCTGGAATTTTCATAACTTTCACCTCTTGCAAACCTACTGTGCAGTTATTAGGCAAAGGCTACTCTGTTGATCTATGACTGGTTTTGCTAGACAGATAACTGACTAGGGACATGACCAGAATATATAGCTTTATTCTATGCAGTCGTCACCTCTATTGTTCCCACCATGCTAGCTCATGCCAGCAAAATTGTAAATTTCACAGTAAGACACAAAACAAATCAGGCAATTTGCAAAGTTCTGGAAGACATCTGTTGGTATGAAGTCCAAGTTAGTAATGGCCTGATTGAGGTTACTTTATTTCTTCTCTTAAGATAAGAAACAAGACAAATACTATATAGAGATCCCTCATATTTTAACACACAATATATGGGAGTTAAAACTGGGTATTTCTATGGTCCGAGGGAGGGGGCACTGTAATGGGAGTCTTGGGGCTTGTCTGTACTTGAGGTGGGATTGTAATTTGATTTTGGGCTGTTGAACTACAGAAAGGGAAGGCAAGTGATCACAGCAAATTGCTTGCTTGGAGTCTCGTATCTCCGCTGCTCACATTACTTCCTGAAGTATATTGCATCATGGGTAATAGGCACAGGGGTTTGTGGGGAGGCAGTCATCCTCTACTTGCTTCTCTTGCCCTCTTTTCTAAAGGGAAAAAAAAAGGAAGGAAGAGCTTTCCTTGCTGTTTCTCTGTCACAGGCACAATAGAGAGGCACAGTGCTGCATGTAGAGAGAGGAATTAATTGAAAACTTTCTGGGGCTGCAGGCAGGGGAGGAACTATATTGCTGTGGTACAGAGGACAGGAAAAACTGGAAAGGCTGCTCTGCGGCTCCATTCAGATAAATTCGAATTGTAGATTTCAACCTCAGTGCTACACCGCTTGCAGAGGTCATGTTAGCTCCATTTATTTTTTAATTTTACTGCATGGACAGTGGGGACTCAGACTGCAGAAAGTCGAAGTAAGCAACATTATGTTGAACTTCACTGTCACTGTAGACCAGGGCTCAGATCCTGTTTCTGGTTCTGCCCCAGACCTGCTGTGTGACCACAGACAAATTCATTCAGTCTGTTTCTCATCTCATCTATTATCATTATTGTCTGTTTAGACTGTAAGCCGCTCAGTGTGCAGACAGTCTCTTGTAATGTGTATCTATGATGCCTAGCACAATGGGACCCTGATGTCTCTTCAAGCCACTACATGCTACCATAATATAGAAAAGAAGCTTTCTGTACAAGAAATCAACTAGTGTTCTCAAGACAGATAAACATTTTAGATCATTGTTTATACAATGAAAGGCTAATATTTTATTATTAAGACACCATAATTAATAGATGCACAAAGAGTTTAATGAAGCTTCATGCATATCAATTTCCAAGGAAGGCTCATCTTTTTTTAAAGCAAAATTTGTATAGTGATTTCCAGTATCAAGACACAATTTAAACTTTCCAATTCTGAGTCAACACAGCTTGTATAAATGCACCCTTCTGACACAAAACCAACTTCAAATGTATTGAATTCTATGAGGCTTCCAGTTTCGTAGAGGCTGTTACCAACAGTGTACATTGTGCTGGGAAAATCTGACGCCTGGCATGCAAGGATTAAATCAACCTGGCTTTCTTCTTGGATCCTTCTCCAAACAGGCTCCTACTAAGCACACAATGCTGCTCCTGACATTGCTAACATTCATAATGACATATTTTCCTTGCTGCAGCAGATTTTTTTTTTAAACTCCTGCTTGGACTATTTATGTACCTTATTAAGGCCTTTGGTGCTGTGAATCATAAAATCCTTTCAGAATGATTTGTTTCAATTAGGCATTTATAGGTTTCTGGCTGTTTTGTACTAGAATGACCAATAGTGGTGGATTACCTTTGGTCTCACTGAATGAAATTATTTTTCAACTGCGTCAGGTAGTACTTCAAGTCAAGCAGAGGGGCACATAGGCCCAATTCTGTAAGACATTGAGTGCCATCTGTGCTCAGTGAATTCCATAGGAGCTGCAGGCATTCAGAGCCATGAATGAGGTGTTTAGGTGCTTACAAAGCCTAATATAGTAACACAATACAGAGAATAATTGAGAATATGAGAGTAATAATTAATTTATGAACGTAGAAATCTAAATTCTGTCAACAGTTAATAGGATGTAGATTCCTAAAAGTTAAATCCCTTTTGAAAATGAGATCTAGGTTCCTAAAGCAGGTAGGTGTTGTGATGCTGAGCACCAAAACACCTAAATAGCTTTGAAAATCTGGACCAAAATCACTTTTGAAATAGGATTTAGCCTGCTAAGTCACTGAGGTGTTTTTGAAAATATTACCATGGATCCTTAAACTCTGTTTTCCTATATATGTACCATATAATGTGCTCACCACACATCATAAGAATGTATGATATAGTCATATTTATTTGTAACCATTCTGCCAGGACGAGTTGGCAGAACAAGGGCCAGGTTCCATACCTAGGGGTTTCCAAATAGTGTTACAGCACCAACCAGTTTGAGCCCCCACCTAGTCACCTGGGAAATTATGCACTATTCCCTGGGCACCCCAAAAGGGTAATGCTTCCCTGCTCGCAAGCATGAGTTTGAGTGTAGTATACAGAACTTTTAGTAGTAATAAAAACAGAATGTAAAAGGCCCAATAGCAGAAATCAGCACTGATCTGGAGGATCAGTGCAAAACAGGTTCCCAGCATGATCCCACACAGCATAACAGCACACAGGAACTCCATAGCAAAACCAGCACTGATCTGGAGGATCAGTGCAAAATCGGCTCCCAACAAACCCTAGGGTACGTAGGGAGTGTCTCTGATGCCAGCTATCTGCTCGTGCCAACCCCTGGTCACTCACGCCATCCACTAGCACCATCTCTTGGCTCCACCCTCTGTCCATCAGCACTGCCCACTGGTAGTTCCATCTGCTGCTCCTCTTTAGTGATTTCAGCTCAGAGAGAGGCAGTTTTCTCTCTCTTGTGATTTTAGTTCTTAATCATCAAGTAACTGCAAACAGCTACTTTTATTAAAATAATAAAGAAGGCCTCAAAGAAGCCCAGCCAGATCTATTATTTGGCAGTGGCACCATGGGGTGAGACAAAATGACTCAAGCATTGCTCTAGAAAGAACTATGCAAAACCCCACCCTTTTCAAACTTTTCTGGGCTGAAATAGCCAGTGGCCTCTCTTACAAGTCTCTTTTTAGCTAAGGGTAGCTTTTACCCTTTAACTAACCCAAACAAATTTGGAACAATCAGAGAGTAGCAATTCACAAAAGACAGTATTTCATATTTCCCTTCAGTAGAATTACAGATATTGACAGATTTGTGATCCGATTAACCCCAAATACCATTACCCACTATGCCCTGCACTCACTATGTTAATACCTAATCGTGCTCTTTGTGTTCAGCCTAATACAGGACCCATGCAGATTAGTTGCCCCCCTCCAGAAGCTGTTAGGTGACGCTTCTAAGCCGGCCTTACATATGGATTATTTCATATTTATGGAATACGTATTTGTGAAGTCTTATAGGTGATATGCAGAACTGAATGAATGCTGCAAAATTAGTAAATACTTATGTTGCTGTTTTAACCAACTCCTGTATGCTATTTCAACTCTACACAGTTGCAAATCTTCATAATGAATGCACCAGTACATAATTGTTGTACCCCAAACTTCTTGGTCATTCAAAAAAGCTGCATTAGGGAAAGCTTATTTGCATGGGATTCCACATCTTAGTGTATTTAATTTTAAATGATAAAAGAGGAAATCTTTATCATTTTGTCAGAATGTATAAAGATAGCACTAAACAGAAACACTGAGAATTTCTCATCCTCAAAGCACTTTAAACATGTTAGCTAATTAATAGTCACAACATCCCTGGGAGGCGGAATGTAAACTTAATAATCCTTTTCTTTATAGTCCATTGCAATCTGAAACAGGGGCACTCAGGACCCAGTATAGGAAACCTTGCTCATCTGAATCAGTCCCCAGAACTAAAGAACTGAATACTTAAGGGCAGCATTGTCAGAGCTACTGTAGATACAATCTTAGAAAGTGCCATAAGACTCCTTGTTTGGTTTCCTGAACCATAGTTTCCTTTTCTAACAGCCAATCTTCACCCTTGTTGACAGCTTCCCTCAAAAATTAACTTTCTTCCTTTTAAACTACCTCTTGTAGTGCATTAGTGTTCCCTTTGTGGAGTCCAATACTGAATGAATATTAAATACTTGTTAGCCTTGTCTTTCTATCTGTCCTAGGCTATTGCTGGTTGTTTTTTATTGATTGCATCTGTAGGCCTTGCTGAGGACTTAGAATATTTTTAAACTAAGCAGCTTTCTTTTTAATTTGACGGATAACATTGATGGTTGTTTTTAACATTTAATTTTTAAAATAAATTTACATTTTCATAGTTCCAAAACATTATGGGTTTTAAGCATTTTTTTCACAGTTGTGGGAAATTATGGTGGAAGATGTCACAATAATTATTTGATGACAGTAGATATTTAGATTCATTAAATTAAAGCTTAGGAATCACTAGAACACAAATTGTCAACATCACATGTTAAAATGTACAAAGTAAACACCCTTAAATCAAACTCTAAAAAGTTTTCAAGCAGCTTTTTTCTTTCTTTGCCTATCTATTATCAATGGAAATATTTTTTCATTGGTTTCTATGTGTGGTGAAATTGACTTCTATTGACATTTACTGACAGAAATCTAATCTTCACAAGCTTAAATATATTAAATATATTATGAATTTATTATATCAAATAGTGACAGCACAATGACATTTTTGATAGAATCTTGTGAGTAATTGTTACCTAAACTAATTACAGGAATATTTTGATCTTGCATCCTTCCCAGAAACAATTATTGACTCTGAAAAAGATTTGGGATTGGTGGTGGTAATCAGCTGAACACGAGCTGCCAGCACAATGCTGTGGCAAAAAAGATTAATAAGATTCTTGGATGTATAAATAGAAGATTCTGAAGTAGGAGTAGAACGAGATTTTACTTCTGAATGTGACCCCTACTGGAATATTGTCCTGTTCTGGTACCTATAATTAAAGGGGAGTGTTGATAAATTGGAGATGGTTCAGAGAAGAACCATGAGAATGACTGAAGGATTAGAAAATATGCCTTGTAGTGACTGATTCAAGGAGCTCAATCTTTTTAGCTTGTAAAAGCAAAGGTTTAGAGGTGACTTGTTCATAGTCTACAGCAGTGCCTAAATAGGGAACAAATATTTGATAATGGACTTTTCAGTCTAGCAGAGAAAGATAAAACATGAGCCAATGGCAGGAAGCTGAAACCAGACAAATTCAGACTGAAAATAACTGTGTGTGTATGAAATAAACGTGAAATAAAAAGTGAGGCCAATTAGCTATTAGCATAATCTACCAAGGGTCATGGTGGATTCTCCATTACTTGCAATTTTGAAATCAAGATTGGATGTTTTCCTAAAAGATCTGCTCTTTTATGGATTATTGTGGAGACATTCTAGGGCCTGTTTTCTACAAAAGGTCAGATTAGATGAACACAGTTTTCCTTTCTGGTTTTGAAATCCATGAATCTATTTCATCCCCTAATTAGGTGGAGCAGAGGTGGGGGGGAATAAGTGCTTGTTTGCTTGATTTTTAGAGTGCAATCAGTAAGCAGCTGTAATATTATAACACATCACAAAGAAGAACCCAAAATGAGAGAGAATCATTTATTATGCTATCAAATGTACAAAGATTTGAGACCAACAATTCTAGAACTATTTGGTTTTTGTATAACAAGGGGGTACTTGGGTGCCCCATAAGCATACTTATTAACAATTACAGAACTTCATAGTCATCCCATAATATCCACTCGCTATTCTAAGCAGAAGCAATGGGAGTATCAGGGGTGTTGCTGTCCCAAAGAAAGGTTCGGGGCCCAGGCCTGCTGCGTCAGCCCCAGCCCCCTGGGTCCAAACTGGGCCTGATCTGGCCCCAGTCCCCATCCAGGACTGGGGCACTGGCACTGGGATTTGGGGCTTGTGCTCTGTTAGCCAGTGATGCCACTGAGGAGTATTTTATTTATTTTATTATACTACAGATTAAGCAAGGAAATTTACCATCTGACTTCTTGCTAGAAAGTGAGTCACCTGGCTTTGTCATCATGTGTTTCAGAAAATCAAGTTTATGTATTCGTATACCTGTATCTATTAGAGTTCACATCCTTAGATAACTTTCCATCTTGGATCTTCTTGGGTAGATGATGACCAGATTTAATATCACTGAAAATAGAATATTGATTTGGGATTCTCAGTTTGTTGTATAAAGCAAAGACATTTTCATTGCATGAGCTCGGCACTCTTGCTTAATTGGGTCAGTGAGTCTGTGCCTCCTGGTTTGAGGCAGAGAAGTTCTTTGTACATCCCTACCTTGCCCTCCAGCACAGACAGAAGGTTTCTTTACTGTGATGTTCCCGGTGCAGTAAAGATCTCAAGCCCTATCTTTGGCATTGCAATAACAGACAATGCTATCCATGAAGGCATCGAATGGATACTGGCAAATATATTTTTGACTAGTGTAGTTTTTTTTGTGATTCTTAAGGAAGTTGGGCTAGCAGAACCCAAAGAACCCTAGCCTTCTATAAAATACTGATAGTATGCTGAGGTGTACACACTGTATCTTATACCCCAAGGTGGTGTGGACATGGGCTGTGGTCCCTACTGCTTCTTCTTTGCTCCCAGTGTAGGGGTGGAGGGCACCTTGTCTGCCTGTGGTGGGGCAGCAGCTCCTCCAAGGGCCTGGCTGGCACCCATCCCCAGGACATGGCCTCCTCTTGATATGCCGGTGTGACTTGGGTGAGTCAGGGCAGGCTGGCACAATGCTTTGGCTGGGGCAGCGGTGCTCTGGGAGCATTTGAGCCAGCCTGGGGCAGACTAGCCACATCCTGGAGACAAGGCAGGCTAGTGCTGTGGCATGGTGCAAGCTGGTGACATTCCAGGAGCTGGGAGCATTCAGGCTGGAGGTGCTCGAGGGTCAGATTTATTTGTGCAGGGCTCCCTGCTTAGCTCAAGGCCCTGGGATGCAGCTCTTACAGCCACTGCATTAATCTGGTCCCGTAGGTTGGTCAAGAATAGCAGTGACAATATGGTGGCACAGGCATCAGTGTCGGCTAGCAGTGTGAGTATATAGCTGGGGGACCTGTGGGCTTTTACAGCCCATACTGAAGCTGGTGCCACTGCTTGATCATTTTTATTTTTGTATGCTGCTTAGGTTAAAACTAGCATAGTTATTCCCACCTAGGCCACAAAATCATGCCTTTGACTGAAGTGTGGCAATATATACTGTTAGTAGTACTAGATTCTCTCCAACATTCCAGGCTAATGTCCTAGCCACTGGACCATCCTAGCTTTTTGGTCAGACTGCTGGACAAGCAAACATTTAGGAAGGTTGATGCAATTGTTCTAATCTGGTGAATGACTTTAAGTGCCTATTACTCTTAAAGCACTTGACTGTTGATGTGTTTCACAAGAACATTTTTTCTTAATTCTGTGGCTGATCTTCGTAGTTCAGGAGTTGGGATCCTTGGCCTATGCCTATGCCAGTCCCTCCTTCCTGACCTTCAGCCAGTGTCAGTGGTCCTCTCTACTGGGGAAAAAAAAAAAAAGGGACTGCCACCTGAGAAATCAACAGTGACCACAGCTAGAGTGCCTCTGCTGCCAAAAAGCACTGCAGCTGGCTCCTTTCAGCAATGTCAGGCAGGGGGCAACGCACTCTGCAGAAAGCCAATTTAGGTGGCTTCTTTCGGTGGTGGCTGGGATTGGTGGGGGTCCCAGGCATGCTGCCAAAAGAAACAGCCTGGAGCAGCAGCTTCTTCTGGTAACTGCTGGAACTCCCAGACATGCTGTCAAAAGCTGTTCTTGGTGACTTCTTGTGCAGTAGAGGTGGGGGAAGGTCCTCAAGTATGCTGCTGAAAGAAGTTGCCCGCAGCAGTTTTTCATGGCATGCCTGGCATCCTCCCCCTCCCCCCAGCACCAAAAACAGCCACCCAGAGAGGCTTTCAGCAGCAGGAGCACCAATTTAAATGGCACCATAGAGAGCGCTGCGTACCACTCCAAATCTGCTTACATGGTGCTCTTGGCACACATGCCAAAGGTTGCTGACTGCTGTCCTAATTCATATATGGAAGATCAATAGTCATGTCACTCTGAACCCATTAAATGCCAGCTCTTGGTAAGATAGAGTTGATGGGTCTCCACCGTTTTCACATGGTGCAGATAGCCTGTGCTGGAAGCAATATCTGTACCCTGATACAGAAATTACTGGGTGAGGTTTATTGGCCTGTGTTATGCAAGCAATCACAATGTCCCCCTTCTGGTCTTAAAATGTGTGAATCTTGTCTCTTCTTTCTTCAGGTTCATTTTTATCCTTAAGCAATTGCTTTCATTAGCAAAACAATTTCTGCATTGAAAACAGAGACTTTTATGTGTCGTCATGGGTAGGGGAAGAGGCAAGAAGGTCAATAGAACCAATAGTGATAGAATATTTACCGTGAGATTAAGTGAATAATTTAAAAAATAAATTCTTGAATGATCTAACAGCAGTTGCAGTCTATTAAGTTGAATGAGTTCTCAGGAGTGATAAAGAGGACTTTAAAGGATGAAGTGGTGACACAAAATAATATTAAATAAATGTTTAAAAGTAATGTTCTGATTCTAAACTGTGTTTATAAATGTCAGAGGTAACTTATCAATAAGTTATCAGAGGTAACTTATTGATCTAAAACCTAGCTGATTTTTCCACAGAGCATCAGAAAGTTCTCTTAGCTTTAACTAATGGAACTGATTCACACTGATGATAATATGGCCAACTCCTGTGTCCAAAAATATCTCTCTCAAAAAGAAAAGGAAAAAAAGGTTAGCAGTACTGTCTGCTGCAAAATACCGACCACAGGTCTTCTAATCTCCCGTGGGGCTAGAACTCATTTTGAAGGCTCCATGAAGACAATGTTAGTAAAAATAATAAGAAAAAAATTGGAAGCCACCATGCCAGCATCTTTTGAGTTTCTAATAAATAAGAGCCTTGTTGTTGTTGTTGTTGTTATTATTATTATTTATTATTAATTATAATATCAACCACAGTGAGCTAAACACTTCTGAGGCATTCAAGAAAAGATTGGCTATTCTCTAAGGAGCTTGCATCTAGGGACATAGACAATAAACTATGCCATGGTCTACACTGACAGAGAAGTTCTATATAATGCTGCTTACCTTGACCTTCTACAGTGTCAGTCTCAATGGTCAGAGCAGTAAGTTTGAATTAAATAGAGCTGTAATTCTAACTGACAACCAGGGCCGGATTATTGCAGGAGCTTTAGTGGCTTAAACCCTGGTCCCTGGCCAAAAAGGGGGCTCGAGGATCCCAAAACCCCAGTAGTCTGGCACCTGCCTGGCTCATTGCTGGCAAGGCAGGAGCACTGAGAGCAAGTCTTCCATGGGCCTGTGGGGCTATGTTGGAAGCCCCCACATCATGCACCAGTCACTTCCTCCACACCACTGTGCAGACTGGCAAGAGTGGGGCAAGAGCAGGAGTGCCTTCTGGCCCCAGGCTCCCACACCCAGCAATTGGGGCTGGCCCCTGCAGTTGGGGGCCTGGCAGGAGTGGGTCTGGTGGTGGTGGGCACTCCCAGGTCCCCAGAATGGTTAATCCAGTCCTGCTGATAACACCACCCTGCAAGTGGCATAGCACTGATGCCAAAATCCACAATTCAAATTTAGGTCTGTGTAGCCAGACAGTAGCACTGATCTTCCTTTTTTTGTTTTTCCAGTCTTCTGTACCAGAGCAACATTGTTTCTCTCCCCTGCCAGCAGCCCTGGAAAGTTTTCAGTTAATTCTTCTCTGTATGCAGCAGTGTGTCTCTCAGTTTATCCTGCAGCAGAGAAACAGGAAGGAAAGCTTTTCCTGCTTTTTCTTTCTTTACAGAAAAGGGGAGGGGGCTGAGAGGAGTATGACTGCCTCCTCACAAGCCCCTGCACCTGCTATCTGTAGAGCAATGCCTTTCAGGAGGTAACTGAGCAGTAGGGACAGGAGACTCCAGAAAGGAATTTGCTGTGTGATCACTCACATTCACATTGTATAATTTGACAGCGTAAGATAAAATCACACCTCCAGTGTAGACAAGCCATATGTGTAGAGGAATTTTTACAAAAGTCATCCTGTGAGATGCTGAGTATCTTTAACTCCTGATGGTGTTAGTGAATTTTGTTGCTTAGTATATCATGGCTGGACCTTGAGCATGGTATTTTCTAAAGTGCACAATATGCCATAAGTTAATGATGAAACTCTCACTGACTTCACTAGGAACAAAGTTAGGTCAGCGCTGAGCACTTTGAAAAATCCTAGGTGTTTCAGGTAAAATGAGAAGGTGGTGGATTTTTCTGAAAATCTTATGACTCTTTAAGATGCAAGGGGATAACCCTGTTCCCAGTAGAGGCAAGGGGAGTTTTGCCTTCTGCTAGAGGGAATGGGAACAGAGCCCAGATTATTAACGAAAGTGTAAATACTGAAATAAGATGACATACAAATCATTCTAAAATAGCCGAAAATTAGTTGATTTGGGACATTCAAGAATTGAAATGGGCATCCTCGTATATGAGCTCTGTCTCTGGGGTTTGAAAACAATGCTCTGTTATGAAAATGTGGATACTAGGTTGATTCATTCAAAGAGGAGAGGATGTATGAGGTATGTACATTGTCACCACTTTACTTAAAGCAATGATATATTTTTGAGAGGGCAAATATAACACATCAGAATGAGACAGTTGTTCCATTGGCACTCTGCTAGATCAAAATGACACAAGATGATGCCTGTAGAAGACTTGTACACATGTTGATATCCTGTTGTCTTCCAAAGATCTATGACCCTGGTCCAATTAGCTTAAAAGAGTTGTTACATTTTTAATGAAGCTGTTTTACATGAAGTTGTTATTGCCAGTCCTGTTGCATTATGTCAGGGAAAGATGTAAAAAAATGCATTCTTACAACTTTTTGATAAGACTTAATGAGAACCTCAAGTAGCAATCTGAGAACATGTAGACAGAGATAAGGTACATATACAATCATAAATTAAAAGAAAACTAGTCAACCCTGCAAATAAAAGTGCTGAAAGGAGAGGGGAGTTTGTTTTGTACAAGAAGGGGGGGTATAATCATCTTAAAATAAAACATGACACTCTAGTCAAGAAACATAACTAAGGAGGATGGATAACCTCATAACAAATTCTTACCTCTTCCTTTAATTAAAATGATCTCTAATGTTTTCTGATTTCAAACGGGTAGCCGTGCTAGTCTAATTTAGCAAAACAAGCAAGAAGTCCTGTGGCACTTAAAGAGTAACAGATTTATTTATCACATGAGCTTTCATGGGAGAAATCCCACTTCATCAGTCTCTCTGAAGATAGGAGAACTTAACAGAATGGGAGAAAAATAAATGCAGAGAAGTGTAAGTCATGGGATCAGGCCATATTATAACAGCAAATCAAAGCAGTTGTTAAGATTCAAACACTGAGAAACAGCACACAGAGGAAGGTGAGGTCAAATCACCGGTTGTAAGACTTCAAAGAGAAACTGCAGAATTGGAACTGATATGCAAATTGGACTGCATGAAAGCAGGATTAAGTCTTGACTATGGATACTTTTCCTATTACAACAGGTGATTTCAACTTGCCTTTCTTTATGTGCTGTTTCCCAGTGTTTCAGTTTTAACAACTGCTTTAATTTGCTGTTATAATATGACCTGATCCCATGACTTACACTTCTCTGCATTTATTTTTCTCCCATTCTGTTAAGTTCTCCTATCTTCAAAGTGTCTAAGTGGGATTTTTCTCCCACCAAAGCTCATGCAATCAATAAATTTCTTAGTTTTTAAGTGCCATAGGACTCCTTGAATGTATTCTGAGTATGGGAAAGCTCAGTTAAGGCTAAGAGAGAGATTGGATAGGTCACAAGTTGGTCATTACTCCCACTATTTTCCTTTCTGTAGTTTTAACCTGGATGGCACGTTTCTTTTGTGAAAAATGCCAGATAGTCTGATACACATCAGCCAGCATTGAGGTTTGCTGTTCAGAAGAAAATTAAGTGATATCTCATGATGTATGCAATCAGGGTCCATTAAACAGGAGGCATTTATTACAAGGAACAACATGGAAACAAACAGGTTTCTGCACAGCACAAGTTCCTGCTATCTCTCTTGTTTACTAGGAGCTTCACTCCCTGCCTTGAATTCTTTATAGCAAGTAGTCATCCTTTGACTGAATAATATTCTGATCACTATAGGTAGTATCACATTATCTGACTCTGATTACCTTTATGGAGAAGAGGCCTATTTTTATAGCTTCTTCCTTTCCTACTTTTGCTCTCCATTTTCCCTTTCACTGTTTGGTCATTTTCAGGCTAAAGTCTTTGCTGAAGAGAGGTTTTCTTTTCTCCGGGTTAGAGCTGAGTGGTATAAGAATGGTTCTATCTTGACAACAATCCAGTGATGCTGTAATGATAGCATTCTGAGGGTTTAGCAACTTTTTTGGGGGGGAACTTAGCTATTGTGATATTCATCCTAGCAGTTCATCAGAAGTTTAGAGTTATTTTGCTCCCTTATACATATGTTAATACATTCTTTCACACTTTTTAAATAAACTTTGCAGTTGCAGAACAAACTTTGCATCTTTCGGTGGTGTTTAAATAAATTATCTTCATGGAAAATGCATCAATCTGTTTTTAGAAATGGTAGTGAATAAATTCAGTGTGGAATGAATCTGACATCTACACTGCAAAAAAGAAATCAGTGCAAGTACATTATACATTTTTTTTGCAACAGTTCAGAAAATATACTTGTGAACATGATTGTCTTTAATTATATCTTTATTGTACTGTTTCTAAATAAGTTTACCATTTGACAATTAGATACCTGAATGTGATATTCTGAATGTTTCCCTATCCCCTGATGTAAGGTATATGTTTTGTGATCACTTTCATATTCTAATTTTCATCTGTCACTCAAACTTGTAATTCAGCATATTGTTTTCATTATTCCTGTGTCAAGACACAGGTCTGTAATAGTACAGTTATTCTACCTTCCCACCAGCCTGATCTTTTGTCATGAAGTTATGCTAGGGCTTTATTGTTTTACTAATTATCACCTATTTTATTGTTTAATCAGGGTATTTGATTTATTTCATATTAGAGATGCTTTTAGTAGATCAGCACTTGGGCTTAGAGATGTTATATTAATTTACAATTTATTAAATCAGTATCTTAAGTATGATGGAATCTATGAACATTTATTGTTATAAGTTATAAAGATTTTCCTCTTTTTCTAGACCAGTTGAATTAAGGAAATATTAGAGACCGTATTAGAAAGTCTGACCTTGGAGCTTGACAGCCTGTCTTCCTGACTGAAGAAATCTGAATATCTATCTAAACTTGAGAGCATGATCCAAAGCTCTTGCAGCCAACATGAGTTTTTCTCATTGACTCTAGTAGGTGAAAGAACAGGTCTTTCTTATTTTATCACAGAATGTTGACTTGATCACCTTACTCACGTGTGTATTGACTACTTCTTGTAATGGTAATAGGCTGGGGAGGCATGAGGTCTCTCTCTTTACAAAAGCCATGCTGAAGCGATTTGAGAGCACAACTGCTAAATCAAACTCTGACTGGGACTGTATTTAGCTAAGGTATTTATATAAAACCATAGAAAGGCAAGGCTAAAGACACTTTGAGAAGTTGCCAAGTCCAGTCACCTGCACTGAGAAAGGGCCAGTACACACGCAACATTTTTGACATGTATTTTTCTGATCTGTTCGTAAAAATTTCCAAAGGATGAGGTCCACCACCTCTTTTGAAAGCCTATTCTAGAGTTAAACTACCCCTATAGTTGAAAAAGTTTTGTCTAATATCAAATGTAAATTTCCCTTGCGGCAGATTAAGTCCATTGTCTTGCCTTCAGTGATGGAAATCAATTATAAGGCCTGTAATTATTTGAAGTCTTATCAGATCTCATCCTGGGCATGTTTTCCCAAGACTAAGCTTGCCTAGTTGGGATTTTTTTTTTAAGCTTTTTGTCATACATCAGGTTCTCTAAACATTTTACAATTTTTGTTGGCATCTTCTGGACTCTTTCCAGTTTATTCACAACTTTCCTAAAGTGTGGTTTTAGAATTGGATGTGCTACTCCAGTTGAGGTCTCAGCACTCCTGAACAGAATAGGACAATTACCTGCCATGCCTTACATACAACATTTCTGTTTTAGACCCCAGAATGATAATAGCTTTTTTTGCAACTGTGTCACATTGCTGGCTTATATTCAATTTGTGATCCACTTAAAATTCCTCAGATCTTCTTTAGCAGCATTACCATCTAGACAGCTATTCCTCATTTTGTAGTTGTGCTTTGATTTTTAACTTCCAAAGTAAAATACTTTGCACTTCTTTTTATAAAATTCCATCACATTGAATTCAGATCAATTCGTCAAGATTATTCTGCACTGTAATCCTGTTCTCCGAGTGCTTACAATATTAGAAGGATATGGAATGGCTTCTGTAAGAGGAAAGACTAAAAAAAAAAAAAAGGATTGTTCAGCTTATAAAAGAGACAACTAATGGGGGGATAAAACAGATGTCTATAAAATCATGGATGAAGTGGAAAATGTGAATAGAGATGTGTTATTTACCCTTTTATAAAATATATATACAGGAGTCAGTCAATAAAGGTAATAGGCAGCAGGTTTACTTTTTCACACAGTGCACAACTACCCACTGAAATTTATTGTTGAGATGTGATGGCTGCAAGTTCTCTTCTGAGACCAGTTAAGTTCAGTTAGGCCTGTCAGTGGCTATGAGTCAAGATGGTATGTGATGCAACCTCATGTTTGGGTAACCCTAAACTTCTGACTACCAGAAACTGGGAGTGGAAGAGAGGGGTGGATCACTTTATGAACTGCTCTGTTCTGTATACTCACAGTAAGTTGTGGTACAGGCCAGAGGTCAATACAGGATATTGGGGAAGATGGATCATGAAAGTATGAAGGAGTACCTGGAGGGGGCTGGTAGATACTGCCTCTGACTGCTCACTTGTGGTCAGGATCCATTGGGTGATCCCTGGGAAGAGGATGATCTTATAGTGTATCCACAGGGATTGGATGTACTTGCCTGGTGGCCCAAGTGCCAAGGGGATGGAGGCCCAGAAAGGAGTGGGGTGACACTTGGAGTCAGAGGAGGAGAGGATAGGACCCCTGGAATAAGAAAACCCCAGTGGGAGTGGGAGCCATGAACCCCGGAGCCCTGGCCTGGGGAAGGACAAACTCGGACCCCAGAGGCTGGAGAACAAGGGGGCATCAGGAAGGACATTGAACCTCAGGGCCCTGTTGAGCAACAGGAAGAAGTAGAGAAAGCTAGACACCAGAACAAACTGAAGAAGCAGAGTAAGGAAGTGGAAAGGAGTGAGGTGTCTAGTCCCAGCCCCTCAAGTCAGGGAGCCAGGGTAGGAGGACCGTTGCCAGGAGTGCTAAGAAAAGTGGCCTGGGCTACATGGGAGGTACCCATGATACTGGGAGGCCTAGCAGACCTGGGGAAGATCAAGGAGGACGCCAAAGTCCCACCAATGGTGGAGAGAAGTAGAGATGGGGGTCATCGCTGGGGCTGTGATTTGTGCAATGATCTGTGAGCAGATGTAGAGTAGTTGGGGTGTTTGCCCCCCACACTGTGTACCTTCTGTGGATGGAAGATGTCTAAACAATCCGGAGAAATGATGAGGATCTATCTGCCTGTGCTGGTGGAGGGACCCTCCCACTCGGACACCATCAGTAGGGGACAGAGAAGGTTAAGCTGGGTGACTCATAACAGGGGAAGGCATGTAGCAGGGTCCTACTGGCCAGGCTGGGCTAGCCCCTGCTACTAAGCCCTAATCAAAGTCAGTTAAGTAAGCTGGCTGACAATTAGGAATGAGGAACAGCTAGAGAATCTGAGCAACCTAGAACAGCTTCCAGGGAAGGACATTAAGGGAATAGGGGCATGTAGCTGGAGCAGGAAAAGATGTAGAAAGAAAAGGCTGTATGCCTTGCTGAACAAGAGTGAAATCTATAAGATTTCTATGACTTCATGGAACAGTGTATACAAAAGGTAGTGGGCCACACAGGGCTCTGGTGAACTACAGTGGTGTGGTCTGGACATGGTTTGTGGGAGCTGAGGGCCTGAACAACAAGGGTATGTCCACACACACTCCTTATTTCGAAACAACAGAGGTTGTTTCGAAATAAGGAATGGCATGGCCACATGACGCACGGCCATTTCGAAAGAAGCAAACCGCTTCTTTTGAAATAGCCGTGCGCTTTTCGAAATAAGCTAAACCTCGTTTTATTTCGAAAGGGCGTTGTTTCGAAACGGTTGTTTCGAAACAATGCCAAGTGGACGTGCCGTTTCGAAATAACTGGCTGAGCTTCCTCCCAGGGTGCTTAGCACCCTGGGAGGAAGAGCCACCCCCTCAGCACCCTGTCCAGGGTGCTGAGGGGGGGGACAAACCGCAGGGCACCGGGGCGCTGCCCCC
>ML682034.1:7480654-7498639 GCA_007922195.1 Podocnemis expansa
GCAGCCCTTTGCAGGCACCCACGGGGTGCAGTGCGCCTCTGCACTGCACCCTGTGGGTGCCTGCAGCCCCCAGAGGAAGCGAAATAGCAGGTCCACACTGTGGACCTGCTCTTTCGCTCCCTTATTTCGAGGACACAGTTTTGTTATTTCGAAACAAGTTATTTCGAAATAACAGGTTCTTTCGAAATAGCTTCTTTCGAAATAACAAAACTGTGTGTAGACATAGCCTAAGGGGGCCTGGAGCAAAATGCTACAGGAAGGCTTCCTGCTTCTGATGCATTTAAAATAATATTATTGTTAGTTTTTCAATCTTTAACAAGTTTAATTCTCAAATCCTTTCTTGGCCTGCCTACCTGCTACTTTTACTTTTTGTTTGCTAAAGATTGTGCATCTTCCTGTTTTCCTCACTAGAATTCCAAATGTTTATGATTCCTTTTTGCCTCTAATGGCCTCCATTACTCTGCTGTTTACTTATAGTGGCATTCTTCCAGTCCTCCTCCTGTTGTTTTTTTGATTTGGAATATACATTTAGTCTGAGCCTCTGTTATGGTGTTTTTAATTAATGCTGTTTGTTTGTAAGCAGTCCTAGATTAATACAGGAGCTTTAGGGGCTACAGCCTTAGGCGAAATGGGGTCCCTGCAAAAATCCAGCCTCAGCTTGAGAACTGCCACAATAGCCAACACAATGCTGTCGTACACCAGCTGGGCCACCACAGCTCGGGTTGGCCTGACCAGTCTCATCTGTCAGTGCTTGGGGGAACCCAGCACAACATCCCAACAGTGTTCCCAATCCTGGCCCTGGAGTGCTGATGGCAGCTCAATGTAGCATGTGTCAGCACAAACTGCTGTATCCCCTGATGGTCTGGCCAGCCTGACAGCACTCCCAGGAGTCCCTGCCTCTGGAGTGCTGCTGCAGCTCCCATCAACCTGCACACGCCATGCATTGGACGCATGTTGGCCAGTCTGCCATAGTTGGTGCCACCTAGAAATGAAGCAGAAGCACTGCAGGTCACAGCCTCTGACCTGAGCAAGCACCAAGAACCAGCCTGCCCCATCCCCACAGCTGGCTGGCCTGTGGGCCTGGGTCCTCCAATGCTGGCTGGACCCCAGCACTGAGCACTGACAAGTCAGCCAGGTCCAAGCACCCGAGTGCTGTTCTCCTCCTGCTCCACCCCCAGGCTGGGGATTGCTGTGGTGGTGGGGGGGGGGGCGGGCAGGACAGCCATGGGTCCCAAGGTGCTTTAATCTGATCCTGTTTGCAGGCATTTTATCCTTGTGACTGCTCTTTGTAATTTTCATCTAATTAGCATCCCTATTCTTGTGTAATTCCCCTTTTTAAAGTAAAATGTTACTCTGGTGTGTGGGTATATCTCTGCAAAGACGCTAAATTTAATTACATTATGGCCACTATCACAGAGCAGTTCAGCTATATTCACCTTTTGAACCAGATCCTGTGCTCCACTTAGGACAAGTGTTACCTCTTCCATTGTCAGTTCCAGGACTATCTGCTCCAAGAAACAGTTATTTATGGTGTCTAGACATTTTTGTCTCTGCATCACACCATGAAGCGGCATTTACCTAGTCAGTATGAGGACATGTGAAATCATCCACAATTATTGCGATTTCTGGCTTTGTGACCTCTCTAATCTCCCTTAGCATTTCAGAGTCCTGGTCAGTTGGTCTGTAATATATTCCTACCATTAATTTCTTATTATAGAAGCCTGAAATGTCTACCCCTAGAGACTCTATGGTACAGTTTGATTCATTTAGGATGCTTACTATATTTGACTTTAGGATTTCTATTATGTCAATGGCCTCATTTAATATCAGGCCCTCAAGTTTACCCATCTTAAATATTCAGGCTTGTAGCATATGTGTATAAACACTTGCACATTCTGTCAATGTTTAGGTGTATGCCTTCATGTGCAACGTTTAAGTTGGACTCTTTCATTTAATTGCTCATCGTTAACTCCTACCTGTATTTCACCAACTTCTTTCTTATCCTCTGCGCTCGGATATAGCATTTTCCCATTAATAAATTCATGCCTAAGGGATGTCTTCATCTAAAGCATGTGCTCCTCCTTACCTGTCAGCTTTACCCAGCCCTTTGTTGAAAAAAATCCTCTATAGCCTTTTTAATTGTATGTGCCATTAGTTTGGTTTTGTTTTGATTATAGTGGAGGCCATCCCTCCTGTTTAGGTGACACCTTTTTTAAAAGAGAAACTGAAGTAAACAATCCTCTTTTCTACCTTGTCGCATCTCTATATTGAGAAATTGCATTTCTGCCCTGTACATGGAACTGGAAGCTTTCAAGAGAATGCTACTCTGGAGGCCATGGACTTTAACCTTTACGTAGCAACCTGAATTTCCTTTCACTCAGTTTGGCATTGGGAAAATAACGTCCTTTCTGTGCCTGTTTCACACCTGGGGTTAACAGAGTTTATATTACTTACATGGGATAATGAGCCAACTCTAAGGTTGAAAAGAGTTGTGTGTGAGCTAAATTAGTTTAATTTGAAGATTTTCTTTTGCCTTTACGTCTACTTAAATGGAATATTCATGTCTGATCTGGAATTGGTCTTTGTTTTGCATCTATTTAAAAGGTCATGGTAATTCAGAAGATAAATGGTCACTGTAATTTAATATTATATTTTTAAGCCCTGTGGGGAAGACAAGGAAAACTATACAATTCTATGAATTCCAAAATACTGAAAACCTATATAGATTTATGACATTCTTGTTTATAAAAAACCCTTGGGAGAAGAATTTGGAGGTGGAAACCTTTGGGGTGATATTATATCCCTCTTGATTCTGCATACTTCTGATTGAAGTGGAGATGGTGAGGTTTGCCAGTAGGGTCCCTCACTACAAATTATTTTTTCAGCAAAGATCTATCCGTGGGTTTGAACTCCAGGGTGAGAGTAGTAGGACATAGTCAAAAGAAGACTTTTGATTCTAGAATTCACTCTATATTATGATATATTTGTACGGATTCTGGAGATCTGCAGGAGTCCAGAGCCATCCACAGAAAGGCCCTGGCATCCGATGCCCTCTTTCCACCAACTTCTTGCTAGTATGGGCATTTGAATCTCTGCTACCAAGACTACCGTTACTTGTACTTGTCTCAGGATCCTCTTTTTGGGGTAGAGAGCTACAGAAAATGAGAGCCAGCTAAAAGGAACTTTCCTAGAGACCCTCTCCAGGGCTAAAACCTTTGTTGCTGGCCATGTGACTGGGTTGCCCAGTCTCCATTCCCACTTCCATGCAAGCCTTTCATAGAGGAGAAAAGGTGTCAGAAATACAGTTGAGTCTCTTTCAAGTAGGAACATGGGAGAAATCTGCACCCTTCATGGAGAGATCTAAAGTACACACATCTGCGACATGGAAAGGTAAAAGTTTTGTGTCTTAGTTTAACTATTTCCATTTACTGCCACATATTGTTCATTTTTATTTAAATATTTATATGAAATCTTTAACTCAATATTTCTAGGCAGGGCGAAATCTAATAAATAGAAATGGAGATACCTTGAACTGCTAAACAGGCATGCAGCCTCTGACTTTCCTTTCCTAATTCTGAAGTGTTCAGAGACTTGAATTTTTCCCCCTAATAAATACTGGACAGGGGAGCAGCTTCTTCCATCCACTAGCCCTTCTCTCCTTCCCGCCCTTCTCTCCTTCCCACCCTTCCCCCCGACACACACTAGAATTGAGGGAAAAACCCAAGAACTTTGTAACTTCCTCTGAATTGGGTAATTTTTGAACTGGTATTCACAAGGTGAATGGAGTAGCCCAGCTGAAAAAGCTAACAGAATGTTAGGAACCATTGCAAGGAAATACTATAATGTCATTCTATAAATCCGTGGTATGCACACAGTTTGAATATGGCATGCAGTTCTGGTCATCCTATCTAAAATTTATTAGAATTGGAAGGTTACAGAAAAGAGTAATGAAAATGATTAAGGGTATGGAGCAGCTTCCATCCCAAGGAGAGATTAAAAAGACCCTGACTCTTCATCTTAAACAAGAGTGACTAAAGAGTGATATAGTAGAGGTCAATAAAACACGAATGAAGTGAAGAAAATGAAAAGCAACAGTAATTTACACGTACATGTATCATAAGACCACGGTCACCTGATGAAATTAATAGACAGGCTTAAAATAAACATTAGGAGATACTTCTTCACACAACACACAGGGGATGTTCTGAAGGCCAAAAATATAACTGGGTTCAAAAAAGAATTAGATAACTTCATGGAGATAATCCATCAATGGTTTTTTGTCCCTATACCTTCGACTGCCAGAAGCTGGGACTCAATAAATTCACTGTTTTTTTCATTCCCTCTGAGATGTCTGGCACTGGCCACAGTCAGAAGACAGGATACTGGGCTGGGTGAATCATTGGTTTGATCCCAGTATGTCTGTTTCTATGAAGGTATCAATAATTTCTCTCTTTTTTTTATAAGGCTGTTTTTCAATCTGAATTAAAAATCATTAGATAAAAGAATTTGTACCATTCTCTGCTACCAAAATAGACGGTGTAGTTGGATCTTTAGAAGTCATTATCTTTAAGCTCTGTGCTTTAGATGTGATTACTGGTTCTAAACATCAGCTTTAGGGAAGACAGCTTTGTTTGGTACCAGAGCCCTAGAAGTTGACTTGTAGCAGCTACACTGTCATCTGGACAGATGGTACACTCATGTAGAAACACGCAGCTGGGATTGTTACTTAATTGAGGGGTTATGGCTGTACACTCAAGGGAAATGAAAGTATTTTTGTTCTGGTTATAACTGTAATGTGATGGATCATTCAAGCTTTAAGCTCTTGCTACAGGGTCAGAGTGGGATATTGACAACAGAACTTCATGATATAAACTTCATGTTTCCTGTGCTATGAATAGATTCTTCCTAAGCCCTTTGACTTCTTGAGATATTTTCACACTGAGGAATGGGGGTTGTGGGTGAGGGAAGGTTGATGAAAAACTACTCTTTAAAATTTCCCACTCTGATATCTTGGGGTGAGCTTTCCCTTTCCTTCCCCTCATGAAGAAATCTTTCTTTGTTATAAGAGTGGTGGTTTTAAATGTGTTAGCTAACACCCCATGGTTTTGAAAGATAACTATCTACTCTACACTATATGTTAAGCTGTCACTGTTTTTCCCTAGTGTAAGCAAGTTTTTATAAGAGCCTAGGATGAGCCTGAACCCATGAATCCTCAGCATAGGAATGTCAGCTTCCCTATATCACAGATATGTGCTTAAAATTAAGTACATGCTTAAATGCTTTGCTGAAATGGAATCTTAATCTATCTGTGCCTTAGGTTCAAATTTGTAAAGTGGAGTAAATAATACTCTTTTTCTTTTTAGTTAGTAAACTCTTTGACACACCAAGTATCTTATATTATTAGTAAGTACAATACCTAGCATAATGAAATGTCAGTCTTGGCTGAGGTTTATCTTGAGGTATACAAACCCTACACCATACAAGAAAGGGTTAAAAATCAACTTTGGGCTCAGCTCACAGAGAAGAACACAGGAAAGAGCAAAACTATCATATTTTACTTGAGGAACAGGGAGATGGGACAGAAACTGAAGGAGCCTGATAGGACAGTGGAGCTGGTGCTGCTTTTTATTTCTGTTAGTTTGGTTTCCTTTCCTGTGTAATACTGAAAACTAGTATTAAGACCTTCATCATAAGGCAGACTTCTGCTGAAAATGCATTCCCTTTGAGGAGAAGGGAGGCTGATGTAGTATATATTCCCAGGGAAGAAGCAAGAGGTCAGACAAAATACACCTCAGTCACTTGCTACAAACTTCCCTCTGTTGGAATCCAATATAGGGGGAGGGACTGGTTTCTCCTACAGCCCCACTGGTGGGACTAAAATGAAAATCCCGGATACAAGGTGCCAAAAGGTTTATTGGACCTGGACCTAGACTCCTGACATGAAGTGAGGTCCTGCGATTATTGAATAAAGCTCACGTCAGAGAATATCGAAAGATTGGAGATGATGATAGAATTCAGTCAGGATCTGAAAGTATGATGCAGGAAAGGACAGATGAGGTGGTGCAAAGAACTCATTGGACAACTCCTATACAAAGGGACCTGGAGAACAGACCACTAGAAGATAAAGGCAGGCCATGGAAAAAAGTGATTTTGAGGGTAAGGCAGAGGAAGAGAACAGCTAGTGGTGGCAAAATTGGTTTGAGAAACAGGTTTTCTGTCCTGGGGAATGAGGAGGAAAAACAGGCAGAAAATGGGGTCATGAAGAGGGAAAGAAGGGAAAAAAGTCCCTGAAGAAGAAAAAAAAGAGATGCTGGAGGTAGCCAGGAACTGGAGCCTAAGGGAAAAACAAGGGTGATCACAAAAGATCACAAGACAGATTCATACCAATATCAGGAAGAAATATGTCTATGCGATCAAAGACTGTGCTCAGAAGGCTCAAAAGACCTGTCACCAAATGAGATCCAGAGAAAAAAGAGTGTGCTGTCTTCCAGGAGCAAGGATATGAGATGTGGGTATAAAGCTGACAAAGATCATGATGGCAGTAGGTAAAAGCCACATAGTACTGCATCTCAGGATGAAAGATACTGCAAGATTCCATCTGGAATGGGAATATTGTGTGCTTAGTGTGATGCTTAAAGAAGTAGAAGCTCAAGTGACTTTCAGCAGAATGTTTCTAGTCCTTAGAGAAGGAAGGTAAAGATATGGGGGTGAAATGGAAGATAAAGCGTGGATCAAGGACTAGTGTTGTTAGGACGGGTGCTTTTGGTTGATCGACGATTGGGAAACATTCCAAAAAAACAGCTGATGGACTCCTCTTGAGTTTCTGGGGTATTAACTTTCTGTGATCAAGGGTGCACAACTGATAAGAATAACTTTATAAACAAGAGGACGAGCAGAGAAATTTGGGAGATCCATGAAATGTTGATGCCTGGGTTCAGTACACAAGAATTGAAAAATCAGATAAATGAAAATATATAAGGATTAGCAGAGCACCAACAAGGTAAGAATTAGCAGCAAAGTGAAAGAAAGTACAAATACTGACTGGAGTATTAGTCAATAGGTGTTAAATTTAGTGAAAGAACAATACGAAATCCGGTTAGAAAACTGGGTGCAATCTGAAGGAAACAATTGAAATGCTCGTACATGAGTACAAGGAGTTTGAATAATAAAATGGAGGATTGAAACTACTAGCCTGAGAGGACAAACTGGATATTAATGATGAAATGGACAAAAGATAATATGTTTGGATCAAACCACTTTTGGGAAGGATTATAAAAGAGAGTCTACTGGGATACTGTTAGGGGTCTATTGTAGACCTACCCCCAGTGTAAGACTTGAATATGAATGGAGATCTTTTTAATATTATGAGAAAGATAAGTATATTAGGAGATTGCTTCATAGTGGGATACTTTAACTTTCCAGGTATAGATTGGAAAATAAATGCTGTCAGTGGTGGTAGGGCCCAGTTATTTCTGTGTACGATAGATGAGAATTTCGTCATCAAATTGACATTGAACCAACAGGATGTGATGCAATATTAAACTTGGTTTGTAAGTAGTGAGGACATCATAGAAAGTTAGTTGAAAGCAGTAATGTTGGGCAAGTGATCATGCATTGGTTCAGTTTAAATTAAATGCAAAGATAATCAAAGCCAGAACATAAACCATGTTGTTTTATTTCAATAAGGAAGGTTCAAAAGGGAAGAGGAAACAAAGGAAATTAGTTAATTAAGTCAACTGCACTGAATAGCTCAATGACTTAAATTTGAAGAAGGCTTGGGATTTCTTCATATCAGTTCTCAACCCGTCCCTGAAATTTGCATCCCAAAAAAGCAGGAAAACTTCCAGATTCAGGGACCAGGTTCCAGGGTCAGCTGGATGAATGATTACCTCAAAAAGGTTATTAAAAGTAGCAAAGAGCTGATGGGAAATGTAAAAAGCTACATCACAGCGGTTAGAAAATATAGGGGTAAAAGTAAGAATTGCTAAAATTGAAGTTAAACTATCTTTTACCAAGGGAATTAAAACAAGTAACAAGACGATTTTTATTTATACAAATAAAGAAGTAATTAGGAAGGGTGAGGTTAGGCTGGTATGCAGTGTGAATAGCTAACCTTTGAACCTCAAGGATGACCCCAAGTAGAGATAGGATGTTGAATGGGGTGAACCAGTATCAGAGGCGGTACAGATCCTAAAGTTAACAAATCAGTTGGGTTTGCATATCTCAAAAGTAGAGAATTTGATTTAGTAAATGGAGATATTTGATGTATAATAATTATATCTAACTCTTATTACATGATCAAATGTGTTATATAGATTAATTATTTAGTTTGTGAAAACATGGAATTTTCACAATACATTAGGAATGTGATAGCCTTTTTTTCTTTTGCCATGGAATGAAATTGTTTTCTCTTCTAAACATGTGATTTGTGGTACCTTGAAGGCTGCATGGAGAGGTAGATAATTAGCTACCCTACTGCCTAGAGAAATAGCTTGGAGATTTTTCTTAGAACTCTTATATAAATGGATTAGGATATTATGCAAATGAGTTTCAGTTAGTCTCTAATTTATCTAATTTAATTTAATTATTGGAAACAGTAAATCTCTGATTGAGAACAAAAAAGGAAACCTGACAAGGGAGGAAGTCAGGGCAGAAAAGGTGCTGGCATATAGACTGTAACAATTAGATACTGATGGATTTATAGCTGCCATTCAGAGAGTGAATGTAGAAGTTCACCCATAAGGCATCAGTAATGGCTTTGTTTTATAAGGCTCTAAATCAAGCAGAATTAAAACCTTGGACTACAGGTGAAATAGTTACTTAATTGAATTAAACTCAGTTGCCAGATAAGAGGGTATTCTGTTTTAAAACTCTGTATACTCAGCTGAGAGAACTCAGGTCCTATGTGACATTTAGGTTCTAATGCCAACTGCAGCACCACCTTTTATCTTCACCCACATTTCACATGAATAGTCAGCAGTTTTGCCCAAGGAATAGGTGGTTGTATTGGGAGAATATTATCACAAGCTGTAGGAATCATAAAAGTCACATTGAATACATGAATTCTGCTACTATATTTCATGACTATATGGTACCCAACTTCCTGTTGTGTTTGGTTATGGATGCATTTCTCACTCTCTCGCTTGCTTTTTTTTTTTGGAGAATGATCAGGAGATTTGAGGCAAATAAATGAGCAGGTGGTGCACAGCTGATTGCTGATGGTTAACCATTAGCTGTCTTTTCAATATGCAGACCCCAACAGAGTGCAGAGGGGAAGGGGAAATTCACTGGGAGCAGCTGAGCCCTTGCTGTTTGGCTATGTGACCTGAGAAAGGGGAGGTGGAAGTTGGCTGCTGTTTGTTTCCTGAGGTGCAAACAGGTGCTGTATAGTTGGGGAAGGGAACATAAGTCATTACTTTCTTTTTTTTTTTTAATGGAGGATAGGGCGGGGCCTGCAACCAGTAAGTATAAAATAGAGAGGTTAAGAAAGAATATTGGTGAGGTGAAAGTGCTGATCCTTATCAGAAAGATAAGTGGGTTGGATACAATTACTATCGCTGCATTTACTTCAGTGAACTAATGAGGATTTACACCAGTTAAAGATCTAGCCCAGCATTTTGCAGTTTTAGTGCGTGTTCCTTTCTGTACATTTGTCTGTTAAAACAATGGTAGAAGATAGATGAAAGTGATGTGAACAGAGTCAAAGCAAATTCATTTTGCAATATGAATACATTTTTCTGAATATCTTTTTTAACCAAGTATTTACCTAGTCCACCCAGTATGGAATGTATTCTGATAGTCTCATTTGTCAGTTAGGACATGTTCTCATGAAATCCCTTTCTTGCTACAGCAAATGTTTTGTGCAGCTTATAGAGGACAGTCTAAAGTTTGGCAAACTGGGGTAGAAATTTCTCTTATAGGGGTTGTCTGTCTTAACAAGAATGAATAAATAAAATTCCCTTTCACCTGTCCTGCACATGATATGTTGTTTTGAGTTGTACTAGAATAGCAGTAGTACACAGTCTTATTATACAGGAGGACCTCATCAGTCTACTCACAACTGTGTGTAGGTCAAACAGATTCTATGTATTTTAATAAGATTTAAAATCATCTATGTTGATTTATAGTTTTAAATTCAGTTTGTTTCTTTTGTATTTATATCAGTTGTTTCTATGTACAGAGCTGTTTGTTTAAAATCAAAGAAATCAGTGCATAAACAGTGCATCAGAATTATAAAACGCAAGGGGGGAAAACAGTAAATGGCATATTACCCTCTCCCAATTCACAAATAAAGAGTGCATTTTCTTAGTTAATGAGGACTCTGAGGTGGTTTCTCAGCAACAATTTATGGAAGTTTGGCTTTCCATGGGCTTTATGAAATGCTCTGATGCTCTGTAGGTTGGCATCCTTGGATTACTGCCCGTCAAATATCATAATACAGTTTAACTGGAGGGAGCTTGATTCAGTGTGACACGTACATTCCAAAGGGGCAGCCGTATTAGTCTAGTTCAGAAAAACAAACAAGGAGTCCTGTGGCACTTGAAGAGTAACAAATGTATTCATTGCATGAGATTTTTGGAAGAAAATCCCACTTCGTCAGACACTTGCAACATGGCTTGTGTTATGGTTGAGTACAAGTTAAAAGAAGCACAAGTTGATAAAAAGTGAATAATCAATCATCAGAACATGTGCCTTGAAGACATATTAACAGTTATTTTCCATTTGCTAATCTCACTCTTCATTTTGTGCATGTGCTACAAGCACCACTTGTGATGACTCAGCTTCTGTCTCTGAACCAGGACACCTGTCCATCTGTAGATGTAGTATTTATTTTGGAACCTGAATGTTTAAATGCTTGTGTTCAGACATCATCCCCCAAAGACTTGTATCTTGGGGTTAGAAGCAGAAAGGGATTTCAGGAATGAGATTAAAGTGCTGTTCAGATCTGTGGGTGGTTTTTTCATATTTAGCACTATTTTTGTAGCAAAAAGCTTTTTAAGGCTATATTTCTGGGTGTCATTGCCTGTATGCAGTGACAAGGAAGGTAGGGTGGCATTGACTGGTTTGGTCTGGTGTGTGGTGCTAGATTTTCTAATATCCATATGTCTAGCACATAACTGAGACAGTAATAAAGAAAATACAACCAGCCTATCAAAATCTTTTTATTTCATATTATCATTTCTGCATTCTTTCAAAATATTAAAACTTTTATTTATTGCTTGCCTATTCTACCAACTCATCCCAGACTCCTGTCTATATGAGTGTGGCTTGTATGAAAGATAAGCCCAAACCAAAACCATTTATTGTAATCCTCCCAAATTGCTCTCTGCTCTTAATCATCTCTGGGTTTAAGTTTTCAAAACTGTTGCTCAGCCAATCTGGGGACTCCAGGGATGCAGGTAGCTGGATGCTCTAGCAGGTTGGACCCAGACTCTCCTTTGTGGAGCAAGGTGCAGGAAGAGGGGAGGGTGGATCTCAGTTGCCCTCATTACCTTTGATTTGAAAAGTCAAAATGGTTGCCTCTTGCTTTTGTGAAAAGGAAAAATCAGCCTCTTTCTCCTTTGCCTCTCTCTTCTTGCTCAAATAACCCCTTAAGACTAAGCCTTTCAGGGACCATCTCATTGCAGACTTCCACTGGCAAGCATGCTGTCTAAGTAGCCTTGGTCATCTCTATTTGATATAAAGATGAAGTCTCATTTCTCTTAGTGTGAAATGTTGTTGGATCAGCAAAGAATTCATCCATCCTTTGGAGATTCTGAAGTGATGTTTCCCGTTCTTAGGAGAGAGGAATTATGTAACTTTGCTAACTTTCCTGACATTTTCCCAATCACTGCCACATAGAATGGTGTAGATTCGTCATTTCTGTTGATATCTTCTAAGGGACGGAAGAACTGAGCCCTCAAGAAGACATACAGTCAGACTTGGGAAGTATTTTGGGGCTGAATAATTTATTAGTTGAAAAAAGCAGTTTTGGGTCCACTGAAACAATTTGCACTTTTCACACAAATTCACCAAATGGTTTCAGTGAAAATTGTTTTTTTGGCACTGAATTCACAAGGGGACTTGGGCATGACTCGTGAAAAAGGAGAAGGCAGTGGGCTAGAGGAGAATGACTATTTGTGCATGATTGGTAAACACCAGTGTCCCACACTCTGCTCCAATGAATAGGTTATTGTTTATACAAAGGGGAACACTTTTAACAGCAGAGACTATACCACAGCTGAGTGGATAGAATATTTGCCTGAAAACTGGGAGACCCACCTACAAATCCCTTCTCCAAATCAGGCAGAGTGGGGATTGAATCTGGGTCTCTCTCATCCTAGCAGAGTGCTCTGGCTGCAGGGCTATAGAGTGGCACCATGTCTCATAGATTTGCTTTTAATAAAAGAAGTTAAAAATGCCCCAAATTGAAATGAAATTGAAAGCATTTTGTTTGACCTGAAATGATTTTTTTTTTCAGATCTTTGTCTCCCTGAGAAAATAAACAAGCAAACAAAATTGATTTTTTTAGGCAATGGTGTTGCTGCATTGGTCCCAGGATATTAGAGAGAGAAGGTGGGTGAAGTAATATCTTTTATTGGACCGACCTGTGTTGTTGAGAGAGACAAGTTTTTGACCTGCTTGAAAGCTTGTCTCTCTCAGCAACAGAAATTAGTCCAATAAGAGAGATTACCTCACCCACATTGTCTCTTTAAAATTCATTTTGGCAGTTCACATTGATATGAAATGATTCCTCTCTTGCTTTCCTGTGTTTTTGGTTGGCCTAGCAAACCTTGTTTTTTCGTTGCTGTATGTGCAGTAAAAATATCTATTCAATAACAGGCAATCATTGGCATTGTGTTATAAACTGTTCTCTTTGTTAGGTACAATCAGCATATCGACCACAGAGTACTAACATTTTTATTGGTTAAAATTGCCACAATGTCTTTTTGTGTGTCCAGATAGTGCCCACTGCAATGAGGCCCTCAATTGATCCTCTGGATGTACAAATAATGTTCACAGGAGGGTGTGTGGTGTTTCATTTACACCATGTTGAACAGACTGTGTGCAAAAACCATGGAGATGTTGCTGTTACTTGCGTAGCTCCAAACTTGCCAAGTGCAAGCATAAATGCCAGATTTGCTTACACAAGTCTGGTATTTGTGTATATGCAAAATATAGCTCTTTGTTCTAGGGACCATCTTCCATTCTGTACTGCATCTAGACTGGTGGGTTTTGATCCTGATCAACATCTTTTGTGAGGCCTTCCCATGATTTCCTCAGTACATTGATTCAGGAGGCAGCAGACACTGAATAGGCTGAATAGTGCTGCTTTGGAGGAAGAAATCTGAATAACACTGTAACCTGGGCCCTGTCTACACTGATGAAAGAAAAGTTGCCACCATCGTGCTGATTTTTCCAGATCAGCTGAGTGGTCAGTTGAGACATGCTCATAAACCAACTTAATAAAACCACCCCTTTAAGTGTCATAGTGCTGTGTCACTGGGAATGCATTTTCCATTGGCACAGCACAGTGAAGATGCCATGCTAAAGTGGAGTTAGGGAGTTAACAGGAGTTGCACAAGCTATTCTGTGTAGTTTGCATAACTCCTGTCAACTGCTGCCACATTTTGCTGGCAGTGTAGAGCTGCCTTGGAAAACACTGATAGGAGGCAATTGCAGTGTTATAGGGAGAGAGTAAGAAGCACACAGCTTTCTAAATTTGACTCATAGTCCACTGCTTACCAGCTCTCTCCTCTTATCTTGGCTTGAGTGCAAGAAGCATTGTATTTTATGATGTTCTGGTGTTTCCCGAGTCTGCCAGTGGTGTAGTGCATCTTCCCTCTTCCCCCACAATAGTTTTTGTTGATAATTTAGGCCTTTAATAAATGTCAAGCTTTATTTTCCTTATAGTAAATAGTGATTTCTTAAACTCTCTTTAATCTTTCCTTATCTATTAATATTTATATCTGAATTCAATAAATACTCAAATACAACTCAAGCTCCACAGTACAATCCCATGTCATGCTAATAGTTGCACCTCTGCCATTTTTTCACAAAGTCAGTTAAATTTATACTGAGCTTGGGGGTGCACAGGAAGAGGAAAGTAAAGTGTCTACTGAAGGGCTAAGTATTAATGATGATAAAGCTGATAAGCCGTTCTAGTCCCCATGCTGTGACTTGATAGCCTGTTCCAAATCTGTTTGCATGCATATAAAAGGAGCAGCAATGGGCCAGTAACTATGCTTAAAAAAAAAAAGGGGGGGGGCATTTTGGGGTGATGAAGCAGTGAAAACAAGAAACAGTAAACCCTTGGAGGAGAGTTCTAGTAATGGAAAAGAGGACCTAGGAGCCTGTGTAGTAGTTAGACTTAGAACAAAATGCAGGGGCAATGGACATAGAGGTAGGAGCAGATGGGGCCCACAAAGAAAGTAGAATGGAGTCTTGAAGCAGAAGAGAAATTGGAACTGCAGGAGTTTGGAGCACAGCTAAAAGAGACCCAGATACAAGAAGCATTCTTGAAGGTACCCTTCAGAGATTCATTCATTTGAGGGAAGTGTATGTCTGAGTCTGACATGTTTGAATTTTAATTCCAGGAGACATAATCTTGCTTATCTAGAAATAACGTCTGGAATGATTATCTTCAAGTGGAGGAAGCAGCACTGGTTACTTTCTAAGACCTTGATGGAATATGTTATACTAGTGTAATGCTTTTTTTTCTGGATTCAGGTTTTCTTTATAATACATGATTTCACGTATGAAAGACCCTTTTATTTTGTGGCCAGAGAGGTCCTATTCCATATATGATTTAGGATTTTTCAATCCTTTTAATATTGAAGAATTTGTTCAATTATGATGAAATGGGATATAGTAAATAATTATCAATTATGGCTCTAAAGGCAAGCTTGTCACCAAACTTGCTGCAGTGATGAGAGAATGTGGAATGAGTGAAGTAAGAAATCTGTTCCACTGTGCTGGCAGAGTGGTATGTGTGCCCCAGCACTTCCTGGGCTAAACATAGAGGACAAGTTAGCTGGCCATGAAGCTAACATGATGTATTTCAGATACTGACCAGTTCGTTAGGCAGTGACGGGGTGTTTCTGGCTGTACATGTTTACAGTCAAAATCATGATTGTTTCACTTTCAAAATGCTATGAATGTTTCACTTTCAAAATCTGTCAGGATCCGTGAGTAGTTATGACAATTCCTGCTGTGCTAATCTCCATTTGTTTGGGGGGCAGTTTAGCAATTTGTGAGATGAACTGGCAAAATCAAACTGGATACCTAGATAAAATTTTGTAATGTATTCAAATGGACAGGCTGCTAATCAAGACAGCAGCAGCGCTTCATTGCTGGAATGGACTGTTCAGCATGTGGCTGAATTGAAATTGGACAGACTGTGCCAGAGTTCTCTGTGCAATCTTGTTACAGAGCTGCTACTGTTGCTACTATTGTGAATTGTGGTCAGGACCAAGGAAATAGAAGTCGTTGAGATCTCTGCCAGCTGTACTGATAAGATGCTGCTGAAAATATTCTTTGTGCACCCTCCATAAAACCATCAGGGCCAGCTCTCTTCTATATATGTGTGCGTGGTCCACATTCTGGCCTGGTATGGTGGTGAGACCAGGGGTATAGTGTCTGGAGACTGAGCTCACCATGCAGCAGCAGCTCTTGTCCTAACAGACTGAGCCCATCTCATGACTGATCCACTGACTCTTGCTGCTCACAGATTTGTGTGGTGGGCTTCTCCAAATTTTGCGGAGAGGTGCTAGCCATCTGACCACCTAACAAGATGAGGACAATGAGGACACCCTACATTGACCTAGGGCAGGAGAAAAGGGAGCCCTGCATGCTCTCTGGGAGAAGGGAGCCATGCACAGCTCCCGTGGCTCCCTTCTCCCCGCACCAGCAACTTCTAGCAAGAACAAGTCCAGGGGAGAAGGGAGTGCAGGTCCTTTCTTGCCTGGAGGCAGTGGTCCCGCGGAGAAGGGAGCTGTCAGAGCTCCGCAGGGACAAGGTAGCCCCAGGAAGTGGCTGTTGGGTCTCCCTGGACAGGGGAGCCTTCAGGGCTCCCAGAGAATAGAGCCACCAGTGCTCTATTCCCCAGGGCTCCCCTGTCCCAGCAACCACTGGTGGCTGTCTTCCCTGGTGCTCCCTGGACAGCGGAGCCCTGGAGGTTTCCCTGTCTGGGGAGTGCTGGTGAAGACAGCCACCAGCGGCTGCTGAGACAGGAGAGCCCTGGGGAAGACAGCCACCAGCGGCTGCTGGGACAGGGAAGCCCCAGCTCTCCCTGTCGACTTAGAGAGTCTAGTGTAGACTCTCTGAGTTGAGTTAGTAAAACCTGCTTTAATTCGACTTAGGAGTCTTGTGAAAACTTGTGTCACAGCGTGCACCTCCCAATTGGTTGGGAGGGTGCTCCCTGCTGGAATTCCAAAGGGGGGGTAAACCTGCAAAGTCAGTAGCCCTAGCCTCCAGGTGAGGCAGGTGAATAGCAGCAGTTAAATCTGTACTAGCACTCCGGGTGGTTGGCAAGAGAAGATGCTCACAAGAAAAGGGGGAGGGAGGAGGACGCAGGCCTGCCTGACACCACTGTATCCCAGCCCAGGGTGCTATCAGTGACTGGGGCCAGTCACTGGGTCAGCAGGGCTCCTGCTGCAAAGTGCTGACTCTTGTTGGAGCCAGTCTCCTGTTGAACTGGGGTTGGCTCCCCCTGGGCCACTTCCTTTCACCCCGAGCTCAGGCACCTGTCTCTGAGGGGCTTCTCTGGGTCTGGCATATATATTGCGTGGGGAATCCCTATGAGTCCCTCGCTGCCAACGGGTGGGAGGTCCGGAAGGGTCTCAAGTTCCTCAGCTGAAGGCAGCTCCTCTAGGTAGCAGGGTCCCTCTGCACCTGGTGGTTCCTCAGGGGTACAGGGGTCCTCTGCAGAGGGTAGCTCCTCTAAGTCACAGGGCCCCTCTGCGACCAGCAGTCTCACCGTATCCTAGAGCCTGAGCAGCAGAGCTATAACTACAGGGGGACCAACAAGGCAAAGCCCCAGGCGGTGGGGAGAGGCTCAATAGAGCCGCTCTATTAAAGGCAGCTTGTGCGGCACTGGCTCCAAGTGCTGCTTATAGCAAGGGGCACATTCCGATTGGAACGCACCCCGGGTGGCAAAAACCAGCATTAGAGCTCTGCTGAGTGGGTCCCGATAGTTCTCAGTTCCCTCTGGCTTGCCCATTGTCCCATGTAGGCAGGCACTGTGGCCTGCCTCAGAACTGGAGCTGGACTGCGCCAGGCGCCCCCTCTGGCCAGCCCCAGGAACTGCGGGTCTCCCGCCCCGGAAGCAGAGGGGCGGGGCCAGGCCAGGAAGGGGCGGTATAAAAGCCCCAGCTGGGAGTTCACTTGGAGCTAAGCCCTCAAGGAGGAAGGAGGTGCTGACCCAGCGGGAGCTGGCTGGGGCCGGTCAGGGCCCAACCCACCAGCCAGCTCCTGCCTTTAAGGACTCCCAGCGCTACGGTCCGCCCAGCCTCCCAGGCCCAAGTGACTGGGAGGGGCACCAGGAGGTAGCTGACTGGGGCGGGCGTTCGCGAGCCCGCTGGGCCCCACCGCTGCCGCCTTGCGCCAGGGCGGCTTGGGACGGCGGGGAGGCGGACCGGCTGACACCCTCTCGGCCCTCCGATTTAGAGGAGCTGCCCTCGGCCGAGGAGGAGGGAGGCGCCCCGTACGGACCCCAGGACCTGGAGGAGTTGCCTCCCGCAGAGGAGCCGGCCGAGTACCCCGACCCGACGCCCATGGACACGGAAGGGTTCGCCGGAGTTCCGCAGGCCTCCTACGAGGGGGACCCTGAAGATAGCTACCCCCTTTGGAACTAGGTACCTGGGGCAAGGGGCCGGGCGGGGTTGGAGGAAGTAGCCCAGGGCGGGCAGGATGGTAGGCCATATTCCCCGGGGCAGCGTGTTTCGGAGGCAGCCCCGCTGACCCCTGGAGTGCCACCCTGCCCCTGTCTAGGGCCCTGGGCTGAGA
>ML682034.1:7498649-7758360 GCA_007922195.1 Podocnemis expansa
CTTTGTATTAGTTGCCCGCCCCGCCCGGGGGCCGGGGCTCCAGACTTCGTGGGGTTCTACAGAGACATTCGGCCGGTCGGTGGGAGGGCGCACCCCAGCTAATTCCCCGTTCCTGCCTGTAGGAGGCACCCTCGCGACGCGCCGGCCGTGCCAGACGCCTACATCCCAGGTGTTTCTTCCAAGTCTTTAGGTCCAAGTAAACCGAATAGGCCCTCTGGCTCCCTGGCCAGGTAGGCAGGGGTCCCTCTGGCCAGAGCTTCAGTATCACCTGGCTGAGGGAGAATCCTTCCTCCAGGACAGCTCAGCCCCAACTGAGCTGCTGGGCCGGCTTTTTATACTTGCTTTTACTGTGCAAGTCACGGCCCCTCTGCCAGAAGCCCAGAAAGCATGTAATACCTGGGTTTGGCCAGAGAGGGTGTTCAGGCCCTTCCTCAGGCCCAGGCTCCATAGGGTGACTCACGGACTCATGAAGTGCTTTGCTACAACTCTATTAATTCAAATTAATAAATGCAACTTAAAGTTGAATTAACTAATTCAACTTTATAAAGTTGAATTAGCTTTCTAAGTGTAGAAATAGCCTGTAATATCAAGAAAATAGCCTGCCAGTTTGAGCGTCCTTGGAGCCACTCATCATTCTACAATCATTTTCCTGGCCAGATGCATAGAATATCAGCAACAGAACTTTTTATGCTCATTTAACTCACCAGAATGTCCTTTTGTTAGAAGGATTTCATGTTTGAGGCACCTTATGAAGGCTATGATTTTATTCAATCGAGCTAATCCAAAAGATGAGCCTTCTAGCAGTTTCAAAAAGGAATAGGTTCCTGTGTAACTTCAGAGTCAAATTCAGTGGTATGGGAATCTACAGGCCTGTTGTTTTCACCTAAATAGTATACAAGGTCCTGGAACAAGTTTTAAAAGAAACAAGTTAAGGATGTAGACATAAACTGTACATGGTACAACATGGTTTTACAAAAGATAGATGATGCCAGACGAACCTGACCTATGTGAATGTAGTAGATCTAACCTATCTGTATTTCAGTTAGGCATTTGATACAGGTCGACATGGGGAATTATTAGTCAAATTGGAGAAGATGGGAATTAATATGAGAATTGAAAAGTGGATAAGCAACTTGGTAAAGGGGAGACTAGAGCGGTTCATACTAAAAGTGAAATGTCAGGGTGGAAGGAGGTTACTAGTAGAGCTCCTCAGGGACTGGTTTTCAGACCAAGCTTATTGAACATTTTTATTACTCACTTCGGCACAAAATGAGAGAGTGTGCTAATATAAGATTTGGATGAATGTTGTGGTTCACTGTCATCCCTCCCTATGAGATTTGGAGGGAGACCTCTCTGCCTCACTATATCAAACAGTCAGATCACAGGGGATTAACAAGTTCCAAAGGGGTAGCCATGTCAGTTTAGTTCACCAAAATAAGCAAGGAGTCCTATGGCACCTAAAGACCAACACATTTATTTATCACATGAACTTTTGTGGGAGAAAATCCCACTTCGTCAGACACTTTGAAGATGGGGGAACTTACAGAATGGGAGGAAATAACTGTGGCAGAGTGTAAGTCATGGGATCAGGTTTTACTGTAACAGCAAATCAAAGGAGTTGTTAAGATTCAAACACTGGGAAACAGCACATAGAGGAAGGTGAGATCAAATCACCTGTTGTAATGGGAAAAGAATCTATAGTCACAATTTAATTCTGCTTTGAAACAATCAAATCTACATATCAATTCCAATTCTGCAGTTTCTCTTTGAAGTCTTGATGTGTTAACCATCTGCTTGAGCAGAGCTATTAACAAACAATCAACAGAGTGATTAGGAATATTGAAGTGCTCAGCTACTGTTTTTTGAATGTTGTGATTTCTGATGTCAGCTTAGTGCCCATTTATTCTTTTGCACAGAGATTGCCCTGTTTGTCCAATGTACCAGGGGTGGGGCATTTCTGGCACATGATGGCATAAATCGCTTTGGTAGATGAACAGGTGAATGAGCCCTTGATGGAGTAGCTGGCTTGATTAAGTCCTATGATGGTGTCTTTTGTGCATATATTTGGGCAAAGTTGGCAGCATGGTTTGTTGCAAGGGTATGTGCTTGGTTTAATATTTCTGTTGTTAGGTCTGTAGTTGCTGGCGAGTATCTGTTTAAGGTTGGGGGCTGTTTGTAAGTGAGGAGAGGTCTGTCTCCCAAGGCTTGAGAGAGTGAGGGATCATCTTTTAGAATAGGCTGTAGGTCCATAATGATCTATTTTAGAGGTGTGACTTGGGGGTTGTATGTCATGACCAGTGGCGTTCTGTTGATTTCTTTCTTGGACTTCTCTTGTAGTGGTTGACTTCAGGTTACCAATTTCCAAAGGGATAGCTGTGTTAGTCTAGTCCAGCAAAAAAAAAACAAGGAGTCATGTCACACTTAAAGACTAACAGATTTATTTTTCATATAAGCTTTCATGGGAGAAAATCCCACTTCGTCAGGTGCTTCGAAGATGGGTGAATTCTCCATTCTGTAAGTTCACCCATCTTCGAAGCACCTGACAAAGTGGGATTTTCTCCCATGAAAGCTCATGCGAAAAAGAAATCTGTTAATCTTTAAGTGCCACACGACTCCTTGGTGTGTTTTTTTTTTTTTTTTTTTCTTCAGGGTACCAGCCTGGTTCGGTCAATCTATTTTTTTATTTCTGTAGGTGGGTACTATAGTTTTAAGAATGCTTGATAGAGATCAAATCTTTGGCCTAAACTCGTGGCTAGGCAGACAATAATTAACAGTCTACACCCAGATCCTTTGGGTGGGGTAGAGTAACAAGCTATCATTACCTTAGCATCCTGTCTATAGCCCAGGTCCATGGGGCAGAATCATAAACACTCTTTAATCCACTTTACTTGCTAGGCAGACAGTAAATACAGTCTCGGGCTCTGGCCTTCTGAAGTGGGTAGAGCAGGAAGTAGTTTAAAGCCCAAACCTCCTAGCTGGGGCAGACAGCAAACAAGACAGTCGGTGGGCTCACAGCCTTCTGGGTGGGACCAGCCACAGGTAAGGAATAGGCTTTCTGGCACAGGATGCATAGATTGCTTCGCCAAGGGTTGGGGTAGTAACAAGGGAACCCAGGTCCGCACAGCTCCAGTATGTCAAGTTGAGGGCCCAAACAGCGGTGGTAGTCTCACCACAGGGTCAGTGGGATCCTCCTAAAATACACTGATTCATCTTTCAGCAAGATAACCTGACTAATGTTTGGTTCCCCTGGACTACTTCCTACCACCCTTACTTGGTGAGGCTCTGTAGTCCATGGGTCCTCAGTGTTGCTGGGGTAAACAGCATGGCAGTCCCAGCAACTCCTCACCACAGTCAGTCACCTCTGCAGGCAGCTACTGTGCAGCTCAGTCCCTGGTTGGAGTTGTACAGTGAGGCAGAGATGACTGCCTCCTCCCCAGACACCAGCGCAACTGAGCTGGAAGACCTGCCTTTTATATTTCCTACCTTGCCCCCTTGACTCTGGGGTGGAGCTGGCTTGACTCCTCACCTCAGGCTCAGAGGGAGGCTGCTCTGCCTCACTACAATGACACAAAAGTGTAACGTATTGCCGACATGGAGGAGGGCTTGAATATCTTGCAAGATCTGAATGACCTTGAAAACTAGAGTAATAGAAAGAGGGTGAAATTTAATAGTGCAAAGTGCAAGATCATGCACTTAAGAAAAAACGTAAAGAATTTTTGCTGTGAGCTGGGAACATATCAGTTGGAAGTGACAGAGTAGAGGGAAGACCTGGGTGTATTGATTGATCACAGGATGACTATGAGCTGCCAATGTGATGCACCCTTGAAAAAGGCTAATGTAGTCTTAGGATGCCTCAAGAGAGGTATTTCCAGTAGAGATAGAAAAGTGTTAGTACCATTATGCAAGGTGCTGGTGAGATCTCATCAGGAATACTCTGTGCAATTCTGATTTGCCATGTTTAACCGGAAACTGGAACAGGTACAAAGAATGTCTGCTAGGCTGATCTGAGGAATGGAAAACCTACTTTATGAGAGGAACCTCAAAGACTTTTGTATGTTTAGCCTAACCAAAAGAAGACTGAGGAAGATATGATCATGCTTGAGAAATACATCAAAAGGATAAATACCAGGGAGAGAAAGGAGTTATTTAAGTCAAACGCTTAAGTTGGCACAAGAACAAATAGATATAAACTGATCACGAACACATTTAGGCTTTAAATGAGACAAAGGTTTCTAACCATCAGAGGAGTGATGTTCTGGAATAGCCTTCCAAGGGGAGTAGTGGGGCACAAGAAACTGTAAGCTTGTGCTTGATAAGTTTATGGAGGGCTGGTAAAATGAGATGTCCTGCAGTGGCACCAGCCCATGTTTGACAACTAGTAACAAATATCTTTTTCAGTGGATGTTGGGACACTAGATCAAAAGGGCTGTCAGTTATTACAGAGAATTTTTTCCACGTGTCTGGCTGGTGTGTCTTACCAATGTGCTCAGGGTCTAACTGACAGCCATATTTTGCATTAAGAAGGAATTTTGCTCTGGGTCAGATTTGGCAGAAAATCGGGTGGTGGTGGTGTGTGTGCTCTTTCATCTTCCTCCAGCATGGGGCACAGGTCACTTGCAGATTTAAGCTAGAATAAATGGTGGATTCTCTGTTACTTGAAATCTTTAAATCATGATTTTAGGACCTCAGTAACTCAGCCAGGGGTTATGTGTCTATTACAGGAATGGGAGACTGAGGTTCTGCAGCCAGCAGTGTGCAGGAGGTTACACTGGGTGATCACGATGGTGCCTTCTGGCCTTAAAGTCTATGAGTCTAATAGCATGGAAATAATACACTTTAAACCATATTTATTTTTAGCTTGTTTCTGTTCATGAAGCTTCTGTACTAGCATCTGGGATCTGCTTGGTTTTGGGAAGAATTTTTTACTAAACAAGATTATTTATAGCTTCAGAAGAATGAACTATAGTTTTTGGGAGGATACTTTAATCAAATTCTGTATGTTCCATTCTTTTTCTCATAAGCCATAGAGTACAAGACAATGTGGAAAATACGCCGTGTGTATAAATCCCCTGTCACTGAGTGCTGCAGTGAAATTCATTGCATTTTCAGTGACCATGTCCCCTGTTTCTCACTGTCAGAACATTAGGTATTAAAGCTGTGTATTTACCTACATAAGGGACAGTGACTCTGAGTACTAGAACAAATGTATTAGTAGTTAACAATAGCACAGTAATGGTTTAAGTCAAGACATTTCTTCGCTCACTTGCTGATAGGATATGGGAATAATTTTCTGATGAACAGTGGGAACTAGCTATCACATTCTGCAAAAGTTAAGCTTGCATGTAACAAAGTTTCCGTCCTTTAGGTTTTGAAGATGGACCAACATAATCTGATACTGTGGTGATTTCCAGATGTAAAATGAATCATTAAACTAGCTCCAAATGTAACCCAATCTCTATCTAGAAATATATATGATTCTCATTGCTGTAGTACAGAGCTTCACACAAACAATGAATAGTTAGATCCTCAAAAATCTCTGTGAAGTAGGGGATAGCTATTTACAGAGGGGTATCTAAAGCACAGGGAGAAATGGTCACATGGAAAGTCTAAGGAAGAGCCCAGTATTTAACACAGAACTATTGATCCCAGGTCAGTGCTTTGATCACTAGGTCAGTCTTCAATCCATGTAAACCAATGCAGTAAATTTTTAAAGCAAACCAAGTTATAGTGCTGCTGTTGCTCATAGATTGGTTAAGTAGCAAAAGAGTGAAATTTACAAAACTATGGTGATTTTTGCTTTAGTTGTTGGAGCTGCTGGGACATTTTTAACTGAATATTTTTTCCATTGGAAATGACGACACACAAAATGTTTCACGAGGATATATTATTTCTTTTACATCTTTTGATGGGTAATTATTGAATTATTTCATTTTGAGAAAGTTGAAATGTTTAGTTCAATATATATATATACCTTCTGTATAATAAAAAACAAACCAATAAAGTAAAAATGAACGTAAATATTTTGGAATGTTTAGTTTTGTGAAAAGTTCTGAGTTTCCTGCTTTTTGTTCCAGTTGGGATGAAACAATTTTGAAATCTCAACATTTTTGGCAGGACAGGGCCTCCATTTTCAACCAGATCTAGGAGTTCTTTAGAGCCTTGGGTTGAGAAACATGTCAGTTCCACATTGCTGCTTTAGAAAGCTATAAGCAGCAGCCAGAGTAGGCATAGGAATTATTAGTGGGGGAGGAATGCCTCAAAAACACATTCAGTAGCACCTTTTAGTACTTCTAATAACTGTTATTAAAATTCTGTTGTTTTCTGGATTCTTCACTTCTTTCTCTTTTCCTCTCTTCCTAGTGTTAGTGAGTCAAACAGAGACTATTTATATGTGTTTAAAATCTTACGAAAGAAGGATTTTCTTGAGGATTCAGTCCACAAAGAAGGAGAAAAATTGTCTGTTTTTGTAATTACATAAATCTCATTCACTGTATTCAGGGTTCTTTCTTTCTTTCTTCATGCTGCCACCCAGGAGAGCAAAACAAGAGGAGTAGACGAGGTATAATGGTTTGGTTTGCACTACGAACAATGAGTCCTGTTGCACTCTTAAAAACCAACAAATTTATTTATCTTGTGAGCTTTTGTGTGAGAAATTCCCCCTTTGACAGATGCTTTGATGATGGGGTAACTTGCAGAATGGGAGGAAAATAAATGAAGGAACATGTAAGTTATAGGATCAGGTCACCCATCTCCAAAGCATCTGGCAAAATGGGATTTTTCCCCATGAAAACTCATGCGATAAATAAATTTGTTAGTCTTTAAGAGTGCCACAGGACTCCTTGTTTGTTTTACTGAACTAGACTACCATGGTTACCCCTTTGGAATTGATGTGCACATCTATTGACTATGGTCTTCTGTGGACCATATGGTAGCTAGACAGAGAGCAGTGAGGTCCAGGAACTACTCCATGCTGCCTGTGAAATACCCCTCTCTATCCCAACCCAGCCCTGCCTCTGGAATTGTGGAGTGAGAGGTATAGGAGCTGGCTGTGCCAATTCCCCTAAGGCCTTTGAACCAAGCAACATGGTCTCCATCAGATGCCAACACCAGTACCAAGGGGACAACCCATGCCACCTGGTGGTCAGATCTGGCCCACCGGAAGGAAAGGAGTGGGACAGGAAGAGAAAATATAAAAGCCATGGCTGTAGCTCAGTCAGTGGAAAACCAGTGGGCAAGAAGGACATTTTCTGTCTGCTGCTGGACTGGGAGCCTAGCAAGGACTCTGACTACTCTCACCTGACTTACCAGAGCAGCTTGACAACCCATAGACTGAGTTTCTACTGGGACTGCCACTAGTGACATATCCCGAAGAGGCCAGTGACGGCCCTTGGTACTGGTGTAAGGTACATTGTAATGGGGGTGGAGGTAGCTGTTCACACTCTTGTTGTGATTGAGCCAGAGCATCAGTCAGTGGGTTTTGGCTAGAGTCCCAGAACATGTTGCCATTCTTAGGGGCCTGGTCTGGGATGCAGTAGAGGTGGGGAGGGCCTGTGTCCCCGTCCACCCTTGCTAGCCCAGCCATGGGGTGGCAGCCTCCCCCCAGCCTGTGCAACCTTGGTGGTGCTCAAGCCCCTTTGCCTGCGAGCAGTACTCTGTGTTGGGACTCACCTTGGCCTGGGCCAGGGGCCAGCAACCCAAGAGGGGAGAAGAGTAATTCTCCCCTCCTGCCCCCCCACCACATGAGCCAGAGCTGTGGCTCCCTGAGTGGACCCGATCCAGGGCCTGAGGTGGCTAGGTAGAAGCGGCCCAAACTCTATGGAGGGGCCGTTCCAGGGCCCCACCTCCGCAAGGCCCAGCTCCCCGCCATCCACTTTTGGGAGGGAGGCTAGCTGGTAGGCTGGGCAGTGCTGCTCCACCCACCAGCAGAGGTAAGGAGGGAGGGAAGGATGGAGCACGCATTGCCTTTACCACCACCCCGCCAGCGCTACGGAGCCACGTTGCAACTGCTGAGCTGCTCCGGCTCATGCACTTGTGGGGGGTGGGGTGAGCAAGGAGTCCCCGGGCACACCTGGCTCCCTGGAAGAGACTTCCAAGGAGCCAGAAGGGGATGCTCAGTGAGCCACAGTGGTTCACTGAGTCGGTGTTGCTAATCCCTGGCCTGGGCTCATAGACTTCTAGGGATTACCTGGCTGCAAGCCAGCTCCTAACTACTTATCTGCCCCACCCTGCTTGAGGACCTCGGCTATAGACTGTTTGCTTTCCTGCCCTATTCAAGGGCCTGGGCTCAGATTCCTAGAGGGAATTGCTGGCTACAAGCCCTGGCTGTTTACTGTCCCATCCTGTCAGAGGACCTGGGCTTATAGACGTTAGAGGTGTTGCCTGATTAGAGACCAGCCCCCTAATTGTTGGTTGAAGGGCTGAGCCTCTAGACCAGTGGTTCCCAACCTGTGGTCCAGGAACACCAGGGGCCTGCAGACATGTTGCAGGGGGTCTGTGGAGCCTCTCCCTACCCGGGGCTGGAATCCAGACACAGCCCTGATGCTCCCCACCAGGGCGCCTTTCCCCTCCTGTGGCTAGATCTTGGCAGGGGGATGGGGCTGCAGCAGCTTCCTGGCAGGGGCAAGGGCAGGGGACCATAGCTGCTGTGGCCCAGCTCCCCAGCGGTGCGGGCAATGGTGGTGGCAGCACTGCTCACCAGCTGTCCCACTGGTGTGGGCAGAGTTTGCCCATGAATGTCAGATTACATAATCAGCTGGGGGGGGGGGGCAAAAATTATTTTGTTGAAAAGGGGTCCCCAGCCTGAAAAAGGTTGGAAACCACAGCTCTAGACTAACATGAACCACCTAAACCTCCATCCAAGGCTGATGCCAAGGGATGACCTCAGTCTATCTCGTCCCCCCCTCAATGTGCTTGTGCTGGGGAAATCTCCAGGAGTGATGCAAAGGTCGTAGAACAAAGCAGAGAATATTAATTAGATGTGCCATATTTATCTTTTTTAAATGTTTTCTTGATCCTCAAATACCAAAAGCTGGACACCATTGCTCTTTGAGTTTGTACAAATGGATCTTTAACTGTTTCGGACCTATAAATACTGCTGTAATGTAAAGAAACATCATACCTTTACCACTCAAGCTAAGTAATAAAGCAGGGCTCCTTTATCTACTCATAATAACAGGTCCTTTTATCCTTTCTGGGCTAGACATCAAACACAGTTCTCAGTAAATTTCACCAGATTACCACCTGGTAAGGAATATCTCCTATTCCAGTGCATAAAAAGAGGTAGGAACTAGGAAAGCTTGTGATGGGATTATAATTCTTGAACCCAATCTTTTCAAATAAGCTCATACTTAGGTGAAGCAAGTTTTGTTTCATACCTAGCTCTTTAAAAGGTTTTAGCATACCATATCCAGTCAGGTTCTGTTAAAGTTCCTGACCCATATTAAAAACATAATATAAAATATTACAGAAAGAAATCTGCATTAAGCACTCAATATCTCCCACTTTCAGCCCAAAAATGCCAGACTGTAATAGTAGCAGGAATCAGAGACCCTCTGCATTGCTTTACTTTCCTCTGAAATGTCATGTCTTATTAAAAACCTTCCCAGTAGGATTATTGGACAAGATTTATACATTTTGAAAAAGAACACAGTATTTGACTCTCCAGCTTCCACGAAGAAATCATTAGCTCAATAATATATTGTTTGGAGAAGTCAATTAGGCTTAAAAAAAAAGAAAGAAAGGGCAAAATTTTAGTAACGGCTCTGAGATTTACACCTTATTGAAATGTGTCAGGATAAAAGAGCAATGAGGGAGTAAGGGATGAGGAAGTGTTTGGTATCTGCCTGCACAATGGTTTGGGACTGATTGAATCAACCTCCTTGTGACTGTGGAGACCCATTATGTTTTTTACAGGTTGACTGGTGTAATTGTTTTTTTTTTTTTCCTGAGGTTATCAGCATGTTCAATCAAAAAGCTAATATGTACATTATTGCTTTGCTGGTTTTTAAGCCCCTTTCTCATTATAGACATCAATCTTGATTAAAAGCTGTTCTCCAAATGTTTAGTTCCTTTGACATGAAGTGATTCCTGCCTTTTCTGACTGCTACCAGAGGGAAGATATCTTCATTCAGGTTAATTGCCAGAGCTGGATGCTAAATGCAAATACTAATTCACTGCTTGAGGTGAAAATTTAAACAACAGCAAAAAAGAACAGCTGTTAAAAGGTCCTTCTGTAACTGCTCTAGTTACTTTGGCTTCACAAGTGACAGAGGAAATTGAATGAATATCATTTGGAAAATTAGAGAATTTTGCAATTTTTCAGTTAAAGAATTTCTATTTTCTTCACATTAAAAATGAATTGGGAGAGTAGTAAACAGAGACAAGTATTAAGATAAATGATTATTAAATTAAAATACTATTAAATGAAAACAATGGAGATTTTTCAAAGTTCATATATAGGCCATGTGTATATTTAAAGCTTAGATTGACATAACTACATTATTCCAGAATGTAAAAAGGAGGTTTGGAAACAGAGAGACTCTTGGAATGATTTGGGGCTTTTTGCCTGGGAAGCAACTTTCAAGAAAGAGCTGGACCCTGCCTGGCCTCAGGCAGAGACTGGCTGTACAAACATCCACCAACTGAACATCTTGAACATAAACTTGGGCTATGAGGTCAGTTTAGGTAGTGATATTAGTTTAGTATATGTTTTTTACCTTTTATTTCCCTGTGGTCACTCCTGACTCATTTATGTCTGCCTTGTTTGGCCATTTTCTCACTTAAAATTATAATCTGATCAATAAACTAGTACTTGTTTTAGCTAAAGTTATGTGGTCTTTAGAGGGTGTGAGTGGAGAAGGCTGGGCATGATCCATTTCTTTGTTAAATGAATGGACTTGAGTGTATGGTGATTGGGAGTGGGTCCCAATCTCTGTAGACAATGGCTCCTAGTGATGTGATGGGGGCTGGGAGTGCTCGTTTGGGGACCATCCCTTGAGTAGCTAGAGGGCATACACCCACTGCTTGGGATAGATTACACATGAAAGGCTGGAGTGGACTGACTCAGGAGTGAGTGGTCACCTGGCAAAGTGGGGTGAATTGGTGTTCAGGAGTGGGATTTAGGGGGTCACAGTGTATGCTTGACTGGATCTGGGGATCAGTCTGTCACAACCCCTGAGAGAGAGAGAGGGCTTAGGTCAGCTTCACTGCTATAGACACCTAACTAGGTTGATGGAAGAATTAGCTACTGCCTCTTGAAGGGTAGATTTACTACAGGGATACTGTATGTTGCTGTAGCAAGTGACTACACTATAGGTGCTGTAGCAGCATAGCTGGTGTATTTTCTAGTGCAGACATATCTATAAATGAAAACAATCCTGCTATATGAGCTATGAGGGCAACTCCCCATGCTTGTGCAGGGCCCCATTTACTCCAAAATGAATGCTCAATCAGGTTGTAGCATATGAGAGATTAAATGACAAGAGATTTCCTGATTTTGAGGGGCATAGGTAAGATGTGGTAAAAATAATAAGCTATATCCACAGGAGCAATGCAGTCCAGTGACTAGGGCACTGGACTGGGATTCAGGAGGCCTGGATTTTGTTCTCTTGCTGATCTAGTATGAGACCTTGGACAAGTCACTATATTGCTTTGTGTCTCTGTTTCTTCACCCATACTTTGTTTCATCTATTCCAGTCTAGTCTGTGATATACTTATTTTATTTATTTTCATTGTATTTATTTATTTAAGATTGAAAATTAATTATGCTGTCTTGAACACTTGCACATTATTTCTAGTCTGGATTTGACCAGTTTTATTTCAGTTGTTGGACCTTGTTATTTCTTTATCCACTAGACTGAACAATCATCTTTATCATATTTCTGTTCCCCATATAGATTCATACAAACTGTGATCATGTCACATCTTAGCCTTCTGTTTGTTGAACTTAATGGATTGAGCTCCATGAGTCTTTCATGGTAAGACACATTTTTCAATCCATTAATCATTCTTATTGTTCTTTTCTGAATCTGCTCCAATTTTTCAGCATATCCACACCTATTTTTAGCATCCTTCTTAAATTGTAGACACCAGAACAGGATCCAGTATTGCATCATTGATTGTAATAATACCCAATATAAAGACAATGTAACTTCTTTACTCCCAGCAAGGCTGACTCAAGCCATAAGCCAATAAGGTCCTATCCTGGGGCGGCCTAGTTTAGGGGTGCCATGCAGGGGACGGGGTGGGGTGGGGCAGCCCATGGGGCTGACCCTACTCCCTCGCCCCATCTCTGGGCCAGCCCTCCCTGCCCCCAGACAGGACAGCCTGAACAGCCAGCCCAAGGGAGAGGCAAGAAAACAGAGTCTGCTATGAACTGTAGAAAACTGAAAAGATAAACAGAAGGACAACGAGAAATCTCTGGCAAGCGGAATTGAGGACAACAAAGAGATTTTTAAAAGTATGTTATTAGGAATGAAAGGAATCCTAACAGTGATAGTAGTATACTACGCGATGGAAAAGTTAGATGGTCAGTAACAACAGGAAGTACAGTGTGGTTGGAATGGGTAGGAGCTTTAATCCTCTCCTTAGGAGAGCCATCAGGGCTGTTCCACCCTAGGGGGTGGGGAGGGCTGGCCCAGAGGCGAGGTGAGGGAACAGGGTCATCCACATGGGCCATCCTACTCCACCCCAGGCCGGCTGCTCCCTGCCTTGGTGGCAGGCTGAGCTGGACCAGAATGAAGGCTGGGTTCCACGTCCCCAGGGGGGCATAAAAGAAAGAAAAACCCAGCTTGGGGCCCCAGAGCCCCTTGAGCCAGCCCTGACTCCTAGATATTCCCCAGTTTATATAAACCTGATGGATCTCCCGAGGAGAAGACTAAAACTCCTGTCCATTCCAACCCGACTCTACTTCCTGTTGTTGTTGACCACCTATCATTTCCATCACACAGTGTATCATTATCACTGTTAGGATTCTTTTTGTTCCTAATAATATACTTTTAAAAATCTCCTTGTTGTCCACAACTCCGCTTGCCAGAGTTTTCTCTTTGTCCTTCTGTTTATTTTATCAGTTTTCTACAGTTCTGTAAAGGGGAAACATGGCCACCCCCAGGTGAGGCAACATGGTCGCCGGACACTTGTCCATCAAAGCGGAGCTCAAGAGGCAGGGCAGAAAGTATAAAAGCCAGGGCAGGGAGCTCAGACCAGCCCCAGCCAATGAGGGGGAAGCAGGGCTGTCGCTGACACTGGGCACATGGGGCACGTGCCCCGAATCCCAGCGCCAGTGCCCCGGGTCTAGTGGGGGCCCACCTCTCTGGGTCTCCAGCCCGATCGGGCCGGAGATCCGGGGCCCAGCTGCCTGTGGCTGTGGCAGCCCCGTCCCAGGCCAGGGATCCGGGGCTCGGCCGCCTGCGGCGGCGACCACTCCTGGCCCCATCCCCAGCAGAGGATCCGGGGCCCAGCCGCCTGCGGCCACAGCAGCACCATCCCCAGCTGGGGATCCGGGGTTCAGCCACCCGTGGCAGCCCCGTCCCGGGCCAGGGATCTGGGACTCGGCCCCTCGTGGCCGCTCCTGGCCCCATCCCCACCTGGGGGCGTGGCCTCCTGGCCAGGGGCATGGCCTGGCCCGGTGCTCTGGGTCTTTCCCCCCCTGGAGGGAAGGATGGCTGTCTCCCGGCTGCTCAGCCTCGGCCATTTGTCCGGCAGAGGGAACACTTGCCTACCCGCTGGTCTCCGCTGCAGTACCAGGATGACTGGCTTGGGCCTCCCATGGCAGATGGCTCTGAGAAGCGGCCCACTTCCCTTGGGTTTGGTGGGCTGGGAGGACAGTAGGAGTCAGGGACCCCCGAGTTGTTTCCTGAAGACCCAGCCGTCTAGTTGCCTGACTTACCTCCACCAGATGAAATGGAGGGCTTCTGCTCCTTGCCCTTAAGTGACTACCCAGAGGACGTTGTTGAAGAGGCCAAACAGTACTACTGGGACAGGGGGAAGGCAGTAGCTGACCCCGTGATCGCATACCCATCCTCTGTCAGGGCCCTGGGCTGGGACACAGCGCAGTACAGTTGTCCTGTGTCCCCCTCCTCTTCTCCCCTTCCCCTAGATGGTGCTACCTGTGGGAGGTAAACCCCAGCATCAAAGACCCGTTTGATCACTAGACTTGTCTACCCTTCAACCCCAGCACTTGTGGATTGTGTGCCCTGCTTAAAGGACTTGGGACTATTATTGAACTGCCCTAACCCGGGGCTATAGACTGCTAGTCTGCCCCACGGAGGGGCTGAGACATACTGTTTTCCCCTTCTCTTTCTGGAAGGGACAGGGCAATTGCTCACCCCTCCCTGCTCACCCAGCGCGACGGGAGTTGCACAGGTGCCTGGGCAGCCCACCCCGGGGATGCTGACTGCTTAGTGGCCAGAACCCATGGATGGGTGGAAGAGGAACTATAGGATGACCTCAGTTGTAATTCCCTAACACAACCACCAGGGGTGTGTTCACACAGCAGTCTTATTTCGAAACAACAGAGGTTGTTTCGAAATAAGAAAGGCCATGTTCACACGACGCACCGTTGTTTCGAAACCCCATGTGGGAATGAAACAATGCCGTCAGAACATGTTGTTTCGAAATAACGGTGACTCGTTTCGAAATAACTGTTGTCTGAACCTGCTATTTCACTTTGAGCTTTTTTCCTTAATTCGAATTAAAAAACTGTTAATTCAAATTAACTTATTTTGAAATAACCCCCTGTGTGTGCACGTAGCCCAGGAGGCGCCCTCCAGGTGGGTCGAGCATGGGACTCGCTTACAAGTTCATAGCTTCTAATTGTTATTCATTGCTGCCTCCTTCTCCTTTTTCTCCATTTGATATCTATAGTTGTGTCTATCTATATATCAATTTTAATTATAGTTGCTTTCACCATACCTCTAAGCAGTGCTTAAAGTATAATCTTACAGGCTCTGGAACCCTCCTGATCTCCAGGCCCCCTTCCCATATTGTCCAGGCTCTCTTCTTGCATGTGCGAGCCCCAGCTCAGGTAGGCATTTGAAACCACTTCTCAGTACCACATGTATCAGTTATCATGAGAAGAGCTAGTGGCCAGTCTGTAACTGAGCCACCTGCAATGGGAGGGCTGTGGCAGTCCCTCAAGCTCAGCGTCCAGTGCTGCAGATGCTCCAAACTAGCCCTGAGTGGGTTCCTATAAACCCTCACACATCTCCAAGACTTCCTGACTGCTTTGCTGGGCTGCCAGCAATGAACAGTACAGAAACTCTGGGCACAATGACCTTGTTACAGCCTAAGGCTCAAAACAACATGCTGGGCAAGCTGTAAAGGTAGCAGCATCTCCTTGGAGCCCTCCACCCTTACCTGTAGCAACAAAGTGTCTCTGCCCGGCTCACTGTCTTCTATGCCCACTTCTCCTGCAGCCTCTGGCTCTCCTCTCATCCGCAGTTATTCCCTCCTTTTCCTGCACTCTGGAGCAGGGGGCTGCCCCTTCCCTCCAGTACTGACTGGCTATTGTTTCCTGGGGGAAGAGTGGTGCTTGGATTCAGTCTGCCAGTGCTTGAGTTTCTTTGACCACCTCTAGGTATGAGAGGAGTGTTGAGGTCTCAGGAAGGGCAGACCCATTCAGTCCTTGGCCTCTCTGATCAGACTTCCCACTTCTGGGGATAGGAGAGGGACAGTCTGCACCAAAACAAGCAAGCAGTCCTGTTGCACTTGAAGACTAACACATTTATTTATCGCATGAGTTTTCATGGTAGAAAATTCTTTAAGTGCCACGGGACTTATTTTGCAGAATAAGACTAATATGGCTACCTCTTTGAAATCCGTACCAACATTTTTTTTGTGACACGGCTATCTAGAAACCATAGGCATAGTCTGATTCTGTGTTTGGGGGAGCAGCCTCAGTCAGGACAATGAGCCCATGCATGGGGAGGCAAGTTTCACGTTTGCCTGAGACTTGCAATTTGTCTGGGAAATGTGCCCCCATGCCCCCCAAAACTACACTTATGCCAGGAACTGCATGGTGGGAGCATCAGCTTGTGTCACGTAGTTAGGACCACTCATCCATTAGAAGAGTCGCAGGGGTTTAAAAATCAAAACAAGATTTGCCCTACATCACAATTCAATACCCTAGGCAGTAAATCTGCAGCCAGAGTATCAGACTCTGTTGATAACTGAGATTAGTGAGCAGTGTCTGGAGCAGGGGCAGGTAATAGTATTAAGTGGGGAGTGGGGGGTTGTGGCAGCACAAAGCCAGCCTGGGGCCAGGGTGGAGAGTGGGGGTGGGGGCGGCAAGGGAGGGACAGGAGTGAGCTCATGGGTGGGGAAAGGCCAGGGCAAGGGAAAGCTGTCTGGAGGAGGAGAGTGAAAGGGGGCAGAACAGCACTGGCCCCAGCCCCAGCTTGGTGCAGCACCAGCTGTGGGGGAGGGAGCGGAAGGGGACAGTGCAGCACCGGCCGAGGGAGCAGAAGGAAACAGCAATGGCCCTGACATGGTGCTGCTTTGGCCAGAGGAGTGGAGGGGCGGAATGTAGCAGGCATGTCCCCGGAGCATGTTTCCGAGCCCGCCCACTACTCCTACAACAGGCATGGAGGGCATTGCTGCTCTTGGTACCATACAGGGAGAGATCCTGCTCCCTGTCTCATAGCTGTCTCCTGTGACCTCCCTTCTCCCCCTCAGCGGCTCGCCCTGCACAGACAAGGCGCTAGGGTACCGCATGGGCCTCGTGCAGCCCACGGTTCACCCACATAGCCCATAGTGCCTGCTGGCTGCTCCCAACCAAGCCCTGCCAGCAGCTGCCTGTGTGCTCTGAGTCCTGTACCCTAGGGCTGCACATGGCCCTTATATACCAACTTCCTGTCCTGCTGCTAGGATGTGATCCCCTCCTCCCCCCTTCACCATCCATGTGCCAGCTCCGCGACCTCTTACCAGCTTCCTGATGCTCAGGGACCCTTCCCTACCTGGCCAGAGTTGCAGGGGTGTCCCCACGAGTTGCTCCCTGGCTTGGCTACTCCTGCCCTGAGCATCCACCTGAGCATGCTCAGGGCAGGAGATTTGAAAAGTCCCCTCCCCAGGTTGGCCACAGCTCCTGGGATAGGGCAAGCCAGAACGTGTGTTCCACCTGCTTTTTATATTTTCAGGGCCCCAGAATGCTGGCCTCTCAAATTTGTGGGCGTTCTGGCTTATTTTACTCTTGCATCTAAGACAGGTTCATTTTTAAATAATGTGACCATTTCACTTTGTGGGATTGTGGCTTTGTAGTTATCTAGTAAATTTTACGTAAACAATTCCTAGTTATCATTGTATTTTTCCATTTAAATTTTTTCTTACAGCTGATTTGTTTCATACTTGTTTTCTGCTTTGTGAAATTGGCCTTTTTAAAGCACTCTGTGTGTGTGTGTGTGTGTGTGTGTGTGTGTGTGTGTGTGTGTGTGTGTGCGCGCGCGCGCGCGCGCGATTTGTTTGGATTTTATTTTACTTACACAGAAGGTTAATCAAATTGTGATCACTTGAACCTAAGCCCCTCCTAATTTTCAGTTCTGTGGTTAATTTTTCTTCATCTGTCAAGATTAGGTCTAATATAGAATTTCCTCATTTAAGGTGCAACACTTTTGAGTTAGGAAATTGTTATCTGTAGTTAATGAAATCCAAGCAGCATTGAAATAATTACTGCAACAGGAAGCCTAGCCTTCCGGAGACTCTATAGAAACTCCTTTCCGCCCATTTATCATTCTGGGAAGCAGCCTTTCCCCAAACCCTATGTAATGGATGCAATTTGCAGCATGCTTATAAAATCAACATATTTGGCCTATTTTGAAAGTAAAATAAAAATATAATGCAGGAAGAAGGTCCAAAATCCCAGAGACTTCACAGAGAATGCTCTGTCAGCTGTCCATTCAGGAAACCCAACTCATTCACCCTAGTTAACTGCAGTTGTTTCAGTATCCAAAGGGGTAGCTGTGTTAATCTGGTTCTCATTTTGTAAATTCCCCCATCTTCAAAGCATCTGACAAAGTGGGATTTTCTCCCATGAAAGCTCATGCAAAAAATACATTTCTTAGTCTTTAAGTGCCACAGGACTCCTTGTTTGGTTGGTTCAGTATGTATGTCTTGTCTATTTAGGGACAGATTATGATCTTACTCCAGAGCAATTTCCTTTGATTGCAGTGGGACTACTCAGATACAAAATGCGATTTAGCATGAGTAACCACAACATAACATAAACTGGCCTTTAGATCTTGATTCGGAAAAACACTTAAGTTCCATTGAAGTTAAGCTTGTGCTTTAAGTGCTTTCTGATTCCGGCTCTTAGATAGCCAAACTGCTGGGACAAGGGCTGTTTCTTCCTATTTTACTGCATTGTGCTTGCATTGTGGGGATCTAATCTTAATTTGGGGACTTCAGGTGCTATTGTGATACCAATAATAAATGAGGGTTATCTGTACACACACACATTTAAATTGGGTTAGTTAAACTACACCACCTTGTACATGGATATTTCTATTTCAGTCTAAATCTATTCCTAATCAATTTAAGATTGAACCAAGATCAATCTAAGACTTGAATATATTTTTTCATTGATGTACTTAATCAATTTAAAATAACACTCTTAGTTCAGCCAGTGCAACTGTGAATATAGACATGTAGATTGTAATGAGAGAGCAAGATAACGAAGCCTTCTTTTTAATCCTTTTGATCGTTCTGTCACTGGAAGAATGTCCTATATGAAACTGAATCACGTGCTCAGTGTGTTGATCCCAGCTAACCTCAGATTAATAAAAGAACAATAGAGATATTTAGTAGGATGAGGTTCAAACTGTTTTTGCTGTCCTGTTTAAAAAATAATTTCTGAAAGTCAAATTTTTTGAGATAGGTTTCAAGACAGATATTGACATACCAGAGACAAACGTGCTTAAAATATTAGATTTGAAAAATTCGACTCTTTCCAGTGACTATTCTTATTTCAACAGTGCTGAATACCAGTAAAAATCGTAAAATCATACAAGAGTACATGTTCTTAAGGGTACATATTGTACCCCAGTGATTCTTAAGTCTCAGTAGATTTTGGTTCTCTGATTATATTAATAAACTTTGTAGTACTCACATTTTGTTCCAAAAATTCTAATTAAAACAACAAACAGTTCTTGTTATGCTAAGCAATATATTTGTCCTGATCTTGCTCTCTTTATAAGGATGTCTTTACACTTTAAAGGCTTTATTCAGTTTTTGCATGTGAAATCTTTCTAATCCTAGTTAAGTGCGTTTGAATAGTTGCTTGCATGTAATTATTTTAAGGAATCACTAGTTGGCGGGGGGGGGGGGGGAGGAGAATTATTCTACAAATGGGTATAAGAAAATTCCCACAGATTGATCAGAAAAAATCCTGGTTTCTCTTTGCATCTTTCAGTGTCTTATTTTGAATTTTGCAGTTAAGGCAAAAGTAAGGAAGAATGCTAATGAAAACATGGTATCATGTCGTGGTGTGACTAGTCTGTAGAAGGTTTACATTGTCAAGTAACAGACCATAGCTTCCACCAGTTATTAAAATGTTCCTAAACAGTTTCCAATTATCATTTTTATTTTTCTGTTTCAATTTTTTCTTACAGGTGGGTTGGTTCATAATAGTTTTCTGCTTTGTGAAATTGTCCCTTTTAATGCTACTAGGGGAAAACTAGAGGTGGTTTCACCAAATCCAAAGTGGTATGGTTTGGAAGTTGTTTTATTTTACCAGTCCTACAATAATATATATGGAATCCATCATGAGTGGAGATGGAAGACATTCCAACTGTAATCAGGAGGAACTATTACTTTATAATTTTGTATTATAAGGTTTTATGATGGCTTTTTTAAAAATCTACCTAGGATTAGGGTTTTCCAAACCTTGTAATTAATTTGCTGCTGCACATCATACAATGCTGTTTGTGACAGTGGATGGCATCCACTGCAGGGGGAGGTGGGGGGAGTAGAGACCCCTTTCCATTGCCATTGGCCTTTGCAGTAATCCGCCCTTGGCAGTATTTCCAAACTGTGAATCTGATGATGGCACCACGGTATTTCCCTTGTTATATGCCTTAGAAAGAAACAATTCAGGACTGTTTTTGGCATTTCATAAGGCAGCTGCGCACAGGGGATTCTTGGTTCTGGGTGTGAGAAGCAAGCACTGAATGGTGGGATTGTATTGTTATGTAGGTATGGGATGACAAGCAGTGGCTGCAGAAATTTTGGCTGCGCAAAGCCAACTTCCTGGAACTGTGTGCGGCACTTGCAGCTGCCCTCTGGTGCAAGGATAGCAGAATGGGAGCTGCCTTAATGGTGGAGAAGTAAGAGGTGATTGCTGTGTGGAAACTAGCAATACCAGACTGTTATGATTGTCCTCAGGGTTCACTTTGCTGGCCACTTTCTCCAGCCCTCTCACCCCCTGAAAGTAGCCAGGACTCTGTTGGTGGTGAAGATGGGGTTACCACTCAGGATTGCATGCAGCTCCTTGTAGAAGCAGTGTGATGCACTAGAGTTGCTGTTGACCTCCCTTGCCTTCTGGTACATCTGCCTCAGCTTCTTGATTTTTTTCACAGCACTGCTGTATGTCTCAGTTGTGCTCCTTCTTCTCCACGTCATGAGTAATCTGTCTGTAGATATCAAAGTTCTTGTGACTGGAGGGTGGTTGCTGCAGTCAGCCAGACTGGTCAGTTGGGCTGATACTTTGTGGGTTATCTACACTGAGCAAACAGGATGAGCAATTTAAAAAATTCCTGGGTCTTTAAAAGGCAAGGCGCACCTGCCTGTGTAGTTGGGTCCAAAGCACCAGAGTTCAAATTGGTGACCAGACTGGTCATGATGGGCATTGTTGGACACCTCTTGGAAGCCACATAAGCAATATAGTGTCTATACTGACACTATGTACTTTTAAGTACATTGCCCTAAGTCAGGGGTCGGCAGCAGGTAGCAAAGATGGAATCTGCACTCAGTTTAAGTGGCATGCTGTGCCCTGAGAGGAGCCATGCCATTTCTAGCCCCAAGTGCCACACCTGAGCCCTCACCCCCATCAACATGGCCTCCTCTCCACTGTCCAACGTAGATCCAGCCTGAAGGAAAGGGCTGGGCCACCAGGAAACCTTCCAGTACCAGCCGGCTCCGCAGACCCCCATCCAAATGGGTCCCACAGCTCCCCCAACCACTGATACTGCTATAACAGTGTGCACATCTGTGCAACCTGGGTTATGATCTACATGATTTTCCTGTTCACTTGTACACTGGAATTGTATGATTTGCTGCCAGTTGCACCATGCGATGTTTCTGTGTGGATGCTAACAACCTATTCTGCATGATTTCTATAATGATATGTTTCCTACAGCTTCATATCTGTGAACAAACATGTAACATGCTTTCTATGGCTCAGGGATAAGGGAACAGACAGAGGTCTCTCCCAGCAGCGGTGAGCCTGAAAGAGACAAAGGTATGCTAATAGACGGTCTGTGAAGAGACAAAAGAAGCATCTCAGCCCTGAATGGGAGGGGCTGAAGGGTTTGGAAACAAAGACAGACCTGGAAGTTTGAAGGGGCTTTTGAGCTGGGACTCTCCATCTTATAACAACTTCAAGCAAGATCTGGGCCCTGCCTGGCCTCAGGCAGAGACTGTCTGTGCAAACATCTAAGAGCCAAACACCTTGAGCCTAAACTTGTTTGGACTATGAGGTTAGTTTAAGTAGAAGTATTAGGTTAGCATGCATATTTTGCCTTTTATTTTCTTGTGGTCTCTCCTGACTTACTTATACTATGATTCTGCCATGCTTGACCATATTCTCACTTAGAATTATGATCTGATCAATAAACTAGTAGTTATTTTACCTAAAGGAGTGTGATCCTTGGAGGGTGTGAGTGAAGAAGGCTGGGCACAATCCATTTCTTTGTTAAATGGACAGACTTGAGAATTCTGTTCTATTCTATGTGATGGTTGGGAGTGGTTCCCAATCTCTGTAGACAAAAGACTTCTGGAGTAGTAACTGGGGCTGGGTGTGCTTGCTACGGGACCGTCTCTTGAGTAGCCAAGGGGCATACACCAGCTGCCAGGGGTTGATTCACACAAGAGGCTGGAGTGGACTGACTCAGGAGTGAGTGGTCACTTGGCAAAGTGGGGTGAATTGGGGTTCAGGAGTGGGAATTGGGAGGTCACAGCAGCACACCAGACAGGATCCAGGAAGCGGTCTGTCACAACTGCTATCACCAGTGGGCCCTGCAAACCTCCCCCACTGACACCACCAATGCCAATGGACTCTACAGACCTCTATCCCACCGACATCAGGTCCTGGGAAAGGGTGAGGTGTGGGGTGGGTGGAAATTTGGCATGTCTTACTAGAGGCTCCGAACCCCTATCTTAAGAGCTATGCCCATTGTCAAGGTGCGAGGTGGTTTTGTGTCAGTGTAGCATAGTGCTGCCCAACTGGTTGATTGCAATTGACTCCTGAATGGCAGTTGCTATTGAAACCTATGAGTTACATGCTGTCTGCTGGTGAAAGTTTGGAGATCATTGGTGAAGCAGGAGAGTTTAAATCTGCAGGAGGAGCAATGTGTGCAATTAGGTAGATGCTAGATGCCGTATGTCAACTTAATTTTGTATGATAGACAAGTCCTGAAAAGGTTATTTTTTAGGCTAGAAATGTAACTTTAAAAAGAGACTGGTTATTGGGCACAATTCCCTGTCCATGATAAAAGTCTGCATCCATATAATCATGCATTATTCAAGGTGCTGCTACTACCTCAGAAATTAGACTTGCCACTGTCTTAAAATGGGAGATCATTTTGTATAAATGTGAAGTTTTTATTCAGTTAAAACTCTAAAAGCATTCAGTGGGTGTTTTGTACAAATCAGGTCAGAGCAAGACACATCCTCCAGTTTCTCACTGTGGTAAGATTTCAGTCACTGCACCTTTATTGTGCAGTGATAAATAATGTTACAGCAAAATGAACAGCACAGATTTAAATGCACAGAAGTCAGAAGATAAAAAAAAAAATAACACATTGTAATATTGATACTGCACATATCTTTGTTGTTACCAGGCAGAAAGTTAAAAATATACGTAGAAATATGCACCAAGTGCCATGCAGGTGAGTTAATCAAACTTTAATGAGTTAAGAAGAACTTTAATTCTTTTTGTTGCCTGATTTTTGTGAGATTAAGCCTTTCTGTATTAAAGGTGACTTGAAAGGTTTCCTTCCCAACTCACTTTTCTTTTGATTAGGTTATCCAGGAATCCACTTTCCTATGATTACTGAATTATAAAAACTCTGCTGGGAAAATGCTGTTTGGAATTCAGAGAAAAAGTGTTTATGGCAGTTAAACTGCTGGGGGAGGGGGGCTGAAGACCCTTGATATTTAAAAAACAAATGCAAACAAACAAAAACCACATACAGAACACACACCCCACACAGACGCATTAAAAAAAAATCCAGAAAACCTCCTCAAAACTTTCACCATCCTCACAGGTTTTTACCTCATATTGTTAGGAAATTGCCAGTTACCACAGTTAGTAGGCTGAGCATTTTTCAGCCTTATTATAACTGCATTCCTGTAATTGTATGAAGAACTGAAAGTAATTCCCTATTTGTAAGCGTGCAAGGTATAGGACCCCTATAAACTATCTTTCCTAGCTGTTCTAGGTTGACACAGCACAGCACCGTCAACAAGAATGGTGCCAAAGTGACTGCATGTGCTGCAGTTTCTCCCCTCTTCCCCCAAATCTTGAGATTTCTTGCTGAGTGAGTAACTAATGTCAAGGTTCACTAGCAGATGGAAGGAGGCAAAGAAATCAGTTGGGGGCCTCAGGTATCTACTTTGCCTGCGCCTTCTAAGCAGCATTTTTTAAATCAGAAATCCTTAATATTTCAGTGGACACACAAAAGAAGGAGTTCAGAGTATCCAATCCATATGTCACTTTTTAAGGGCACTTGGTCTCATTTTCTCTCTCATTATTATGTACTGGACTTGGTATGGGTTTGGATAGAGTGAAGGTTCTTTTAACACACTTGCTCGCTTTTTAATGTGAACTGTTTTTTACATGTACTCAAAAAATTTGATGCCTAAAGTCCCCAAATTCTGAGCAAAATATAGTAAATCATGGAACTCTGCAAGCAGCTTTTGCATTAGAGCAATTACTGTTGTAAGTGGTATAATGTGGATTTTCCTTTCCTACAGATACCATATTCATCCAAGCTGGCAATATTTCTTTTATGGAGTCTCCCTTGCATTAGATTTCTAACAAATAAATTAGATACTTTTCACTCTTTGGCAAATATAATGCTTCAACTTGATCTTTACAATGGAACTTGCTGTTACTACTAGTAATGTAAAAGGTGGACAGGGCAGTGGAGTTCGCTGTAGGTTCATCTCTGCAACACTGAGACATCTGTATTCACTTTTCCCTCCCCCTTTTGTCTCTGAAAGAATTCAGTGCATATAGGGCAGTGGTTTTCAATCAGTGTGCCACAGCACACTGATGTGCTGTGAGAACTGTCCATGGGCGTGTTTACATTGCAGGCTTAAGTCGACTTACCCAGGCTTAAGTCAACTTAAGGAACTTCATGGCCACATTTGGAGTTCATTAAATTGACCTAAGCACTTGCTTAAGTCGACTTAATAACTCTCACCCTTAAAGTCGACTTTAAGGGTTAAGTCAACTTAATAAAGTCGAGTTAGGGCAGGAGGGCCATTATAAAGTTGACTTAAACCAGTGGGGACCGATTTAAAGTTGACTTTATTAAGTCAACTTTAAATGGCTCCCCTGGCTTAAGTCGACTTTATAAAGTAGACTTAAACAAATGGAGACTCTCTAAGTTGACTTTAAAAAGTCGACTTTAAGTTGACCTTATTAAGTTGACTTACATAACCCCTTTAGTGTAGACATAGCCCAAGTGTGCCCTGAAATTTTGTACAAAGGCAATAAAAATCAAGGTAAAACACACACTGGTTCATCTTAAACAATGTTCTATCCAACCAAAATTACAACTCATAAAACTCGTGAAAAGTAATTGTTAAATTAAAAGCGAGGTATTGGTCTTTCAATTCTAAAATATGAACATTCTAAATGCAGGTGCCAAAGGGCAAAATTGAGATGACATGTATTTTTTCCCCAGTGGATTTTGAAACATTAATGCATTTGATCCTTCTTTAGCTTGTTTTACGCACTATGTTGCAAACCTCTCTAGTAAGAGTATAACCATACTAAATGTAAGTAAGTGTGATGTTTATGAGCCGAATGAAAATCTAGGTGCTTGAGATGGATCCTCCTGGTATTTCAGCAATTAATAAAGCTGGGTAAAATTTATTGTACAAATCTTTTTTTTTCCCTGAAAAAGTGCTTAGTCAGATCCAATAGAATGTTTCCCAAATTCTTGTTGAATTTGCTTAGAGTCTGCTGAAAAAAATCAAAACATCTTGACAATTCATAACAAAATTTTGACTTTTTTTAAACAATGCTTATTAACTTTTATTTTTAAAATGATTTTTTGTTTTGAATTGATACTTCCATTATATTTGAAAAAAGTAAAAGACACTGCTGCAACAAAACTTAACTATTTTTCCCCCAAAAAGTCAAAAATTCATTTTCAGTTGATGAAATTTTTGTTTTCAATTTGTCAGTTCAGCTAGTGAACTGAAAAATTGGTTGTTTGTATTGCTCTTAGTTCAATAAAATAGAAAACTGTATTTCCCTAGCAGCACATGAAATTATGGGAGTTGCAATTCCAACCAGCTTTCATTCCTGTGACTGAACTCCTTTGTGGGATTGTATCTCCCATAAAGCAATATGGTTTCCTTCTGACCAATCTTTGCATGTTCCTTCATGGGAGTTACATGACTCTGGGTGCATCTTAGATGTAGGCTGGCCAGAGAGCTTGGCTCAAAGGGGAGAATGAGAGTGTCAGGCTCTTGAACTGCAGCTTACATGAAGCAGTGATAGGAAAATGCAGTTTAATGTCAAAATGAAGCACTTTAGGTCAATTCAACAAAGTGAAGTAAAAACATTTTCATTTCAGGAATGTTCAGATGTTTTGTCCCAGTCAAGAATATCAAAACAAAATATTTCAACATATCTGAATACAAATTTTCTAGACCATCTGTTCTGCACAAAAATAAAATTCAACTTTGTCTCAATCTTGGATGCAAACAAATGTTGAAATGTCAGAATCTCCTATGGGATGGAAATTCTGAATATCACTTACTATACTCTTTGTCTGTAAAGGAAGAAATTGTTAGGGTTCCCAGATATAAAGTGTGAAAAATAGGGGCACTGTTCAGAGAGGGAGGGGGGAATGATGGGAGAGGGGACTTGGAAGGGGGGATATAGTTGTGTATATACGACAAAGCCCTAATGTTGGGACATTTGGTTACCCTACCACAGGGCTGGCTCAAGGGGTTGTGGCGCCCCCCCCATCTCATTCATGGAGGTTGAAAACAGTTTCCCAAAGTGCATAAATCTCCAGCGTCTGCCTGCAGAGGGATATAAAGTGCACTCTGCCTACATGACTTAAGCTGCAGGTTAAGGAAAGAGTTGAAGAGGTGGGAGGCAGCCTGATCTTCAGGGGGTCTAGGTGCCCCTAAGAACTGTCAACTGAAGCCGTGTCTGTCTCTTGCCTCACAGTAAAGCCGGCCCTGCCCTAAAAGTAGTTTGACTACTGGCTGTTATCCCCTGAGACCAACTTAGAAGCTTAGTTGCTTTTCCTAACAAAACTCTTTTTGCAGCACTTGAACATGGATATATTTAGGAGAAAAAGCACTACAGAATCATATTTTCTTCAGCTTCATGCCGTATAGTGAAGTGCATAATAGCCAGAAACTCCATCTTGGTCCTTTGAGTCGGATAAGAACTGATTGTTAGGTGCTCTGTGTCTCACTTTGGGCAATTAACTGTCTGGCTTATTTTTATCTGACTAGTAAATGACCACAACACTGATTTTTAATAGTCCATTATACTAGAAGTGGACCTCAGGAGAATGCAAAGGCTAAGATTATTTAGCCTAGAAAGGAGAAATGTGAGGGGATTTAATTGAAGCTGTTAAAAGCTATAAAGAATAGAATGAAACTGAGCAGTTGCTGCCTTTTTGGTAAGATGGAAATAAAAATACCCCCCCCCCCGATGGATAGAGCTGTGCAAAGGATTGAAGTTTCATTTTTGTGAGGAATGTTGAAAGTTTTCTTTGTTACAAATAGGAATGAATACTGAAACTTTCCCAATTCTCAACAAAGGAAAATATTTTTTAAAAAAAAATCAATTTGGGGTCTATCAGAATGTTTCATTTAGAGTTTGATTTGATGGTGTGTTATAATACAAAATTCTAAAATAAAGTCATTGCACAAAAAAAAATCAAAATGTTCAGAAACAGTGAAAAGAGAACACTTTGACACTGTCACAACTTTATCTGGGGTTTTCTTTCAAAACAAAATTATGGCAAAATAGACTCAACTGCATGAAGCGTTTTGATGGAATGGTGTGTTCTGACAAAATAAGTTCTAAAGGGGTAGCCATTGTCAGTCTAGTTCAGCAAAACAAGGAGTCGTGTAGCACTTCTAAAGACTGATTAATGTATTTGTCGCATGAGCTATTATGGGAGAAAATCCCAAGTCATTGTATGCTTCAAGCATATAATGAAGTGGGATTTTCTCCCATGAAAGCTCATGCAATAAATAAAAGTTAGTCTTTAAAAGTGCCATAAGACTCCTTATTTCTTTTGACAAAGTAGGGTTTTTGTTAAGGCTTCTCCAAACAGTTCCTCTTATGGGCCAAATCTTGAGAGCAGCTGGGCATCTGCCTTTTCCAAGCTGTAGCAGCTCAAAGTGCAACATTTGGCCCTTATTGACCATGTAGACTAGAAGCAAACTTGGAAGCTATAAAGGGGAATTATACTCTATATTTTATGTTGTCACCCTGTGGAAGTTTTAATGGGCCAAATCCAGAAATCCTTGCTCAGGGGTGCATGGAGATCAGTGAGAGAGATCCGGGTCCACAAAGGGAATTGAGGTGTTGCAGTGCTGGATTGTTAGCTGCCTAAAATCACTGGAATCTAAAAAGCCTGAGTTAGGTATTTATGTTCTCTATATCATGTATGAGGCATGATAGGCAACCAAGAATGGGATTCACAAAGATTCAGCGTGCAAAGTGTCCCACTACATAGACTAGCCAATAGTGCCTGCTGATGAGGTTACCTAAGCCCCGTCCCTCTCTGGGACTTAGGTACCTAAGTGTGGGTGGGAAGATGATGTCTTCCTCTGGTTGGGATCAACAACCATGAATTCTTTTAGGCACCTAAGCTATTTGTTGCAAGATGTGCCAGAGGAGTTTGGTGGTGTTGCTGTCTCCCTTATAACTCTTAGTCTAGTCATTGGAGCAGTCATACAGGATATGGGAGATCCCAGTTCAGTTCCCTCTTCCATCTGGTAGTAAGTGGGGATTTGAAGAAGGATCACCTATCTATCAGCGAGTGCCTTAATCACTGAGCTATGTAGAACATTCCAGTGTGGGGCTCCATGAATCTCTCTGGTTGAAACTGTTCCACTTTGGATAAACTATTAGTTACAGAATCATAGAAGATGAGGTGGAGTTGGAAGGGACCTCAGGAGATCATCTAGTCCAGTGGTTTTCAAACTTCTTTTCTCAGGATAAAGTTGAAAAAAATTATTCATGCCTGTGACCCAACAATTATGTCTTTGAGCAATGCATTCCAGTCTTGTGGTGGTGGCAGCACGGGGCTCCATGACCCTGTACCTGAGTGTCTGCAACCCAGTACTGGTTCCTGACCCATGGTTTGAAAACCACTGATCTAGTACAACCCACTGCTCAAAGCAGGCCTGCTGCAGGGTGTTGGTTGGGGTGCATCTACCTATTGGGGTGTGTTATTGATGGAGATGCAGAATGTTATTTTGGCAGGGGGATGGCTGTGGATCTTGCTCCTGAAGAGCATGCTGGGAGAAGGGGATTAACTTGTTGGTCCCAGGCTGTCAGATGTTAACTCATGGAACTGGATGGTTCAGTGTACTGGCAGTGCTTGGAAAGCCATGCTATTTAGGGAAATGTTAACCTGTATAACTGCCTGCCGCAGGGTGCACAAAGCTTGGCAAGGTCACTGAAAGGCTTAAACCCTGTAGATAATATTCTGTGATGGCAACAGGGATAAAATCTCCATGGACTCCAATCCACTAGCTTCCAAGGCAAATCATGGCCCTTCTCTGTGCCTCAGTTTCTTGATCTATAAAATGATGCTGACTCCTTTTTGTAAAGTGCTTTGAGAGCTACGGATGAAAAGCTTGGTATAAGAGCCAGGGGTTCTTACTCTGGTTCTGTGCAGCACCTAGCACAATAAGTCTTTAAAAATGCCACAGGATTCCTTGTTTATTTTGCTGAACTACATTAACACGGCTACTCCTTCTGAATTTTGGACAGGGTGCGTTAGTCCTTTTGTGGATCTGGTTCAAATCAGCTGGTAATAGAAGTGGGAGTGGGACTGGAACTTCAGGTTTTTATTCACTGCATACTCAAGCAAAGTCCCATTGACTTCATTAATCAGTGCCAGATTAGTTAGTTATTTTTTTTCTGTGGAGTTGTCTTGTCGTTTTAAAAAACAACAATAAAAAATTCAGCCCTTGGCACTGCCCCTGATTTCTATTGACAAGTGCACTTGTTACTGTTGTACATCCTTAAGAAGTTGTCTCGTTAAAGGCTGAAGGTTAACAACTGAACCCAGATTGTCTCCAGTGAATCAAGCTCAATTTTCTTCAGCTTATTGAAAGCAATCTGCTCCAATGTAGCTAATTAAAGTAAAGAATACAAAATGTCAGGCTGGGCCAGCACCATCTCTTGTATTTTCAGTTATGTTATGCATTTCTTTTCTGCAATTTTGTGAAATTATCTAGTCCAATCTCTCTCCTTTTCCCTTTTGGAAAAGAGCATCTTACCTGAAAATGGGAACTTCCACACCACAGCAATGAGACCGGTCTGATATTGCTGGTAATATGATGTGTATGGTAGGTACCATCAGAGTCGAAGTTCCTCTCTGGATGGATTGATGGTTATTTGCTAACTCAGAGATGACTCAAAGAATGCTGAGAATATCATTTTTATAATTAAGCATTGCATAGCTGGGGTCTGTAATGCTGACGAATGGAGTATATTTTTGTATTTTTAAAAAAAATCATGTTTGACTCAGTAATGGTTCCTTTGCATTATGTGACTTGAGAGAGGAAATGTTGAGGAAATGTCCATGTATAATCCCATGTTGAGGAAATGTCCATGTATAATCCCATAGAGGAGGCATTTGTTTCTTCATCATTTAGAAGAAATAGCGTTGAGTTGAAATGTATAGACCTTGATTTTGAAGGCCCAAAAGGTCAGGGGAATGTTGGACCAAACTTTTGAATTAGCAATTTCTGTGGCTACTGTACATGCACATCCAAAAATGTTGCACTAAACTTTTAAAGTGGTATGGTGTTGAAAAAGTTAATACATGAAATATAAAATATACTTACCTGTGTTTGTCTGATGTCCGTCAATCAAATTCTCTGTCTCTCTATATGGAAAAGAATGTTTCTCTTGGGATATTAAAATGCCTTGTTTTATATTCCTCTTTCCATGTCCCCATTTTTCAGATTTATGGTAGAGTTCAGCAGCCCCACGTAAAGACTTCTTAAGATGGATCATTGCCAGTGTAACCAAGAGCAACTCTCCTTATCTCAAAGCTTTGAGTTCATTTATACCAGCAGTGAACCCTGGGCTGAAGTATCAGTAAGGGATAAAGCATGCTCATTTGAGAGGATCCAGTGGAACAAAATTGCAGATTTGATTATTTGAATCTAGAATCTGGCTGTCTTTAAGAAACACTTTCCTATTTGACAAAGCCTTTCCATTGCAACATCAACCATCTACTTCCACATAATCCCCAGCCTAGAACCTGGTATGGGGGAAAAGGCAGGGATTCCATTGAAGTTCACAGAGTCTTTGGCAATGGCAATCTTTTTTATACGGATGGTGCTCATCCACTCTAGCTATGGACAGACAATGAACATGCTCTCCATTGTTTAACTGTTTCATAATGACACCTTCTCCACTTCCTATATTGTGCTTCCTCCTACATAACTATATCATTAACAGGTTTCAAATCCACTTTAAAAGGGGTGTTAAATATTAAAACTCAGTCCCAAAACCATAAGGTTTTTTTTTGTTGTTTTAACAAAAAAAAAAAAAGGCAGCATAGAACAAACAGGGAAAAAATATTTCCAACTACTTGATCCATCTTCTCTTGACACTAGACAGATGAAAGTGAGCGTCTGAGGGTAATTTATCAATGTGAACTTTCCAAATGTATCATCGTTAAAACACACCTGTGCCAAACAACTTTGTGCTGATCCTGTGTAAAAATGTGCGGTATGTTCATTAGCCATGAATACTTCTCATGCCTCATCAGTGGGGAAAAGGCCACGAAGTGGAGGTTGCTCTGATTCATGCTGAGCTACTGCTGTATAAATCAAGCAGGGACCTTGGCTAAAGATCCTGTTAGTAGTTATTCTCTCTTTGCAATGAGTATAGCTTTTTTAATGTGAGGGGGAAGTATGCGTGAACAATGCTGTTCTTTATCCAGTCTTAAGTGCTTCTCTGTTTCTGCATGTGTATTTTAAAAGAGTTTCAGAGAAGGCAGTGTGAGAAAGCAGTGTGTAGCGATAGCTAAACTAAATCTTAATCTAGTACCTGCAGCATGACCCAAATCCCCTTTTTCCCCAATGACTGTCTTAAGTAACTTAGTCAAATGCTGGGGAACTCTGTGGGCTGAATACCTCATTACATGACCACAGCTTAGGTACCAGTGAACTGTCCCCAAGGAGCCACTGTATGTTGTTAGTTTGGTAGTTACTGTTGAGTAGAGCTATGTGATGCTCAGGGCCAAAAGTGTGTAGCCTGTGGCAGCCAGTTGTCTGAGACAGCCTCTCCCCTATGCCTGACTGTGGCCTTATTGGTCCTCTCTTGTGGTTTATCCTTGGTGTACACTCAGACCTGTGCTTTGCATGCTCAGTGTCAAGGCTTCTTAGGTGTAGGGCTTTGTTTGTGGGATTTGTAGACTGGCAAGGGGAGTCAGAAACTCTGGGTGGTGATGGTCAGTGTATTAGCGTAAAAGCTTCTGGTTCATTTGTTTAATCAAGCCTATAATCCAGTGTATTTTTTTGATTGCCAACCAAGACTGAGATTCCCTGGGCATATGGTAAGGCACAGATTCACTGATTTTATTGTTAAGCTATGGGCTGACTCGGATGTTTTGTAATTGTTTTATGAAATGTAAAGTATACTGGACTATGAATATCTGATAAAATATAGACGCTGCATCAGCAGTATATGTAGCTAATACAATAAAATTACTGTATCAAGCAGAATATTCCAAAACCAGGCTGTTTTAGCATATACACTGTAGAAATGTTAAAAGTACAATTTCCCTGCAATGCCTGTACTCAGGGATTTATAGGATCTGTGAAATCCTGCAGAGAATCCAGGAAAATCTGCAATGCAAATTACAATACATGTGTCCCACAGGTCCTGCACTTTTCAGCTGTCTGTATTGTAGCTTATTTGTTGGAAATGGGTACATTATGTTCTTAATTTCTCATAAGTCAGGAACAGTTCTTAACAGGTATGTTGGATGCCTGCAGTTTATAAGTTTGTTAAAATATCTGGATGTTAAATGTATAAATTGCATCTTTGAATATCAATAGCCACTTGGCACTAGCAGCAGCAGTTGGAATACGAGGAGCTGTTGGTGATTTTAAAAAACAAGGAGCGCAATTAAGAGAATAGTGTAATGTGAGCAATACAGAGAATTTCCTATACAGTTTGATAGCATGAGTGCTTTGCCTGAATGGTAGCTTACAGTATCCCAGACCTTGGTTATGAACTACCTGGGACCATAATGTAAACAAGAACTGGTTGTAATGGTTTAGCGATATGGAGTCAGATTAACCCCTGGTGCAGTGAGGTATAAGTGATGCCTACCTCTGCTAAATGATCTTACAAACTGGGGTCCATTCATCCTGAAAGAGCACAGTCAGTATTTGGAATTCTCACAGTTTTTACCATCTATTTTTAAAGTCTCAATTCTTAGAGCAAAGGGCTATGTAAGAATCTCAATTTTTTTCTTTTTTCTCTTTCTTTCCTTTTCTTTTCTTAAAGCTAAATTGTTAATCCCATAGTTTCAGACAGAAAGTTTGTAAACATGAATGTGAAAGGCCCAAAAGCCAGACAGGAACATTTTTTCCCCAAATGTATTGTTTTAAAAATGTCATGATTTTTAAGCCAACTTTTTTTGGGTGCCTGACTCCTGGTTAATGCTTGGGTTGGAAATACTAGGCTCCATAACAGTGCCACTGGTGTAAGTCCCCAAACAAAAGCTGTGAAATGAAGCAGTGATACTCAGAACTCAGTGGTGCAGGTGCCAAGTTAGTGATCAACATTACCGAAGACAGCCACAGTAACATGACTTCATTGTTTCACTGACTATAGTACTACATGTTCACATCTAAACAGTATGAAAGGGAAAATATTTAGTGTGTGTGTGTGTGTGTGTATATTCTTACAGCTAAATGACTGACCAGGTGTTGTTGTTTTATCAATGACAATTGATTAATAACATAGTAAAAGCAACCCCTTTGGTTTATAACTTACATAATTAAATTACACAGTGATTAATTAATCCTTTAATTATCATAGAATCATAGAAACTGGAAGGGACCATGAGAGATTGAGTCCAGGACCAGGTATCCCCTTAAACCATCCCTGACAGGTGCCTGTCTAACCTGCTCTTTAAAACTTCCAGTGATAGAGATTCCACAACCTGCCTCAGCAACTTTTTCCAGTGTTTTATCATCCTGTCAAATAGGAATTTTTTCCTACTGTTCAACCTAAGCTTCCCTTGCCATAATTTAAGCCCATTGCTTCTTGTCCTATCATCAGCAGTTAAGGAGAGCAATTTTTCTCCCTCCTCCTCATGACAACATCTTAGGTACTTGAAAACTGTTGTTATGTCCCTTCTCAGTCTCCTCTTTTCCAGACTAAACAAACACAGCTCTTTCAATCTTCCCTCATAAGTCAATTGTTCTAGACTTCTAATCATTTGTCTTGTTCTTTGGACTTTCTCCAATTTGTCCATATCTTTTCCTGAAATGAAGCTCCCAGAACTGGACACAATACTCCAGTTCAGGCCTGATCAGGGCTGAGTAGAGTGGAAGAATTAGTCCTCGCATCTCACTTACAATACTCCTGTTAATAAGTCCCAGAATGGGGTTGCTTTGTTTGTAACAGTGTTACACTGTTGACTCATATTTAGCTTGTGGTACACTATGGCACCCAGATCCCTTTCCACAATACTCCTCCCTTGGCAGTCATTGCCTATTTTGTATGTGTGCAATGGATTGTTCTTTCCTAAGTGAAGTGCTTTGCATCAGTTTTCATTGAATTTCATTCTGTTTACCTCAGACCATTTCACCAGTTTGTCCAAATCATTTTGACTTGTGACCCTGTCCTCCAGTAATAATAATTAAATCCTACTGTGTTTATGTTCCATGTGCTGCAAAGAGCTGCAGGAGGCACATAAGAGTCCCTTGCGGCTCTCGAGCCTCTCTTCGAGTATCACTGAATAAGAGTATTCCACTGGCAGTCTGTTTGTCCTCCTTTCTGGGACTGTAGCCCATGTTTTGGAATGCAATGGGTATTGGGATAAGGTGTGTTGGGTGCAAGTCCTGGTTTCCATTAGTGCCATGTATTTACATTGCAGATTTGCAGTAGTGTATCTACATTAGCATAAGAAATCCCAAGATGAACAACCAAGTCTATTTTTGGTTCTTGGTTTGATCTGCATAAGCACATACACGTTCAAATTCTTATCCAAACTAGCCAGGCCTCTTGGGTTTACAATGCTAGTTCAGAAATCCTGTGAGAAACAGCCATCTTCTGCTTCTTGACAGGTGAGAAATAGCAAGAAAATCAGTACTCAACATATTTGAACACCTCACTTTGATTGTTGTTAGAACCAAGAAATATAGAGGAATGAAAGTTAAAAAAAAAAATGTCTTGGGCACTGAACAAGGAATTTGACTGAAACAAGATGTTACAAGATTACAAGATGGGTCAGTAACTCACTGTATGGTCACCAGTCTGTTGTGAGTGGACATAACTGAGGAGTCCCAGGTGTTCCCAAAGACAAATGAGTCTGGTAGAGTCCAGTCCCTGGATGTACAGGGCTCATTTCTAGGCTTAGATTCATATTTGATTCCCTTCTTCGGGATGTGGTTTACCATTATCCAGCCATTTTAAACCACAAAACCATTGCCTGAGACTTATATACATGATCCAGAAAAGTTCCACTGAGGCTGTGGGCTCTCGGGGGTTTTACTTTAACCCCTTTGGGGACAACATGTCAAAGATCAAAGACATAGACAAGAAAATTCTTACCTGTGTTGGCTCTGATCTTAAAGCACTTGAAGAGTTAAAGATCTTTGAAAATAACAGGAGTCCTGATCTGTGCTGTCCTTTCATTTGAACTCTCTGGGTCCCTGGTTCATCAGCAAATCACGCTGGACACTCTGTCTTGCCCCTCCCCTCTAGTCCTGCTTACTTGTGGTAAAGGCTGCCTCCTTGGCTCTGCACAGAACAGACCCCTGTTTTTAAATAAGGCTTTCATTTCTGATCTACATGCTAATGCTGAGAACCACAAGATCCACCAGTCATGCTTGGCCCCTGTGCAGAAAAACTCTTGTTTCATGGGGATGGGCTGGTAGTTGAAACAGTCAAAAGACATGACTCTAGATTTCAGTCTTGATGGCTCTCAGCAATAACCCTTCACTGAGATGTCAAGTGAGGCAGCTGTCTGGAATGCAGCATAATGAGGCTTGCCCCTGACCAGTTCAGACTAGTGTGAAACATGCAGTGAAAAACAGAATTCATAGTTTGATTCAGGCTTATCCCACTCTGTCACACAAGAAAATGATTTCCCTATAGCTGTAACTCTGTACTTCTTTTTGCTTTACCCTAGAATTTTTGCTTGGGATCTTGCCTAGCCCCTCCTGCCTGGCTTCTGGTTACAGTTTTAAATTAAGGGTATGAACGCATTGGCAACCCCCATTTTGTAAAATAAACATCTTTCAAGTCTGACATTAAGAACAGTGGTTTTAACTGCCACTTTCATCAGTCCTTATTTTGCAGATAAAAATTATTTAATGAAAGCAAAACTTATTGTATTAAAATACATTTTCTCCAAAGAGGAGGGGGTTGAGACACCATCTGTCCTGCTCTTGGCTAGCATCCAGCCTCTCCAGACACAAGCCAAATTAACAGCAGCATCCATCCCCCACAGTTCTCTTTCTGAGCCTGGCACAGAATCTTTGGAAGGGAGAAAATACCACCTCCGCAAAGCCATCTCAGAGATTATATTTTAAAAAATATATAACAAGAATAGCTAATTCATAGACCTTTGTAAATCACTACTTCACCTAATATTTTTATTTTGCCAATTTCAAATAATCTTAGGGATTTACACAGCCACCAATTGTTGTAATATCTTAAAGTATGTCTACACTTACAATTTAATTTGAATTAATGAATATCAATTCAAATTAAATAAATGCATGGCCACGCTGGCTTTCATTAATTTGAACTAAGGAATGCCTTAGTTCGAATTGTGAAAGCTAACTTTGAAGTTATAAAACCTAGTTTAACTTCGAAGTGATGGTTAGCTTGAATTAGCCACAGCTTGATTTTCCCTATGGAATAGCGCCCCCTACCTAATTCAAACTAGCAAGTCCTGTGCATGGACATGCTAGTTCAATTTAGGGTTTGTAGTGTGGCCATTTTAATTCAGATTAACTTAATTCGAATTAATCATTATTAGTTCAAATTACTTAGCTCGAATTAAGTTAATTTGAACTAACCTTCTAAGTGTAGACATAGTCTTAGTGCCTTCTACATAAGATCAACAACAATAAGGAAGAACCCTGTGGACTTCCTGAAGTCTTTGACTCTTGTCATTTTTTGGGATATAAAACAGAATTCTGCTTGGTTTTTGTTTCGTTAATTTTTTTTTTTTGGTGGGTAGTGGGAGGAGAAGTTCGATTTGAAGTGCATGTCAGTGTTGTACCAGAGGTTTTTGTTTGTTTGTTTGTTTTTTAAGGGATATTTTGCAGCATTTCTTATGGTCAGATTCTGGATTCTGCCATCCCCTCTGAGGGTTTAGTTTGGCTTCAGAGAGAGATCCCCAGGACCAAGAAGTCTCTATCCCAGCTAGCATGCACTTCGATTCAGGCTTTGTGCTCAGCATTCACAGAAGTATAACTGTCTAAAGCAATCTTCAGTGTAGGGGTTTCATATGTTAGTTGTGTTAAAGATTAGTACCAAGCTCTTGAATTATATTGTGAAAATGACATTAGAGATAATGTTCTAGAGGACATAAAATTCTATTTCTGCTGGAGAAAGCCTTTAGGGGGCTACAGGTTTATGGATGAGCAGGATATCTATGTTAGTTTCTCTGATTTACATAACAGATTTTGTTTTTAATTGGCCTTAATCTTACTAAGAGAAGGAATAATTCCTTCACCTCTAGATTGCTTTTATCACTCAGCCTGTGGTGAATAAATTTGAGTGAGAAGTAGAGAGCTAACATTAGGCTTGTGGTATCATTAGGCAGCCAGATTTGGGTTATGATGATTAAAGGATGTGTCTGTTGGAGGGAGGACTGGTCTGTCTGTCTCTCTGTAGTCACGTCCTGTAGATCTATGTACATATTTCACCCCATCCTCACCCCTTCAAATATAATTCTGTTCTGAAAGTAATACAGCAAGAATGGGGTTGTGGGGTTCGACGTATATTACATCTCCATGAGTCAGATTTTCTTAATTTTAAAAGTAGAAATACAGCTTTTCAAGTGTCACTCTGGGACACTGAGCCAGGCATCTCCAAAATAAGTTGTGGTGTTTGATTCCCAGGTACAATTCCTGAAAATAAAGATGCGGCTCCAGGAATTTCTTTAACAGCTCTACAGATGGAGTATGACCCAAACCAGAGTACAATCCCAGTTTCTCTTCTATAGCTATATCTTTTCTACAGTGCTCTGGGGGCTGGATGCAGCATAGTGAAAAGAATAAGTCAAATTTATTTAATTATTACAATTACTTGAGGAAGTACATATGGGAGCAGCACTGTAGAACTGAAAGATGCAACTGCAGTTTTACCTATTCACTTTTTGTCATAACTGCACCTTCAAGACTACTAAGCAGTATTTATTACACCAAGTAACAAAACTGGCTAATCAGTGCTCTTTTGTAGTAAGAGCTACCTATCTTGATAGCAACCTAACTCTCTTACTGTACAAACAGAAATAAGTCTCCTTGGCTCTAGAGCAAGACTGACTGGAGTAAATACTCATTGTATCCTCAAGAAATGTCCAAATGAGGTTGCCTTCTCAATTAATCAAGTGTTTAGTGCAACTAATATTTAGTCTGATTTCTCCCAAAATCAGGAAGACTGAAAAGTTTATTTTTGCCCCCCATTGCAGTCCTCTTAATCCCATGCCAGAAAGAATGAACTTCTATAAAAATGCTGAAGAGTCCCATACAGCGGCATAGCCAGCCCTGGTTTCTGGCTGGGACCCTGAATCTGCAGGGTGGGCCTGGCCAAGGGCAGCTTCCAGACATGTGACCCTGAAACACTCCATTTGCCAGGTGACAAGTGGAACTGGAGCATCTGTGCTCTGTCTCCACTTGTAAATTAGCAAGTGGAGCTGTGAGAGTAGGGCAGAGGAGAGGTGGTGTGATGAGGCCTGCCCACCGCAGAAGCACAAACTTTGCTCTGCTTTATTCGAGGCTGTGCCTCTTGGCTTCTGGGTGGCCTTGCAGCCTCAGTGGTGATGTTTGCACTGTTGATAGGTTCTGCAATAGGTGGCTTCATGTCCAAGTGGGTGGGCCACGGCCCGCCACAGCCCACCCCGGCTATGCCAATGCTCCCACAGAACTAATTCTAGCACTGTGCAAAATTACCGTAGCATAGTCTTGAAGTCTATGGCATTTTATAATAGTAATTATTTTTGAAGTCTATAGCTTCAGTGCTGCTACTCAGTACTGTTACAATAATCTTCCCCTAGAGCCTGTAAAGCCAAAGAATTCAGAGGCTATAGCAGAAATGAGTTATGCTTTTCATCTTGCTTCCTTTTTAATATACAGTATGAACAACCAAAAGCCTTGTAAATGTTGTAGTTAGGCATTCTGCAAACATAATGAATGTGTACTTAGATGCTTTACATATAACAGCTTGGTTGTATTGCTCAAAGCTGGCAGTTTTTGAATGTTTATGCTTCCACTGGAACTTTTAATAAGTGTAATTCTGGTAACCCAGTGAATGATCGAGAGCTGTAAAGTATCAGCTAATGGACAATTCCAATTAAGTGGAGCTGTTAAAATGAACTTAATATTTGAAAGCTACCATTTTAAACTTTTATGTTTTTATTATTGTCCATTTTTGGGTCCAATCTGTACTTCTCACTCAAGCAAAATTCCCAAAGATGTCAGTTTATTTTCATTTCAGACAAGATAAATGTGAGCACCACAGTCTATATAGATAAAATATTCTAACTCCTTGAAATAACAACTAATTATATGCAGGATTTGAAAAGACATTGAGTAGAATATGGTCTTCTTTTATTATCACCCCACCAAAAGCATTAATGTATACAAACTAGCAGCCCAGTCCTGCACTCTTCACTCAAGCAAAACTTTCCACGAGGTCAACAGGAACTTTTCCTGAGTAAAAAATGAAGAGCTGGGGCCCTATCTTCCATATTTTGATTATTCTTCTTGGGCCTTATCCTAAAATACACCTGCAACTCTCACTGACTTCAGAAGAAATTTTGGGTACTCAGTAGCCATTAATATCAGTCTTTCTGAAGGAGAAGGCAAGGGAAAAATGTAAATTTAGTCAATGGATTGTATTTGTGCAGTTACACAACTGCACTGTCTATTTAAGAAAGGCACAGGAACAAATAACAGATTTTCTCCGAGTGTATGTGCACTAAGTTCATCTGCTGAGCACAGTGTGAATTTGAAAGCATTGCCAATAAACCCCATTTGCTTTACTCTATCTTGTGTGCTGTTCCATTCCTTAGAGCAGCCTAAATCAGTGTTACAAGTGACCAAAGAGGTGCAGGGGTTCAAGGAATTGAGTGCCAGGGCTCAAGCACTTTTCTAGTTTCATAACTGACACATGGCAATCCCAGATGTGACAGAGCTGTCAACTGCCAAGCCTAGAATGCTGGGGATCAGCCCTGACAAACCCTGGCCCAGATTTAAACACTGGTCTAAAAAGATCCAATGCATGGTGTGAGAAGTAAAAGCAAACTAGCTATGGTTTTCCTACAGAATAATGCAAGTAATATGCTGCCTTTGGACTTTGCAGACTGGAAGCACTGAAGAGAATTGGCCTAAGTGGGAGTTAAAGGATCTGGGACAGATAAAAGTCTGAAAACCAGAAAGCTGCTCACTTTCTAAAGTTTAATGTGTAAAATAAGGTATAGCTGCAGAGTATGGGTTTCTAATGACAAACTCTCCAAAAAAGATAGGAAAAATACAGAAAGGTTGTTTGACCTATTGTTTTCCAAACAGAAACATCTCCATACAAAGGAAAATTTTCTGTGATAGAAATCAGAAACCTACTGAAACAATTGATCAGTATAACCCAACGACAGTTAATAATAAAAGACTGTTTTTCCTCAGATGGAGATGACATACTGAAGGATGGTGTCTTCATGGGATGAAGCTCAAAAGAAATATAGTAAAAACTGTTAAGGGAAGAGAATTTAACATTAGAAAAAGCTATTAGAAGAGCCAGAGCAAAACAGACATGCAAAGAGCAAATGGAAGACGTGATGTACACCTAATAAAACAAATAGAAGGGGGCAACAGCAAGGCACTAGCCTTAATGCCGCATTAAAAGAGAAATGTACAATAGAGGCCAGACACAGCAGGTTTGTGACAGATGTGCATTGCATCATGCAAAGGAAGAGGAATGCCCATCTGTAGGGAAGATAGGCATGAAGTAGCCACAAAGCAAACCATTTTGCATGAGCACCCAACTTGGGCAAAAAAACTACAGGGCATAGAGTGCCTATAACAGGAGAAGGAGAGGAGTTTCATAATAATGATACAGCATTCTTTCTGGCTAGAATACAACAAAAAGAAATGGATAGCAATGAAGCATATGTGACTATTTCTCATAGGGTCCAGAAGGCATACTCATGTAATTCAACATTGACACAAGTTGTTTTGTTTAAAAAAGGTTCTGGCACTCACATCTTGATAGTAAATTTGAAAAATGCCTCTCCCACCCCTTTTTCTTCCTGCGCCACCCTCTTCTTCCAGCAGCATGCTTCTTTCCCTGCTGACCCTGCACCTCAGCTGGGCAGCAGGGCCAGCAGGGGACAGGAGTGCACACTCCTTTCCCTGTTGACCCCACCCCCCCAGTTGGGCAGTGGAGCTGGCAAAAAAGGTGCTGGTACTCTGTACTCCTGCATACCATTACAAAAAAGCCACTGAGGCTATTGCAAAATCAAGCCATCTACATGTGTGCCAACTGCCATTAACCATAAGATTTAAAGTGGAGATGGAACTCCAGTGTATGGAATTATTGGGTGTGACAGGAAAGATGGAGGAATCACCGGAAGGGTTTATCTTGGCTGTTGCAGTAGAAAAGAAAAATATTGGAGCAATCCAGATATACATAAACTGTGGAGACTTAAACAAAACAACGAAGTGCGACATCACTTACAAGCTGTTTGCAGCAAGTGTGTTCAGTGAGCTGGATCAGTGATTCTCAACCTTTTGTGGGTCATGACACACTCGATGGCAGGTTGCGACCCTACAGGACACACGAGCCCAAATCTAGCCATCTCCCTGGCTCTCCATGATACACTTACCACTGTGTGGTGACATAGTAATGTGTCCTGACACAGTGGTTGAGAACCACTGAGCTATGCATTCAATGTGGATTCTGGCAGATCAGACTGGATAGAGACAGCAAGAAGTTAACTACTTTCAACAGTCTGTTTGGATGATGGCACTTCAAAAGACTACCCGTTGGTGTATCATCTGTACGAGAGGTAAGAAAAAAGGTGTATAAAATTCTAGAAGGACTGACATGATTCTAAGATATTCAGAGTTACTGATGATATTATTGTATCTGGCAGCACCAAAGAGGAGCATGATGAAAATTTAATAGCACTATTCATATGACACATTACTCATAAGTGCACCCTAAAATTGAATCACAGAGCAAATAATTGCTTTGGTCATATCTCAGGAAAAAGAAGGCACCAGACTTAATCCAAATAAAGTGAAAGTGTTAAAGTAGTTAAAATTACCAGCCTCCCCAAAATGATTGGAAACCATACTAGGGATGGTGACCTATCAACCAAGATATATACCAAAATTAGCAGAAATCACAGTACCTTTATGAGAAATGGGGGAAAGAACACAGCAACTGGTATTGAGAGCACTCTGGAGAAGACTTCTAAAACATGAAGAATGTATCAAAACAAAGCTAAAATATTACAAGGAAATAACTCTACAGACAGTGCAAGCAGCAGCTGGTGCAGGATATTTCCAGGAGAGATCTCCAGTGGCACATGCATTCAGAGTGATGATGCCAATTCAGCAAAATTATGCTCAAATAGAAAAAAAAAATTGCCATTTTTGCTGATGAGAGAAATTTCATCAATACCTGTATGGTCTCACAGTAACAGATCATAGACCCTTGGAAAATATTCTTGCCAAACCTCTCATTTCTGCACCCTCAAGACTTCAGAGCATGCTCTTAATCTACAAAGGTATGATTTGAAAGTGAAAAGGAATGGTCAAGGCAGAGGGGCCTGTTAACATGTCTGCAATTATAGGACAAAAAGTGTGTTAGTGGGCTTCAGTTTGTCGTAATAAGCCATAAACTCAGTGCCTCTGTGCAGGCCATAATTCTTAATGCCCAGCAGAATTATGAATTTAATCTCCCAGGGTTATTTGCTGAGAGTGTCGTGCAGGTTTCTTTAGGAGATGAGGACTGATTAGCCAGATGTGGAGTGTTCGCATTGTGAAAAGTGGTCTCCCATGGATGATAAGGTGTTTTTGTCTTTTATTATTCTCGTGTGTGAAAGACAGGCAGCTTTACCTTGAATAGTCCCTTAAAGTGAGTATGTGGCTGTCTACTTATGCTAAACAATCTGAGCATCACAACTAAATGCAAGTGGAACAAAGCACCTTTCCCCAGCCAGACCTGAAGAAGAACTCTGTGTGGCTTGAAAGCTTAGTCTTTAATTGCCACCCAACTCCTTGTTTTTTTTTTTTTTGAAAGCTTGTTTCTTTCACCAACAGAAGTTGGTCCAATAAAAGACGTTACCTCATCTACCTTGTCTCTCTAATATCCTGGAAATGACATAACTACAACTACACTGCGTGTTTGTGATAAGCTCATTCCAGATAATCGACTATAATACATACTGAAGAATTTCAAAGATTTGTGAAGGATTGGGGTTTCATACACACAATTTAGCAGTCCATATTCCCCACAGTCCAGTAGAGAGGTGACAAGTGGGGTCACATTCCTCCATGACCACATTTTCTCCTTGGTTTGTGCAGAGCACATTCATACAGTCAGGATGCTCAGTAGCAACTGCTAAAGCCAGCTGTCCTCATTCTGGCCTCCCACTATCAGCAGACTTGGATCATCTCTGTTCCAGTGGATGTACAAATAGTCAAACATAAACATACCAAGATACATGAAGTTGGTCACAACCCTTACCTCAGCTCACTGAACTACTGAAACATGCTTCTAGAGTTAAGACCTTCACCTGCACAGGCGTTAATGAGGAGAAAGCTCAAATCAGTGATAACTGCCGAGAACCATTTCCTCATGTCTGGAACTGCACATCATGACATACTAAAACAGAGCTGTATGGATGGAATAAGGAGACAGAAATCCTATTACGATAAAAATACCAGAAGAGTGTGTATCTCTCAAGAAATTCCAGAGTACCGATGCAAAGCTCAAGTAATAAGTGGCACCCTGGCACAGTAACTGAATCAGAGGAACAACCTGGATTATGTGTAGTATAGAAAGAGAATGGACAGTTATTTAGGCAAAATTGTTGACGCCTGAGACTTGAACCACTTAATGCAAATGCATCTTCCAGGGAAACATGGCTGAAATGACATTTGAAAAGCACTAGCTGTGATACAAACAAGTCCTCAGAACTGTCCATTGTGAAGAGACAACACAGTTACAACTAACACAAACACGATCATCAGGTAACGCTATGATTGTGCTTCCAAATATAAGCTGCAGCTCTTCCCCCAGATATGGGAGAAGATTAAACCCAAAGAGTAGAAGGACTAGGACACTTCTTAATGTGATTGTTAAGCAAGAATATGAATAATAGTACCTCCAGAATTCTTTTGCTGACAGAGAGGATGTATTTTTTTATGGAAAGTTAGATAATTGGTGCACTCTCCCTTTAAGAGAGGTAGTTATTGACTCTGAGGCTGGCGAGTGTGTGTTTGTGTGTGTGTGTGTGTGTACGTACTGAGCTGAGCTGCTGAAAGTAGTGTGTATTCACAAGCTTTTTAAAAAAACCCTGTTTAGTTTACCCTGCCATGTGTGGATCTGCATTCCTGTGTGCAGTTTGAAGGAAAGCAATACAGTCGATATCTTTTGAAATCCTACTGACAGGTGGTCGTTTATTTAGATGGCTTAAAATATTCACTATAGAAAGTTTGTGACCTTCACATTTATCTTGAGAGATCAAAATAAATTAAACAAACAAATGTCATAGTGTTCAAGATGGTAACACGTTAAAGATTTACTCTCTTCAGCTGCTTTCTTATACCATTGCTCCTCCACACACTAAAGTTAAAAAAAAAAAAAAGAAAAGAAAAAGCTTTTGTAAACCTGGTGAATGCCAAAACAAGTAAAATACTTGTTTTATTTAAGGAGCAAATGTGGTAACATTGCAGGGGTATTTAATGGCATTTTACTCTGATTAACACAAATAGGATGAAAGAAAGCTTTCAATTTACCTTTTGCTCGTATTTTTTGATGAATTTCAGCAGCAAAACTTGGAGCTGGATTTTGAACTCCCTTAAGTTGAGTGTACAGGTATGTGATTGAGGTGTTTGCCCATCTCCAAAAGGTCTATGTTCCTGTAATATTGGACCATATTCTTTGCTAATATAAGCTGAGTGAGATCTGTTTGATTAGTGAAAAATTGAGAGAGACAGTGACCAGTTCTCAACATTTTGGCAGCCAAACAGACCACCCTGGAAAGTCTTAATGCTTGTGTCAAAAAGGTCTGTAGTAAAGGATGGTATAAGGTGGGAGGGTCGTAGTGCCCAAGCAGAGGAAATGTTTGTCAGTACTACTACTGTGTGGGGCTAGGCTGTTAGGGTTATGGTTTTATTTGTCATGAAAACCAGCAAAATTGTATGCTGCTGCATGAGTAATGTCCCACTACAGCTGGCTCAGGTCTTATGACTTTAGTTCATGATTGCATTTCCCTGGTGTGTAATCACCACCAGTGGTGTTAAACTGAACTGTACAATTGAGTTTACAAAATGTTGACTGCAAATTAATCTCTGATGTTCAGTTGGAGAGTTAGGCTTGACAGACTAAGGTTATGGCTACTACAGTGCAGCTGAACTGCTGTAGCCCTGCTAGTGCAGATGCGCTAGGCCAATGGGAAAGAGTTCTCCCATTGACTTAATTGCTCCAGCCCCCGCAGCATCAGTAGCTATGTTGGAAGTTCACCAGCTGACTTAGTGCTGTCTGAACCAGCGCATCCATTGGGGTAACTTACATCACTCAGGCATGGCTTATTCACTCCTCTGAGTGACATAAGTTATACTGAAGTAAGTAGTAGTGTATAGAAAGTCTTAAAGTTCTAAGCAAATGCCTCATCCTGCTTTCTCCTAATAAAAACCCAATAGCCTCCTCTCCTCTCCTTCTGCCTTCTGAGTGTCTTGCTTTGAGTCTTCTGGATTCTCAAGCTGCCAGCTAGCTCTTTATAGTATCTTTTACCTTTGGGGAGAGGAAAAGGGGAGAAAATGAAGTAGCTTAATTTTCACTGAGCAGCAGGACAGAGAAACTTTTCCTCTCCCATTACAGCTCTGCGTTATGCTTCAGAGGCCAGGAGTGCCAGAAATTCTAGTGGAGTAACTAGGGAAGATGCAGTGTGTTAGGAAGTAAAATTCCATAATTCCTACAAGTCCTGCAGCAATTTTAAAGACTGACAAATATATGTATCTCATGAACTGTCATGGGCACAATCCCACTTCACTAGGTGCATGAATCTGATGAAGTGGGATTGTGCCCATGAAAACTCAAGCGATAAATACATTTGTTAGTCTTTAGAAGTGCCCCAGACCTCTTTGTTGGTTTTGCTGAAACACAGCTACCCCTCTGGAACATGTCTCCATCATTCCTAGTATAGTTCCACTAAGTCTTATGGAACATTGCTTGACTGGTGCTGCATTGGGGAAGTAGTGTTTCTCTTTTTCTCACGGCTTCAGCTCTAAATTCAGGCCACTTCCTGGCCCCACTCCAAATGCACCTGGAATTTGGATTGAGATGGTAGGCAATGGCTTTGCCGACATCACTCCTCTTTTTGAGGACAGAAAGTGGAGAAGTCCCTAGGAATGCCTTTTGAAGATCCTAAAAACAAACCAATTGGGATGTAATTGTTAAAGGAGGAGGTATCTCAGTATCAACTTTCCAAGGAACCATGATAGGTAAGGGAGCTCCAGTGCTTAGCAGGGAAAGAAGGAAGTTGGGTGGGAGAAGAGACTGTTAAGTCAGTGAAATTTCTGGCTGTTTGAAATTTCACCCCTCCTTTGTTCATTAAATATTGCAGGCCAGATTCCTCCTTGGTGAAATGACCCAATGAATCTTGACTCCTAGGTAAGTTTGAGCAAATCTGAGGTGCTCTGTCAATATTTCTCATTACTCTTGTTTAGAGTAGAGGTGGATGAATTTTCTTTTGGCAAGAGTAAATTCACTGAAAAATGCATTTTGAGGGACACAGAAACTGTTTACCAGTTCTGATCAAATTTGACAAATGGTTTTGGCTGGAAAAAATGGCTTTTTCCCTCCCAAAGAAATTGAAATGATTCAGTTTTAAATGAAATACATTGACTTCTCATTTTGAAACTATGCTTCCTTTTGAAGGTTAGCTATATATAAAATCAAAAAGGTGAAAAACGCCCCAGGAACAAACCAAAACTAAATTTATTTTGTTTGTTTGATTTTCCTTGTGGTGGTGGTCTGATCCAAAACTACCTCTCCCCCCAAATGAGAAAAATCAACCAATCAAATCTGGGTTCAAAACAAGTTGTTCTTTTTTTTTCAGATTTTTTTATTTGATCCATGCAGCTTCATTTTAAACTCCTTTTGATAGTCATTTGCCACCTTTATTATAACAATTTGATTTTATTGGTATAATGAAGGTCATTTTTAATTCTTTGAAAAATAATGTACCAATAGCTGGAGCCTGAATAAAAACAAAAGTTACAATATCTCTCAAACCTATTAAATGCATTAATAAAGATGAAGAAAATGAAATGCAAATAGAAACCTAAGATGACTCATTTTTTTGCAGCTAGTGTGAATCATTTGGATTCTAGAAAATTGTCATTTTGGATTACCCTTTCAGACTGTGAGTGAAATGAGACAGCCCCATGGGAAAGAGATGCAGAATGAATGTAGAATTTTATTTATTTATTTATTTATTGCCTTGTAAGCTTTTCATATACAGCTTTCAAAAATAATTGGACATTCCTTGGCTAATTTCATTATATATCATTTCATTTCTCTTTCTGTGAGAGAGAAAATAAAAGGGAAATTTCCATAACTATAGGAGAGATTTAGCTTACAGAGCATAAATTGCTGTGTCCTGTTAGCCAATTGTGGACTTTCCTAATTATTAACGTTTTGCCATGTAATGTTAATTGGATGGACTGCCATCAAGCCTTGACTTAAAGCCATGCACTTTTTCTCAATTTGGATGTGTGGCACGTTTGAATACATTTTGAAAGCTGTGTCTGCTTGGGCCAAAGACAGAATAATGACAAATATAAAGATATCTCTCCTGTGGGTATTATTGCTTTTATGATAGGAAATAAAATATCTTCCATCATATATCCGAAATGCTGCATTATAGTTAACTAATGTGTAAATGTACTCAAGGATGGGAACTGTGTGAAACCTAGTACATTGGATTTGTTGAGGATTTGGCAAATGCTGTGTTTTCTCTTCTGGTTTATGACCCCTGAGTTTTTTGAGTTTCATATTAACAAAAGTCAAAGGGAAAGTTAGCTGAAACATTGTCTGGGTTTTTTTTTAATACTTTCCATACTGCCTCTTTGACCATCTACCCACCCAATTGTGTTCCCATTTTTGCTTTTCTCTGCAACTCTGTGTCTATTCTATCACCTTTCAGCACTCTAATCGCATCTGTTCTCATGACAATGGTTCTGCATCCGGCCTGGCTGCCCCAGAACTCTTCCCAACTCTTCAGTCTTTGTGTCAGTTCTTTGCAGAATCTTCTCAATGTCCTGTACCAGCTCAAAGAAAATGTGATGGAAAATGAGCTGTTTACTTCTTCCAAGTTTTAGAAAACTCCAGAATCATCCATCACCCAGGCTTTACATTTTGTACTATATTCTGCTTCTCTCCTTTCCTATGTTGAGGCTGTCACCAAATCCTATTAGTTGTTTTTTTACAAAATCTTTTCATCTTCTCCAGATTTCTTAAAAACCTAGTCATTTCTACTCAACTTTACAAAAGAACTAGGGATTTTCAGGTACCTCCATTTTAAGGCAACTCAAGGGCTATGTCCACACATACATCATCATTATTTTGAAATAACCCATTTTGAAATGAGTTATTTCGAAATAAGTTAATTCGAATTAACAGTTAATTCGAATTAAGGGAAAGCCTACTTTCGAAATAGCCCTTGTTTCGAAATGGTTATTTTGCAACAAGGCCGTTCGGACATGTTGTTTCAAAACAGTTGTTTCGAAACAATGTGTCCGAATGCCGTTGTTTCAAAACAACTGTTTTGAAACAATGGCTATTTCGATTAGATGCGAGGTTTAATGGTTTTGAAATAACAGCTGTTATTTTGAAACAATGGGTCCCATTGTTTCAAAATAACGGTGTGTCGTGTGGATGTGCCGTTTCTTATTTCAAAACAACATCTGTTGTTTTGAAATAAGAAGCCTGTGTGGACATACCCAAGATGTCTTAAGATTCCCAGTGCTCTGCACTGCTCAGTGCTTGTTCTCTGGAAGTCATGCCTGTGACACTGTCTGGCTTTAGAGAATCCTTTATTGTTATTTTTCATATTAATAATATTTCATATTTGCAATAATCCATATGGGATATGCAGTGTTTGGTACCAATGGAAAGGCTGTGATTGGCTAGGAACAATTCTGTGATTTATAGGAAGGTGTCACATCTGTAGTAGAAGCTAAGAATAGGTTTATTCTATTTGTGTTTCAAGTTATTGGATTCTAGGACATTCTCCAGACTGGATGTCTACAAACTTTTGTTTCTCTTATTGGACCATTAAGGTAGCTCCCAGGTATAGTGGGCCCAGGGAGAAAATGGTTAAGCCACTAGGACCTGCCCATGTGACTAACTCCATTTTGATTTGGAAAAACTGCACACAGTATGGGGAAGGCCAGAGGTGATAAAAGGCAGCAGCCCCATCTCCATTTTGTCTCCAGTGTCCAGTCTACAACCACCACCCACCTCTGGAACTATTCTTCTGTAACTGAACAGAGGACTGAGACCCACCCAGGTGCTGGGTGTCTACCAGAAGAATTGGACTAACCTGCAAACTCCAAATTCTTCAAGGACTTGCTTTTTACAGACTCTAAATGATTTGTATGTATGTGATTCACTTGGACCCTTTAACGTCTCTCATTTTTTTCTCTTTTTATATTAAGCCTTTAATTGGTAGTGACTAAAGGATTGGCTGGCAGCGTGGTAATTTGGGTAAGATCCAAACTTATATTATTCTGGGTGATGTGACTGGCCCTTTGGGGTCAAGAGAACCTATTTCTTTGAGAGACCGAGTGGCTAGGTGGGGACCAAAGAAGCTGATGTGCAATAAAGGGGGCTGTTTCTACTTTTTTATGCTTTGTGAGGACTGGGGTGGGTAATCAAAGGCATTATTTGTTACTGACTGAGAGACTGGTTTAAGTACCACCCATCAGTGGTTTGGGTCCTGGTTGTGCAGCTTGCCCTGATTTTTGCACATTCAGGACGGTATCCCAGGAGGCCCAGGTCACAAAGCCCCTTTAAGATGTCTACAGCTGGACACCCAAATGACTACTTGCTTTTGAAAAATTTAGGCTGATATTGCCTCAAAGATTGTACCTCATTTTCTCTGCCTCACGTGGCCTTCCTCAAATCCATACAAAGTGCTGCTGCTTAAATCATTTTCTTCTGCTGTCTTTTTGAATTCTCCCACTAGCATCCTTCCTCCTGCCACTCCAAGCTCTCAGCATCTTGTGCCCAGCATTAAAGATCTCTGTATAACCCCTCCTCTGCCTGTATGTCATCTCACATTTCCTTCTACTCCCCTTCCCCTTGCCAGAGAGAGTCATTGGCAGTTTTCCTTAAATCTTCTTTTGCATTGTTATCCCACTCGATTCTCTGTCCTTTCCTCCATGCTGCCACTCATACTAAGAAGACCTTTGCTCTACTTAAGTTGTGAATAATCATGCTCTCTCCTATCCCTCTTTTAAAACATGTCATCCAAAAAGCTTGTCACTATTAAGCAACCATAGAAAGGAGCATGATATAAACCAAAAACATCCACTTGCACTAGTCACAAGTGAGATCATTATCCTCCAATTCTGTTTATTTTAGATATAAATTATATTGCCTGCCTTTTGATTTTCAAATTTCCTGGGGCAGGGAGAGAGCTTGGATTTCTTCTTTAAATTGCATAATGCTACACTTACTACTGGTTCTCATGAAAAAGCTATAAATTACATACATTATGGAATGCATATTTTTGTCTAATACTTTTTGTGTAAGAGGGGGTATTTGGATGAATCAATATATTTTTATTTGCTCTTTATGAACTGGCTGGAAAATAAGAACTGGCTGAATCTTTCACCCAAAACTGAATGCAGAACATTTTCAGAACTTCTTGTTGTTTCATTTGCTTCGCCAGTTTTGACAGTTCCTGAATGGAACAGGGACTGGAAGTAGAAATTCCAAAATATCACATAGGCTGGTAAGCTTGAAGTCATATAGGGATCTTCCTGCTTTAAGAAACAAAACAAAACAAAACAAAAAAAATGTGGTGCTCCTCCAGCATGTTATCCATTCACAGTGATCCTAAACCACCTTCTGCCTACCTCACCAAGACATGGCCCATGTGGCCAGCTAACTGAATCAGGAAGACATCAGAGGAGAGTTGGATGGCAAGTTATTAGATTTGCTCTATGAAGAATTTAAACGTAAAGTTATAGCGTAGGTTTTCTTTTGAGAGAAGAGTAGCCAAAGCAAAGACAACATTGTATGAGATTTTCTCAATTTGGCTCTGTTTCCTCCAAAAATTTCTGACCCCTCTTTAACTATTCTGAGCATACTTGGCAGAACCCCTTTGGAAATGTTAGCATCAGCCAGCAGGGGCAACAGAGTTTATAATCTCTCTCAGCACATTTGAAAATAAATAAATGTTGAATCATAAAATACTGCACTTTCTGGAATGCTGAGCTCTTCTAGTTCATGGAATAGTTTGGTGATACATAATAGAGCTGGTCAGAAAATAAAAAAAAATTTTCCATGAGAAATTTCAAACAAAAAAAAAATATTTGCTTGAAAATTTTTCAATTTAAACTGTTTTGTTTTCCTTGCAAAGTTTTGAACCCATTTGAAATGATTTTTTTCATCTTGCATTGACATTCTAAGTGGAATATTTTTGTTTTGACTTCAGATGATTTGGTTTAAGGAAACTAAAACCAAATGACATTTTAAAGTCAACATCAAATTAAAATTGTAGATAAGAAATTTCCAGCAGGAAAATATTTTTGGAATTGACATATTTTCCTGTGGAAAAATTTTGTTAATAAAACCACATATCTTGGAAAGAAAACTTGACAAACACCCAAAATGACTAGCTCCACTTCTGAGTGCCATGTAAGATTTTTGGAAGTTTTTTTTCGCAGCATGCCTTTTGCAGTAAGTTTTTGAAACATTATTGATGTTTAATATTTACAGTATATCGCTATAATGACTGCATCCAGTGTACAAGCAACATGAAAAAAACAATTCCACATTTCTCATATAATGTATACAGACGCTGTCCATTGCTTGCCAATAGCAGCTATCCTAAACTATGACATTCATTATTAAAATAGCTAGGTCTAGTTGTTCTGCAGCTGATGTAAATGCAGGCAAGCTGTCTCAATGTAGCTGAGATTCAGCCAGCTGATGTTCTGACAGATAATCTGCTTAAATAAAAGATGTCTTTAAACTTGCCAATGTATTTTTATTTTTCTATTTAGGGATTATGGCAAACTGCCAGCTCTCCAGCGGTGGGTCTCGTGCTTTCGTTGTGGGTGATGGGTCAGGACAAGTCCCGTTACCTCATCCCTGTTGTATGTGGTGCTTACTTTGGCGTGGTCCTATGGGGAAGAAGAGTTTGGACCTGGGCCCGCCCTCTAGTTGAGGTCCCAGCCCAAGGGCCCTATGAGTTGCAGCTATGCGCTGCTGACAATGTCCAAATCCACAAGTCTCTCCCCTGGGCTGCTTTCCCCCCTCCAGGGCTGTCCTTATGGAAGGGCAAGATGGGCGATTGCCCCAGGCCCTGCAGTTCCTTGGGCCCCGCACTGTCCTGCCATGAGCAGGGCAGTGTGGGGCTTGCACTGCTGCTTCCCACAGCCATGATGTTCCCTGTCCCCTCCCTGCTGCTTTTGGCACAGAGACGAAGGCAGCAGGGATGGGGGAAGGCAGGAGCACGGAGCCAGCCTCTGCTCCGGGCCAGCTATTCCTTGCCCCTAGGCTGGGGAACGGCCAGCCCAGGGGCCAGCGGGCCAGCCCAGAGGCTGGGCTTTGCTCTCTTACCTCTCCCCGGGCCAGCTCTTCCTTTGTGGGGACTGGGAAGGCTGGCCCAGAGCAGGATGAAAGAGCAGAGCCCAGCTCTCAGATTGACCCGCTCTGCCCCTGGCTCAGGCGAGGGATTGGGAGTACAGGACCAACCCACACCCCCCAGTGCAGGCGATGGGTGTGGGGTTCCACACAGGCCAATTGGCTCCGGGCCCAGCACCCCCCTGGGGATGGCCCTGCCCCACTCTACCCTTTCCATTCCTTCTCCCCTGTTCCCTCTTAGTCAGGGTTTCTTTTCTCAGGCCTCTGTGTTTGGGGAGTACCCCCACTCCACTTGCACTTCCCCTCCTGGGCATGGTACCTTCCTCAAAACTCTTCTGCTTTGCACGGCATTGCACTCCTGCTCCTTTTTCTAGCTTGTGCCCTGTCTGTCTGGAGCAGAGAGGTTTCTATAAGCATCTGGCTGGGTCTTAATTGGCCTTAGATATCCCTAACTGCATATAGCAACCCCAGCTAGTCAGAAGGGAACGCAACCTTCTGCATTTTAGGGCTTACATACCTTCCTTCTCTGACTCTTGGCCTGCCCACTGCCCTTGATATCTTAAAGGATATAAAATCTCCAGAATGGACCCATAGTCCATCAAATCAGAATCCTAGCTTTGACAAGTGGCCTATGACAGATGCTTCAAAAGAAGGCAAAACTCAGTAACAACTGCTGGTCAACTCTGCAGTACTGCACTTGTGATTGTGGAGAAACTGTATTTGTACCAGTCTGAACTTGCAGTATCTTCTCATGTAATACTACCATTGATTGCAGTGGGGTTATAGGACTGATAGTCTAAAAGGTATCTATTCACTTAAGTGTTTAATCTTTATTCATTATATGTTTCAACCCATTTATTTCTGTATAATATATTTGCTTGCTTGTGTTGGTATTTGAGAGGTCAATATTGCATACAGTTGATTTAATTCATTAAATCATCGACAATCATACTCACTTTAATTGCTTCCATTAGAGTGCTTATTTAGAACTAAGCATTCATAGATGTTTGCTTTTTATCTTAACTTACAAAAGCCCCTATTTTTCCATGGTTTTGTTATTACTTTGTATACTTACATCCTTTCAGAATCATCCTTTCTCCTTAATGGCACAAGGAAATGTAAACAGGGGAGCCAGCTATTGCATACATGATGTATTTGTTCCAGTCAGAATGCAGCAGATAATGAAATAATTGGATTGGATAGTCATGTGAGATGGCTAAGATCTAGATTTTCAATTGTCATTCTCTTTTCCCCTCTCCCGTGTCACACTTCGGTCCTGCTTCTGTTTTAATACTACTGTAAATAAGGAGTAACTCAAGAGGAGTCAGTAGAGTTACTCATGGAAAGATCACTGTCAGTGAAAAGAGAAGCTGTCTTTTTCAATTACTGCACAAGCATTTAAAACAGGCATTCTTTTTGTCAAATCACTGTGCACCCTAAACCTTAGCTGTGTTCTTATTAACCATACTAGTTACAGTATCTTGCAGAATATTTAGTCCATTTCCAAGCTTAGCAGAACTGAACGTTAGGGGAGAGAAAGTGGAATAAAAAGAGAAAAATGCAATTTTATTGAAGTCAGGTTTGCAAATAGGTGCAGCCAAGCTCAGAATTTGCATTTAACATTTGAACACAGAAGCGCTAATAATAATATCCGTTGCAGTGGAACATCTGTTAGACATTCAGAGCCTGAATTAATGGGGAACTCAAAACAATCAGCTAAAGGTTACAAACTAATTAGTTTAATAACATTATTCCACTAGCCTCTACATAGCTTAGATTGCAACTGGCTTCCACTATACACCCACTCTATTTTAAGCACCCATAGAATTTTGGGCTGAGAAATTGGTTTGTTTTGAAAATGACCACATTGCCTTTGAAGGCAAAGGCACATGTTTCTGCAAAGTTTGAAGAAAAGGCAGCAAACTGTTCATTAATTTAAAAGAACTGCCCTGATTTGAAATGTCAACTTATTTCTTTTGTGCCTCCATTTACCCAGTGAAAATATAGAAGATTACAAGGTCTGATAGATCAATAGATTTTGACTGGGACTCACCAAGAGTCAGTTTTCAAGGAATACTTTCACATGAAGGTGAACACACATGACAGGGGTAACAAAACTGAAACATGTACTTTGTGAACTCTACATAATACTCTTACGATTATTGTTTTCTAAAATATATATATAAGCAAGCAATAAAGAACCCTTCCTTTATCTGCAATGGATTGGGTAAAAGTATGTATTTTGTATGAATCTTTCATTTATAGGAGTTTGTGCAAGATCTCTAGGTGTGAGCCAATTAACACAGGTTGTATTCTTTTACATACTGTTGGATTCATGATTGTCCAAATACCTAATAATTGCATGATGCTTCCTCTGAGAGTTTCTAAACCACTCAATTCACCTGGCTAGGGAAACAGTTTTTGCATATCTGTAGAGAGGACTCTGTTTAAACCCTGGTTTGTTAGATAGAAACTAACTTGTTTCTCCTTGGAAACGGCATACCAGACAGCCACTGATACTTAGCCCTAGTGTACACTCGGGCAGCTTTTCAGTGGCAGTCAACAGGCATTTATGCAAAGCGTGTAAAAGGCCTTGTGTAACTGACGGCGACTCCCTAAGCCAGTGGGACACGCTTGGGGAAGCTGACTGCAAATGGCTTGTGGTCAGCTTTTCGCTGCATCTCCTAGAGGGCAGGACTTCTGGTGCCAACCTTCCATAGCACAGCAGCGAGTACATACTCACTGCTAAGTGCTCCTGGAATGTTCGGCTGATGGCGGCAATTTTGCTGCTGTCAGCGTAGACATACCCTTAGATCCATCTTCACTTCTATGTTGGCTCTCTCATACTTAATGTGGTGATACCTCAGATGTGTTGTGTTGTTGTTTGTATTTCCCCTTTTAGACCAGACTGATTTGTGATGTTGCAGCAATATCAAGGGAACCATGTTACAACCATGAAAAGAGGAAGATTATAGCATATCCCATTGAAGTGGTTAAAAGTTAACCTAACAATGTCGCTAACATTGCTTGGTCCAATCACAAACCATAGAAGACGATAGGCAATGGGTGTATTCTTTCTGTCAGCATACTAGGCACTTGCTTCGGGTGGAAGATTCTGCTTTGGGCCACATGGATGACTAAACCAAACCTGAGCAGTGTATTGACATGGTATGCCAGGTGGTAACTCCACTTATTCAAATTTAACCTAGATGAGACCCCTCCCTCCCATCATGATGGGGAGGCAGCTGGGCCAGACCTGAGTGAGTGGTGCTGCGATCTGAGTCTTGATTCTCCCCCCTTCTACCATAAACACAGAGCCCATCAGGAGGCTTGACATGCCCCCCCCCCAAAGCCTGGTGGGCCCACTGGTAGAGAACTTCTGTTTGAGTGAGTAGCCAGCACATTGAGGGAGGCGGTACATTGATGTTTTGTCCAGGGTGGTAGATTCTTTTGGGCAGCCTCTGATTGGTGTGCAGCTTGGAGGGACCTTTAATTAGGCATCCTAACCCTTAAGCAAGCACCTTTTAAAAGGGTCTAATTAAATAATGCTTCAGTTTAAGTGTGGGTGGTTGCTCCTCATAATCAAGGTTGAGGCACATTGGCAGGGCTATATAGGGAAGGTTACACGGTTGCTGCTTATGTCGTAGCTGTTCTGTGAGGGTCCCTTGTGGGGATGGCTACCACAGGGCCAAGGTACCAATAAGTCCCCATAAAACTTTCAAAAGTGGTTCCCAGTTCTCCCTGGATGAATATAGTTGCTCATTCTCTGGAGCTGTCAATCTGGCATTTTTCACTAGCACTAAAATTTCTCTCAAAAGAAAACTTAAAAACACAAGAAAAATACTTAGCTTTATTCCCAGGGGTTTCTTTATTCCCATGTTACATATTGTTGCATTTTGATCATTGCCCCATGGCTCCTGATATTGTCCTATGTGTTAGCTGTCTGCCTCACCAATACTCCCTAATATTAGTCAGCAATGCAGGGAGCAAGGACTTTTAATAATGTTCCTCACTCCAGTTTAGAAAAGAAGCCTGCTTCTATGACACAGAGATTAAAGCTGCTTTCCCCAGCCCTTTCTGAAATGTACACATTGAGCTCAGTGTGATATTTGCTTCTTAGTGGCACCATTCAGTGTTTTGTTCCAGTGCCCTTCCAATTATTACTGTATATTAATTTTGATTAGACAGGAGGCTGCTTTGTGAGTCTTGACTTCCTGCCAGTACAATCAAGTGTGAGCCATGGGAATGAAAAGCAAATGTTACTTTCAAAACCTCTGTGAGGAATATATTACTTATAATTTATACCATATATATATATTTTTGAAAGACTAAATGTCTTTGCTAGTAGAGCAGGAATTAAACTAGGACATTCTCCCTACCTTAGATGGTGAGGACCATTTTAAAGTTAAGAATATATGTGAAGAAATCATTGTCCTGATTTTTTTTAGTGTTGTTTTTAATATTCCGCCTTCATATTCTGCTAATTTTAGGACAGTTGCTTCTTCCATGAGTCAACAGCTGTTGTGAAGTTAGGGGTGCAGAATCAACTAAAGCTAAAAGTATAGCTTACTGTTTTCCATAAGAAATTCAGATGGGAATTAATTCAAAAAAATCATATGGCCTTTGTTATGCAGAAGGTCAGGAAAAGTGATTACAATAGTCCAGAGGTGTCAAACTCATTCAAGCTGGGGGCCACATTGGAGGGGAGGACACCAGCCATGGGCCATGTGTCCACACGGGCTCTCTATCCCTTTCCCCTGCCATGTCTAAAGTGTCATGGACTCTCTTTTCCTCTCCCCAACTCCACAATCTCTCCCACATCTCCCTTTTCCTGCCCTGTGGGCACCTCTTTCCCATCCTGGCTCCCTGATCCCTTTTCTCCTATTGTGCAAGTCCCCAACCCCCCTTCTCCTGCTTGGCTGCTCCAGTGCCCCCCCTCCACAAGCAGGGCAGCTCCCAGACCCCCATTCCCTTTCTCTTTCCACTTACCCTACTGTGTGGTGACAGGAATCCATCTTAGTCACAGCCACAGGCTGGCAGGGCTCCTGCCTCCCTGCCCACTCACTGTCAGTCATATAGCATGGTGACCTTTGGTTGGCTCGGTCCTGGCTGGCCTTTGATTGGCTCATTCCCACGTGGGCCCCAGACACTTTTTCCTTTTCTTATTTGTGATCCGTGCAATGTGCATTCAATAAGATTAACATGCCAACTGACTGTCAGTGAACAGTTGGGGTGGGGGCATGGTGTGGTGGCTCTCTGGGAGCCTGGCCCAGGGTGCTGTGATTGAGACTCTGATTGGTTGGCAGACCACAGGAGAGCTGAGCTGAGATTGGCTGGGGCGCTTCCTTTCTTTTCCTGTGCTCCGACTCACTCACATGATCCCAGTCACAAGGGGTGTGTTCATACAGCCTCCTTATTCCGAAACAACGGAGGTCGTTTCAAATCAGGTTTTGGCTGTTCACACGCCACATGGTTGTTTCGGAACAATGGGAACCGTTGTTCCGAAACAACCGCGTTGTTTCGAAACAAGTTAGACCTAGTCTGTGGGCAAAACAACGTTGTTTCGCAACGGTTGTTTCGAAACAACACCGCGCAAACGTGTTGTTTTGAAACAATGGTGGTTTCGAAACGACTTGTTTCGAAACAACCGTTGTCTGAACATGTTGTTTCGAAATGATGGTGAGTCGTTTCGAAATAACTGTTGTCTGGAATTGCTATTTCAATTCTGGCTTATCTCCTTATTTCGAAGTGAGCTTTTTGCTAATTCGAAATAAGTCACTTCGAAATAAGGCGTTATTTTGATACAAGTTGTTTCGGAACCACAGTATCGAAATAATCCCCTGTGTGAGAACACAGCCAACTAGGCTTAGCACAGCTCTGCCTCCTGCAGCCTGTCTTTGTTGTTTGTTGGTGGTGATGGTTGTTGTTGTTGCTGCTCCTGCTGCTGCTGAGAGCTCCCTGGCAGCAGCTCAGGGGGCTGGATTGGTGCCCTTGGTGGGCTGGCTTCAGCCTATGTAGGTTTGATACCCCTGCAATAGTCCCTTCTGGCTTTATAATCTAGGAATCTATGAATTCTTATTGCAAACTTAGCCTTTAGATCTCGCAAAGTGGGACTTTTGGTGCTTTCACAGATTTTTGATGTTCTTTATTTTCATATTTTATTTTATTTTATTTTATTTTATTTTATTTTTTGGTTGGAGTTATCTTTTCCAGTCCCTCATTCACCCCAGTCACACTGTCTTTTTAAAGCTGGAGATCACTGACCTGTCACCTTATATTATGCAGTTGAAAGGGTAACTTTTCTGGCCATGCTGTATGTAACTCAGCCAGTAGTAAGTGTCAAAGGAACAAGATTTGTTAGTATACTTCATGCATTTGAAACCAAGCATGTTGACTCTTGCATTGGTTGCTCCAACAAACAGTATACAAATATATATATTCTTGATGAAGGCATGATTGGCTGTTGTTACTAATACAGTGCCATAATCATATTACACAGAAAAAAGTATGTTAAAGAACATTATTTTGGTTGCAAAGTTAGGTCCTTGAAAATTAGTAAGTGTCAGGTTTACAGTTAGTTCTGCAACCTTAATTCTGTCGTCTTGTGTGTCCATCCTGTGCACTGAATGAGTCAAAGGTCCTGTGGAAATAATTGTAGGTAGTCATATAATCAAAGACTGCCATAATGCATACACACAAACAGGTCAAATTTTGGTTGAGTGGACAACCTAAATTCTGGCATTTCTTAACTGTTGAATGTTTGACTTTGCTTCCTAAACAGTGCTATTTTTACTTAGCCTTTTTTTTTGTAATTTACTAGTTTTTTTTAGGGTTAGTGGGACCTGAACTGGCTGTCCCATGTCAGGGGCATCTAGATTGCTTTTTAACCCTAGGTTAAGAATTTTCTGACCCATGCTTGAAGTTACAGCTGTGGCATCCACACTGCAGTGCTCAGACCTGAGTCAAAGTAAACATATTCCAAAGCCCTTGTGCAGTGTCAATGCTCTGGCTGTAGGAACAAGGTGCGCTGTGGGAAAACTGTATTGCCCACCCTGTTTTCTAACTGTGAGAGTGCTGTTCATGGGACGTGGGTGTCCATAAGGAGCAAGCGAGCACATAAACAGTATAATTATCTCCTTTGATGGCTTTTTCAGTGGAATGACAGCAGCAGGTGAAGGCTTACACCACCCTGTCATCAAATCTGAGCATTGGGCTCTCCATCTATAGGCTGAGTCACAGAGACAGGACAATGCCCTCACGTACCTCTTCTGAGGATAATTAAGAAATCTGTCTCCAAGGCTGTCAGACTATTAAACAGAACCAACAATTCTGAGTTTTTAAAGTGGGATGCTGTGTTCTGGGCAAACTTTGTGCAGCTGTCAGGAGGCGCTGGAGCAGACAGGAACAGTGCTGGTTACTGCACTGGCTGCCTTGAGTGCTACTCCTCTGGCACCAGGAACTTTGGCATAAATTTGGAGGACCTCTGGGACCCAAGTTAAGTTGGAGCCATGTGCACAAAGGAAAACAACAAGACTTGAACCCTCAGCCCTTACTTAACAAAGGCTCAGAACCTCCAGTCCTGCAAAGTCTTGGGACCCTGAATCTGCACCCCAGCCTAGCTTAGCACAATTGATGTGTGGACACAAAGTGTGTGAGGCTTGAATCCAGTCTTATATTGCTATGTAGACATATCCATTATGCACAAGTTGTGCAAGCCCATCCTCCAGTTTTACATCATCAGCAGAGTTTTAGCCCTTAATCTTCAGCATCTCAGTACAGATCACTACATTCAAGGTAGCATGAGAATGCTGTTGGTCTGAAGCTGCAGCGATTGGCCATTGGAGCCGGTTGCTGGTTCTGTGGGTAGATGAGGGAACCCTAGTCTATTTCTCTATTACAACACCCCACAACCTCTCTCAGGTTCAGGGCATTTCCAGGATGGCGCTGCTTCTGATTCCATGGTGACATGGGCCTGGGGTTAGAATATTTATATTCAGTTGTTATTTTGTCACACTGTCAAAAGGGTTGCTGCCTGTTCAGTTTTTATAGGACAGTCTGTTTTTTGACTTCTGTGTCTGGGTGCTATCTAGTGTAGGGTTACCAGATACCAAAGTCTGGAAAGGAGGACAGGGAAGTACAAAAAGGAGGTCACTGGAGGACACATGGAGAAAATGTAGTGTTAATGTAATATTCTTCTATTTTTAGGGGGCCCTGGAATGTTTTCCCCCCTAAAAATAAGGTATTCCATGGAATTCTAGCATACTTGAACCCCTATAAGTAAAAAGCCAGAGAAAATCATGTATTTTACAATGCCTGCCAGACGGAGGACATGAAGGTAAAAAGGAGGACATGTCCTCCTTTTGCCTCACATCTGGTAACCCTAATCTAGGGTTGCCTGAAAATTGGGCACCTGGCAACACAAAATGGCACCCAAACCAAAATATATGTTTTTTGCAGGCTGGGGGAAGGCACCATGTTATTAACACTTGCCAATCACTGCTCAAGTGGGGCCACCTCGTGCCTGCAGGTATGCACCTTGAAATGATCCAGTGAGCAATGGCAAAATGGGGCAGGTTTTGTTTTTTTTTTAAATTATTATTCAATATGAAACATGCATTTCTTTTTCAATTGAGTAAGGACTTGAAGTCTCAGTACTTATCCAAATTGAATCTCCTTTGCTTCAGAGGTTCACCCACTAATGACACCCACAGCTGTGTGTGTGTTGCATGTTATGTGTTCCACTGGAAGAGGCAACAAGTCATCTATTTTGGGTCCTCCTAGAGACAGTGGTGAGGTAGAACAGTGCAGACTATCCCATTGCCTGCTCATGTTTGACAGCACATCTCCCCATAACCACAAAGGATGGGTTTAAATCTGGGCAATGCTTCAGCCTCCATATACCAGCTTGCAGTGCCACTCAATTTTGGTCCCAACCTAATGTTATGATGGAGGGCCATAGGGCCCTGAATAGGCAATGCAGGAGCTAGCGCTGCTCCTTCTTATGGCTCCTCCTTATAGGGCTAGCTCCTGCACCAGGCCTCTCTGCCAAGCACCTGCCAGCCTCACCCCACTTCCAGGAGCTCATGTCCCCTCTGCTCTGCCTGCAGATCTAACTCTATGGCAGCCTCAAAACCTGGTACAAGAACACAGAGCTGCAGTGAGTGCTTGAGAGAGGAGAGATTGGAACCCTGGATGTAATGTGGGAAAAATTTCTGGGGGTGCCCCTGTCATTTAGCAATAATTCACAAAATTCCTTCAGCTGCTGTTGCAGATGAGAGAAACCTCTTTTAGTACTATGCAAAGCAATCAAAATGCAGAGGAGCCAAAGATGACAAGAAATAATGCATACTGTGCCTTTAAAAAAACTAAGGCATCTCATAAGGTAATTAATTATTTCAGCTCTTCTACATTACTGTGAGTGATGTATGTCAGTGACATCTCCTTTAAGATATATTGTCACCTGGCAGCTTTGTCTATAGAGCCCATCTAATTTCAAAACCCACAAATGTACTTAATCTTTCTAAATCCCCACACAGTTTCAAAGAATATCAGATCTCTGTTGCCAGCCTGCTCTTGATTTTTGAGAGATGTATTTTACCACCCTAGATAGAAGCAGTGAGTTTGAAGTAAATGTTGGTAGGTATGTGAAATAAACCCAGCAGAGTGCAGGATTTCCTTTTACTTTCCTCTTAACAAGAAGCTTTTCTTTAAAGATATAAAGCAATGAAATGCTTGACATTGGTTCTAATCTTTTTTTATTAACAGATATTCAGCATTTTCTGCCAATGCCTATTTATAAGAAGCTGAATTGTGTCTTTTGTGCTTTTTATTTTATAAATCAAGTGTGTGCTAAAATGAATGCTTGATTGACAACTGACAGATATATGTGCATTTGGACAAAGATACCTAAGTGTATGTGCAGAAATCAGGGATTTGTTTGGGTACATGTGGATTGGTGAGAATGTAACAGCCACCACCAGGGATTAATTCCAGGACTTCCAGAAATAAGACCATATTCTTTGGGCTGAAGGACTAAGTCCCCTCCCTGGGATCCATAGCACACTCATGTCTGTGGCTTAGGCACAGATTAAAAAACAAAACAAAACAAAAAAACCCTAAAAAACAGAGCAAGCTACAAGGGCACAGCAGAGATTCATCTGCAAACAAACAAAAGATTTATGCACTGGGGCAGGGGGAAAGAGGGCTGAAAATCACACCCTATATGTGTACTGGTGCTGGAATTTGAAGGAACCAAATGAGGAGCAACAACAAGAAAATAACAATAGGTGCTACTGGGAGCACTCATACAGTTGCATGTGAGAAACATTATTCTTACGGAAGATTGAGGCGAGAGGTAATGTTGTTGCATGCAATCAATCATATTGAGTTATGGTCATCTTCCTTTTCTCCTGCTCTAGTGATGATGTGCAATAAATAGAAACTCTGTTTTGTTATTTGCAAACTGAGACCTAGTGTGGTAAAAGTGGAATGACTGAGGGTTCACTTTCTTTCTTGTGTCCTGTTTCACCATACCTGGGTCCAGTCTTGATTAGGAAAACGTAAATGTTTCATTTGTTGGTGCAGTATGATTGTTTTCTTTGCAAGATGAGGTGTCTTCTACAACAAGGTAAGTTCTCTTGATATAAAATCCTAGTGGAGACAAGGTCCAGCTAGTTTTACCCCAGTGTAGCTAGTGTCAGTCCTAACCAGCCTTGAGAGTAGGCTCTAATATGGTCATGTATTATCTTGGATCTATAGGAATTTTCAATCACCTTAGCTTAGCTGAACCAAACAGTTGGGAAAACTTGCTTTATTTTATTTTATTTTATTTTATTTTATTTGTGCATGAAGACATATCCACTGAGACCAGCTAGTTGAAGAGTAATAAGCTGTTCTATGAAGTTCCAATCAATCTTAGGTTAATTCATGAACAGACACGTGTATCCTAATGAATTTTACATGCCAGAGTGGTCTTGATTCTAATCCTTTTACAATTCAGTAAGGAATTAAGAGCTAGTCCACACTGAAAACTTAGAGCGGTACAGCTGTGCTGCTGGCAGAGTGCTTGTCTAGCCATCGTGTATTGATGAGAGCTCTCCTGCTAACATAATAAAGCTACCTAAACAAGGGGCCTCATAGGAGCTTACTGAATTGCAGGTGCATCCACTTGCATGAAGACCTTATTGTTCTGTGCCTTCAAATGGATGCATGTGGATTGTTTGCAAACATAGTTTGAGAATCTCCTCTGAGAATTTTGCCTTACATGTAAAGTGGATGCAGGACTATGGGGCATATTAAGGACTTGGTTAAGTAAAAGTTATTGATGCTGCTGGTACTGTGATCAGTGTATCTGACAAGGCCTGTCACATTTTTGGTTCCAGAAATACAGCAGTGAAAACTTTATTTCCCTGATGACAGGTCTATAAAATATTAATAGCATAGTGTGTTGGCTGCTGGTCTCATCACCCTGGCAGTGAATAACTGGACAAAAATTCTAGCCTCTCTTTCTTTTATATTTGCTCAGGAATAATTTCTTTGATAATATATGGGTTCTGTGCATATCAAGGCCTTGCTGGAGGAAGTAATTGTTTCATTGATGAAGAAAAGTGGCTGTGGTTTCAGATCCTTTTTCCACCTCTGTATTAATACTAGAAATACCACTTTTTTCAGGAATACAACTAGAAGTGTATACAATCATCGTGCATGTGGCAATGTACAGATAAAAAAGGAAGATTTAATTTACAAGGAGAGACAACTGAAAGAAATTATTTTGAGAGTCTCTCTCTCTCAAATGTAGTAGAAGACCAAAAGCTCTGTTTTATTCTATGATACATAGTACAGTTTTTAATAGTATCATATGTAAGTATTGCACTATATGAAGCATTCTGTGGGATATATGTAGGGCAAATATTTCAAAGCACCTCAGTTCCATTTTTAAAAGGGAATTAGTCACTGAAATCCCATTGGCTTTCAGTGAGATTATGGCTCCTTTCAAAATTTTATCTGACAATTATGCAGCAGCTGTAGCAGTGATGGGTCAGGAACACAGTGGTTAACTGAGACACTCAGGATAGTGTGTAATTTTTTTTTTTTAACAAAGTTAGAAATCATAAACTGGAAAAGAGAAATGGGTTTAGAAATAGAATTTGAAAAGTATCAGGGACAAAGTTCATTTTAAACAGAAGGGAAGAATTGGCAAAGATTCTACTGGGTGTTGCATAGACGCAGAAAGTGAATCAGTAAATGTTGGCAGTAAGGAAGAAAAGATTAAGGAATAAATACGAGATTAGAAAGAAGTAAAGTCAGAGAAGGATGCAGAGGCAAATCCATGAAGACTTGAAAGCTAATTTTACTAAGTAACAATAAAGAAGAGAAACTCAATTTAAGTTGGTGCAATGCACCAGTGTAAAACTGGTGGAAATGGGAACAGAAAAGAAGCCATGGAAAAAAATCATTTGCTGGGTTCTGGGCGGGAAGCCAGTGAAGATTTCTGAGGGTAGGATGCTATGTTTGTTCTTGTGGATACTGTATATCAGTGTCATTGTACATGAACTGAATTTTGTGGTGATATGTTTAAATGAGCCTTGTAGTTCCCTGTTAGCGCTTCCTATTTCATTTTACATTATACCTGGCATAGTTTATTATTCTATCAACTTCTCAAGGGTTAGATTTACATTTTCTGAAGGCAGGTTCTCCCTTAGATTCACATGCATTGTCTCAGTGTTACTCATGAGGCTTTCTTGTGTGGATCTAGAGTAGAACAGGCTCCTTATTGTGATTTAGATCTTTCTTGCTGTAAGCCTTGAGTTTGCCTTTTGACACCTGGTAAATTTCATGGAAAACAAATTAGCAGTCAGGATGATTGTTCTTTGTATGACCTTTTAAATAACAAAGTCTCCTTCAAACCTATACTGCCCAAAAAAGCCTGGTCCTGTCATTCAGTTAATTAACTTGTAATTTCCCCATATTCAAAATTCTCCTTAAGGAATCTTCTTTCATACTTACACTGAATATAGAATTTTCCTTCTTCTTGAATTTTTTCATGGGGTACAGACTAGCTAATTAATAAAACTCAAAATTGTGAGGTAAGAGGTTTGGCTTATCTTTCTTTCTCACCAGGAGGTGAAACACCTAGGAAAGCTTAAAAAAAACGTGAGAAAAAAATTAGTCTTTTTCAGATTTCAAAGGTATTATGGCACATTGATAGAGTATATCAACTGAAATATAATCAAAAGATTATCAAAGAATAATCAATACAAAGTGACCTATGGATAATTTTAACTACAGAGCTCATGAAGTAATTCTGACGATTTTGTTAACTCAGAGATTGTGACCAGAATGGTTTATGTTTTGATCCTTCTTTGCTAGCAAAGGTTAAAAATGAAATGGAGCATGTGTTGTTTTACATTTTGTAGTCTTTGCAGGCTAAAAGAAAGAAAATCTTTGTAATTCCAAACACATGGAAAAAATCATAAATAATCCAATCTGAATAACAGATTTTTCTGTAATGGCACTTAGTGATATTGGATGTATTTGACTACTGGTAATTAAAAGGGTCAGATGGCAGAGATAGGTCTATAAAGCCAGCCACCTACTTTAGCAGGAGACAACCTTCAGTATATACAATGTATTTCAAATATTGCTTTTCACATAAAGCCTTATTGCAACATGAATCTTTTTTATTAAAATAAAAAAGCAGATATTTGTGAGTACAGCATTTTTTTTAAGTTTGAAAAAGCGAGCTCACTTAAATGGGCGATAGCATTTATATTTAGAAAGGCAGACAAGGTTCATGTATGAAAGCTGGCTATGAGAACCATAAGTTTTATCTAAGATTTCACTATAGGTGAGGGGGCTTCACCATAAGTCCTGTAACATCAAAGCAAAATATTCAGCTGGAAAGGAGTCATTCTTCAGGACATGACACTAATAATTCTGCTTTCCCAAAATAGTAACTTCTGTTGAAAATTATGTTTCATACTTTTCTAAAGACTGTCATAGAAATAAGCTAGTAGTATGCTTTAGGCTAGTGGTCTCAAACGTAAATCACCAGGAAGGCCACATGAGGACTAGAACCTTAGCCTCAGGGCCGCACCACTGAAACCTTTTCATACAACAATATTGCAAATATTGGTAATAATAGTGTCATTGCGGGCTGCAGGAAATAGCTTTAGGGGCCGCATATAGCCCATGGGCAGTGCGTTGAGACCCCTGCTTTAGGCTTAAGAATAGGGTATGCCAGCTACTTCATTAGTGGATCCTTATGACGTTATCCACAAAACTATCTGTTTTCTTTTGCTGGATATGAAAAACCTGGATGGTGCCTTGATAGACAGAAGTCTCTGCTGGGTTTTTTAATGTAGGTTTTCTTAAGCTTTTATCAAAGGCTGACTAGATGGCATCCTAGGGTACCACATTTTCAGTGAAGCACCATAGCTTCAAAAAGGTTTCCAATGCAGGAAGAGGAGGCAGTTCCACCAGAAGACATACAGGTTCTGGGACCTCAGTCCTAGACCATGACATGCAGGAAGTAGCTAGCCATCTAGGAGACTGTTCACACTATTTGGCCTAATTCCAAAGAAGCCTGGATTGTAGAAGGAGGCTATCTAGTCAGAAGACCAATTTCTCTTCTATACAGGTATGAATGAGTAGAGTTTGGGGGGAGAATAAGGTGGAAGAAAAATAAGGTGTACTTCAATGCTATCATGTGTGGCAAGGAAAGGAATCAATACATTTGTTTGCCTAGGCAAACAAAATACATAAGGTGAGCATTCCTGGTGTCCTAGCTAAGGGGAAAGAGATCTTTCCTCAGAGATTTTATTGACTTGCCTGAATAAGTTAGTGGAAGTGTAACCTTGAGGTGGGCTAGAGTTCACCTCTAGTGCCTTTCTCCAGTGCCCAGCAGAAATAAACCCCAGCTCCTACAACCAAGCAGCTGGAGACCCAGGATTCAGTCCTAAAAGGGACTAACAGCAAAGACTGTTCAGTTATACTCCCCACATTAAAATACTACTTAAGACAAACATAATGAACTTTATTAACTACTAACATGATAAATCTTATCCTAAGAAAAACAAAATGGATTTAAACAGAACACTCTTCACAGAAACATTGTGAGGAAAGAAACCCAAGTGTCCCAAAATTTAGGTGGTGTTCACCCCTATCTCAGTTGCAGTATGTTCAAGTCCAAAGGCCTGGGCTGCAAGAAACAGCAGCCCTCTTCTTTGGTTGCAGGGATCTTGAGTAGGAATCCATGTAGGTTTTTCTTTCTTTTCTGGAACCAGCACCATTCAGTCAGTTTACTAGTTAACCAGCAATCAGTCACATATGATAAAACTCCACAGCAAAATGCTCCACAGCAGGGAGAAGACATCTTGAAGCTGATTCCTGGCTCAGCTTCTCCCAGTCATGCAGTGAGCTCATGGGCTCTTCTCATTACAAATCTGCATGGCTGTTCCTCTCAGGCTGCTGCTCTGACTACAGCTAACCACAGCATCAGTAGAAAAACTTGTGGAGCATGCTCAATGCTACCATCCACTTAATATCCAGAAGCTTCTGGATCTGAGCAGCCAAATCTGCCAAGCAACATAATCCAGCCTCAAGAGATCCTTAAAAGAGAGAACCTCTTTAATTAAGCATATGGGATACAGAAGGTTCTATTGAAGTCAAGAACTGGAAGGCAATGCATATTTTCAGCTTCAGATTATGGTGCCTTAGTGTATGTCTTCACTGCAATAGAAGCTGGGGCTGAGGCTCCTGCTTGAGCCCCATGCCCCCTTCCATCTACACACAACTCTGTCTGTGGGCCCCAAGGATACTGCTGGGTGGGTAGGTTTGAGCCCAGGCTCCTATGGGACCTGAGCCAAGCACCATCATCTTACACTGCAGATGCAGCTCAGGCCCAAGTCCCCTGGACTTGGGCTCTGAGGCTATGTCTGCACCTAAAACCTTAGTTTGGACTTGCCTAGTCTGAACTAAGTAATTCAAAGTTAGTTCGAACTAACCATGGCTTTTTTAGTTTGCACTAACTTTCAGTTTGAACTAGCCGTGCTTTTTTAAGTTTGAACTAACTTGTTAGTTCAAATTAAAAAAGCACGGCTAGTTCATACTAAAAGTTAGTTTGAGCTAAAAAAAAAAGTGGTTAGTTCAAACTAACTGCTAGTTCGAACTTTAGTTCGAACTAGCATGACTGTATTGTTCTAGTTCAAACTAAATTTTGAAATGTCAGAACTAAGCAGTTAGTTCAGACTAACCAGCTGAACTAACTAGTCAAACTAAGCTTTGTTAAAAATTTTTTTAGTTCAAACTAGGCAAAGCCTAGTGTAGACATTTAGGGGCGTCGCTGGTGTTGGGCACCCCGGGGCACATGCCCCGGGTCCCAACGCCAGTGCCCAGATCTCTGGCCCAATCGGGCCGGGGATCCAGGGCCTGATCCCTGGTCAGCCTCGGCCATGGCGGCCCCGTCCCTGGCCAGGGATCCGGGGCCTGGCTGGCCACCCAGCAGGCCCCGCCCCTGGCCAGGGATAGGGCCAGGGGGAGGCCGCGCCACTGCGGGCGGCTAGGCTGTGGTGGGGCTGGGCCAGAAGTGGGCACTAGAGGCCAGGCCCGCGCCCGTGGCCCCCAATCCCCTGCTGGGGACAGGGCCGCTGCGGCTGCCGGCGGCCAGGCGATCTGGGGCCCGGCTGGCTGGCCACCCACAGCGGCGTCGGCGTCAGCCCCGTCCCCGGCCAGGAATCCGGGGCCCAGCCAGCCAGCCGCCCGCGACGGCCCCATCCCCCGCTAGGGATCTGGGGCCTGGCCGCCAGCGGCTGTGGTGGCCCCATCCCGAGCCAGAGATTGGGGGCCTGGCCATCTGCGGGCGTGGGCCAGGCCTCCAGTGGCTGCTTCTGGCTGGCCCACACCACAGCCTAGCTGCCCATGGCAGCGCAGCCTCCCCCCAGCCCTATCCCTGGCCAGGGGGCGGGGCCTTCCAGGTGGGGGCGGGGCCTTCCCCAGGTCCCTCCCTGCCCCAGCACCGCCTCTGTAGACAAGGCTCAAAATTAGTTTGAATTAAGGCTCTTTAATTCGAACTAATTTGCTAGTGTGGACATAGCCTGAGAGTCTGCCAATACTATACCACAATCCCCTGGGCTGGTGGTGTTTGTTCTTTTTATCCCAAGAGTAGTCAATTGACTCCCAGCAGTGTAAGCAACCCCTCTTTGTTCAAGTACAGCAATTCACCATTTAATCCTTCTATTTTATTCCGACCACTGAGCTGCAAACTGTGAATCTTTTCTTGCATTTGCAATGGGCACTGGGCAGTGGAATGCTTTGCCAAGCATGCTGCTTCCTCGTTACAGGAGCAGAGCCAGATTTTGATGAATCTTTGATGTGAGGCAATCCGAAAGTTCAATTTCTAGTGGAAGTAACAAGAATGAAACTTTTCCGTCTCAGTAGCAGAAGCTGGTCCAATAAAAGATATTACCTCATTCACCTTGTCTCCTTAGTATCCTGGAACCAGCACGGCTACAAATACATTGCATTTTTCAAATGTAGTCCATTTAAGCTAAATGTAGTCCATGGGTGACTAAATCATTTGTCTAAAACAGTGGTTGCAACCTTTCTGGCCCAAGGACCACAGATAACTTTTATAACCCTGAAGGGCCACAAGTCTCTGCCATCATGCACACCCTCACGCACAGTCGAGCCTTACAGGAGGAGTTCTCTTTGCTGAGGTTCAATTTCCCTATCTGCTTCAGGGAAACCACATGTGTCCCATAGCTCTGTGTGCTCCCTTTGGGTCTTGAGGCAGTGACTCCCTTTGGCAGTCAGGGAGACTGATGATCAGAGATCCTTTCCCTCTGGCTCCAGCAGGGACTTAGCATCTATGGACCTAGGTGGAGCATTTTGCCATGCTCCCAGCTATAGATGGGGAAGGGAACACTGATTGCCCATTCTCTTGGCTGCAGCAAGGAGCTTGCACTGTTCTTTTAGCTCCATGAAACCACACTGCTTGGGTCCTTCGGCAGCAGCTTCCTTCTGCAGTTGGCAGGAGGGGAGTGGTGGGCCACTTTGAAATGACCCATGGGCACTTTTGGTGCCCACGCCACAGGTTGTGACCCACTAGTCTATGTGGAATTGGGGGAATAGGAAAGGGGTGTGTGTGCAATCCAGAAATACGAAACAGGAATATCTTCTTCAGAGCAAGTGCTTCAAGTATAGATTTCTTTTTGTCACAGTCTCCTTATGTAGGACCCAAAATAGTACACATTTTCCACCTTTAATATTTCTACTGTTTCTAAATAGAGCTGCTCAAATGCTGTCAGATCAAAGCTTCCATCCTTTTTTTGTTTTGCTTCCTGCAAACACTCACACAATTAAACTATACTAACATGATGTAATGACTGATGTGTGCATTGCCTTTCTGCTTCTTGCTCCTATTGTATTTCCTTGTTTCTGCTCTCTGGACTCAGGCTTCTCTCCGTATTTGAGGCTCTCTGAGTGTACATAGTTTTGGGTGTGTGCAGTTATTCAGTGCTCGCTGCTACATCTCTGCTGCTCAAACTGTTGCTGATGGGACCAGTTCTGGGTTATTATATACTTTTGATTGACAACATACCTATGTGTCTTTGATTTTGGAAGCTGGGGTGGAGAGAAAGGTAATTGCTATTCTGGGGTGCATCCGTGAGTAACATTATAGTGATGAGTGCTTGTGTTCTGCAACCCATGCTGTCCGCATTGCCTTTAGCTGTTGACTGATGATATTTTTATTTCAAAATTTCAGAACTATGTGCAAATCATGCAACCCTCCAATGCTGTTAGGTTACCCTTGCTGGACAACTGTTTCAGCTGTGATGACATTGATGTTTATGATGGAATTCCAGAGCCCAAGTCCTCTTTTGATGCAGCTGTTAACCACCTTAATGAGTATCTTGGTGCTGGAGATTCAGTTCTGGTAAAGACAAAACATTTTTTTGAAGCTCACCAGCAGCTCAATCAGACCATGTGTGAGTTTGTAGATTGCTTGCAGCAGTTGGCCCAGGACTGTGAATTTAGGGCTGTTATGATAATCATGTGCAGGCATATTTTTATGGTGGACATAGCCAGTGACTGGCTGGTCGAACAATTATCGGCTAAAGATGCTACAATGCTAATTGGATGTGTTTGTTGACAGTGAGGCATTTGAGGGGGCTCAGGCTGAATGGGGTTCAGTATCCAGGCTGCTGCTAACTATGTGGCTATGCTTAAGCAGTCAGCTGCTGCTCCTCCTTCCATTGCTCAGAGTCACATAATACTATCTGCTCCCACTCCACAGCTTTGGCAGAGAAAGTTGCTATCTCTTTCCTTTTTCCACTGTGTCAGTGTGAGTCATTTGGTGTTTCCTTGTCTGCTCAGCCAGAACTGTTGTGTGTCAAGTTTATGGGAAGGACATTTTAAGTTAGTGTCGCATGCTACATTGGTCCATGAAGACAGGAAGCTGAAGATGTACACTCTGAATGTGAAATTGCATAAGACCACCTTTACCATGGACCCTGATGTTTTCTTTAGTATGATCTTCTCTCTTGACAAGGGGCTGGAGCTGGTATCTCTTATTGTGGAAATTCATGGTGCTCTGTTGTAGTGCATGATGGCTATGAGTGCTGAAGTTAACATTCTCTACTGTGGGTTACTTTACAATCTGGACATTTGTCCAACCGCAATGACTTTAAAAGATTGCAATTCTTCTGCTTTGCAGACAGTGGGTGAAGCTGTATACTATGTGTTCTATAAAGGCATAGTCTTGACTGCAGAGAAAGCATGACTATAAATACTTCTCCATTATCGTCCCATGGTCTGTGCTTACAGTTTGATATTATTCGCGAAACTTCACAGGACACCTCAGGCAGTGGCTGTGCCAGCTAAAATAGGAGGGAATACCCAATGTATCATTCAGGGACACCGCACTTTTTTATCGTTAAAGGTGGTCTTGCCCCAGGATGTGTACTCGCTGCCTTTGGATTCAAATACTAAGCCCTTTACACAGCCTAAATGTTGTATATATTCTGCACTTGTGGACAAAATCTTAACATAGTTGCAGTGCTTAAAAGATAATCGTATTATGTGAGAGGTGGACGGGCCTATGGATTGGAGCTTGCCCATGATGATAATATACAAGAAAAATGGTGGTATTGAACTATGCATCAGTGTTAGGTCACTTACTGAATTCGTGGAATGTGAACAGTTTCAGTTACCAGTCTTCAAAGAGGTTACTTGCTGGGCAAGTGTGTCCTGGATTTTCTCTGTGTTGGACTACCAATCTGGTTACAGCCAAGTACCTGTGACTGAAACTTCACAGTTGTCACTGACTTTCAGCAGGCTGTTTGGCAGGTAGTGGTGTCAACAACTCCCTTTTGGCTTAGTTTCTGGTCCTGAGGTATTTCAAAGAACTGTCTCTCAGGTTCTGCCCAGAAGGCAAGGTGCACATTGTTCTTTGGATGACATTCTTGTCTTTGCTAAGAGTCTTCGTGAGTAGAATGCTGCTCTGGACCTGGTGCTAACCTGACTCCAACAAGTTGGGATAAAGTTGAATGTGGTGAAGCGCAGTTCTTCAAAAGATGCTGTGGAGTTTCTAGGTCATTATCATCCAGCTGTATGATACTGATGCCAGAATGGCTACAAGCCATGGCTATTGCCACCTGCTTACATTTGTGTCTTGACCTAGATAGATACATGGGTGGCTGTGCTCTGCCCCATTTCAGTACCTTTGTGAAACTGCTGTGGGATTTACCCCAGGATAGTTGCTTTGGACTAAAGAAGTAAAAAGGGCTTTTGAAATCCTGCATCAAGCCCTATGTCAGATCCACTCCTGTGCTTATTTGATCCCTAAATGTCTTTAATGAGTCAAGTTGCTCCAAGAGGGACAGCTGAATTGAATTTGCATCCCATATGCTTACCTTGATGGAAATTAAATATTTTCAGAAAAAGCTAGAGTTCTTGGTAGTGGTTTTCTTTATTGTTACTTTCAGGTTTACTCAGTGTGAAAATATTTCATCTTAGAAGCTGATCCTTTACCCTTTTTGGGTCTTTGTTTTAAGGCTATTGACATGCTGATTGTGAGGCAGCAGTGGTGAATTATTCATTTTCAGGAATGTGGCTTTGATAGCATATCAAAGGAAGACATCATTCACTTGCCAATGCCCTTTTGAGAAATTCTGCTGGGTTGGCACCTTTGTATTTAGAAACAGCAGAGGACATGATATGGTTTGCACTGGAAGCTACACCGATTAACTTATGGCAGACTGCTGGCATCATTCTTCAAGATATTGAACTGTGCAAGGTAATAGCTGATAAGCAGGCTGGACAGACCAAGTCCTTAAGAAAACTTTGTTTGCATTCTACAATATGCAGTCTGAGCTTACAGTGAAGACATGCTACTGTACCTGTCTTATGCAGAGGACTTCAAGTGATCATGCCAGAAGCATTGCAACAAGCAGTCCTGGATGTGGCTCATGAAGGACATTTAGGTATTTTTAAGATGAAAGGTAAACAGGTTTGTCCTAACAAAACGAAAGTGAGTTTACCTCGACTTACATATTAGTCATAAACTCAGCCATTGAACTGTGTGGGTGTGGGTTATCCTGATCCTGACCTCAGGAGACAGAAAATTAACATGGCTCCTGCACCTCAGCATGCCACAAGACTTGTAAAACAAAGAGATCCCCTTGGAAATATGTAAATCAGAGAGAGGCTCCATTATTATCCTTCACTGTGATGGGTCCTGGCCAGTAAAAGGCTGGAAAGGAGACTGGGTGACAGAAACCATCTTGAATAAAGACTCTGTCTTGATACATTAAGTTTTAGACTTTTAGGTGGGTGTTTTTATTTTTATTTGCTTGCTGCCCTCTCTGTCTTTATTTCATTTACCTGGTATCATTTGATCCAGGCTCTGTTGTTAATCAGTTTGTTTTGCTTTCATTATAAATCATCAGTGCTATGTAAGTTCAGTAAAATGTGTGCATCTGGAAGGGTAACACACAGGAGTGTTTTACTGTCTCAGTAAAGCCTGTGAACCAAACACTTTCACTATGAGGGTCCAGTGAGAGGGACTTACCCCTGGAGTAGGATGATTTTGGTGCAAATTCAGGGCTGGAAAGATACTGAGGGCAGCCTCCAAGGAGTAGCCAGGTTGAGCAAAGCCAAGGTGAAAATTTATGGGCTGCTGCAAGCTGTTTGGGTCAGAGCTTTGGACCAAAGCTGTGCAGTCGCAAGATATCCAAGGTTAAAAGGCAGGTGATGACCAAGTCCTTACTGGCTTGGATGAACTCCAGAATGTCACAATGATATTCAGAGTCCATCTCATGGAAAATATTGGAGAAATCCAGTTCTAGCAGCTCTTCAGTCAGCCTATGAGGACCATGCTGTCTATGTTGATAGGAAATGTTCATCCCACTCCACTGCTATGCTTGAAATTGACTGACGGGATCAGGAAACATATGAGTTTCAACAAATATATCTGTGCAAGACTCCAGGTGTTCTATCTTGGACAAGCAGTATCTGTTAGAAAAGGGTCTGGAAACATTTTTGATACTTGTGTGTGATCTTGTGGCCTGCATGGCATGGAGCGTGGTGAGTGTGATTCCCACAGGGAAAACCAGTGAGATATACTGACTACCAAAAAGGGAACAGATGGGGAAAATGAGGCTCTTTCTGTGTATGATGATGTCATGTAGCCAGTTGGGGAAGTTATGCCTGGTGTCTCTGGTCAGGTACCACTGAACTCTTTGAGTAAAGGAAAGGAAATCTGCTTTTCTGTTTCCTGCTCCTGTTTTGTTTCCTGGTTCCTGCTCCCTGAACTCAGTGTTCCCGTTCCTGTTTAAGGCTGTGTATGTGCACAGCTGTTCAGGTCCCACTGCTATATATCTGCTGCTTGAACTGTTATCATGCTTAATTCAAACTATTGCTGCTGGTTCATGGTTACTGTATGTTTTGGTTGACAACTCATCTATGTGTCTTGCTTCATTTGTTGTTCAGGGATTTTTTTTTAGATTAGTATTCTGGAAAGTATCAGAAGGTAATGTGAACATTCTTAAATGTACCACTCTTCATGCTGGTTGTGTAGGTGAACTTATCCAGTGAGTGAACAGAAGCAATGTATTGTGACATATGTGACCAGTCACAACAACACAATCTATCCTGAATAGTGTATGCTTACAGGGAACTGTTTCTAATCAATCCATAGATTCTTTTAATGACAATATTCTGAATACTTCTAAATAAGAGAGAGTCATATGTTTGTGGTTTTTCTGTAAGAAGGACGAGGCTGCATTATTATTTGCCTGATAAATTATTCATAGTGAATTATTTGCTCAACTGTATGGCTAGACAGAAACAAGAAGTGACAACAAGACTGCTTATTAATAGATTTCCCCAATCTATAATAAGAAATTCATATACTGCACTTTATTTTTGTGCTAGGTTGAATGCATTTGAGTCAAATTTTAAAATTACTGGGTAGAATAGTGAGTTTGACACAGGTTAATTTTATACTTGCCATGAGCTCTTGCATTGAAAATAACAGCTTGTGTGGTTGTAGCCACACTTTGTATGCCTGTTATGAGACTTCATGACAGGATTGATATAAACTCATGCTACCACTGTAAAATACATGGGAGATTTGAAATGATATCACCTTGTTGTTTTCCTTCACTCTTTTTGGATTCCGTACTTTGTAATTGATTGCATAGGAGAAAGTTATGCAGTTGAGACATGACTAGTGAGGTAATCAGAAGAATAGAAAACTCACATTTAGGTAGGGCTGGGGCTAAAGAAGCCCACCATCTTATCCATTATAAGCCTCACCCCCCTTTTAGAGTCTCTCTTTCCAAAGGATTAATGAACATTTTAAAAGGCCGTTTAAATTAATTGTAGTAGAGCCCTTCTTACGGAATAATAGAAATTCAGGGCTTGAAGGGACCTCGAGAGATCAAGTCCAGTCTCCTGGGCTGAGGAAGGACCAAGTCAACTTTGACCTTTGCTGACAGATGTTTGTCCACCCTGTTCTTAAAAACCTCCGAAGATGAGGAAAACTCGAAACCTCCCTTGGAAGCCTGTTTCAGAATGTAACTACACTTAAAGTTAGAATTTTTTTTTCTATAAGCGGAGGAAATGATCCTGCTAGTGTGGGAGAACTTTCCTGGGCTCTGCACTACCCTGGTAGAATCGGATAGCAAAAGAATCAGAGGCTTTGTTCCAACTCCCTTTCCCTGGAGGCCTGCCTGACCTTGAGGACCCCCTTTCTGCTCTCGCATATGACAGGGTCTCAGTGTCCTCAACAAGGCTAAGAACTGGGTTTCCCTGAGGCTTAGCTCCCTGGTTACACAAAGGTTAAGTCTATAATGATGGTGGCAAAATTGTCACCATCAGTGTGATTTTCCATGTTCGAATGAGCATTCTGTGTGGACATGCTCAAACAATCTGGGATTCACCCTAGCAACTCCAGTCCCAGAACTGGAGTATCCGTAAGCAGACTAGAAGGCATTTCTGGTCGGCTTAGCAAAGTCTGTAGGGTGTACCTATTAAGTCGTTAGGAGATAGACAAGGTATTTTATCTACCTTGCATATCTCCAGTCGACTGCTAGTGAAAAGTGTGGCAAGTGTAGACTAGGGTTCAGTCCTGTAGTGGTCACTTAGGACAGGGATCAAATTGTCCCCACTCTAAGAGTATGTCCAGAGGCATCGCTGCCCTGGGGAGGGACCCAGGGCCCTGGCGCAGGCCCCGCCCATGGCCAGGGACAGGGCCAGAAGCCGCCGCGTGCCACCATGGGCAGCTGGGCCCCACATCCCTGGCTGGGGACGGGGCTGGAGTGGCTGCTGCTGCTGTGGGTGGCTGGGCCCCGGATCCCCAGCTGGGGACGGGGCCAGGAGCAGCCTCCATGGCCAAGCTCTGGATCCCCAGCTGGGGATGGGGCTGCTGCAGCCGCGGACAGCTGGGCCCCCGATCTCCGGTTCGATCAGGCCGGAGACCAGGAGAGGCAGGCCCCGCCAGACCTGGGGCACTGGTGCTGGAATTCCGGGCATGTGCCCTGGGTGCCCAGCTCCAGCGATGCCCCTGAGTATGTCTGCACTGGAGCCTTAGGTTGATGTAAGGAAGTTTAAGTTGACCTACAGACCCTTGCAGCCACACTGGCCTTTTATTTAAATCGACTTAAGTGCTCCCTTAAGTTGACTTAACACCACATCTTAAGGTTGACTTAACGCTTTAGTTGACCTTATCAAGTCAACATAAGCCAGTGTAAATGGGGAAAAGCCTTTAAGCCAACCTAATTGGCCACCAGGCTCCATCCCAGAGTTCCTGACCACCAGGAAGGGTCGGGCTAGCACCTGCCAGTGTGGATGCAGGCAGTCAACAGGAGTTTTCAATGCGGACTCTCTAAGTTGACTTAACAAGCCCTGACCACTACTCAATGCACCCCATGAGTGAATACCATCACAGTCAATAAACCTGTTGAAGAAGGACATTAGGTTGATTTAGAATGTTTTGTTCTTGACAAATTCATGCTTGTTGTGCCTTATAATGCTATTATCCTTTAGGTGTTTATAAATAGATTAATATTTATTACAGTATCTTTCAAGGAATTGAAGATAGACTGGCTGATCTATAGAGCCCTGCAAATCCGCGGGTATCCGCTGCAGATCCATTGGTATCTGAATCTGTGGGTGCGGGTGCGCGTAACCGGAGAACCATTGCTGTGGATCGACTCACAGATGCAGCTTCTATTGTTACCTTATCACACTGCGACCTATTGCTGAAGCTGCTGCACTGATCTGTGTCGGCAGCATGCAGGGGAACCAGAAAGCAGTCTGGCCAGTGCTAGATTGTAGATCTGCCAGCCAATCAAAGTCTCAGGGTGGGGCTTGGAGACTCACTGATGGCCTTTGATTGGCTCATTCCCCTGCCCACTTCTTCCTTTTCTTGTTTCCAGTTGGCAAGCCATAGCTGTCAATCAGAGATTTCATAGGTGGACAAAGAAATCTGATTGATAGCACATCATGCGAACCACAAACAAGAAAGGAAAAAGTGGGTGGAACCCATATGGGGAATGAACCTATCAAAGGCTATAAATAGTTGTATGTGAGCCCAAGCTTGGTTACAGATGCAGCTAAACCCTGGCATGCGGATTTTGGATCGGATTAATGTTATCACTGAGCAGATGTGGATCGGGTGCAGTTCCACATTTTTGTATCTGTGCAGGGCTCTACTGATCTATAATTCCATGGGTCGTCTTTGTTCCCCTTTTTAAAGATAGCCACTATCTTCAGGGATCTCACCGATACTCCATAAGTTCTAAAAGACAATTACTAGCAATTCTGAAATTGCTTCAGCTAGTTTCTTAAGTGTTTGGCATAGTGAAGGGGTTGGGCAGGGCAGAAGACCTCTGGGTGCCAGCTGCAGTGGGAGGGCCACTAGGCTGGCCCTTCACAAGGTGCAAGCGGTGGGAGATACAGAAGGCTCAGAGGGGTCCCTCCCACATTTCAAAACATCTGACAAAGTGGGATTTTCTCCCACAAAAGCTCATGCAATAAATAAATTTTAGTCTTTAAATGCCACAGGACTCCTTGTTTGTTTTCCTCTCACATTTTGTGAAGTTTCCTGTCCCCACCCACCCCGGTGTGTGTATGTGAGAGAAAGAAAGAGATCGGCTGCTTGGTATGAGCCAGTGCTGGGCTGCAGCAGTGGTAGGTAAATACTGATGGGGGAGGGAGCGGTACTGGGCCAGAACAGGCCTTCACAGGGAGTGCGAAGGGACAGCTCAGTATCCCTGTCTGACTGGTGCCTGGCTGCAGGCTGGAGCATCAGGTGTGGGGTGGAGGGGCACACCGGCTTGGGCCAGCTCTGCTCAGGGGAGACAGGAGGTACTGAGGAGCGTCCCTCAGTGCCCCCCCCCGTGCATCATGAAAGCCAACTTGACCTCTATCCCTGCCAAGGGTGTGGGGTAGTGAGGTTGCCCTGTCCCAGTGAGGGCTGGGCTGTGAAGCTGCTGCAGCAGGAGAGGTGGGCACTGCATGCCAGGTAAGTGCAGCAGGACATTTGAGACCCCCTGCCAGCCTCATTCCTCCCCTCCCCACGGCAGGCGAGGACCCCCCCTTGCAGTGAGTGTGGGTTGAGACCTGGAGAAGGGGCACAAATATGAGCTTGGGCTCAGTATGCCACTGTTTTAAGTACAGTAGGATGTATTTAATCAGGCCCTTTTGCTTGAATATTTAGCTAACTATTGTTTAATGTGTTCTTTCTGTGTTTGGGGTTTGCATTCCTTCCCCCTTGCTGCTAACATTAGTTGCACTGAGTATCAAGTCACCATTAACTTTTTTAGTAGAGACTAAAGCAAAATAGGCATTAACGCCTCAGCCTACTTGATGTCATCAGTTATTAGCTCTCTTTTCCTGCTTCATAGAGGACCTATCCTTTCCTTAGCCTTTCTCTTTCTTCTAACTTAAAGAACCTCTTTGTATTTCTTTTTTCTGTTCCTTGCTAGATGTAACTCATTTTGTGCCTTAACCTTTCTGAATTTGTCCCTATGTGCTTGTGTTATTCTTTTGTACTTCTCCTTAGGAATTTGTTAATTTTTCCACTTTCTTTTAGGCACACACTTCCCTAGGGTAGGGCGAGAGAGGCAGCCTCCCAGGGCCCTGCACTTTGGGGGGCCCCCAGGGGGTTTCTCCCCCACCCCCATGCCAGGGACTGGGTGAGCCAGCCAAAAGTGGAAGCACAGGACCAGCTCTACTGTGAGGCCAGAGGGAGGAATAGCTTGGTGTGAAATTCCAAAGGGACAGCCGTGTTAGTCTAGTAAAGCAAAATAAGCAAGGAGTCTTGTGGCACTTAAAGACTAACAGATTTATGTATCTCATGAGCTTTCGAGGGAGAATATCCTGCTTCGCCAGATGCTTTGAAGAAGGAGAACTTACAGAATTGGATGAAACTTAATGCAGGGGACCCTCCCCTGCATTTATTTTCATTCAATTCTGTAAGTTCTCCCTCTTCAAAGCATTTGACAAAGTGGGATATTCTCCCACAAAAGCTCATGTGATAAACAAATCTGTTAGTCTTTAAGTTCCACAAGACTCCTTGCTTTTATTTTCTTGGGGTGAAAGTTGCTTAAGGCAGTGTTCATGCAGCCTATTGTATCAGCATTGCAACAAAGGTGAGTCATTAGGACTAACAATGAGGTGCTAATTGTTGTTCAAACAACCTCTATGCCTCCTCTCTGAGTCAGTATCTCTTTGGGCTTCTTTCATTCATACGAAAAGGACTGAGGTCTCTGGCAAGCAACCTTTGTGTTTTTTATCAATAGACCCAGTGAAGAAAAGAAAAAAAAAAACTATGAACACCTTATTCCACCATTTCTGGAATATGGGTATCACAGTTGTTTTTGCAAATTAGGACTTGCCTCTTTGTTCAGTGGGTTGAGAATTCCTTTGCTTGCAACAAAAGTTATAACTTGTAGATTTTAATAAAAACTCCCAAGATTTCTTGGTTGATCATTAAAAAGAGAAGAGAAAAGCAAACTGTTCTAGTAGGAGCCTGTGTTACAAAGTGTGGTATTTTTTCTACAATTAGAAAGCCTAAGTAACAGAATAAAATCCAACTCAGGGATGGGTCTGCTGGAAGAAGAAGTTATAACAAGGTCCTAATCTGAAGGGGGGAGTGGATAGCCCCATTGTGTTGCTGCCTTATGCACAGTGCCAGGGGTCACCAGACCGAGCAGAGAGGGCTAGCACCACTTCAATCACAATATTGTGGACAATTGTGTGTTCATGGAAACTCATGCAACCTCAGGGAGCAGATGAAGACCAGGGGTGAAAATGGAACCCAGAGGGGCTGCTTCAGCTCCTGGGGTTTGGCAGTGGAGAAGGGAGCAGGACCTGGAGGGACTTGGACAGGCTCGGCAGCAGATAGGATCTTCCAGGACCTTTCTTTCCAGCCTGGCATTGGCTCTCTTCACCCTCCCCTGTCTCAGCACTTCCATCTCATTTCTCCACCCAGTCACCCCCCTACCCTGCATTTGCAAGGAGCTCCCACACACACACTCCAGGCTACTACATGCAATTTTAGAGACTTGACATATTTCCTGAACTGAGACAGGAGTATGGCATGTGGGATCACCCTCTGCATGTTCATGTAGGTGATTTCAAATTAGATGTGTAGATTTCAGAGATGCAACAGAAGCTTCAAGAGAAAGGTTGAAAGCCCAGAGGGAGTGCCTCCCGACCACCATCCTCCACAGACATGGTCACTGTTCAGTTTTCTGGTGGTGGCCACTTTTTTTCAGTGGAGGGTCACCACATGGCAGAGGGGTCAGGAGCTAGGTCCTGAGGAAAAAAGTTTGACAACTACTGGCTTAAGGGTGGCTGAGAAACCAGACCCTGCACTCCTGTTCTGCTGTGTTTGGCCAGCTCGCCCAGTCCCTGGAATGGGACGGCCGGCGCAGGGACCTCCCCCCCCCCCCGTTAGCCGCCCCCCCCAGTGCCTGGGGGGTGAAGTGTGGGCCATGCAGAGGGGGATTTGCCCAGGGCCCTGCACCCACCTAGGGACAGCCCTGCTCTTAGGTCTCCTTTTTGATTTCCAGGTCATCAATCAGCTGCTGTGGAAGCCATGTTGGTTTCTTCCTATTCAAACTTCTTGTCTTTGCTTCACCTCAAGATAGTTTGCAGCTGTGCCTTTAATGTTTTCTTCTGGAGTAACTGCCAGGTGTTCTGAACTTCTTTATCCCTTAGATTTTCTTCTCATAGGACCTTGTCTGCTAGTTCTTGAGTTTGCTAATAAATGCTTTCTTGAGGTTCGTTGCTTGCATGCTGCTGCTCACACTGCTTCTTTTCCTTGGAATCCTGAAATTCATCATTTTTCATTATTTTCACCCAAACCATTTTCCACCTTCAGTGTGAAACTAGTTCTCCTCTGTTGGTCATAATGAAGTCCAAAATAGCTGCCCCCCAAGCATGTTTCCCCCTGGCCTCCCATGGATATATCTGATATTTGTTCTGAAGATTCCTCATCCCCCTTCTCATTCTGAATTGGTGGTTTAGAGTGGTACACTACCATGACATAATTCCTTCCTCACCCTCTTTTATCTTCACAGAGACACTGTCAGCCGGTCTGCCTACCAGCTTCTTCTGGACTTCAGAAGAGGTGTAGCTATTCTTGATATATAAGGCAATCCTATCTCCCATTTTCCCCTTCCTCCCTTTCTTGAAAAAGCTGTACCCCTCAATAGCACCATTCCAGTCATGAGATGCATCCCTCCAAGTCTCTGTGGTGCTAGTTGTCATAATTTAGTAAATGATATACTAATGCTTCAGGCTCTCCCTGTTTATTCCTCATATTCATGTGTTTAAGCAGGTTCCCTTAATGATTTTTTCTATTGTTGTGCCGTTGATCATCAGGTTGTAACTTTCTATTTTGCCACATCCTGCTCCCCCCGACAGATAGCTCTCTGTAACACAAGAATGGCTATACTGGGTCAAACCAATGCTCCATCTAGCCTAGTATTCTGTCTTCTGATAGAGGTCAATGCCAGGTGCTTCAAAGGGAATTAACATGACAAGTAATCATCACATGATCCATCCCCTGTTGCTCAGTCCCAGCTTCTGGCAAACACAGGCTGTGGATGTTTCAGAGCATGGTTTTGCATTCCTGCCCGTCCTGGCTAATAGCTGTTGGTGGATCTATTCTCTGTGAACTTATGTAGTTACTTTTGAACCCTGTTATAGTCTTGGCTTTCACAGTATCCTCTGGCAAAGAGTTTCAGAGGCTCACTATACATTGTGTGAAGAATGATTCCATTTGTTTGTTTTAAATCTACTGCATATTCATTTCAATTGCTGACCCTTAGTTCTTGTGTTATGCATAAATAATACTTCCGTAGTTTCTTCACACCAGTCATGATTTTACAGATCCTCTGTGTTAGTCATCTCTTTTCCAAGATGAAAAGTCTCATTCTTATTAGTCATGCCTGTAGAAGCTGTACCATACCCTAATCATTTTTGCTGGCCCTTCTCTGTACCTTTTTCAATTCCAATATATCTTTTCTGAGATGGGGTGACCAGATCTGCACATAGTATTCAAGATGCGATTGTACTGTGGATTTATATAGAGGCTACGTGATATATTCTGTCTTATTATTCCATTTCCAAATGATTTCCAACATTCTGTTAGCTTTTTTTTTTTTTGACTGCTGCTGCACATTCAGTGGATGTTTTTCAGAGCTATCCACAATGACTCAAAGATATTTCTTGAGTGGTAACAGCTAATTTAGACCCCATCATTTTGTATGTAGAGTTGGCATTATGTTTTCCAATGTGCATTACTTTGCATTTATCAACTTTTGAATTTCATCTGTCATTTTGTTGCTCAGTCACCCAGTTTTGTGAACTCCTTTTGCAACTGTTCACAATCTGTTTTAGACTTAACTATCTTGAGTAGTTTTGTGTCATCTGCACATTTTGTCACCTCACTGCTATGGCTGCCTTCTTTTAAAGCATGACTCTAGGCTTTTGTCACCTATCCTCTCTGAACTTAGTTTAAAGCTCTTCTTACTTTGCTCGAGGATGCTAAAAATAGTAGTGTAGATATTGCACATAGAAGTTGGCTCAGGCTAGTCAACTGAGCTTTGACCCTGGGGGTGGGGGTGGGGGCCCAGATGACCTTGGACTCGAGCCACCACCTGTGCCAAAATGTCTACCCTGTTGTTTTTAGGATATTAGCATAAGACTGTCTACCCAACAGAGAGCAACACTCCCAGCTGCAGTGTAGACAAAATGTGAGCACATATGTATGCCTTACTGCCAATTGCATCCATAGTTCATTGGAAGTTGAAACATGAGGGATCAGTTATCTGCAGAAATGGAGGCCATTGCTCAAAATCTGACTCTAAAATGTCTGTATTGAGAAATGGATAGTGTGCTGATAAACTGAAATTACTCCAGGTTCTTCAGTCGTAAAATTTCTCTGGAGGATTTTTGAAAGGAAGGAAAAGTTGATAACATTTTCATTACTTAATTGTGTCATTTTATTGTCAATTATTTTAAATTAACTTCTATGTTGATTATTAATATGCTTCATGTCAGAGGAGGAGATAAAGAGGAGCAGCTGTATGATGACATTGGGAAATGAATTGAGTAACTACTCCATGAAAGATCTAGTTGTATTTTTATCAGATGTCTGAAACAAAATGGAAGTAGACTCCTCTGCATGACACCCATTGGAGAGAAGCTAATTAGTGATGGCTAGATTGAAGGGTAAATGGGGGTAGCTGACACTTATTAACAGTAAAATATATTAATAAAAACATATATAGAATTTTGCACATTTGATTGCCATCTCTTCTTAGTATTCCTCATACATCATACAATAAGATTTTCAGAAGTGTTCACTTTTGGCCTAACACTTCTCCCATTGAAGCTTTTCCTGTTAATCTAACTATGCTTACATTAAAGTGAACACTGAGTGCTTTTGCAAATCTCTGCCTTAAATTGTAAACAATTTAGGTATGGACCATATCTTTGTTGGTGACTGCTTCTACACCTAGCACATTCAGGCCTTTTACTGACTGAAGACACTAGTTGGTGCTGCTGTATGCATATTTAATAATAAATGGCATGTGAGGTGCACTGAGCAAGCTGAGAATTAGGAATAGGTAGTGGTGAAGAAGCAATTCTTACACTTCTCTGATGTATCACAGCCATGAGTGACTGACAGCTGATAAAATGAGACAGAACCAGCATGAGACTTTAAATATACTCTCAACTAAATTGCTAGATCACTTACACAGAATTAGTGTCCCCATCAAGCAACAGTCATTCGTACTAACAATTATTAGTATTGATCTGATTCCCAGGAAGAAGTCCTAATTAAGTGGAGTTACAGTTAGAAATATGCTTGGCCAGAGTTTGTTGACAAGCAAATATAATATTACTTCGCCATTGTGAATAGTATTTCAAAATAAGTAAAACAAGTGTTACCTTTAATACATTTCTTATGCATTATATCACTTTCTGGTATATTTTTATGTCAGTCAGCATTATAGGTACAATGGCATTTAGAGAGATTCGAATTTATCTTCTATCTCGACAATGCTGCTTCAGTCAAGCTTTAGAATTTGGATGATGCTTAATGAAATTTCTCTTGATTAAATAGTTTAACAGAAATAAGTTGCATTCTAAAAATTGCCAGTAACCTAGTCTTCCCCAAGCATGAAAGGCTAGTCTGGTAGCTAACATCCCAGGGCTTTGCCTGAGGCCAAAATGATCTCTAACTACCCATCATTAACTTCTGTGAGAACAGTAGCGAGTTGGTGATTGTTAGAATTAGCTATAATGTACTTGTAATCTTTATATTGTCCTTTAAAAAGTGCTGTTACACCAGATCATGCATTGATGAGTTAAATATGACTGTGCTTGACTGTAAACTTGATCTAGTTTATTTTATTGACGCTGAAAGGCACTGCTATACTGTATTAATTTGAACCTTCCCTAACATCTTAAATGCTTACTGGTGAAATCATTCACTCCTGGCCACAATGTCATATTATATTGCATGAATCACCTAAGTGTTTCTGTTTTTGCCTGCAGCCATGTTGCAAATCACTAGAGGGGAGTCAGAATTTGCAAACAACCCTGATGAACTGAAAGTAAGTGAACAGTGCAGGAGAGTTGATGCTCTCCTACTGAGATGAATTTAATAGCAACACTTAGATGGAGCTTGGATTTCACAAATTGTTAATCCAGTGGTTCCCAACCTATGGTCTGGGACCACTGATGATCCACAAGCATATTGCTGATGGTCCAGGTGGAGGTGGAGGTGGAGATAATGTATTGCAGGTAGATGTACGATGATGAGTACAATATGTTTATGAGTGAGCATAAGAAATTATTAGAAATAGCTGTGTTTTTAATAGTTCTTGATACATAAGATTAACTCCCATTGACCACAGGCTATGTCAAAAATGACGATGTAGTGGGCCGCATAAGGAAAAGGTTGGGAACCGCTGATTAATCCATTACTTTGCTCATACCACTCATAGCACATTCCCTGTTGTTGTTTTGCCCACTTGTAACTTACTTGTTGACTAATGTATTATACATGGTAGTTAAGACAAACCATAACACCTAAGAGTCTCTGTCTTTTCAGGAGCTAGCGATTGTGCTCCAAACAATAATATTAGCAAAAGCTAAGCATGTCATCTCACCATTTTCTGGAGCTAACTCCCCTGCTAACTCATATCACAAGAGGGAGAGAGAGAGAGATGATAGTATTGAGTGACATAAAAGTTTTGCTTGACTGAGAACTGATCAAACCTGAATGAGGCCCTTAGGATTTTACTTGTAATATAGGTTAATAGCTGTAGTACTGTATCATTTCTATAAGTTAGTTTTAATTTCCTCATCATTAGAGCTGGCTGAAATTTTTTAATTTCAAAATGTTGATGATGATTCAATTCCAAGAAAAACTTCCCTATTTTCAACATTTCATCCCAGTCCAGGACTCAAACAAATGTGGAAATATCAGAATTTCACACAGGATGGAAATTCAGATCTGAGCTGATTTCTGGGTAGCCTTTATGTATAAAATAATGCAAAATGTTTTTAAACAGGCAATGTGATGTTCAAACACATTTTCCCAGTCACTGTAAAATCCTATAATCAGCTGATGGGCTGAAAAGTATTTGCTAAGCCCTTGCTTATATAGTAAACTTTCAATTTTTTTTTCAGACATTGATGAAACTTGATTGAAATTCAGGTTGTATATGAGGCATGAAGTCTGATGCAAATACCTTATTATATGCTTGTTGTTACTGCACTAGTCCATGTTCTTTCTCATTAGCTTTTTGTTTAGATTACAAATATTGATGCATAAAAGAACACTCATAATTACTTTATGAGCAAGATACAAATTAAACTAAGACTTGATGTTGGTTCAGTTAAGATATACAATCTTAACTGCAAGTATAAACATTTTTAAGCTTGGTAAGTATGGATCAAATGGCCAGTGATGTCCCTGCTTATGGTAAGAGCTGAGCAGAGGTGCGCCTGATAAACCCTTGAATAATGGTTGCAGGAGGAAGATAGTTGGTTATGTACCTTGGAAAAAAAGCAGGATGTACTGTCCCTCACATAAACTTTCTCCCTCAACTGATGTGCTTAATGCTGCCAGCAACTAGAATCTCAAAAGATTTGCCCTTTCTGAGCAAGCAAGAATTTTGCCTTCGGTACAAGGTGTGGGGAGGCCTGTTGGACCCTCTAGTCAGTTGCTGTGCGGAGTTGGCTACAATCTTCATGAATTATTTACTAATGTAAATACAAAAAAGAAGAGAAAATAGAAGCAGGGGAAAGGTAGACAGAAGGAATTTACTTACAACACAGAACTGCAGTTATGAAATGCCTTATTATTCTCATTCCTTTCAATTCAAAAGCCCTTAACCAGACGCCGTATATTTATGAATGTTTCCAGTCTATTATTTTTGAGGCACATATACTACAGTGCCCTTTCAAATTTGAATGTCACAAGTGTGGAATCTGTCCAAAGCTCAATATTTAGTGGTGAGGAATCCTTCCAGTAGTGCTGAATGACATTCTCAGCAGCTGTGATCAAGATGACTGAGTGTTTTTATTTATTCTACACAATTTTTAAAATTTAAACACAATCATAATCACTCCACCACCAAATCTTTATAGACAGATGTTATCCATTTTGCCACAGTTCTAGGTGTTGCTCTGATGGAAGCCTTAATGTGTGCTAGGTCCGCATTATGTTACAACAGTGCTTTTTAGGCACCATAAACACTTGATCATGTGTAGCCAGACTGTTTAGCTATTCTAAGACATGTCCTGTCTTGTTTGTTTACCCTCTCTGCCCCACTGGTGGCTGGGCTTTAACATGGCAGAGTCTGTTTGTTTCTGTTCTTAGAAACAAGGAAGACAGAATTTGTGGAAACTAGCAGCTCTGTTCCACTGACCCCGTGAACAGAAGACTTGAGCAAGCCCATTGCCACTTTTTTTTCAAAAAAGGGGAACTATACTGACCCTGAGGGCTACTGCAGATCTATGGTTATGTATTTGTTTTTTGCTGTCCCTGGCACCAAGAAATCCTGATGTGCATCCCAGACACTCAGACCACTTACTTGTACCTATATTTGGCCTGTAACAAGTGGAACAATTTCCATAACTTTATAATCTCTATGCTGGCTTTTCTATTGATGTTAATTACCCAGGTAGCTAGTGCTATCTCTAGTTCATGGAATTCCCACTGTCTACAGGTCACGAAATACAGTAACCTAACCTTGCCTACTTGTTTCCACCTTTCCTCTGAGCAAACTGAATGAAGGCAGATTTATTTTGCTGATGTGGGGTGGGTCTATGGTACCAGGATTAATATTTAATAGCTAGAAGGCTAGTATGCAATCAGACGAAGAGAATCAGAACAGGCATTTACTTGTACAATGGAGCTGGCCATATTTAATGCCTTTTAAAAAAATTAATAAGTGAAAGCAGAAATAGGTTTCCTAGCATCTAGACAAGTGACAGTTAAAACACATTAATACTGAAAATGATTCCCACTGTAAGAACAGCTGCTGCAGAAACAGCAGTGGATATAGGCAAAAAAATAAAATAAAAAAAAACCCTTGAAATGTGGAACTTTTAAGCAGTCTATGGTATCCAGAAGGAGTGAGAAAATCAAAATTGTAACAGCAGAGCACTGTTCCTAAAATGAAAATACATGATGAAACATAGCTTAGCATCTTCAAATCTGGCTAAGCAAAAGAGCTGCCTCATACTGTGATTGCAGGCTTTCCGAGATGAATCTCAAAACTGCAAAGTTTTAGACTGTGCAAGAATTCCACATGTTCCTAAATACCAAGACAAGGGGACAAGAATTAAGCCTACATGGTAACACAGACTTGCCAAGTCTACCACCTCTCCTAGTCTCATAGACTCATACGCTATGTCTACATTGCCCTGCAATTTCAGAAAAACTTTTTTCGAGATAAGTATTTCGAAATAATTATCTCAAAAAAACTTTTTTTTCAAAAATGCTATTTCAGGACAACAATTGGGGGACCACTCGCTGTCCTGAAATACGGCAGCTCTTTTTATTTTCGAAAAAGAAAGTCTACACTGAACTTTCCTTTTCGGGGGGGGAAAAAAAAGCAAGGCAATGGAAGAGATGGGGAGGCTTTTTTGGAAAAAAACTTTTTCTGTGTCCGGGGTGGCTTTTTTCAAAAAAGCTACCTCGAAAAAGGCTTTTTTTTTCCGAAATAAAACAAGGTTTAGTGATTCCGAAAAAGCGCTCCGGTATTTCGAGATACCGGAGCACTTTTTTGAAAAAAACTAAACCTGCCAGCTTTTTTGAAATAAAAAGCCTTTTTTTGAGGTAGCTTTCTTGAAAAAAGCCATCCCCAGACACGGAAAAGGCTTTTTTTTTCCGAAAAAGCCTCCCTATCTCTTCCATTGCCTTCCTTTTTTTTCCGAAAAAGAAAGTCCGGTGTAGACTTTCTTTTTCTAAATAAAAAAAGCCACAGTATTTCGGGACAACAGACTGTTGTCCCAAAATAGCATTTTTGAAAAAGATTTTTTGAGCTAATTATTTTGAAATAATAATAATTATTAATAATACATTTTTGAAATTGCAGGGCTGTGTAAACGTTTCCATTGACTCTAAAGTCAGAAGGAACCAATATGAACTTCTTAGTCTAACCTCCTGCACAATCCAGGTCACAGAATCTTACCCACCCACTCCTGCAATAGCCCTCTAACCTATGGTTGAGTTATTAAAGTCCTCAGATGATGGTTTTAAAGACTTTTAGGTACAGGGAATCCACTAGCAATTAAGCCATTCCGCATGCTACAGAGAAATGCAAAAAAGAAAAGAGAAAAAAAAAGCAGAGTCTTTGCCAATCTGCCCTGGGGTAAAATTCCTTCCTGACTCTTCATATGGTGATCAGTGAAACCCTGAGTATGTGGGCAAGACTCATTAGCTATATATCCAAGAAAGGATTCTCTATAATAACTCAGAACCCATTCCATCAAATGTCCAGTCTCAGGCCATTGGCATATCTTCAACCAGTAGTCAAAGATCAGTCAATTTCCAAACTAGATTGTCCTCTCATACTATCCTCTCCATAAATTTATCCAGCTCAGTTTTGAAACCAGCTAGGTTTATTTTGCCCCTGTTATGCTGTCTGTATTTAGGGGATCATTTGATTCTTTTTCATGTTAATATTTCATATTTGTAACAATCCACAGGGGTGATCTTAGTGATTCTGGGGCTGGGGGTAGCAATCAAGGACTGGGGCTCCCTGCCACGTGTGGGACCCCATCCTTGACTTTTACTCCCCTCACTGGTGCCCCACCAGCCCCCCAGGGTCCCTGCCTCCCTGCCAGAACCTGCTGGCTTTGAGGGGACCCTCCTGCTTCCCTGTGGGCTTCTGCCAACCCCCTGTCTGACTCTCACTGGGCTCCCTGTGTCCGCAGGCCTTGCAGGGCCCTCTGTTGCCATTAGCCCTACTTCTGGCTGCTGTGGGCCAATGCCAGATCCCACCATGGACAGCCACTGGGCTCCCTGGCTCTGCCATTGGCCCCGTTGCAGGTTCCCATGGGCTACTGCAGGGCTTCCCAGCCCCACCAAGGAGGCCCTGCCAGCCAGCCATGGGCCTCGGCCCTGGCCTCGGCCATGGCCCCTGCCAGCCCCCCTGCCGGCTCCGCCTGGATCAGTGTAGGGCCTCCCCCCCTGCAGGGCCCTGGGCAGCTGCCCATTCTGCCCATCTGTTAAGACTGCCTATAATAATCCATATATGATATGCCATGTTTGGTACCAATCAAAAAGTTGTAATCTGCTAGGAATGATTTTATGATTTTTACATGGGTGTCATATCTACTTATATCAAGTTAGGAATATGTTTTTTCTATTTGTGTTTCAATTTGTTTGATTCTGAGAGACTCCCAGACTGTATGCCTGCAGCCTTTTGTCTCTTTAATTGTCCATTATGAAAGCTCCCAGATATAGTGGGCCAGAGAGAAGCTTGTTGAGCCACTAGGTCTTGCCCATGTGACTCAACTCCACACAGCCTGGGGAAGGACAGAGGTGATAAGAGGCAGCAGCCCTGACTCCATTTTATCTTCAGTCTCTGTTCTCCAGCTAACACCCATCTCTGGAATTATTTCTCTGTGACCAGACAAAGGACTGAGGTCCACCCAGGTGCTGGATGTCTACCAGAGGAATTGGACTAACCTGCAAACTCCAAATTCTTCCAAGGACTTGCTTTCTGTGGACCCTAAATCATTTGTATATATGTGATTCACTTTTACCTTTTAATATCTCTCATCTTTTCTTTTCTTTTTATATTAAAACTTTAGTTTTAGTTACTAAACGATCGGTTGGCAGTGTGGTGTTTTGGGTAAGATCGAAGCCGGTATTGTTCTGGGTCAGGAGAATCTATTTCTTTACAAGACCCAGCGGCTAGCTGGGGACTGTATGAGCTGATGTGCAATAAAGGCGGGTGTTTCTGTTTTATTATGCTTTGTGATGACTGGTGTGAGGAATCAGAAACATGTTGTGTGACTGATTGGGAGACTGGGTTAAGTACCATCTCTCAGTGTTTTGGGAGTCTGGCTCCTGCTTTTGCAGTTTGCCCTGATTTTTGCATATTCAGATGGTTATCCCAGGAGCCCTGAGTCACAGCCCCCCCTGCTTCCCTGAGAAGGCTATTCCAAAACTTCACTCCTCTGATGGTTAGGAACCTACATCTAATGTCAAGTCTAAACTTCCTGATGGCCAGCATATATCTGTTTGTTCGTGTGTTGACTAATGATTTAAGGCTCTTTTCTATAGGTCTCACTCTCTTGAGTAAACTGACTGTCCTAGCAGTGGACATTAGGTCAGTGTCACTGGATTTCATGTGAAGTTGAAGAGGGATTTAGGTGTATTGGAAAGTAGCTTTTCTACTAAAATGTGTAAAAATAGCCTCCATTCCTCTGATTTATTTATCTCATCATTTAGATCAGTGGTTCTCAACCACTATCTCAGGAAACATTTCTGTGTCGCCACCCGTTAGAAAGTGTGTTGCAGAGGGTCAGAGAAATGGCTGGATTCAGCCTTTGGGAGGTGGGTTAGTGTGTTCTGTAAAGTTGTAATATGCAGCCAAGTGTGTCACAGCCCACAAAGGTTGAGAACCACTGATTTAGATGATCTATATTTGGATTCTCCCAGGCTCATCCACAAGTGGATGTCATTCTAAGGAAGAATTATTTTCTCTTGTTTGTTTTTAATATTTTTATTTTTAATATCCACATTTCACATATTTCACATTCAATTTGAAAATATTAAGACCATCTTAGAATCACCTTGACATTGTTCAGGTTGTTGTAGGGGATCACAGAAAACAAGGTTTTCAAGAAAAAAAATGGTGATAGGGATTGGAGGGTGGGAACTGTAGTTTTTCAGTGTACCTGTTGTTTCTTGGAAGACCATGATCTTCCAAAGGAATTTTTAATTGTATATATCACCACCGAATTCAAGGTATATACACATGTCAGTGCTCTTAAGTAATCATCATCGTTTCTTCTAAGCACACCTATGCAGTCTTGTTAAAAATGACTTGACATTTTTCTATTTCCTTCTGACATATTTAGGGTCAGTTAATAATTAGTTTAGGGATTGAAGTATTAGACCTTATTTCCTAAATTTGCCTCCCTTTTCTTAGTAATTATGTCTATGAAAAACAACAAAATTTCAAATATGTCATGAAAATGGATTACTTTGAATTATGTATCAATAGTTTGATTTTTGACCCCGACCTACTCTTGAAAAGATTATGCTGATGTTTAAACTATACTATACATGCTTAAATTGATAAAATTAAAGTTGCAATACAACTAGGGAAACATAAATTATGTATCCATGTGTTAACATTTAAAATAGCTTTTCTTTGAGTTTAAGATCTAATAGAACTGCAGCAATTAGTCAAAATTAGCATGAGTGCTTGCTCTAAGGTTTAAGATTTAGCAATATGTATCTTGTGATAAACAAGTAAACCAAGAAAGGGCAGTTTAAGCATGAAATAATGGACTTGTAGGTGATTGTTGAGTGCATGTAACCATGAGGTTAACCTCACAAATTCATTGCTAACATTGGGAAATGTATTATGCAGTATTGATGCAAATAGTTTATTTTGGCAGTTGGAACCCCAATTACGTTTTCTCAGAACAGCACAAAGGGACAGGGGGCTAGTCAGCAATCTAAGACAAGTCCCCAGACATGTGGGTGTGTGGGAGTAGGGTATAAAATCATGTGTATGCCTAATCTGTAGTGGGGACAACAGGATGGCAGAAGCTGGATCATCATGCCCCCTTATAGTGCTTTCTCCACTTACTGTTCTTCAGGGCCATTACTATGGTGGGTCAAAAGGGGCAAGGCCCTGGGTGAATGGTTTTACAGGGTGCCAAAACCATGCTCACACAGATAAGTCCTGGCAGCAACAAAGTGGAGAATACTGTGCTCTGTTTCTCTCCAGACGGGAGCTTGTGCTAGCCTGATAGCTTAGGTATTCCCTTGCCAGGACAACTTATTGATTTGCACCTCTTGGCCACTCTCAAGTCTCTTACAGCTCCTGGTATTGTGTAAATCACTAAGATAAGTATCAGAGTTTTCTCTCAGCTCAGTCCCAGCTGAGACACAGAGTCCTCTCTCTGTTCCAGGGGAGGAGAGGAGGGCAATTTGAATCCCCCTCTAGGCAGGCAGCCTGTGGACATGGCATGGCTCTGACTCAGTTTTGCTTCCCGGCACAGGTTTAAGTACAAGGTACCAGGGCTCAGTGGAGGGAAAGGGAAGCTAGGGGTTGTGGTGTGTGGCAGGCCACCCAGGGGGCCCCAGGCCTTGTGTGGTGCCCCAGAGAACAAATCAGGGCCAGGGCAAGGGGGGAGGGGCTGGCAGAAAGACAGTTTGGGATGGGGGCCGCAGGGTGGGGAAGTGGATGGCTTTGGGGCAGTAGGGAGTGTGGGGAACAGGTGGTTTAGGGGAAATGAGGGGTGGACAGTTTTGTGCTGGGCTTGGGGGGTGGCTAGGAGGGCCTAGGTGGGGCCATAGATGTGCAAGGTGGTTTTGAGGCAGGTTGGCATTGAGTTGTGGGGTGGTTTTGGGGGCAATAGCAGGGGGCTGTTATGGGCCAGGTGGGGCAACAGCAGGGGGAGAAGTAGTACCTCCAGGCTCCCTGTAATAGATGGGAGAAGAGGTTGGTAGTGGGTTTTTGAGTTGGGGTGGCCTGGAGCTGCTTTGGTTGCATGAAGCTCTCTGGAAGAGGCTGGGCTGCAGGTTGCTGGTTGTTCCATGGATGGGCTGGAAAGGTGAGAAGCAAGTGCCAGAGTCCCTACAGTGGGTCTCTGGAGTGTTTGAAATAACTCAGGTTTCCAGCAAAACTTTCATAAGAATAATTTTAAAAAATTGTTTTAAAAATTACCTGTTCATAAAAATAAATACTGTGCAATATAAACCTTCCTGGAACATGATGCTATGGGAAAAGATACAGGCCTGGGGGAAGATGCTGTAGAGAGAGTGGGGGAAGGAGGATGAAGAGGGCAAGTGCGTTGGGGTGTGTGTGTGTAGGAGATGAATGATGGGTTGCTGGTGAGTGGGGTGGCTGGAGAAGTGAGTGATGGATGGAGAAATGGGATGGAGCCATAGCAGCTGGCACCTGGGGGAGACAAAGAGGGATGGCATGGCTGGCTGTAGTCATGGTCACTTATAGAGAGTCTTTCAAAAGATATCAATTCCTTGAAGTGACTGATCTTCCTCTGTGCCTGGCCTATGGATTTGAGCAATGGGGACACATCCTGCCAGTGATAGCTAGCAGGGCAGATCCTTTTGTTCTTGCTACAAACAGGCTTTGGCACCTGATGCTCACAGCTTGCTGTAATCCAAAGGGGTAGCCGTGTTAGTCTGGTTCAGTAAAACAAACAAACAAGGAGTCCTATGGCAATTAAGGACTAACAAATTTATTTTTTGCATGAGCTTTCGTGGGAGAAAATCCCGCTTTGTAGAATCCTTCCTTCTGAGCTGCTAGCCAGTTTCCTTAGACACCAAGACCCTTTTGAATGTGCATGCAGATAGAAGGCTGATGTTAACAAAACTTGGTGCTTTTTTATGCCAGGTCTTTTCTCTGCTATGTTATGTTTCACATAAGAATAAAGAAGTGCTTTGTTAGATGAGTCTGCATCTAGTCTCCTGCACTGGTTAGGCAGGATGCTTTAAAAGCTTTCTTGATAAGACTGCATAACATACACGTTACTGTAGCTGTCATATTTTAGGGGAACTGATTGGCTGCGGAGAGAGGTAATGAGTTACTGAACCTTTCACTTGTAGCTATTTCAAATCTAGCTCAGATTAACAATGATTGAAGATTATGAAAGTGCTGTGTGGTTGTGGGATGTGAAAAGAATTGTTAGTCTTAATCTATTTCCTGATGGACAAACTTTTACAGCACCAGGACATAAAATAAGAGCAGAGAGAGTGCTGGATGAATGGACTGTGGAGACTGAACTACTGAAGTTTGAGATCGAAAGGAGTAGTTGTGTTAGTTTGTTGCAGAGAAACAGAGTCCTGTGGCACTTTTAAAGACTAACAGATTTATTTATCGCATATGCTTTTGTGGGAGAAAATCCCACTTTGTCAAACATGCTGAAAATGAAGTGTCTAACAAAATGGGATTTTCTCCCCAAAAAGCTCATGCAATAAATACATCTTTAAAAGTGCCACAGGACTCTGTTTCTTTCTCTAAAGTTTGAGAGTTTGCAGTAAAACACAGATATGCAAGGAATAAATGCAGTTTTGTGTTTTTGTTTGTCTCAGTTGTTTCTGCTTATGCATTGTGTTCAATTACATATCACCTATCACTGTGTTGCATTGTGTTCAATTCTATATCACATTTTATTTATCACATTGTTAATCACAAAACTTATTGTGTTATGCAGTGTTTGCTAGTTTGTGACAATTAATATAGACAAATGCAATATAAAATTATAAATTTTTTTCTGGAGCAATAATTCATGCATATAGGACTGAGAAGTGGTTGCAAATGCCTACTTGTGCTGAGGCCTGCATATGCGTAAAGGGGGCCTGGACAATACGGGAAGGCGGCCCAGAGATTAGGTGGGTTCTGGGGCCAGTCAAATTATAATTTAACCATGGGGTATGCTCCATTCCTTTGCTGCCACCCCAAGACGGGCCCCCTGGTTGGTGCGGGGGGGAGGCCCAGCAACTGGGGAGGGGAACTGGTGGGGAGGCCCCCCAGTGGCAGCAGGGGACAGATTGGGCTCTGTGCTGATGGTCGGCGGTGACTGGGGATGGATTCTGGTTCCACACTACCATCTGACAGCAGTGCAGTGTTGGATCAGGTCCTGGGCTGAATTGGGCCCTGGGTTGGGAGTGGGGGGGCTTTGGGGCTGCTTGCCCCAGGTGACAAAATGTCTAGTTATGGCCCTGCTGTTCTTGTCATTAGAGTCCTGTAAATCTGTGGATATCTGCATTATATCCGCATCCACGGATACAACATGGACAGCTGTGGACCATTTCTTGTGGATGCAGATCAGATACGGATCCACATATTTTTATCTGCACAGAGCTAGAGCCCTGCAAATATGTGGATATCCGTGAATATCCGCATTATATCCACATCCGTGGATACAGCGCAGATATCCGTGGACCATTTCTTGCAGATGCAAGTCGGATACGGATCCACATATTTGTATCTGTTCAGGGCTGTACTTGTCATCTTCACTTCTGATGCTCTCCATAAGATTGTGAATACCTGCGATACAAGGGGTCATTTTGCTGTACTTATCTTGTTCTTACTTTTTTTATAACTGCAATTCTACTTGTTTGTAGTTAAGCACTAAATAAAATCTTCATGTTTTTACATGTGGCTCACCAGTCTCATCTGTTACACTCATCTTATGCAGCCACCCAAATAAAAAGCCAGTGCATTTTGCACCCAGATCAGTCAAAAGGCTACAATCCCAGGTGCACCAGAATTGCTTGCAGTTTTCATTCTCCATCATGGATTTGTTCTAGTTCCCCTTTTAAGTGGGAAGGCATGTATTTCTAATAGCTTGGGAGAGTGGTGATTATCACATCTCACATATGTGATATTAAAATACAGTCCTAAACATAGGAGTTCTCTTTTGGGAAAGAGACAAAACAAGTGCAGGATAATAACCTTTATTATTTCAAGGTGTGCCGCAAGATACTGCTGTAGTTACAGAGTTGCTAAACTTTAGTTTTAGAAAAAAAACTTGATATTTTTAATTACCAAGCCAGAAAGGAAAAAAAAATTCTTTAGCACCCTCAATTTTTGCCCAGTTATACAAACATCAAGACATTTGCCTGTCTCATATTTTTTCTTAGTGTCATATAACCTTCTATGCTAGGCATTTAAAGTCTAATTCAATTTATACAGGCATCCAATATTAGAAACTGATGAACAAGATATACTTTTTCTTCTCATTTAACAATTCACATCATATTCATAAACCTTATTTTTCAGAATAAACTGCACTTAGTTTACCTAAAATATTCCTCCACGTACATGCAGATGACTCAGACTGCACCTCACCCACTGAGGACTAAATTAAAATCTCATAAATAATGTGTTTAGCATGCATGCTTATTGCCCAAACATTTTATTTTGAATAGTTTCTGTGAATGAATGACAGTTTTTCTAGATTTTAAGTTAGTTCATTTTGTGCTGGAGAATCTAGGAGACCTAAGCATAGGCCTTAGTTTTCTCTCTGCTAAGACAGAGCTTTTATCAGGTGGCACTTATCACCCTAAGCTACTGATTCAAGTCAGTACCATCAGAGTGGAGATTATATGTGACCTAGACAGCCTTTTTCTTACTTGCATTCTAGCTTTTCTCTCTTCTTGAACTACTGGCTTGCCCTCCCAAATGATTGACACATCTTGATAATTACTACCCTCCCCACCTCTACTCCCAAAATCAAACAAGCCCCAGACCAAAACAAAAACCTTTCATCATCCTTCCCCACAACCGAGAGAGGGTGAAGACTTTGTCTTATTAATAGGAGTGCATCTTTTTTGGAAAGCACTGTAATGTGTGGTTCAACCCTGAAAAGTGATGATACTATATCACTGTTGGCTTCCATATTGACAGTGTTTTACTGATACAGATACTGAATTTCTTTTGCTAGCCACATAGTCCCAGGCATCTGAGAATCAAGCTGGATGCTTCCATTTGGCACTTTTATCATAAGTGATAAAGTATTTGCTCATGAAAATTTATTAGCAGACAGACCTTGGCAGCCTCAGTATCTTTAAATTATGTGATCTCTGACACCTGTGCAAACTTTTAAGATAGAACTGTGCTTTAAGGTTGATAGCTTTGGATAGTTAAACAGAATTACTCAATTAAGTAGTCAACACTTCCCTTCCAGGTTCCATCTCTGCAGCACTGAGATTGACAATCTGAAGACAATGAAAGGGCATGACATGACCAGCAGGATTCCTATTACTACAGATGCAAGGGATAGTAATTAGCTACTGGCTCATCCTGTTATTTTTTTCAGCTCTAGACCTAACAAGACTCTTTCACCTCCATTTTCTTCAGTTCTATGAATGGAGGACATCTCTTGCTTTCTTGGGCAATAGACCCCATGGTTTCAAATTCACATTCTTATTAGATCTATTTTTTTTTCCATCTTGAGTCACACTTATTCATTTTGCATAGCAGGTAAATCTTTTGCAGAATGATTACAACAAAAGGTAGGAAATCAGGCTTCCACGTGGGTTTTTGTAATATTTCTAAGGTGAGAAGTGTCAATACCTCCTCACAGTGGAATCTTGGGGCTGTGTACTTGGCCAGCCTCTGCTTATCCAGGCAGGCAGAGAGTGAGTGCCTGATAGAGGGAAAATAGTGAAACTTCTCAGTGTGTTGAGCCAAAGGCCTGGTCTACACTGCCATGAAAATTTGGCAGCAGTTGAGACGAGTTGCACAAGCTATGCAGAGTAGTTTGCATAGCTCCCATTGACTTCCCAATTCCCTTTCAACATGGCATCTTCATTGCACTGCACCGCTTGAGGGTGTGGTTTTACTAAATTGATTTCCAGATTGACTTAGTGGGTTTTAACTGATTGCAACTTTGCTGCCATCAGTGTAGATGTGGCCCAAGTAACCTAACACTGAGGCTTCAATACCAATAAACCCTTTTTGGTGATTATCAGTTACACATCAGTGACTATAATGAGATTTTAAGTACACTCTTTCATCAAAATATGTCTAACAACTGTCTTCATAAAGCCAGATAATTACATCCAGGTTCATTATCAAAGGATTACTTGTTCTCTTCTGCTGCTTTTTATTTCTACCTGCAACAGTCGTATCTGGAATACTTTTTTTCTTTCAGTTTATTTTAGTCTACTAAGAGAACTTGTTTTCCTGAGCCTTAGATCTTTTGAGTAGAACTTTTGTCTTCTTATTGGGAATTTGAAATTTTAGCGAAAAGTTTGGAGTATGTAAGAAAGACAACTTCTAGGTATGTAGTGGAGATGTAGAAGGTTAAGTCTCTTATTCGTGACCACAAGACTTCGTTCAGACAGTTTTCCCCAGTTGGAGCTATAACTATCAGTTTTTTTACTCCAATGGTTATCAATGGCACTACATCTTTGGAACTTGTTCTGGCAGAAATTGATACAGAAGCATGAATTTTTGTTCTATATTTGCAAGGAGAACCTTGTCGCAGCAAGAGAGCTTATGAACCTTTTTGTTATAGTTGAAGATAGGTCTTCAGTGCATCAGGAATAGCAGACAATCAAAAAGACGCTCCGTGTGGGACGAGAAGGCTGTGGGAAACCGTATCAAAAGCCTTGCTAAATCAAGGTATATCACATCAACAGCTTTTCCCGCATCCACAAATCTAGTCATCTCATCATAGAAGGCAATGAGGTTGTTCAAGCACGATTTACCCTTGGGGAATCCATGCTGACTGTTCCTGGTCACTCTATTTTTCTCCAAGTGTTTCAGGATGGATTCTTTGAGAACCTGCTCCATGATTTTTCCAGGGATTGAGGTGTGGCTGACAGGTCGGTAATTCCTTGGATCCTCCTTTTTCCCTTTCTTGAAGATAGGCACTATATTTGCTTTTTTCCAGTCCTCCAGCACCTCTCCCATTTGCAACGAGTTTTCAAAGATGATGGCCAGTGGTATTGCTATCTCATCAGCCAGCTCCGTCAGCAGCCATGGATGCAGTTTGTCTGGCCCCATGGACTTGTGCACATCCAGCTTTTTTAGGTTGTCCCTAACCTGACCTTCCGTCACTAAGGGCCTCTCTTCTTCTCTCCAATCTGCCGTATTCAGTGTAGTGGGCTGGGAGCTGGCCCTGCCTGTGAAAACTGAAGTAAAAAAAAAAGCACTGAGCACTTCAGCTTTTTCTTCATCCTCCATCACAAAGATACCTGTCCCATTCAATAAGGGACCTATGCCATCCTTGATCCTCTTCTTGTTGTTAACATACTTGTAGAACCCCTTCCTGTTATCCTTCACATCCCTTCCTAGCTGCAACTCCATAGAATCATAGAATCATAGGGTTGGAAGGGACCCCACGAGGTCATCTAGTCCAACCCCCTGCCAAAAAAAGCAGGACCACTCCCATTAGATCATCCCACTCAGGGTTTTGTCCAGCTGGGACTTGAACACCTCCAGAGATGGAGATTCCACCACCTCCCTAGGCAGCTTATTCCAATGCTTCACCACTCGCCTAGTAAGGAAGTTTCTCCTAATATCCAGCCTGGACCGCCCCAGCTGTAACTTGAAGCCATTGCTTCTCGTTCTGCCCTCTGTTACTACCGAGAACAGTCGAGCTCCCTCCTCCTTGGAGCAACCCTTCAAGTAGTTGAAGGTTGCTATCAAATCCCCCCCTCAGTCTTCTCTTCTGCAGGCTAAATAAGCCTAGTTCCTTCAGTCTTTCTTCATAGGGCTTGTGCTCCAGCCCTTTGATCATTTTGGTTGCCCTCCTCTGGACTCTCTCTAATTTGTCCATGTCCTTTTTGTAGTGGGGAGCCCAAAACTGGACACAGTATTCCAGATGTGGCCTCACTAGTGCAGAATAGAGGGGAATGATCACATCCCTTGATCTGCTGGCAACACTTCTTCTGATGCAGCCCAGTATGCCATTGGCCTTTTTGGCAGCAAGAGCACACTGCTGACTCATATCCAGCTTCCCATCCACCATGACTCCCAGGTCCTTTTCTCCAGTGCTGCTATTTAGCTGATCACTCCCCAGTCTGTAGCAGTACATGGGGTTTTTTCGTCCCAAGTGCAGGATTTTACACTTATCCTTGTTGAACCTCATGAGATTCCTCTTGGCCCACTGCTCCAGTTTGTCTAGGTCTCCCTGAATCCTGTCTCTGCCCTCTAGGGTGTCTACCGTTCCCCCCAGTTTGGTATCATCTGCAAACTTACTAAGTGTGCAATCCATCCCATCATCCAGATCATTAATGAAAACATTGAACAGAACTGGCCCCAGGACCGACCCCTGGGGCACACCACTTGTTACTGCCTGCCAACTTGACATGGAGCCATTGATTCCTACGCGCTGAAACCGTTGTTCTAGCCAGATTTCTATCCACCTTACAGTCCATGCATCTAACCCATACTTCCTTAATTTGCCAATGAGAATGCTGTGGGAAACCGTATCAAAAGCCTTGCTAAAGTCAAGGTATATGACATCAACGGCTCTTCCCGCATCCACAAATCCAGTCATCTCATCATAGAAGGCGATGAGGTTGGTCAGGCATGATTTACCCTTGCTAAATCCATGCTGACTGTTCCTGATTACTCTACGTTCCTCCAAGTGTTTCAGGATGGATTCTTTGAGAAGCTGCTCCATGATTTTTCCAGGGATTGAGGTGAGGCTGACAGGTCTGTAATTCCCTGGATCCTCCTTTTTGCCTTTCTTGAAGATAGGTACTATATTTGCTTTTTTCCAGTCCTCTGGCACCTCCCCCGTTCGCCACGAGTTTTCAAAGATAATGGCCAACGGTACTGCTATCTCATCAGCCAGCTCCCTCAGCACCCTCGGATGCAGTTCATCCGGCCCCATGGACTTGTGCACATCTAGTTTCTTTAAGCAGTCCCTAACCTGACCTTCTGTCACCAAGGGCCTCTCTTCTTCTCCCCAGTCCCCCGTACCTAGTGTAGTGGGCTGGGAGCTGACCCTGCTTGTGAAAACAGAAGTAAAAAAAGCATTGAGCACTTCAGCTTTTCCCTCATCCTCTGTCACGAGGATGCCTGCCCCATTCAGTAAGGGACCTACACCATCCCTGATCCTCTTCTTGTTATTGATATACTTGTAGAACCCCTTCCTGTTATCCTTCACATCCCTTGCTAGTCGCAACTCCATTTGTCCTTTGGCCTTTCTGATTTTATCCCTGCAGTCCCGAGCAATGTCTTTATATGCCTCCTTAGTCATCTGTCCTAGCTTCCACTTCCTGTAAGCGTCCTTTTTATGCTTCAGCTCAGTGCAGAGCTCTCTGTTAAGCCACAGTGGGCGCCTTCCACATTTGCTGTGCTTTCTCCTTATTGGAATTGTATCTTCCTGTGCCCTTAGCAGGGTTTCTTTAAAATGCACCCAACTCTCTTGGACACCTTTCCCCTTCAGATCAGCCTCCCAAGGGATCCTGCCCATCAGTTCCCTGAGGGAGACAAAATCTGCTTTTCTGAAGTCCAGGGTCTGTGTTTTGCTTCTTTCCTTCTTTCCTTTAATCATCAACTTGAACTCAATCATTTCATGGTCACTGCTACCCAGGCTGCCATTCACTTCTACTTCCCTGATAAATTCTTCTCTATTTGTGAGCAGCAGATCGAGAGGCGCAAGGCCCCTAGTTGGTTGCTCCAGCATTTGTACCAGGAAGTTGTCCTCAACACTCTCCAGAAACTTCCTGGATTGCCTGTGCACTGCTGTATTGGCCTTCCAGCAGATGTCAGGGTAATTGAAGTCCCCCATGAGAACCAGGGCCTGTGCTCTAGAAACTTCTGTTAGTTGTACACAGAATGCCTCATCCACTTCCTCCTTCTGATCTGGTGGTCTGTAGCAGACACCTACCACAACATCCCCCTTGTTGCTCTCCCCTCTAAACTTAACCCACAGACTTTCAACTGGCTTGTTTCCACTTTCATAATGAAGCTCTGAGCAGTCAGAGAGCTCCTTTACATATAGTGCTACTCCTCCCCCTTTCCTTCCCTGCCTGTCCTTCCTGAACAGTCTATACCCATCTATTGCAGAGCTCCAGTCATGCAAACTATTCCACCACGTCTCTGTTATCCCAATCATGTCATAGTTCTTTGTCTGCGCTAGTGCTACCAATTCCTCCTGCTTGTTTCCCAGGCTCCTTGCATTTGTGTATAGGCACCTAAGATACCCAGCTGATTGCCCTACTTTCCCATTTTGACATTCAATTCTATTGTATCTACCTCCCTGGATTTTCTTTTGGTGTTGACCTCCCCCACCTGCCTCAGGCATTAGGGCTTCATTAGAGCATCTAAGAAAGTTATTTGATTCCCCCCACATGTTCCAATTATCCTCTCTTCTATCCCTGTAGTTACAGTCCCGGCACCCCCCAAGTTCCATCCCATCCCCCTGGTCTCCCACATAGTCACTTACCTGTGGGCTTTGGTCTCCTTCCCCCTTCAGACCTAGTTTAAAGCCCTCCTCACTAGGTCAGCCAGTCTGCGTCCAAATACGCTCTTCCCCTTCCTCGAAAGATGGAGTCCATCTCTGCCTAGCAGTCCTTCTTCCTGAAACAGCAACCCATGGTCGAGGAAGCCAAAGCCCTCCTGACGACACCATCTTCGCAGCCAAACGTTCATCTCCAGGATGCATCTGTCTCTGCTCAGGCCTCTACCCTTGACCGGAAGAATCGAGGAGAACACCACCTGTGCTCCAAACTCCTTCACCCGCGCTCCCAGAGCCCTGAAGTCACCTTTGATCTGCCGAGGATCACCTCTCGCAGTATCATTGGTTCCTACATGGATGAGAAGCATGGGGTAGTAGTCAGAGGGGCGGATGATTCTCGACAATCCCTCCGTAACGTCTCGGATGCGGGCACCTGGCAGGCAGCATACCTCTCGAGAGATCTTGTCAGGGCGACAGATGGGTGCCTCCGTCCCCCTCAGAAGTGAGTCCCCAACCACCACAACTCTACGTTTCCTCCTAGCTGTGGTGGCTGTGATCCTCCCAGCCTCGGGGGTGCATGGCCTCTCCTCTTCCACCTCCTTCACCGTCTCTAGCACCGCATAACGATTCTTCACCACAACAGAGGGTGGGTTGTGGGCAGGGGTGGAGCACTGCCTACCGCCAGAGGTAACCAGCTGTAACAACTCCAGTTGTCCTTTGGCCTTTCTGATTATCCCTGCAGTCCCGAGCAATATTTTTATATGCTTCCTTAGTCATCTGTCCAAGCTTCCACTTCCTGTAAGCTTCCTTTTTATGCTTTAGCTCAGAGTAGAGTTCTCTGTTAAGCCACACTAGGCGCCTTCCACATTTGCTGTTCTTTCTGCTCATCGGAATGGTATCTTCCTGTGTCCTTAGCAGGGTTTCTTTAAAATACAGCCAGCTCTCTTGGACACCTTTCCCCTTCAGATCAGCCTCCCATGGATCCTGCCCATCAGTTCCCAGAGGGAGTCAAAAATCTGCTTTTCTGAAGTCCAGGGTCTGCGTTTTGCTTCTTTCATTTTTCCCATTAATCAGCATCTTGAACTCTATCATCTCATGGTCACTGCTGCCCAGGTTGCCATTCACTTCTATGTCCCCAATCAATTCTTCTCTGTTTGTGAGCAGCAGGTCAAGAGGTGCAAGGCCCCTAGTTGGTTCCTCCAGCATTTGTACCAGGAAGTTGTCCTCAACACTCTCCAAAATCTCCCTGGATTGCCTGTGCACTGCTGTATTGGCCTCCCAGCAGATGTCAGGGTAACTGAAGTCCCCCATGAGAACCAGGGCCTGTGATCTGGAAACTTCTGCCAGTTGTTCATAGAATGCCTCAGCCATCTCTTCCTGGTCTGGAGGTCTATAGCAGACACCCAGCATGACATCCCCCTTGTTGCCCTCTCCTCTAAACTTAACCCACAGACTTTCAACTGGCTCATTTCCACTTCCATAATGGAGCTCTGAGCAGTCATAGAGCTCTTTTACATATAGCGCTACTTCTCCCTCTCTTCTTCCCTGCCTGTCCTTCCTGAACAATTTATACCCATCCATGGCAGAGCTCTAGTCATGCAAGCTATTCCACCACATCTCTGTTATTCCAATTATATCATAGTTCCTTGTCTGCAGCAGTACTACCAATTCTTCCTGCTTGTTTCCCAGGCTCCTTGCATTTGTGTACAGGCGCCTAAAATACCAGGCTGATTGCCCTACTTTCCCAAGCTGATTTTCAGTTCTATTAAATCTACCTCCTTGCATTTTCTCCCGATGTTGTCCTCCCACACTTGCCTCAGGTATTAAAGCTTCATTAGAACATCTAACACAATTATTTGATTCACCCCCAATGTTCCAACCACCTTCTCCTTTATCCCTGGTGTTACAGTCCCAGCACCCCCCAAGTTCCATCCCTTCCCTCAGGTCTCGTAGATTGTCATTTACCTGTGGGCTTTGGTCTCCTTCCCCCTTCAAACCTAGTTTAAAGCCCTCCTCACTAGGTCAACCAGTCAATGTCCGAATATGCTTTTCCCCTTCCTCGACAGATGGAGTCCATCTCTGCCTAGCAGTCCTCCTTTCTGGAACAGCACTCCATGGTCAAGGAAGCCAAAGCCCTCCTGATGACACCATCTTCGCAGTCAGGCATTCACCTCTAGGATGCATCTGTCTCTGCTCAGGCCCCTACCCTTAACCAGAAGGATCGAGGAGAACACCATCTATGCTCTGAACTGCTTCCCCCATGCTTCCAGAGCCCTGTAGTCACCTTTGATCTGCCGGTGATCACCTCTCACAGTATCATTGGTTCCCACATGGATAAGTAGCATGAGGTAGTAGTCAGAGGGGCGGATGATTCTCGACAATCCCTCGGATGCGGGCACCCAGCAAGCAGTATATCTCCTGAGAGGCCTTGTGAGGGCAACAGATGGGTGCCTCCATCCCCCTCAGAAGTGAATCCCCAACCACCACAACTCTACGTTTCCTCCTAGCTGTGGTGGATGTGATCTTCCCAGCCTCGGGGGTGCATGGCGTCTCCTCTTCCACCTCATCCATTGTTTCTAGCGCTGCGTAATGATTCTTCACCACAACAGAGGGTGGGATGGGAGCAGGCATGGAGCACTATCTGCTGCCAGAGGTAACCAGCTGCCAGTGTCCTCCCTCTGCCATAGGCATCCCATCCATCTCCAGTGGTGTGGCAGTAGTTTTCGGTACCTGGATTGTATCCTCATCCTTGCATGTCTCTTCGTGGATGCTATTGAGGAACTTCTCCAGGGCATGGATACTCCTGAGCCTAGACATCTCCTCCTGTAGCTCTCTGACCTGCCTCCTGAGAGATTCCACCAGAAGACACCTACCACATTGATTCATCTCCCCAGCCTGATCATCAGAGACAGGGAAATGCAGGCCACAGTCCCTGCAAGTCCACACCAAGATCTGGGTAGAGATATCCATGCTCAGGAAGTCTGTCTGTCTACAGGCACAGGTGGAGGAGACAGAAGGGGTGCTGGTGCAAGCAGTGCAACTCCTCTTCACCATTGTGGCTTCACCAACTCCTTCCCCAACTCCCTCTCAAAGTCCTCTGTTTTCAGTCCCCCTGTTCACAAGCTTCCCCGGTCACTCAGCCACTGGCTTTTAAGGCTTTCTCTGCCTAGGTCAGCCCTTGCCCCTTGTTAAACACACAGGGGAAAGGTGATCACAAGGCAGATTGAAGCTGGTGATCAAACATGAGCAGGGAACAGTGATCCAAACAGCCCCCAGACAATCACACAATCACAGTCGCAATTCCCACAATAGCTAACAACTAACAGAAATCATCCAAGCTTTGCTCTCTCCCTTGCTTCTTCAGCTAGGGGATTGCCTTTGCCTCCTTCTCAGGGCTTCACCAACTCCTTCCCTCTCAAACTCCCCTGTTTTCAGTCCTCCTGTTCGCAAGCCAGATTTCCTTTGTGCTGTACAAATACAGAACAGAAAGATTGTGCCTACCCTCAAACTGGTTAATCCATCCTTTGTTTTGTGTTTTTTTTTTTTTTATGATGATCAACTATAGATAAACGTGCTTTGTCTAACATTGAATTGAAAGATCCATTTTGGGTTTGGCAGAGCTTCTTCGAGTTCAGTCTTCTCTAACGCTGGTAGGATTTTTATTTAGGCCCAGAGTCCCAAAGGTATTTAGGTTCCTAACTAGGTTCCATTGATCTCGATGGAAGCTAAGGGCCTAAAATATCTTTGTGAATCTGAGCTTAGATGCTTACTTTTGTAGTATCTAAGGCCAAGTCTATCTGATAGGAGCACATTTTCTACTGTCACTTCAGTCTTTCCAGATCTGTTGAGCAGTCAGTGATGACCTGCTCAATTGACTGGGAAACCAACTTGGTAAATCCACCACTGAAAAGAAGAGCATTGAGTTAAAGGGACGGCGTTTCTCTTTGACTCAATGCAGTGGACACACTATGGTAAGTAGGTGTTAAAAAGTTGAAGGGCAATATTCAAGTTATTTAATCTAGCTTGCGAATCTCCTTTCAACTGCCCCCAAAACCATGGTTAGTGTAGACCAGGCCTAAAACTTCAGCAAATGGGCTTACTTTATTTCTTTTTAAAAAGGAGGGTTCTCAAAGCTCAAATCATATTTAGAGCTGACAAAATGTTTTTAAGAGCTCAGGAAGTTTGCAAAACCTTGCCCTCCACTGGGTTCAGCCACTGTGATCTAATCTGAGTTCTTACACAAAGTGGCAGATTATTGCCATCAAACTCTTTAATTGCTCCACTAGGAGACAAGTGCAGATTTCCACCTGACACCATGCAGAGCACATTACTGTATCCAAACAGGTTATTTTTACTTGACACAGCATGTCCTTTTTAACAATAGCATTCCACAGCAAATTAGTCTTTGTATAAAATGACAACAGCACTCAAATGGCACTGTAACCTCCCTGTTCACAGAATGGATGGATTATGTTCTTATTCTTCCTCTCCCCAGTATATTCAAAAGGGTTGTTTTATCTTTTTGTTTTTGTTTTGTTTTGTTTTGTTTGTGGAGGGGAAGGAGGGTTGAACCATCGTGACAGACTTGACAGGTGCAAAATCAAGATATCCAAAGCTCACCAACAGTGCCATCTGAGAGATGGTGTCTCTTCCTTGGCTTTGCTGCTGGGGCAAGGTTTGCTGTCTGCTAGAAAACTTGAGCCTTTCATCTGTTATGTGGTTGTAAGGACTTGCTTTTTACCATATGGCTGTGTTTAAAAGAAAGAGAGATGATTAGGCCGCAAAGCAACTGTAAGAATTGTGCTCTGTACTGTTTTGTGGTAAAAGTGGGTTGCTGGCTTTCCCTCACAGTCATTACAGTTACCAGTGTAAATACGTGCACCTGTGTCCCTTCCGCCCTTGTCATATGGCCACAAAGTTGTTTTTCTTTGAATCAGCCACAGACTTCTCAGCTTGGCACTATAAAATCCTGAATATTTTAGGGTGTTTGGATAAAGGCCCAATTTTTTTCCTTCTTTTTTTTGGTGTGTGATCACAAAACCAAGGGTGGATAAGGGTGAGGGAGGATTTGCTTTGATGGAGATGTTTTGGAAGACTTGCCAAGCAAGCTGTATTGATCTGGTGAGTAAACAACTGAGCTTCTGTCCTCTGCAAGTGACTAATTCCATCACATCACAACAGAAGAGAACTCTTGTAACAGCCTCAGCAACAACAAAAAGCGGATATTTTGCAATATAATAATTCTGTCTGTATGGTTGAAGGAGAACAAATGCTTTCCTGGCTCCCTGTGGAACTAATAAAGAAAGGCAGGTTGAGGAGCCTTGGATAATTATTTAGCCTTCTTAAATATTTATGAGCTACAGAGGATGGTACATACAATTTAAGATGGGGTTGACAATTGCAGCATACATCAACTTATTTCACAGAAGCTAAAAATACTTAATCTTTCTCCTTTAAAATAAAAGCATTAATCCCAGATATGTTGTTAGTTAAGAGGGGGGCCTATAAACTATAGGTAGTGAAGAGGAAATCATTTTTATAGGAACAGAGCAGGAAAACTGTTATAAGAACAAAGTATTTGTCAAGACAACAAGAGTCCCGTGGCACCTTACAGACTAACAAATTTCTTTAGCCAGAAGCTTTCATGAGCTGCAACCCACTTCATCAAATGTATTTGTTAGTCTTTAAGGTGCCACAGGACTCCTGTTGTTTTTGCTGTATGAGGATGAACAAGGCTACCTATCTGGCATTTGCCAAGAGATTTTTTTATATTAGTTTTTCATGGTATTTTTCTTCTTACTGAAAAATTCACCCTTGGATGAGTCAGAATCTGGGAATTTCTGTGCCAGTTGGTAGTCTGGAATTAGGCCAGATTTTTCAAGCTTTGGCCCATGTTTTTTTGTTCCATAAAATCATGGTTATACAACAGAGGCACAGTTAAGGCTGTGTCAAAGACGTAGCCCACCACATCTGCATTGCCCATTGTAGCTGGTGTTCCAGAGTATGAAATCTTCCCTGTTATCCAGTTACTATTCTCTATGTTCCACCAAGCATGTGCAGAAGCTTTTTCTGCTTAGCATGCAGCTTCTGGACATGCTCATTAGAGGGTGTTAATGAGGGTTTTCTCGAGAATTTCCAACTGATTACAATATAAGGGCCCAATAAGGCAGGTCTGTAAAAGTCAAATAAAATTTGACATATAGTGGACTTGCAGGATTATGTGCTAAATTTAGGTTAGAGCAGTGGTTTTCAAACTATGGGTTGGGAGCCACTACTGGGTCGCAGACACTCACGCACTGGGTTGCAGTACCCACTGCTGCTGCCAAAAGACTGGAATACATTACTGTAAAATGTAATTATTGGGTTGTGAGCAGAAATAATTTTTTTCAACTGGGTCCTAAGAAGAAAAGTTTGAAAGCCACTGGGTTAGAGGATGGACAGGATGTTGTGTATGGGGTGTGTTTTAGGGTGATCATAGTCCAGTTTTGGCCAGGACAGTTCCTTGTTTAAGCCTTATCCCAGCCATCCCAACTTTTTTTGCAAAAGTGGTCATTTATCCCATTTGACAGCTGCCTAGTTTTGCTGAAAAAGTGGGGTGTGATCCCTAGTGGGGCATGGAAGAATGTGCAAGGGAGCCAGCTGCAATGCCAGTTCCGCATGGAGGGAGAGGGCTCAGTGAACACCAGGGGCAGCTTGGTCCAGCCCAGACTAGACCAGGCCCATGCACAGGAGGGGGCATCAGGGGCAGCTCAACCTCTCTTCATGGGTGGGGAGGGGGAGATGGCAGGAACAGCTCAGCCTGGCTCTATGCACCATGCCATTTTCCCTTTGGGAAAATATGATCATCTGGTGTATATTCATGTTGAAATTGGATGGTACAGATCCAAGTTAATAAAAAATTCAAATGTTCTTTTTACTGAGTAGAATGGTGAAAAATGTTCAGTTTAAACTCCACTCATGGGTGATTCTACATATTACTCTATCAAATCAATTTGCTCATCTTTATTTTCTTCCATCATTGCATGGGTGAATTATAGTATAACAGCAGAATTAAGTTAGGTGTACCATTTTTTTCCCCATTCCCGAATCTTTATGTAAAACCTTTGCATCTCATGAGCCCTTGAGAATGCTTGAAGTAACACCAGAAGCAGCTGGCTCATGTTCTGGCTAATAGTACATAATTAGTACTTTCTTTCTTTCTTTCTTTTTTTCTAGTGCAGCACCTTTTTTTTCTTTGAATATAGTACATCTTGCCCATAGGGATAACCTGGGAGTGACACAGCAGGTAAACATATCCATGGTCATATTCTATATAGACTAATGGAATATAGCAGTGCCTATGTTTTATCCTTCCTGCATCTTTGCGTTTGAAGAGGTTATGGGTCTATTATGGCAGTGGGTGCAGTGGTATAGCTTTCTGGCCAGGTCCTTCACTCTCCATTGTGGGCCTGGTCAGTCCTGTTTCCGGTCATGTGACCAGAAGCTTCCAGCTGATGGTCCAGTTGCCTAGCAATGTAATGGAAATGTGGATAGCAAAGTCATGAGATGAAAGGCATAGATTCTGAGCTGGTGTGAATTGCCAGGATGACCGAATATGCTTCAGAAATATCTCTTGGTATGAAGAACCTTGCAGGGTGTTAGTCCCACACATTGCTTTGCATTGTTGCACAGAAAGTAGTATTTCAAAAAGGATGCTCATTCTTTCAGTGAGTGAATATATATTGGATGCCTGATAATAAAATAGTGGAAACTGTCTTCTTTGTGACTCAGTTATAGCAGCAGCATCTGGAGCTTGACGGAAAGGGAGAGAAAGGGTGAGAGGAAGGGAAGCATGCTTTCCAATTAGACAACAGCAAATACCATACTCTCACTTATCCAAGGTCAGAAAGGTAACAGCTGAAGGAGCCACATAATAGACAATTTGATGATAGTAACTAAGAAAATGTAAAAGGCACCCAATTTCTCCCCATTGATAATGCTGCCTGAGGTGCTGAAGATCAATTTAGTCATGGTTGTTGTTAGGAAATTGCTCTTGTTTGATGATCCACAAGTAGATCATGCAGTTTCCTAGGAAACATCCTTTTCCACTTAAAATCTAATTCTTTTACATTGCTTGATCTGATGAGTCGCCCTGCCTAACTTTTCTTTACTTCCTTTTACCTATTAAAATGTACCCACTAGGTGGAAATCCACTAACTGACAGGGATTTATTCTGTCCTTATCACCTGGCTCTTCAATTAACTCTTGTGATTCTTCCCTGTGATCTAGCCAGTGTACTTTATTTGGCAAAACAGAATGAATGGGAGTGATAGTGTGATGGGAATCACTGTTTAATTGATTTACCTACTAATGGAACAGTTTGTCTTCCTATGTTCTAGAGGAAAAAGAGCTCACACATGATTATTTTTTGTTCATGTCCAATGCTGGAATTTAATTTGTTTTGTAAGAAGGAATGGTGTGAGCCCCAAAGTTAACTTAGATGTCTGTATTCCAGAGTTAATTGCCTAAGTCCCTGTGCATGGCACTGTTGCAATTTGGAAACCTGGGGAAGAAAAGCCAGGTAATGGTTGTCTCACATGTGGACCATGATCAGGGTCAGAGGGTGACTAGCACCTGCAGTAGAGCAGCACATGGATCAAGAGGAGAAGAATGTGAGACCTGATAGGTGCAGGGCTCTTTGTCCCTCCCTTTTCAAGCCTCCCTCCCCCAAAGAAAAACCCCAAATGCCTGCAGGTGAGCATAGGACAGGCCAGATCGAGTTTCCAAGTATCAGTCAGATAAAGCAAAAAAAGCAAGGAGTCTTCTGGCACTTTAACACTAACAGATTTATTTATCGCATGAGCTTTCATGGGAGAAAATCCCACTTCGAAAAGCATCTGGTGAAGTGGGATTTTCTCCCACAAAAGCTCAAGTGATAAATAAATCTGTTAGTGTTAAAGTGCCACAAGACTCCTTGCTTTTTTTTGCTTTACTAGACTAACACGGCTGCCTCTTTGGAACTAAGTCAGAGAAAGAGAGATGTGAGTTCTCTCTGGGGACCCAGCAGCTCTGTAGATCTAAGTGTTGGTCATATATTAAGTGGACAGGGATTGGGTTATCACAAGAGAGGAGTAGCTAGTGGGGCATGAAGAGAAGGACAGATTATAGCTCAAGGACAGCTGGGATAGCTAGGTGGAGGAGTGGAAATGGCAGAGAGGCATTCTGGTGAAGGTGAGGGAGGGAGGGCTGGGACAGGGCTAAGGAGCAGGAAGGGATTCCCATGGGTGCAGAGAAGATGGGGAAGGGAAAGCAGCTACTGAACAGGGAGGTGGGGAGGCAGGAAAACATGGTCCATTATGATAAGCAATAAGCATCTTTGTCTTGCAGCCTCTGTTGGGACAGCAGAATGAGGAAGGCAGAGACACCTGAGGCCAAAGCTGAGTTTGAGTCCCAGGCCAAAGCTAGGTTCCAGCCATAGCCAACCCTGCATTCATACTGCCCCAGGTGGCATTTTATGGGGCTCTCATAGTGGGTATGCACCCAGTGCTAAAGGCTGGACCTCAGTGCATGTTAGTGCTTGTGTTACATTTGGCAAGAGGACCTATCCATCACCACTTATAGGAATCAGCCACTGTACATCACCATGTTGCTCAGCACTGCCGTGGTCATACTAGCCACTGGATCCTTCCAGTGGCTCACCACACAGACAGCTGGCATCAGTCAGACTATAGCCTCCTGGATTCTGGACCAATTATGATATTTAGGCTCCTAATTTCTGTGTAACTCAGTGAAAGTTAGGAGCTACATATTTTGGAGGGATGCTACAGGAGTCCTCAAAAGCTATGTACAGTTGGGCAGGAATGCAGCATTTTATATAATATTGCTATGCAGTTTAGAATTCCTGTTCCTATGAGGCCATATGGAGGGAGGAAGAAAAGGAGCATTAATAGCAGCAACATGGGTACACAACGAGCACATGCACAAAGGCAACTGTCCGTTCTTAACATAGGAAGGGGAATATGAGGACAACTCCTATAAGAGGTATTCTAAAGTATCAAAAGGTACCTTTAAAATGGATCTTAGCAAGAAATGAAAGACTACCTCCAAAGTGCATGGCAAAATGTGTTTTTCTTTAGTGCAGCACAAATTGCTGGTAGTGGGGGAAGAAAGAGTTACAGAATTGAAAAAGATATGTAGAAGTGAACTGTTCTGGTCACAACAAGATACCTAAATCCAAGTTAATGCAAGGTTAAAAAATGCTTTGAGTTAAAAGTGCCAAACAGTCACATGTTCCAAGTTAAAAGGCATAGTGCTCTGAGTTAAAAAGAAAAAAATACAGTGCTGAAAGCTAAAATGCTAATGTCACCACAGATAAAATGACATTGATGTTCAGCTTGGAGATAAAATGTTAAAAAAAAAAAAAAGGCTTCATAGAAACAATAAAATCAGGCTCAGTTAAAATGGGTAGAATAAGGCTTATAACAGTAATGGTAAAACAAGTGTCAATGGTAAATGAATGCTGAGAAAGAAAGTAACAACAGAAAAGTGTTAAAATGGTGTGCATGTTAAGAAAAGTGCTATACAAATATATACAGTGTAGCAGGCTATTACCCGCTAGTGCTCTGGAAAGTGTGGAGCTGTCAGATGATCAAACTGGAAACCCATCACTGCTCAGTGTCTCCTGGTTCCTCATTTTGCTTATGGAGCAGCTGGAGAACCCATAGTTGGTGGGTTTGTCTCCTCAGATTCTGGGAACTCCACTTCAGTCTATGGCCAGCATGGGGTGATGGGAGGAGACCCAGGGGGTCAAACATTTTCTGGGACCATGCACTTGTGAGGAATGAGAGGTGGCCTGGAGATGGGGAATGGAAGAGATGGGCTCCATGGAGATTTCATTGTCTCGCCAGGTCAATGGTCCAACTTGCTGGAGGATGGTTCTGGGGAAGGAAATAGGCTGTTTAAGATTTGAGGCTGCATGACTTCTCTTATGGGGGAGGCAGGGCGATGGGGAGGAAGGCTCCAAGGCAGTGGGAGATGGGGAAAGGCATTGGTCAGAAAGCAGGTTGGGAGCTGAGGCGGAGGAGGGGAAGGGGAAGGGGAAACCATATAGGGAGCTAGAGAGCAAAAGGAGAGGGGGTAGACAGTAGAGTGAGGGAGGGATTGGATGAGAAGAGTGGGCAAGAGAGAAGAGAGAAAGTCAGGAAGGAGAGGGTTTGGAGGGGGAGAAAAGTGAGGGAGGGAGGTGTAGATGAATGTAGGGGTGACCAGACTACATGTGTCAACAGTGAGGTTTCAGAGGGTGGGGAGTTGAGGTTGATCTCTGGTCAGATCCAGTTAATGCAGTGGTTCTCAACCTTTTGAGAGTCACAACACACTTGGTTAGGGCTAGGATTAGCTTTAGGGGACACACCTGCCAATCCCCCACAAACTGAATTCAGCCATCTTCTGGCTCTCTGCAACACACTTACCACTGTGTGACCACACAGTAATGTGTGCCAACACAGTGGTTAAGAGCTACTGAGCTAATGAATGCTGAGACCCTACTGGTGTGCTTTGGTTACAGGTAACCATTAGTACATGGTATGTCAGCAATATGATTCACCTCCACAGCCTGGCTGTTCTGCTGCTCATTCTGAGCTGAAATGGCCATACAAATCTCATTGTGGAGAACACTCTAATGCTTGCCTCTTGTAGCTCTAGATCCCAGGGCCCCAGCACCTGTTTGAGGCCTTTCATGTGCCCCTTTCCATGCCCTGCTGTTTCCTACAGCATGACGTTGTTCTAGTCAATGAGGAGGCAGAACAGTTTTGTGTCACTGGAGTGGTATGCCAAAAGTGGGACAAGGTATGAGACTTGTTGGCTTCCTGAGCCCATCGGAATGGGCCAGGTCTAGACTGTGGTATGTTGCTACTAGAACCTGTTTAAGGGTTACCCTGCCAGTTTTGGTGCACTTACCAGATTCCTGGAGAACTGCAGTTGGGAAGAATGGCAGAGGAAGTTGATCAAAGGCAGGTCAGCAGGGAAAGTAGCAGAGGAAAAGGATCATGTAAAGCAGTGGTTCTCAGGAGGAAGGGCCTTGAACAGGTTTCAGGGAGACTAGAGAGCAGGACCGGTATTACCATTGCCAGGTCCCAGTGTGAAAAGCCAATGCCTGAGATCTGTTGTTGTTGGCTGATGGAGCTCATTGTTCTGGAGGTGCGTGGAGTGTTTAAAGATGCTGCTTTGTTGCACTATAAAGGCAGTTGAATGGATAAAAATCCACAAGAGTAGCTGTGTGCTTCCTGCTCCTCTATGTGGCTAGACATTGTGGTGGAAAAATGTATTAATGTACACCAAGATTTCATGGGAATCCTCCAGAGACATGTCTGGGAAACTTTTCAACCTTGCCAGTCCTCTGCTGCAGATTCCTTAGCAGAACTGCTTTATTTCTTCCCTCATTATGAGAAGCTGTCACATGCCATTCGGCGATCACGAGTGCAGGGAATGAAGTGGCACACAGATGAGCAGCATAGGTTCTCACTTTGAAGCTGTAATCATGGAGGAGATGCATCCTAGCATCCCTGTTTACTCTCAGGGATGACATGTCAGCTTCTGTGACCCCTGCAAGTGGAAAATGGTAGCACAGTTCAAAACTTTGTCGCTATCTACCTTCATCGATATCCTAAATAACCACCCACCCAGAACCTTTTCACAGCTTGAGGGCCTCCAGTTCCCTGGGCTCAATTCAACATGCCATGGTCTATTGTTGAGCTGTGTGCTTGCTACTGGCAGTGAGAAAGAGATGTATTTTACAGTAATGCATCCATGCTGTTATTGCACTTCCAGTAATGCTTCTGTTAATTGTCTATTGTGCTTCTACATACATGCCCTTGAGGGGAAACCCTCCCATACCTGCTGAATGCCTGTGATTGATCTGCAAAACTACCACAGCAAAGTAAAGAGGAGATGGTCCAAGAACTTCTCCAGTCCTCTGAGGTGAGAGGGAAAAAAAGGTGGGGGGGAGGGGTGGATGGAGACACACTGTGTCCACAGATCAGATAATTGATAGGCAGGAGAGGAGGGAAAACCAAGACTGAGTGACAGCAAGTCACTAGCACATGATAAAAACCCATTGACAAGCAAACAAAGCTGCTAAATTCCCAAAGGGGCAGCCGTGTTAGTCTAGTCCAGCAAAAAAACCAAACAAGGTGTCATGTGGCACTTAAAGACTAACAGATGTATTTTTCACATGAGGTTTTGTGGGAGAAAATCCCACTTTGAATTGGGATTTTCTCCCACAAAAGCTCATGCTAAAAATAAATCTGTTAGTCTTTAAGTGCCACATGACTCCTTGTTTGTTTTTAAAGCTGCTAAAGTCACTCATAATGCTGTAAACTGAATTCATGTGTATTCATCCCCACTTGCCAATACAGAACTGCATTCCATGCCCTTCCCGAACTTTACTCACATATTCTTACCAAATACCAAGCCCATCTCGGTACCCCATTCATTCCACCCCTTCAGACAGCTTTTAGAATAATACCAGGGCTTACACCCAGCTATCATAGCTCACACTGTCCCTCACTGCTTTCTCCCTTTCAGCCCAGCCTTTTGCTATTTAATAAAGAATTTAACAGACATTCTGTGTGCAGAATAAGCAATCTTTATTTGTCTCTTGCACACAGTGACTGGATCTCACATTGATACATAGTGCAGGCTGGATAGCAGTCATAGCTTGGCACAGTGTTGTTCACAAAGCCACCTTGGTGCTCATTGTCAAAATAGTTCCTCAAGGCGTTCTTGATTTGAATGGCCCCCATTGTGCCCCTCTAATAGCCCAGACATCTGGTGGTTCACATTCAGCTGCAAGGTGAATCTGCCTCCATGGTCCACTGAGAAGGAAACTTTTCACTCTTAGTTTCACAAATATTATGGAGCATACAGCAGGTAGCTATAACCATGGGAATATTTTCCTCATTTAGGTCTAACCTGGCATAAAGGCACCATCAGTGTGCTTTTAATTTGCCAAATGCACATTAAAGGGTTATTTAGCACCTGCTCAGCCTGTTATTGAAGCTTTCCTTGTTTTTATCCAGGTTGCGCATACAAGGGTTCATGAACCATGGCGATAAGAGGTGGACTGGGTCTCTCGTAATCACTATGGGCATTTCAACATCCCTCACTGGAATATTTTGGCGTGGAAAGTCCCTGCTTGCAGCTTTCTGTACAGGTCAATGTTCCTGAAGATGCATGCATCAGGCACCTTCCCTGACCAACTTGCACTGATGTCAGTGAAATTCCTACAGTGATCCACAAACATCTTCAGTACCATAGAGACATACCCTTTTCTATTGAAGACCCACTGCTCTTTGTAGCAAAATGCAATTAATGGCCCTGTACACTTGCAATAACACTGCTTCAATGGTGGACTTTCCAGCTTCAGGCTGATTAGTGATCAGTGAATAGCAGTCTGGAGTTGCCAGCTTCCACATTGCAATTGCCGTGTGCTTTTCTATGGAGACAGCAGCTCTTATTCCGGTGTCCATGTGCTGTAGGCAGGGGCAAGCAGCGCACAGTTCCAAAAAAGGTGGCTTTGTGCATTTGACAGCTCTGCAGCCACTGATCATCATCCTGGATGTGAATATGAGTGCAATCCAACCATTCGATGCTGGTTTCATGTGCCCCAAAGTGGCAGTGTACTGTGTGCAGATTTCTGTGACTGCAAACAGTAATTCAATGTTAGTTTTTTGCATGGCACACAGCAGGCCAGGTGCCTCAGGTTCCAGTTCTGAGTGGGAGATCATGATATACTGCATGACCAGCCACAGGGCATTCAAAACACTGACAACAGGGAGACCCGTTCATGACCCATCCTGTCAGATAGTGGGTGCTGTGGAAACTGGGGCCATGTAAAATGATGTGAAATGCGATTGAAGGCTCGTGGTATGATGGGATGGAAATCAGTGCATCATGGGATGTTGAGCCTATACCAATGTTCCCCCTAAGCTGCGTGGCTGTGCAGCTCCCTGGCGCTGCCCTATGCAGGGGATGCTGCCCATTGTGCACGGCCAGCACCCAAAGCCTCTACCCAGCTGGAAGACACTGTCTTCCAGCCAGCTGAGAGCTCCTCTGGAGCTTGGAGTTATTAAAACTCCTCCCCAGAGAAGCTCTGACAGAGCATGCTGAGAACATCTGAGCATGCTCCATCAGGGCTCCTCTGGCCAGAGGAGCCAGGGCTTGGACCTGCACAGCCCAGTAAGAGTGTGTGTGGGGGGTTCAAGCCGGCTGGAGGGTTATTGGGGGGAGCGAGCTAGGGTAGTAGGAGGGGACCTGGCTGGCTCAGGGGGGCGCTTACTTGGAGAGCTGTGGAGGGGAGGATTGGGCCCACGGGGGGCGCAGGATCGGGCCCACTGGGGGGTGGCTTGTGCAACGAGCAACTTCAGTTGCTCAGCTGCTTCAGGGCCTTCGAGGGAACATTGGCCATACCCATGATGCATTGTGATCCTCTCCCACAATTCCACCAGCACACGGCAGTGAATTGCACAGTGGGATAGCGGCCCACAGCTAGAGCACCAACTGTAGATGTACTTCTCAATAAGTGCTGCATGGACAGGCACAAAGTTTGTAATGACAGTGCTTCTTGATAACCACTGTAGTTTGCATGGACAATACTTCCTTCTGTAGACAAGGCCTTTGGGGTCAGAGAACACACTGGGTGGAGCGTTTCATGCTGAATGAAATCAGCATACTCTCCTGATAGTAACACAACTCCTAGAGTTTAGAATTATCTGTTGCCTGTTTCATGTATAAAAACTAATACTTTGCAGATACCTAATGAGTCCCTGTAGCTACATCATTAATTATCATTTGGTCCACCAGAATTCAGCTTCCATGAAATCCTTTGAGGGCTGGTTTTTTTTTTATTCTACCTCCATCTGTAGTTAGGTCAGAATCAATATTCCTTCCATTTTCCTATGTCTCTGATCACACCGATTGCCATCAAACCAGCAGATATGCAAACAGCAGTGACTAACACTTCCAGAAGGAGCAGCTTCTGAGAATGACAGCACCACTAATTTAAAGGGGCAAAACTGATTGGGTACAAAATATGACTCTGTTTGACCCTGTTTTTCCTAAAAGTGTGTGGTTGGAAAAATCTCCACCCTGCCTATCACACTTCAACTCCACTCTCATGTTTTTCTGAATCTGTTTGTAAGAATCAGATCTGTTCATTTATGATTTCCTTCTGTTCTCTTTTACCTTGCTGCATGTGTATTCATATTCCATCAGCACATGGCTTGTTCTGCTGCAGCTGGTGAGTAGGCGGTCTTATGTAAAGCTATGTGAAATACTTGAGCATTCGTTCTGGTTCGTCAGTATATTCCCTGCATGTTAAAAGTTATGGAGAATAACAAAGAATACAAAACAGCAAAACTTGAATAAATTAAAAACACGTAGCTTATAAGAGACTCAGAGAGATAAGAATGGTACTTGCGTGTCTATAATATATAAACAATTTTAAACTGTGTAATAGTGACTTTTTTTATTAAGACCTTTTGCAATCTAATTTTAAATTACCTATGCCTCTAAAACCTTGCTTTTCTGTTGAATTCCAGTCTTTCAGTCATAGATTTAAGGCCAAAAGATATCATTCTGATCATCTAGTTTGTCCTTCATCGCACAGGCCATAGAACCTTACCCAGTAACTTGTGTATCAATCCCAGTGCCGTACCAAGTGGGAGGGGTGTAAGCCCCCACGCGCCAGTCTGGGGTTGTGGAACACCAGGTCAGCCCGTCATGATGTGCAAGAGAACCTGTGGCTGACCAGGAGGAGCTCCCCACTTCTACTTCCTAGCTGGGGAGCAAGGCCACCCCCTAAGCAGGTGCTGGAGCAGGAGAGGCAGGCGCTGTGCAGTGGTAACTACAGTGGGGAGGGTAAGCAGCATGTCCCCCCCACAACAGGGCAGAGGGGATGGGGTGGAACCATCTGATGGGAGGAGGACATGGGAGGCCCAGGGAGAGGCCACAAATGCAGGCTTTGGCTTGCAGGCAATGGAGACCCACGATACACCACTAATCAATCTCATAACTCTGATTGTGCTAGTCCATACAAGAAAGCTAACCATTCTAGATTTAAAGACTTTCAAATGATGGAGAATCCAACTCTTTCTTAGGTAAATGGGTCCAATGTTAAACTTTATGGTGTCTGATTCACTTTGAAACATGCAAAAATGTGAAAGACCACCTTTATTCAAAACTTCCTGCTTGTAAAATTTTGAGTAGAAGTTCCATGGTAGCCATCTTTGTAGTTTTTCTTTTATATTATCACTGGTGCGGGAGAGGCTGGGAAAACAGAGGAGAGGAGGAAATGAAACTATGTCTATCTGGATGGCTATTCTCTTACCCACACAGCTACTGAAAAAAAGTAAATAACTGGCAATATAGCAAATGCCAGTATTTTTGCTAGTTCTGCTTTGGGAAGATGTGCCAGGCAGGCATCAAAAATCTATGGTAAACAGACATAGCAGCAGGATCAAAAAACAGGCAGTGTTTTTAAATGGAAACTCATGTAAATAATTGCTCACACACAGAGCAACAAGCCCTACCAGGATCCCTGTATGTATCCAAAGCATTACCAATTTTTATCACCCATCTGATTCATATGCTCACAGTCAAAAGAGCAATGATGATCAGCTCTGGAAAAGTATAATAAACTCAGGCAACTGGAGAATTAGACAGACTTCTCAGCCAGATTTCCTTCCCTCTACTGCAAATATGTAAGTAAGGCATTAATGCATCTGAGTTGCACACCTGCTGAGTATGCACTTGGGACAGATACCTTTTAGCTCATACTCCACATAGCACTTTTCTGCTAACACACTGTGGTGCATCTATGTCAGAAATATCTCCTTTTCCCCTTTGAATAATTCTTGCCATGCATTTAGACTGTGAAAGCAATAAAATAAAGGGCATCTACAGCTAGAGCCTTGCATGGATACAAAATTTGTATCCACATTCAATCCACAAAAATGATTAGTGACATAAAGAGGCTATGCAAGGATTTGTGGAGCTTTAAACATAAGATATTTAGATCTGCATCCAGCCATGATTTGTGAAAATGGTCTGCAGATAACCACATCTGCAGATGTGGATATCTGTGGATGTGAAGCATAAAGCTGTGGATTTGCAGAGCTCTATCAGTAACCCATACTCCCCATTACTACAGACCCATTGATTTCAGTGGAACAATAGTGACTTGAGTTATACCAGCTAAGGTTCTGGACACACATGTCTAGTAATGGGGAGTCTCAGAAGATTCATTTGTCTACTTGAAAACAGGCACAATTGTCTAAAAACACTTAAGACACAATTCTTCCACTCTGCTGAGCAAGAAAACAAAATGGAACAATTTTTCTATCAATAGCATCTTCTGCTTCATATGAAAATGACAAGAGGTATTGTGAAAAGGACTAGCTGCTTTGGAATTAGAAAGGAATGGCAACTCCATTCCTTTTTAGACTATACTCAGGTTCTGGAATTGTTTCCTACTGCCCATATACATCACAGATAATTGCCAAATACTGCCACATGCTGTTTATATGATGTCTGGCTGTGGTCTGTGTCATTTTTGAGACAATCAAGGCCTGAGCACAAAGTAATTTGCCACTCTAATTCTTTTATCTAGTTTGACAAGCCCTTCATGTTCAAAACTGAAGCAAGTTGAATTACAGGATTTATTTGTTTATTGTTAGAAATGCGTTGAGTGGTTCAGCAGAACTTTGCTAGCAGAGAATAAAGGTTTGTCCCTGACCTGTGGGTTAGATGAGTAATTCCCAGTCAAAACTACTGATCCACTGCAGCATCTGAGTGCCTAGATCACTAGTTGTTATCAAGGAAGAGCGTGCTGAAAGAAGGATAATTTATCTGCAAATTTCAGCAGTTTGGGGTCTCAAGTCCATGGAAAACTTTTTGTTGTTTCAATTTGCATAGGTCATCCCCCTTGACTTTAACTTAGATGAAACTGCTGAACTACACCTGGTTCAACATCAAAATCATGTCAAGTCTTGATTCAAACATCCTCAGACCTTTTGAGGAAGTTGGGTTGATTCTTGAGATGACAACAAACACAAAAACAGGCAAGGGGGTTCTATGTAACTGTTGGTTATAGCACTAATAATGTATAGTATGCATGTGTACACATATAATATGATTATGTGTAAATCCTGCCTGGTTGTTGTGGTCTACTGATTAGAGTTTAGGAGTTGGGAGGACATCTAGGTCCCATTCCTGTCTTTTATTCTTTTGCTGTCAGGACAAATCACTTAACTTGGTACCCAATAACACTCACAACTCATTGGCAAAGTGTATAATTCTTACTGACCTCAGGGTTGTTATGGACTGGGAGACATCAGAAGGTGCTGTTACACAGGGTCTGGCTAGTTCTGTCTGTTAGCATCAAGCCCTTTACAATCTTTGAAGAGAGACTTGTGTTGTTCTTGAGTTTGTGATCTGATCCCAAGTTGGGGCAAGCAATGACGGAATTTTCTTTCTGCCTGAATCTCTCTACCTGGAGTCAGTTTTTGGGGTCAAGTTGTGCCCTTTATACTGGGCACTGTTGTTTTGGCTGAAACTTCTGAAAAGGGATTGCCTACCAACTGTTTGTGATCCCCTCTGTTCAGAGACTGTTGTGTGTATAGTGGAAAATAAACAAGTTTCACAGATGGCAAGTTGACACTGCACACTTCTTTTGGCAGGCATATAGCGTGTATACCAGCATAGCCGATCAGCACAAGTATAAAGAGCTGTGTAGTCTGTGAGGCACAGTTTAGGTGATTATAGTAGGGACACTTGAAGGGTACGGATATTTACTTGGGTACCCACCTTACATGGCTGTCTACTTGCATCATCATATGTCTCTAACTACAGTGCTACCTGCTACCTCCTCACTGCTGGATACTTTTCCTGCTGCAATGAAAGACTTCAGGAGTGCTCCCTAGCTCTCCTGGTCCCTGCCAACAGCACTGCTCTGTGCAGTGTTAGCTTCCTCCTGCCTGCCAGGCAGCCAGTCCTGCCTCTGTGAGACCCAGGGAGTAACTAAGTCTGCTCTGCCCTGCACTTCTTATTATATGGGCCTGCAAGATCCTCCTCTCTAATTGGTTGCCTCCAGTGCAGCCTCCCTCAGGCTCTATTAACTCCTCAGAGGCCAGTGTGGGGCCAATGTTCCATCATAGATGTGTAGCTACGTGTATACTAAATGCCACTGAAAGTGGCATGTAAAGCATATGTAGCCTAAGAATGTATCTGGACTTCATGTCACTGACTTCTGGTTGACCTACAGCACCTTGATATCTGCTACTACGCAGAGGAAGGTGACCATATAATTGAATTTCCTATCTGACATCTGATTCCATATCTATGTTCTTTGTGAACTCTGTTTTCTTTTCTGTAGCTGTGATGTAATTGGACATGTAAACATATGGTTTAGGTCAAAATTTATCCCTAGAAGTATGTTCAGACAACACCCATGTAAGATACTCAAGTTCCATTGACTTGAGTGGGAGCTACATATAAGTATTCTGAAAGCAGACTTTGCTCTGTGTGTGCAGTACTTCTCTTGGAGAGCAGTAAAATTATCCTTGGCAAGATAATGATGTAATTATAGGATCTGTCTTTGTCCTGAAGGGTAAAGGAAATGTTAGCTCTTGTTATTGCAAAGTCAAGCACTCAAATGCTAGGAAATGCCAGAATTAAAGTTGCCTATGGAAAACCTTAATTCAGCCTCCATTATGATACAGCCTTTAATTACAGGATCACATATTATTTTTTTCCGCAGAGGTCTTGTGATAGTCCGTTCCCCTGTGTTCACCCTTTGCATGCTATTATGATGACCTTTGTACAAGTACTTCTGGTGAACTAGCATTTGAAAACTCTAAACTCACAGGTCAATATTGTCCTGATAAAACATATGTGGCAATATTGCATGTACATTTCACAATTCAAAATGATTTGGACAAACTGGTGAAATGGTTGGAGATAAATAGAATGAAATTCAATAAAGATAAGTGCCAAGTACTCAACTTATGGTTGAACACCCCTTTGTACACATACAAAACAGGCAATGACTGCCTAGTAGGGAATACTGCAGAAAGAGATCTGGGTGTCATAGTGGACCACAAGCTAAATATGACTGAGCAGTGTAATACTATTGCAAAAAAAGCAAATGCCATTCTGGGGTTTATTAACAGGAGTATTGTGAGTAAGACATAAGAAGTGATTCTTCCATTCTGCTCTGCATTGATTAGGCCTCAACTTAAGTACTGTGTCTAGTTTTGGGCACCTCATTTCAAAAAGGATGTGGAAAAATTGGAGAATGTCCAGAGAAGGGCAACGAAAATTATTAGAGGTCTGAAACACTTGACATATGAGGGAAGATTGAAAGAGCTGGGTTTGTTTAGTCCAGAAAAAAGGAGGCTGAGAGGGGATATGATAACAGTTTTCAAATACCTAAAAGGTTGTTATGAGGAAGAAGGAGAAAAATTATTTTTCTTAATCACAGATGATAGGAGAAGAAGCAATGGCTTAAATTACGGCAAGGATAGTTCAGCTTAGACATTAGGAAAAAATTTCTAATTGTCAGGCTGGAATAAGTTGCATTGGCAAGTTGTGGAATCTCTTATATTGGAGGTTTTTGAAAGCAGGCTAGAAAGACTCCTATCAGGGATGGTTTAACAGGGGTACTTGGTCCTTCCAGGAATGCAGGGAACTGGACTCGATGACCTGTCATAGTCCCTTCCAGTTTCTATGGTTCTATGACTGTATGGTGTTACTAAGACAGACTGTAGGTCCGGGGAGTGGTCAAACCAGTTCCTCAGAGACAAACAACAAGCTGACATCTCAGCCAGTTGTAAACAGGCTAAATGGGTCATCACCTGCTTAACTGGCTAGTCACTGGCAGAAAAAAGAGACATAGGCGAAACATCTACATCTTGAAAAGAAACAGCTTCGAGTTATCCTGCACACAGACTATTTGTCTCCTGAACTCAGTTGGAGAAGCTTCTCAAGGAAGGGAACGAACTATTAAAGGGAGGGCAGGTACTCCAAATCATCAATCCCTTTCTCTCTGCCCATAGCACCTGAAGAACAAAGAAAGCAGCACTGGACTGGGGGAAGAATCCTTCTGAAACGTTCTGAGAGATACCTTTCTCTGAGTTCACAGTAGTAGTTGACGTTAGGTATTGGTTGTGTTTTATCCAGTTCTGGCTTTTACGCTTCATTTGTTGTACTCATTTAACATCTATCCTTTTGTAGTTCATGGACTTGTTTTCTTTGTTTTATCTAAATTATGCTGTTGAACTGAAATGTTTGGGAAGCTTCTTTTGGGTTAAAATTTCTACACATCACTTTCTGCTGATAAAATGATGGATTGTATATGTGTTTGTATGATGCAGGAGAGTTGGGCTGTATAAGACATACAGTAAATGTCTGGGAATAAGATTTTGCTGGTGTTGCTTTGTAGTGTAATTCAAGTGGCTGACTACAGCACTCATACAATATAACTGTGAGTAAATTACAGACTGGCGCCTGTGTGAGAGTAGACCTGGAGTGGTAGCTCTCACAGTGAAGCAGTGTTAAATGCTCCCTAGGTTAGAGAGCTGAGGTGACACAGCTGTTTCTCAGTCCAGATTTTGCCATGAGTATGTCACAACTGCCTCATTCAGTGTGCAAAACAGACAGTGCTGACATAATGAGAAGCTATTCAATATTTTGTTTTCTGCTCACTGTTCAGTGTGTGGCCCCATTATTACACACTATTCAAACCCTGTTCTGAAGGCGGAAATATTAATTGCTGGATGGGCTTATTTGTTACCCTCATCACTATAGAGACTGACTGCCTCATAAACATTAATTTCTTTTCACAAAACACCTGTCATGGGGCAGGATCCTATCCTCATTTTATTTTACAGATAGGGAGCTGAGGCACAGATATCAAAAGTTTCTACTAATCTGGGGTGCCCAATTTGAGATATCTAGGACCCAGTTCACTTAGCATTATGTAGCACTTTATATATGCAAGTACAGCTTTCACTGACTTGAGTGGCATCTGTGGTCACCATTTCTGTATATCAGGCCCCATGGGGCCCAAACTAGGCACTCCAAAAATGAGGAGCATGCACTTAATGACCACCTGTGAAAAAAGAGTTTGAAGTGTTTTGCTTAAAATCATTCAGGGACATTTTGGCAGAAGCACGGCTAGAATCCCGTTCTCCTGTACGATGTTCGACTGCCTTAACCATCCTTTCTTTTCCTTCAGTCTTCGGCTTCATTTGCTACAGAGCTTCTGACTTCTGCAACAAATGAGGCAGAGATGCTACAGCTTCCTTCACTACTCATCCCTGATTCTTTCCCAGAGCAGGTTTATTCTATGCACTGGATGAGGCAATGGTCCTGTGATAAAAATAGCATGTAATCATGTAATTAAAGATTGTATTATAATGCATATGTATAAAGATTGCAGAGCCAGCTTTAATGCTGGCATTTCCTAACTTTTAAGGGGCTTGAGTTTGTGACCTTGGTAATGTTCTCTCAATGTAATTTTTGTGTATGAAATTTTCTAGGTTTTTAGAAAAGCAAATTGAAAAATACAGGAAATTTTAATCATGTGACATCATATTGACATGCACATGGGATTAGCAGGGTTGGATTGTTAGATCTACCGCATACACTTCTCCCACTTGAGCTAATGGAATAACTGATAACAGTAGTAGGTTATCATCTGCTATGTAAACCAGCACTAGAGGGGTTGGAACACTTTGCCAATAAGTTTCACAAATATTTGCTGACAACATAGGAACAGTAAGACTCAGGAATCTTGTGTTTCATTCCAGGTTTAGAGTCCTCTGCCCCTCCTTCTCCCCTGCTGCTTGAGTTGACTCCTGCCTTCCAACATGTCCTCAGTTCAGACCTGTCTCTTCCTCACCCCTCGCTCCTCATCCAAGTCCCAGTTTCCTCTCCTAGTCCATCCTGGTCTCCACTCCTTAGGCTTCTGGTTCCAGTCCTAGTCCTTATATTCAACCAGGTCCATTTTCTTCTGCCCTGCCCCTACCCACCTGGCTCCCAGTCATGATTTCTTTCTCTCAGCCCTCCCTCTACCCTCGCTGCTTTCAGGATACGATTCCAGTCCTCCTCACAACAATCTCCTTGCACTCAATCTGCTCTGCCCTCTTCTACATATGGCTCTTATCACCCTGCATTTGCTTCCTTCTCTAGGCTGCCTGAGGGAGGGGAAGGAAGGGGAACACTGAAAGCCTAGAAGAGATGAAATCCCTGCTTTCAGTTCCAGTGCCCAGCCTTGGTCTGGCCTGCAACAGTTGCAGAGAAACCCTGTCTAGCCCAGAACTGGACCATGCTCAGTGTGGACAAAATCTTGAAGGGAATTTAGCTGAAAAAGCCCCAGCATGCCTATGTTAAGCACATGCAACCTGTTATGTTTCAAAAGCTTATAATTTGGTCTAAAATTTGGGAAAATTTACTGTGTTTTTCAGTAGCCTTGTTCTCAGAAACAACTGAATTGTTTTGGCTGAAATGTTTGAAATAAATAAACCTAAGGAAGACAATTGGCTTGGAAAATTTCAGCCAAAATGTTGAAATTTGGCAAAGTTATAAGCTGTCTAGAAATGGCAGAGGCAATCTCACTAAGTGGTGGTGCCAACCTGCCTCTACTAAATATGTAATAATTTCTCTGAACTTCAGGCCTCTTGCTCCAGGAGGTTTGGTTCTGGTTTTCTGGATAAAGACTGGAGTTAATTACAATCTGATCCAGCCTCCATATCCCTACTAAGCTGACTGCAGTTCCTGCAGTCTTTTTGCAAAATTGTTCTTCAGCTTCTTCACTCACTTTTAAAAGGGCTATTCTCATCTGGAACGCCTCTCCTTTCAATGCCAGTTTCCCAAATTCAGTTTTTTATTTTGCTTATCTGGAATGGGATACTTTGATGACAACCCTTACTAATGGGCCCTTTCATTTCAACCTGGCACTCTGAACAGAAGAACTCAGACCTAGTGAATCTTTGATATATCTGCATACTCAGTTCCAATGACTTTGTGAAGACTATCTTATCTCTCTGAAGGGATTTCTAATGTGCCCATGTCTGTGATACCTATGTGCTGGACTGATCTGATGTTAGTATGATTCTTAATATTTGAATTTCTTAATATCTAGCAAGAAGAAATTTTCAGTACAGGTGAATCAGAACAATAGCAAAACCAATCTCTGTAGCCATCTGTGCTGCAGAGATAAATATAGTCTGTATCTCTAGGGACATCCTGCTTTCCTCTTGCTGCCATTCTTTGTAAAACAAAGCCCTTATCATACATAGTGTGACAATGTGTATCTTCCCCTTGAGCCTCCTTCCAGGCATCAGGGCTTGGGTCATCATGTTGCCCCAGAGACCATATAATCTTGAAGCTGCTTTAGCTGGAGAAAGACTATATGGAAATGAGCTGGAATGCAGCATGTGGTCTGAAAACGGTTTTAAATTCTGTTATTATCACAGTTTAACATGACTTTGGGATCTTTTAATTACTCCCTAGAGGGAAAGAACTGCTGATAGTGACTGTATTGAGGCCTTTCACTACACCTGACGCCTCTTTTTATTCTAAAGATTGATATTAGTTATGCCATAAGCTTAACCAAACTGAATTTCACTTTATTGACTTTCTGGAGTGAATGAAAGTTGGGGGTGCATAGCAACTCCAAGCTGATGATGTGTGCTTCAGTGAGGCAGGCCCACAGTGGGTCCATCAACTGCAGGTCTGGTTCCACTGTAATCAATAGACATTTGGACTGAATATGGCAGTGACTATTACATTTCTGACCTTCTTGCTTAAGAGAGGAAGTACAATTTTCCAGACCCCAGCCCTGCCGGTGCTGAACACAGTGGGTAATCTCATTAACTAAGTGGGCTAATCACAGTGGATAATACTAGATAGGGGTATAAATCCTCACAAGGCTCAGTGCCTTAGCTAGTATTCTTTAACTTAATCTTTCCCTTCTTTTTCTTTTTTTTTGACCCATTAAAAAGACATTTGTACAGTTGTCCCACATGCCAGTATTCTGAGCCTTCTATAATGCCACTTTCTTTATCTTGTTTCTCCTTTTTATTATGGATACATAATGGTATAAATAATCCTTTCGAAAAGTTCCAGAGGAGTAGCTGTGTTAATCTATTTCAGCAAAACAAACAAGGAGTCCTGTGTGCCACTTTTAAAGAACCACAAATTTATTAAAGCTTAAGCTTTCATGAACTATAACCCACTTCCTTAGCTGCATGAAGTGAAAACTGCAGTATGTTGGGTACATATACATATGTAAAGAAGAGTGAATTAACAGGCTCAATTCAAGCAGTGTAGATATGGGCCATTTTAACAACAATTTATGAAAAGGCAAGCATGTTTAAACAGTGAAAATTACCTTTTGTAGTGAGAGAGCCAATCTCCCAGACTTTATTCAGATCCAGTCTGATGGTGTCACATTTACTGGAACATATGAATTACAGCTCTGCAGTTTCATGCTGGAGTCTGTTTTTGAAGTCTTCTTGCTGAAGTATGGTAACTTTAAAGTCTGAGTATCCAGGAAGATTGAAGTGCCCCACCATAGGAAGCTGCATGCTGATCTTTCTTTCCAGACCAGAAGATTCTGAGGGGAATGTGGAAATGCCAGTAGTGATCCTTGAAGATCCAGCCTACCCATTGCACCAGTGGCTCATGAAGCGTTGCACTGGGAAGCTAGAGAGCAGTGAAGAATCCTTCAGCAACAGGTTCAGCAGATTCAGTGTGCTTTCAAATGATGATAAGATGTTAAAAAGCTGGCACTGCCTTTTTGGCTGGTTAGACCTCAATGAAGAAAATATTCCAATGTCCCATTGCACCCTGGTGGACTCCGAATATTATTTGTGATATGAAAGGGTGAAAGTTTCCCTAGGAGTGGATGACTGTAGCCAGTCAGCTAGCTGCTGATTTTGAGCAGCCAGATAGTAGGGCAGTTAAAGGGGCACAGGAGGAGGCTATTTGAACCAAGGAGGCTGTGAAGGCGCATTTTGTCAATGATTCCCATTAATGTGTTTTTGTGATGTATTCAGCCAGGCAATATTTACTTGCTGCCTTGAATTACCCCTGTAGTGTTTTCTTCCTAATGGTTAATTGTACTAAGCAAATATTCCTAGCAATAGTCACTAAGTGTCAATGTTAGCACTGACTGATGAGTGTATGACACAAATGAAGGCTCATTTTATTTCAAAGACCCAAGTTTCACAACAAGACACAGCACACATTTTTGGTTAAACAGGGGATGTGGCAATGAGGGACAGTCTCATAGTTGTGTGTAACTACAGGTTTTGTTGGCATGTGAGGGACATCTGAGGAATGCAGTACGGGTATTCAGATGGGGGGAGATATGGACCAGAGTTCTATATTGGCTGCAGGGGGAATAATGCACAGATGTGCTCAGACTGCTGGGTAATAAGGGACTTGATCATCTCTGTCTATGCTGTCAAGAGCTTTCTCATCCACTCCTGTCCCTGTGTCCTTTCTAGGCTATCCAGCATGGGTCCTTCGTTGTGTCCCTCCACGCTCTCATTTCACTATGTACTAAATCTGTTGACTACAATACCCTGTGAAAAGCATCATTCTTACTCCTCCAGATTTGCCACCTAAACAGATAGAGGCTCTATGCACAAGTCCATGGGTCCGGACGAACTGCATCCAAGGGTGCTAAGGGAATTGGCCGATGAGATAGCAGCACCGCTGGCCATTATCTTTCAAAACTCATGGAGAACGGGGGAGGTGCCAGAGGATTGGAAAAAAGCAAATGTAGTGCCTATTTTCAAGAAAGGGAAAAAGGAGGATCCGGGGAATTACAGACCAGTCAGCCTCACCTCAATCCCTGGAAAAATTATGGAGCAGGTTCTCAAAGAATCCATCCTCAAACACTTAGAGGAAAATAAAGTGATCAGGAACAGTCAGCATGGATTTACCACGGGTAAATCATGCCTGACCAATCTCATTTCCTTCTATGATCAGATGACTGGTTTTCTGGATGCAGGAAGAACCGTTGATGTGATATACCTTGATTTTAGCAAGGCTTTTGATACAGTATCCCACAGCATTCTCATTAGCAAATTAAGGAATTATGGGCTGGATAGGTGGACTATAAGGTGGATAGAAAACTGGCTAGATCAACGGCTTTAGCGTGTAGGAATCAATGGTTCCATGTCTAGCTGGCAACCAGTAATGAGTGGTGTGCCCCAGTTGTCAGTCCGGGGGCTGGTTGTGTTCAACATTTTCATCAATGATCTGGATGATGGAATAGACTGCACTCTCAGTAAGTTTGCGGATGACACCAAGCTGGGGGGAACAGTAGACATGTTGGAGGGCAAGGACAGGATTCAGGGAGACCTAGATAAATTGGAACAGTGGGCCAGTAGAAATCTTATGAGGTTCAATAAGGACAAGTGTAAAATCCTGCACTTGGGACGGAAAAACCCCATGCACTGCTACAGGCTGGGGAACATTCAGCTAAGTAGCAGCAGTGTAGAAAAGGAGCTGGGGGGCATGGTGGATGGGAAACTGGATATGAGTCAGCAGTGTGCTCTTGCTGCCAAAAAGGCCAATGGCATACTGGGCTGCATCAAAAGAAGTATTACCAGCAGATCAAGGGATGTGATCTTTCCCCTCTATTCTGCACTGGTGAGGCCACATCTAGAATACTGTGTTCAGTTTTGGGGTCCCCACTACAAAAAGGACAGGGACATGCTAGAGAGAGTTCAGAGGAGAGCAACCAAAATGATTAAAGGGCTGGAGCACAAGCCCTATGAGGAAAGACTGAAAGCATTAGGCTTATTTAGTCCGCAGAAGAGAAGATTGAGGGGGGATTTTAGAGCAACCTTCAACTTCCTGAAGGGATGCTCCAAGGAAGATGGAGCTCGACTGTTCTCAGTAGTAACAGAGGACAGACGAGGAGCAATGGTCTCAAGTTGCGGTTAGGGAGGTCGAGGCTGGATATTAGAAAAAACTTTTTTACTAGGCAAGTGGTGAAGCATTGGTGGAATGAGCTGCCGAGGGAGGTGGTGATATCTCCATCTTTGGAGGTGTTTAAGACCCGGCTGGACAAAACCATGACTGGGATGGTTTAGTGGGAGTGGTCCTGCCTCTGGCAGGGGGTTGGACTAGCTGACCTATGAGGTCTCTTCCAACCCTATGATTCTATGATTCTCCACTGGTGTGGAGGAGTTAGTCCTCCGGGGCACATCTGCAGAAGCCAAAGAAACTAAGAACAGAGATACTACTGTGATCACGCTTATGGCCATGGATCACAAAATGTATACACACTTCTTCCTCACCGTCCCCCAACTAGCACACAGGTTGGTGTGAATTCCAGTATGATGAGTTTGCTGGAAGGATGTGGAGGGTAGGAGGATGGCAGTAAGGGAGAATTGACAAGAAGGGACAAAGGGTGGTTTGTGTCTAAAAAGGCGATTTTGAATACTGGTATACTTTTTCAAAGCTAAGGAAACCAAATCTGATATCTCATTCCTAAAAGCAACTCAAGAGGCAAGGGTGCATCTCCTGCATGTGTGTAGCTTCAGACTGGCTCCATATTCTGCTTACCTATGTGGTGCTCTGGTTCTTGCAAAATTGCTGGGTGGTGCGTCAAAGTTTCCTATAGCTTAAGGCAGCTCTGCCAAGGAACCTTCAGGAAAGGATTGCAGAGTATCTCCAGGAATCTTTTCTAGAGATCTCTGGAGGATTCCTAGGACACCCACAGGTACACAGACTTTTCTGCCATACCCCCACTGTGTAGATACACACAAACTCTGTTGTTAATTTCTGTCCCTTATCTCTCCTCTACCATATGACAAAGCATGAATGATCTCAACCTCCTGTCACCGTACAGTATCAAAGCAAAATGAGCACTACTGGAGCACTCCTCTTCTGCCTCATGGGTGTCAGAGCTGGACTGCTGGGACTGGCGGCTAGACCCCTCTAGCATCAAAAAGAGGTCTTGACTCTCTGTGACACCCTATCACATGCTCCACATCCTCCTCCAGCTCCATTTCCTTGTCCATACTTCATCCTTGGGACTGATATCACCTGCTGCCTCGAGCCCCCCACTAATATCCATGGAGCTCTTGGCAGTTGAGGCATGGTTGCTGCAGGGTACGGTGTGCAACTCCTTATAAAGGCGGCACATCTTGGTGCCATACCAGAGCAAGGATTGGGATCCCAGGCCATCCCCTGCCATATGGCCCCTCCCCTGGGCCTGATCCAGCTCCTGCTGCTGCTGGCCAGCAACTTGCAGCCCAAGCGGGCCCAATCCAGCCCCAGCCACTTCTTGCCAGCCAGTAGCTAACAGCCTGGGCTTAGATCTGGCTCCTGTTGTTTGCTGCTGGCTGGCAGCAGTGACTGGAGCCCAAATAGGCTGCCTGCTGCTGGCCAGCTTTGATCCAGCTCCTCTCCCTGCTAGCAAGCAGCTGGTGGCCCCAGCAGGCCCGGGCTGTGTGCTGCACAGTGGCTGGAGCTGAACTGGGCTTGCTGGGGCCACCAGCCACTGGCCGGCCAGTGGCAGGTGGCCTGGTCCCAGATCCAGATCCTCCTGCTGCTGGCCTTGGTGGGCCCGATCTGGCCCCAGCTGCAGCTGGGGCTGGGCCAGAGATGTGGGTGGCTGCAGCCCCTCTGCCCCCCATGGCAATGATGCTGCTGGTATATACTGTCATCAAGGCCTCAGAGGAAGCATGATCTAGTGCAGCGTTCACAACCTTTTTAATACCAGGGACTGGCTTGTTGCCTTCCTCAACTGTGTAAGGGAGATTTCAGGGTCTGGTGACTGTCCATGGACAGGTTACTGAGAAACACTGGTCTTGAAGATATGGCACTGGGTGAGGTATCAGGAGACCTTTGTTCTGTTCCTCCCATTGCTACCAGCCTGTTGTGGGACTTTGAGCATCTTGTTTCACCTCTATCTCTGCCTCTCCTTCTATCCTTAGACTATTTAGATTGCAAATTTTCAGGAAAGGACTTTCACTCTCCATGTGATTGCACAGTGCCTGGCACAGTGGAATCCTGGTCTCAGATGGGCCCAGTAAGTGCTTCTATGATATTGATATTGATAATAGGAAACAACTCCATAAGACAGGCTGAAACCAGCTGGATTCAGTCTGTGATTAGATGAGCCCTGCAGCTTAGTCTGCAGAGAATTTGGAATTGAATTATCTCTTGTAGATTTTCTTGAATGTTAGAGTTTGAGCAACATCACCTTTAAGGAGGAACCTGAGATTTTTTCCTGTCAGATAGTCTCATCTATGTTTTTAGTGGAATTTAAACATTTTTGGAGGCATATGTTTAAATAAGAATTCTGAACTAGCTAATACAATTTTGGTCAAATTGAAAAAAATAATTTGGGGCTGCACCCAGGGTTAGGAGATTTTAGCCAAAGAAAATTTGAAAAAGTTATGAGCAATTTGAAAAGGGGGGTTAAAACAGAAGTATGACTTTAGACTTTCCTTGCACAGAAAAACTATCTCAGTGTAAAATCCAACAGGAGGCAAGGAATGGGAAGCTTTTACTTGGATGTACTTAGTTGAGGTCAAACCTATATATCATATGAGGACTGCCTCAGCTAGTTAAACTATAGTGTTTTATCTACCTCTGGTTTTACATGGAAAGGTTGAAGCAGAAACATACCAACTTTGTAGGGTGTAGCATTAGTCTTAGTTGTAGCAGTCACTACTGAGAACTTTGGCTTGCATGCAGTGTTAAGAAAAAAGGGTTTGATTAACAATCCTGCAAAATGAGATAGGAAAACCCATTTGGTTACCCTGATTTCTTTATCTTGTTTTCATAGAGCTCAGTAACTTTTGATAAGTAGCTTTATTTAGGTTCTCAGGTCACCTTTAATTATTTATTTAAGCACATGCTTCAGTCCATCCCTGTTTAGCAGAACACTTAAACACCTGCTTAAGACCTACTGATTTCACATTGCAGTTGAGATTTATTTCAGTAGAACTTAAGCACCTGTTTACATTTTTTTGCCATGTAGGGATGAATTACCAAAGTGGGGCCTTAAATTGGAAGTGCCTGTACACTGTGATCAAAGAAATATTGTGACACCCCAATCACTTTCTTATTTGCATTGGAAACACTGGATAAAAAGGTAGATTACACTGTGATGTAAATTACTTTCCCCTACACCTTCTTTGTGCATTCTGGAAATAGATTTCCCACATGCTTGTCAATTACATAGATAGCCTCTAAATGTGTGTGTGCTGTGTCACAAGCCTGACATTCCTAATACTGCAACCTTTTGTGGGACCAATAAGCAACACTGTCTGACTCAGAAATGAGTCTCCATGGAGCTAATCGGCTTTGTTTTTGCCTTTGAGCACTTGATCGTGTTCTTTTTTTTCTGACTGCAGTCCTATCAGAGCTGTGGATTGACTTTAACTTGAACTGTTTATTGACAAATTAATGTCATGAAGTAGTCTTATAAGATATACGACAACAGTAACTAAAATCTCATACCATGTAGGGGGCTTTGTTTCTGGTTAGAATAGTTCTAGTAATAGTCACACTCATTGAATATTTAAACAATAGGTGATTACTTCTAGATATTCTGAGCCAGATCCCCAGCTGGTGAACACTGGTGTGTCTTTGCACTGTACTGTATGACTTACATCAATTGCAGAACTAGCCTGTCAAAAACAGACTGAATTTTCTTTAACCTATTGCAACCAATTAAAATAATTTGATAAAAATAAATAAAGTAATATATTACATTAAAGACTTGTAGACAAAAGCACATATCCATTCAACAAAGTATTTGACATGAAGCAGGCTATTATCACCTCAAGTCACAGGACAAAGGAGAGTTTGTAGGTCACAGATGGTTATAATCAGAATACAACTAGTCATAGAATCGTAGAATCACAGGGTTGGAAGGAACCTCAGGAGGGCATCTAGTCCAACCCCTGGCCAAAAATGCAGGACCACTCCCACTAAATTATCCCAGCCAGGGTTTTGTCCAGCTAGTCTTTAAAAATCTCCAAAGACAGAGATTCCACCACCTCCCTAGGCAGCCCATTCCAATGCTTTACCCACTCGCCTAGTAAGAAAATTTTTCCTAATATCCAGCCTCAGCCTCCACAGCTGCAACTTGAAACCATAGCTCCTTGTTCTGTCCTCTGTTACTACTGAGAACAGCTGACCTCCATCCTCCTTGGAGTATCCCTTCAGGTAGTTGAAGGTTACTATCAAATCCCCCCTCAATCTTCTCTTCTACAGGCTAAATAAGCCTAGTTCCTTCAGTCTTTCTTCATAGGTCTTGTGCTCCAGCCCCTTGATCATTTTTGCTGCCCTCCATTGGACTCTTCCTAATTTGTCCACGTCCTTTTTGTAGTGGGGAGCCCAAAACTGGACACAGTATTCCAGATGTGGCCTCACCAGTGCCAAATAGAGGGGAATGATCACATCCCTTGATCTGCTGGAAACACTTCTTCTGATGCAGCCCTTTTATTGAGTCTGTGATTTTTGGGGTCTAGCAAAGTTATGAATTTAAACTCCCAATCTTGTTTTTTTAAGTTTTGAGCAAGTTTCCTTGGCAGAAGGACTGATAGAAAGATCCTTTTCTGGAAAGCTTTCTCCCACAGGTGTTAGGGCTATTTGGTCTTTTTTTATTTTTTGAGAGTTCATTTAAAAGCATAATGATTGTCAAGTTTCACCCACATAGTTGTTGCCAGGGCACCCAGTGTGCTCTGTGAGGTACACAACATGTTCTGATAGGCATGTGTAAACACATGTAAGATCTGTGAATCTGAAATATGTGTTGTGGGTGGTATTCATCATCATGGCTTTGGAGGTATGTCTACAAGTTTTACATCTGTTGTTCTGGCAGGGTCTGGTGCCACTTTCAGTTGGTGTGTCCTGATCTATGGGGAGCAAAACATCTTCAATAGACAAGATTGGGAATTTAAATTCATAACTGCAAGACAACAAAAATTATAGACTCAGTCAAGGTGCTAGTTTTATGTCTGATTACAAAAATCTGTAACCTACCAACTCTTTGTTCTATGATTACCGGAAGTGTTAGAGACTAGATGGGTGAGGTACCTTTTATTGGACCAAGTTTTGTTGACAGCACTCTTTTTCAAGCTTACACAGAACTCTTTTTCAAGTTTGGGAAACTTACTCAGTGTCACAGCTACATACAAGGTAGATTTTAAGAGAAGTGGCCTATTAGTATCCCTTTAGTCCTAGGGAGGAGGGGAACAGAGAGGGGGAAGGCAGCTGAGAGGCAAAACTGTTAGTGAGTTATAGATTGTAGTAATAAACCATGAATCCAGTGTCTTTATTCAGTCCCTTATTTTTCATGTCTAGCAAAGTTATGAATTTAAGCTCCCAAAATTATCTTTTGAGGGTGTTGTGCTGGGGTTTCCTTTTAGGACAAGGATTGATAGGCCAGATATAGCATGATCACTTCATGAAAAGTGTTCACAGGTGACATGGTATTTTTGTCTTTTATCATTTTGTTGTGTGAATTCATTCAAAATTGTCATGATTGTCTGGTTTCATCCACACAGTTGTTATTTGGGGGCAGTTAGTGCCTTGGATCAGGTACACCACAAGTTGTGATAGGCATGTGTAGCACCCCTGGATCTCGAAAGATTATCAAGAAATGTTAATTGTCCACTTCAATATGAATGGTTTCTTGCAATGTGTTAACTCCTTAACTTATGCTTAACAATCTGTACCACCTTCTATTTAACTCTGACACCAATTAATTTTTCCAGACCTGAAAAAGTGTTCTGTGAAGTGCAAAAGATTCTTTCACCATTAGAAGCTGGACAAATAAAAGCATTATGTCAGTCATCTTGTCACTGTCATATCTTGCAACCAACATGGCTGCAACAACACTGCAAGTAAAAGAGAACATATTCATGCCACATACTTATCATTTTAATCTTTTATTCTTGAGTATTCCTGGGGGAAAATGTGTTAATGTGTCTAATGGCTGAAAAAAATATACTGAGTTCCAGAGACATTGTGACTCTTATTCCACTCCTGATCAAAAAACCAAACTGATTTGCTAAATAAAAGACAAGCCAGCCTGTCAGTGGGTTTTAGTAGACTTGTATAGATATATGTATATGTAAAAACATAAGAGTTGAGGGCTGAGGGACATATTTTTCTCCAAGTACAAATACAGCTTCCATATAAATCAGATGAAGAATTAACAATGAAACTTATTTTTGACAGCTTTGCTCACAGTAGGAGGAAAATTCCTCAAAATCAAATGTAAGAAAAAAATTATAGGCTTCCAAGATGACAAGGGAGACCTGGCATTCAATCCACAGGATAACTACACTAGCTGACAGAGTGAAAGATGGCTCCAGAGTCACCAACACGCCTATCTGTATGGAGCCACCTGCCACATGAATAAAAAATATATTCGGGGCTAGCTATCTGATTCATATAATTGCTAGACAGACAGCATTTCTACAAGTAGTCCAACACAGGGGTTAAATGGTCTTCACCTAACTTTCAGCAAATTGCAGTCTTTTTATTTTTCAAGAGCATGCTTATCTGAAAAAACCAAACCAAACCAAAACAAAACAAAAAAAAAACACCTTATAGAGGAAGGTCTATAAATACTCTGTATGAGGACTGCATAATGCTAGGATTTCTAAACTGCGTGTACTGCAGTAGCACATCAGTGTATGTATTTAAAGGAATAATTGCATGTGGCACAAAAAAACCGCAAATCCCACTATGGCTGTGTCCACATGGACATCATTATTTTGAAATGAGTTATTTTGAAATAAAGTCCTTATTTTGAAATAAGTTAATTCGAATTAAGGGAAAAGCTCAAAGCGAAATAGCATGTCCAAACACAGGACTTGCTATTTCGCTTTAGGAGAGGGGCACCATGGGCGGTGTGGCAACATGGCCCCCTCCCTGGGCCGTGCCCCCACCCAATATAGGCTAAAAGGAAGGCACCCTGGGAAGGAGAAGGGCAAAAGTGTTATTTCAAAATAATGGTTATTTTGAAATAACGAGTCTGAACGGCATTATTTTGAAATAAGAATTTCGAAATAACAGCCGTTTTGATTTAAAGAAGGTTTAAGCTATTTCGAAATGACAGCTCTTATTTTGAAATGACGGAGCCCATCATTTCGAAATAAGAATATGTCATGTGGACTTAATCTCTTTTATTTTAAAATAACCAGTGTTATTTCAAAATAAAAGTGACGTGTGGACATACCCTATATGTTTTGGGCCTGATGATACAGGGGATTGGGATTATTTTCACCTCTGTACCATTATTTCAAATCCAGCTCCAGCCAGGAGTTGTTCTAGATTATGTTCTGATGCTTATGTACTACATATGACAAGAGTATAGTTTCAATGACTTTCAGGTTGAGGCTCCACAAAAAAAGTCACTCTCACTCTTTTGACGGTGAGGCAGAAGATATGAATGGCATGGAGACTAAATTTATCCTCTCAAGTTCCAAAGGGTTAGCCATGTTAGTTTAGTTATTAAAAATAAAAGCAAGAAGTCCTGTGGTACTTAAAGACTAACAGATTTATTTGTCACATGAGCTTTTGTGGGAGAAAATCCTACTTCATCAGATGCTTTCAAGTATCTTCAAAGCATCTGATGAAGTGGGATTGTCTCCCACAAAAGCTCATGCAATAAATAAATCTGTTAGTCTTTAAGTGCCACAGGACTCCTTGCTTTTTTTGCTAAATTTATTCCTCGTTCTCTGAGGTGATTTCTCCAAAGCAAGGTTCAGACATGCTCTCAAGAAGGTCTGTAGAAGCTTTTTGCTTCTGGTGCCCCAGCTGTAGCAGATGGGCTCTTGGTACAATCCGCTAAACTTTTTAAAGCAAATAGTAGAAAAAATTGATTACTAGTTCATTTCTGAGTTAAATAGAAATGTCATACCACGCCCTTCCTGACTGCTAATTATGGCTCTTGAGATACACCACATTGCTTGCCAGGGCTTGACCCTTGTTGCATGGCTAACTTTAAGGAGATGGTTGGTCCTAGTTTTAAGAAGTTCTATAGTGTCTAGATACTCCTGGTGTCAATGAGCATTATATTTTGCAGCGGAACGGGGCATCTTAAATTATGCTAGAAATGAGGCAGTGAATTCTTAAATGCTTCTCTGTAATCAGTATGTTTAAAACAGAATGATGTAGTCAAAAATTCAGTTTCAAAATATATTGCAGGATTTAGAGAGTAAGGATGTCTTTTAGTTAAAACAGTGATGTGGGACTTGAGATCTGATTTTGGTTTCTGGTTCTGCCATAAACTTCTTGTGTGACCCGGACAAGTAACTTATTCTGTCAATGCCCCAATCCTTTCAGCTATAAAATGGAGATAACAACACTGTCTTTGTGTCATCATCTGTCAATTTAAACTGTAACCTTTTTCAGGAAGATACTGTTTTTCTATGCCTTTGTGCAGGGCCAAACAGAATGGACTCTGGAAATTGGTTGGTGCCTGTAGGCATTCCACATATTACTCCTAATAAGAGTTCTGTCTGAGTTTTTGCTAGTAAATAGAGACTTGGGATTTAAAGTGATTAGTGCGTGGGACTGGAAGGGGATGTTTATAATCCATTTCTTCAGCATCCTGGAAAATCTCCCTTAAATTTGCTAGTGGTTTCCTGTGTATGCAAAAGCATGTCATGAGAGGCTAAAACCTTGAAATAAAGAGCACATATTGACTTCGTCCAAGGTGCCTGCTTCATGGAGCAAATGCATGTCAACGGATCAATACGGCACTTGAAAGTCTCTTCTTCTGTGACCAGGTGGGACTGCCTTGTATTGGTGACATCTCACAACCTTCTGTGAATATTATCCAGAGAAAGGAGATCTTTGGGTAAAAATAAGGGGGAAGGGACAGGAATTTATGAAACCTTCAGTTTAATTGGATCTAATTTCTCTAGATTTCAGTGAGGTTGTTGATACAGTTCCCAATAAGGAACTAGTTGTTAAATTGGAAAAGACAGAGATTTATGTGAGAATAGAAAGGTGGATAAGGAACTGAGTAAAGGGGTCATATTGAATAGGTCATAGGTCGATAGGTCATACTGAATGGTGAACTCTGAGCCTGGAGGGAGGTTAGTAGTGGAGAGCCTCAAGGATTGGTCTTGGGACCAATCTTATTTAACATTTTCATTACCGACCTTGGCACAAAAAGTGGGACTGTGCTAATAAAAGTTTGTCAATGACACAAAATTGGGAGGTGTTGCCAATACAGAGAAGGATATGGATACCATGCAGGAAGAGCTGGATGACCTTGTTAACTGAAATACTAGCAATTGGATGAGTTTTCATAGTGGAAAGTGCAAGGTCATGCATTTAGGAAATAAGTTTTAACCTGTAAATTGAGGATGCATCAGTTAGAAGTGACATAGAAGGACCTGGGTGTACTAGTTGATCACAGGATGACTATGAGCCACCAATGTGATATGGCAGTGAAAAAAAGCTAATGCAGTCTTAAGATGCATCAGACAAGGTATTTCCAGTAGAGAGAGGGAGGAGATAGTACCAGGATATAAGGTGCTCACAAGACCTATTTTGGAATATTGTGTGCAGTTCTGGCCCCCCTGTTTTAGATAAATGTATTCAAAGTGGAACAGGTGCAGAGAAGGGCTACCAGGATGATCCATGGAGTGGAAAACCTGCCTTATGTGAGGAGACTTAAAGAGTGTGGCTTGTTTAGCCTTGCCAAAAGAAGGTTGAGGGGAGATATGATTGCTTTCTATAAATACAACAGAGGGATAAATACCAGGGAGGGAGAGGAATTATTTGAGTTCAGTGCCAGTGTAGGTACAAGAACAAATGGATGTAAACTGTCCATCAGGAAGTTTATATTTGAAATTAGATGCAAGTTTGCAACCATCAGAGGAGTAAAGTTCTGGAATAGCTTCCCAAGGGGAAGCTGAGGGGGGCAAAAATACACACTGGCTTCAAAACTGAGTTTCATAAATTCATGGAGGGGATGGTATAATGGGACAGCTTACTTTGGGAATTGACAGAACTTTGACTACTGGTGGTGGATACACCAGTGGCCTAAGAAAGGAGGGTAGATGGGGTGAATTCTGAATTATTACAGAGAATTCTTTCTTAGGTGATGGGCTGTTGAGAACTGCTCACATGGTTGGGGTTTAACTGATACGTGGGGTTGAGAAGGAATTTTCCCTCAGGGCTGATTGGCAATGGCTCTGGGGGTTTTTCACCTTCCTTTGTAGTGTAGTGTGGGGCATGGCTCACTTTCTGGTGAATTTTCTGTACCTTAAAGTCTTTCACATGATTTTAGGACTTCAGTAACTCAGTAATACGTTAGAAGTTTATTTCAGGAGTGGGTAGGGGCAGCTCTTTAGAGGCTTTGGGGGAGGGGGGCTGGCTGACCCCAGGCATAGGGGGGCAGTCAGGGCAGCCAGGTCCCTTGTGGTGGAGGGGAACCCAGGCAGGAGGGACCTGCGGTAGGGGCAGCCTGGGGCCCCCAGGCTAGTTAATCTGGCCCTGGGTGGGTCTGATTTTGTGGTCAGACTAGATAATCATATTGGTCCCTTCTGACATTTTTGTCTATGGGTATATAATTATTTAAACATGGTTATACAAAAACTTCATTTTAACATTTTAGTAGATTTTCATTTGAGTACAAATCAAGATTTTCACAAAAGAATCCATTGCGTAGGCTTGTGTTCTCTTACATGGACCAGTCAAAATGGGATAAAAACATTAAATGCAAAAAACTCCTTTTAATGCAACATTTTCAGAGTTAACAACAATAACAGTCAGAAGTAAAAGTTAACATTTCGATAGTAACAATTATTTCACCGTATTGCACAAAGAGCACTATGTCCCTGATTCAGGGAAGCACGTAAACACCACTTAAGTGCCAGTAAAATCAGGGTCCATATCCTTAGAAGGTTTAAATTGGCTTAGTTCCACTAAAATCAATGAAACTGCACCAATTTGCGCCAGCAGAGAATCTAGCCCAGTGAATTTTGCTTAGTTAAAAGCTGCACATTATGGTTCAGAGGAGGTTGATTATTTTGAAGCATGATCTGGGGCGTCGCTGGTGCCTGGCACAGACGGCATGTGCCCTGAGTCCTGGTGCCAGTGCTTCGAATGTCTGGGGTGCCCCCGGCGTCTCCCATCCCCGTTCCTGGCTGGGTATCCGGGTCCAGGCTGGCCGTGGCAGCGCCTGCCTCTCCTGGGCTGGGCCACCTGTGGCAGTCACTGTCTCGCCCTGCCCAGTCCCTAGCTGGGGATTAGGGATTGGGCTGGCAGTGGCAGGAGCCCAGGGCCCCACCTCCAGATAGTAGCAAGGGGGCAGGGCCGGGGCTGGGGGAAGGCCCGGGTCTTCCCCTGGAGCAACCATGCTTCTGAGCATGATGCTGTTAGGGAGCAGTCTTACAGAATGTTTGACAAGTGGTAAGAAGTTTCACCCTAAAGCAGAATAATTTGGGGGTCTACCCTTCTCTCCTATGCAGAGGTGCAAGAATAATTTTTATAGTGGGGGTGCTGAGAGTTTCTAAATCAAACTATAAACCCTGTATATAATGAAAATCACTTTAAGCCAGGTACTGTGGCAGTGTCCCAACTTAAGTCTGGGACCTATGCTTCTATACACACTTGACTTCTTTTAATACTAACAGGAGTTACATGTTTGTGTGAGTGTGCAATCTCCCCCTCGAACATCTGTATTCCCTTCTGAGAGTGGAATTAGGATTTCCTATCACCTAAATTTAGCTTATAAATATTTTTGGAGACTTGTACTAAATTATATATCATGTTTTCTTCAACATTCTTGACAAGAACATTAGCTCTACACAAGAATTCCTGACTTTAACATTGGGTTTCATGGCCTCCTGTGACTCTGTCTTCTAGTGCACCTGTTAATATTGCTACATTACCACAGCCTCACATGCTTGTCATCTTTAAAGAAATCATTCCAGTTGGATGGACAGACCTATGCAAGAGTCTGAGATCTTAGTTTCAGTGTGTTCCTAAAATACCTCAAAAAATCAAGTCAGGTGAGGCAAAACAGTGAAAGACCCACAAAACAGAATCAAGAGGTCTTTAACATCACTGGTTTACAGTATTCAGGAATCTGCACCATTCCAAAAGAATGTGGATCTTGCTGAAACATAATGAGGTCTGAACTTCCTTAGGTTATTTAAAAAACCAGGGTCCTGACCACTTGCTGCCAGTAAAGATCCCATGGCACATTTTGTAGAAGTCAGCAATATTAGTCCATGTGTTCTGGCCAAATTCCAACTGACTAATTATATTTTTCTTCTCTTTCACTAGCATATAGTATTCTTCGTGCTCTCTCTTGAACTCTTGTGTTGAATTGATGTGTATTGCCAAAGGTACCTTGCACTTCATTGGAGGTTGAATTTCAATGGTGAATGAAATGTAGCAATAATAGTATGATATGTAGTAATCCAGAATATATATTTATGTAAATATGATAAACTCTGACCTCAGGGATAAATCTATTGTGCACCTTTGACCTTCTCACTTGCCTTTTGCTCGGTAATCTATCTTTCCTGGGACTTACCAGACCTCCTCAGCTCTTTAATGAGCAGCCATTCTTTAAAAAAATCAACCTGACACAGATATGTTTCCACCAAACTATGAAATTTTTCATTACAGATATTATCTCCTCCACTGGGAAAAGAAGATTCTCAGCTTCACAATAGGGGAACTCAGAACTGACGTTTACACCTAAATGGGCTTACGGTAAAGGAGTTTAACTCTGTGACATTTTTAATAAAGCTGTCTGAAATGAAACAGTTTTCCAGTTAAAATGTAGAATTATGTTTATCATTTTGCAGAAACATGCCTATTTCAGTTAAATCTTAAAAGGAAAAAGTTGAAACAAATTGTTCCATTCATGGTCTGATAACACTGAAATGTTTCATTACAACTTGGTTATTTATAATAAACTAATTTTATTGTATTTAATATTATATACAACGTATTGAAACAAAATGCTTTTATCTTGTCAAAAATGAAACTACTGAATGGTTTCAAATCAATTATTTTTTTTTAAATTTTCATTTTGTGGGAAACATTTAAATTTTGGCTTTTTTCCCTGATTCAGAAAAAAAAAAATCATAATGTTGGAGTTTCCCAAGGAATAGAAAGTCAAATTGTTCTCCAGCCTCTAGGTATAAAAAGAGCTTTTAAAAGTTGGTTTTATAGGTGTGTTTATATTTGAACTTCCTCTGCCCAGAGCCTTGCATTGTTGGTCTCTTAATAATCAAAGTTTCTGGCTTTCTAGGAGGGAGGATGTCATAAATCCTATATTAAAAATCTCTGTAAAACATTCCTAAAATAATCTTTTTCTGTAGCACATGTGGCACATATGACCTATGGAACAATGTAGTCTAAAGGCTTTATTGACACTTGTTTGGTTTGACGTACTTCATCATTCTTTAGTGGTGAAGCCAACCCAAACTTGAGTCAATACAATGTTTATAGTGTGCCATCATGCTTTCTCTCTCTTTCTCCTTTTATGCCTTATAGCTAACTAATTACATAGAACGCTCAGATGTGGTCACACCATGACTGCAGTAAAAGCTTTGTTGTGTGAATTTCTTCCATGGACATAGGAAAGTCCATTTTGGCTCAAGGGATGAGTAAAATGTCTTGCTTCCTTATCCTCCTCTCAAAGTTCCTAATCCAAAATTATTTAAGTCAGTAGAAAGGCTGCCAGTGACCTTCAGCGAGTTTGAATAAGGCTCCAAAGGAAGCCTGTGACATCTGTGGCTGATTTGATCTAGGAGCTTTAAAATAATGAGAGCAAAGCTGTGTCTCTGAAGTACCAGTCTGCCATTTTTCTCCTTTTGGAGCAATTTTGCATAGCCACAGTCACAGGGCCAAATTCAACCATGGTGCAAACAGGAGCAACATATTGAAACAAATACATTTGTTTACACAGCACGGATGAATTTGACCTAGAATTTATAAAGAACTTCACTACAGGAAAGTAACAGATCTGTGAGAAGATTGAGAAATGTGTCTGGATTTTATTTCCTTTTCAGATGAAACATTATGTGACTTTGGCTCTAATATACAGGGAGAGGTGATGAACATAACACCTGTAAGCAACTCAGAGCAAAGGCTGTTACGAACTTTTAGTGTTTTATTCTAGTATTTACTTTCAGTATTTTTGCTAACTTATTTTCAACTGCTCTGCCTACTGTCTGCCTAAATCTGTTGCATATAGACTACAAAGGCCCTACTTGACACTCTGGAGGGATTTTGGTGGCAGTCAAAGGGAGATATGCAAGTTACCTAAAATAACTTGTGTATCTCCCTTCAGCTCCCTAACTCCTACTTACTGTGGTGTCTTCAGTGCTCTGAGTGAACAGGAAATGCTCCCCTCTCGACTCAAAGCTATTGAACTTGAGGGGATGGTCTTCAGGGATTGACTTCCCAATCAACTTGAGTAGGTCTTTACACCCACTCAGTTGATTATGAAGTAGGGGCATTGCTGACCCAAAAAAAGGGTTGGGTTTAGGCCCCAGGCCCTGCCCTGTTCCCTGCCCTGGGGTCTGATCTGGCTCCTACCACTGCCAGCAAGCAGCAGGCAGCACAGGCAGGCCCGATCTGGCCCCAGCAGCTGTCAGCCAGTGGCAGGCACATGGAGTCAGATCTGGGGCAGGGCCAGCCCAGGGCAACGCAGGGCATGAGCCCTGCGGTTTCAGTGGCAGTAATGCCCCTGTTGTGAAGATTGGTTTGATGGTGGTGAATTTGCCATTGTCGCTGAAGACAAGCCTTAAATCAGCCATGTCTAACCTTCTTGGGTGAGGGGCCACATTGCAATTCTTTTCTCAGTCGGGGGGCTGGTGAGAATTTTTGGTAGACAAAAGATAGAAATCAATCTTATTAATAAACTTTAATAAAATGATTAGTGTGATATTCGGCATTGCTTTTGCTTACGCTATGTACAGAGGATGAGTGGGGCAGGGTGCCTGTGTGAGGGGGCAAGGCAGAGCGTGGGGAGCAAGGCAGGACAGAAGAGCATGGCAGAGGAGGGGAGGGAAAAAAGGATGAGGTGAGGGGAGCAGAGCAACTACTTCCCGACAGGGACCCAATCAACTCTGCTCTCCTTACTGCCTGCCAAGCACTGCTCAGGGAAAGGAGAGCAGTGCTGGGGAGAGGAAGAGGACAGAGACAAGACAGAAACCCTGGCAGTTTTGCAGGGATCACAGGTTTTGGCATTGGGCATCTCTGTACCAAAAACATTGATGGGTAGCAATTTCTTTGGAAGAATTTTTGCCACTAAAGTCATGGGAAGGACAGGGGTGCTGGGGTTAGGTATGTGAGAGGAGAGCAGAACTGGGGGTGACGTCCAGGTCAGGATTTCAAACTACTGAGGGCACTCCCCCTTTACCTGCCTCCTGCGCACTCAAAAGGAGCTGAATCCAGCCCCCAAACAGCTTTCTGGCCATGCCACACCTCCATGTAGCTGTGCTGTGCACAGGGTAGGAAACTGACAAGGGCCCTGGCCAGCCCCAGCTCCCAGACTCTTACAGCAGCACTGAGAGGGCTGGATGAAAGCCCTTGACGGGCCGGAGTCTGGGCCCCGGGCCGCAGGTTGGACAAGCCTGCCCTATATGTATGGCATAAATCATATTGTAGATCACTCTGTTTACCAAAACACTGACAAGAAAGGGAGAGCTGGGCTGTTTCAGAAGTGATTAGTTTAGGCTCATAGCCATAAATCTACACTGTCTGACTCAGGGCCAGTCCACCCATAGAGGCAACCTAGGCAGTTGCCCAGAATGCCAGCCTATAGGTGGAATCAAGGACTGGGCTGGGGTTGGGGCCAGTGAGTTTCCCACCCTGCTTTTTCAGCATCAGGTTGTGAGTGGGGAGGCAACCCTGGCGACGATTCAGCTCTGCAGCCTGTGTGGTGCCTGCCTGCCAGCTGGCCAGGCTTGGGTGGGAGGGGAGCATGCCAAAATATCAGGTGTCTAGGGTGCCAAAATACCTTGGGCCGGCCCTGGCCTGACTTGTGCTGAGGTTTTGTTCTAGCTTCACAGCACATGAAGACACAAAGACTCAAGGTTGGATTGACACCCCCTCCCCAAAAACCAACTTGGCAATGCTTATTATACACTGTACTAAGTGTGTGCATGTGTGCGCACGTGTATGCATGTGTGTTTGGGGATGGGAGGGGTTTTGCCTGCTCAGTTGAACAAAATAATTTTGCTGTATAATCCTATATCTTTTCCAGTTCTTTACTCCACATTTGCCTTTCCTCTCTCAACTCACTTTGAATGTTCACCTACATGAATAATCTACAATTAGAGGGATACATATTTCTCCATAGACCTTCTGGTTATTCAGGCAAGGAATTATGTGGGAGTCAAGTTCCTCTTATCCCCACAAGTAAGGCACACAACTTGTGGGTTGCAAAAGTTATATGAGATGTCAGCTGTATTTGGCTAAAGTCAGAAACAAATATAACACATGGCATGAGATTTAGAGATGCTTGACCTAGTTCTTGAAAAATAATTAAGATCTAGCCTGAATTGCACCCAACTCTTTCCAAACTGCTTTGCTGTTGTGATGGCTATGGTGGAATGTGACATAAGCTTTTCAAGGTCTAGTGTTCTGTTTCCATTTAACAGAGTCATAGCAGGTACCTGAGCCAGTAGCAAACTGTATTTACCTTGTTCCCTAGAAATTAATTGTGCACATGCACATCTGAGAGAGGCTGTATGCACAGTTAATTTGTTGGGAACAGGCTATGCCACTGGCTCATGTGACATACTTGTCATGACTGCTGTGTGCGCACATCCACATTACAAGGTTATTTGCAGTGCAAAGTCAAGTGCTCAGAAGTTAAGAAATGTCAGATTTACAGTTGACAGACAACCTCATTTCTATCTCCGTGTCGATCCATCCAATTCACTGAAAGAAGCAGGGTTCCATGGAAGAATTAGCATGTGATCATGTAATTAAGACTGTATCATAATGCCAGCATACAAGAGGAGAGAATTTCAGGCATTTCCAACTTTTGAGTGAGCTCTCAAGTGAAAAAAAAATACTAGTTTTCTCCAGCTCCCCTGATAAAGGAATAAAAAATAACCTCTTTACTGCAGGCAGTGAGAGTCAATGTTAAAACAGCGTGATTCTCAGAACACCTGCCACCCTGAAGACAACTGTGTTATCAGGAAATCTGTGCAGGAAAATTCTCCAGGTATATTTTTTGGTTGAATGCTTGAAAGGCAATAGTTATGACTCAGTACATGTCAAATTCATCTAAAACACAGTGGCTGAAAGAGGGTACTCAGGTGTTAGGACAGTACAGATGTGAAGCTGGTTTCCTGGCACAAGTATTAGAAGCGAAGCAAATGAATTTAATTAATTTTTAATAGAGACAAATCAGCATCACTCAATATTTTTAGAGATAACGGTATCTCCAGCACAGGCCTGAGGAAGAAGTTAATGGGAGGGACACTCACAATTTGGGCAGAGATTTGAGCTGCTTTAGCACTGCTTTACTCTGATAGAAAACGTATGCGTGTTCAGCATTTAGTTGTGCTTAGACTCTGACTGAAACTATCAGAAACATTGCAGGTATTGTTACTTCTAGTCACAGAACAGCCAGCAGAGGGAGCAAAGTCATATTAGCAACTCATCCTGTTCCAAGAACTATATTGACATTATTGATAACATTAATAATGCTGATGACAAACAAGGAGGCAAATATGCACTATCTGTTACCTTATTCTCCCTTAGAAATTGAAGGAGAAGTGAGAAGAATTAGTGTTTTTTCAGCAAGGAGGAAAATAGTAAAGTGGTATTTCTTTTTCAACCTTACAAGAGGGTAATTAAAAACACAAATCAAAAACAATCAAAAAAGTATGTGTAAGTGTTGCATCTTTTTCTGGTGTTGTTTTAATAGTGCTTTGCACTTCCACAGCAAGTGTCATTTGATAAATATTAATGAATTAAGCCTCACAAAAACCCTGTATGGCAGGTAAATAATATAATTACACCATACACTGGTAAACAGGAGCGCACAGGGTCAGTGGCAGAGCTAGAATAAGAAGTGACTTGTAGTTCCTTACTCTACACACTAGATATATTCCCTTGTACAGAAGCCGTAAGCTTACAATGTGTGGCAAGCGGTGTGTCCCTGTGTGATGGGGTGGGCTTACCCCGCACTAAAGGAGCACCGCGTACTCTGTGGACTGCAGAAGTCCCGCCCCCTAAGCCCTGCTGGCTGGGCATGCTGAGACTGTTGCCCTGGTATAAAAGGATGCAGCCCAGCCCAGTTAGGACTTGTCAGTGAGGAAGAAAGGCATACATTGGACGCTCCTGACCAGGAGCCACATCAGTCCTTTCTGGAGCTCAGGAGCAACCCCAGAGGCCTTGTCAAGGGGCAGACATTCCCTGTGGACCACATGGAGATGGATGCCTTTGAGACCATTGTTGCCAGACAGCTCCAGGACCCCTAGGAAGAGCAGGTGGTGGGTGCTATGAAAGGAGAGCAAACAGCTGGCCGACCCATGAGAGGACTGCTACAATGACCCGGGTAGGAAGTAGCCCAGGGGGCCTGAAAGAAGGGAATATGGGCTGCTACAGAAACAAGACCAGCATGTTTCAGTCTGGATCCCCATTGACTTGATGCCTTTCCCCAGTACCAACAGGGCCCTGGGCTGAGGCTCAGTGGAGTGGGAAGGCCTGAGTCTCCCTGCCTTGGGTACCACAGCCCCAAGGTGGACAACCTGTTTATTGACTTGGGCTACTAGGTTGTGCCGCCCCGACCCATGGCTTGTTAGAGACTCTGGCCACTAGGCCATGCTGTCTTGTCATTAGAGACAGTTGACTGAGTAGTCTCAAAGGTACTGCAACTTGGGAGAAGCCCAGGGAACCAACTGATGCCATGGAGATGCCCTTTTCCCTTGCACCTCTTGGACTTTCCTCACCAGGGGAGGCAGTGGGGCTACAGGGTGGGCTTACCCTGCACCATACTGGCATAACAGTTTTTAAAGAGAGGCAAGTGCTATAATCTAATTTGAAGGGAATTTTGCCAGTTCAACAAAATAATTGGTTGTAAATTGTCCACTTCAACTTAAACAGACACATCCACCTGTGAGGTTGCAAACAACCCATGCTGCTACAATGCCTTTGCACTGCATTGGTTAGTGGCCAGTAGCTTTATCAACTGTATCTGCACTCTTAAGAGCTCCTGTCCTGCCCGCCAGATCCCAGTGTCCAGGTCTGGGAGCTCCCTGGCATTGATTCTAAGGAGTTTTAAGATATGGAGACCCTATTGAGTCAATCCGTGTCCCATCCCCTGTGAAGCTTGTCTCTTCTGGCATGAATTGTGTGGAAGCTCAAAACTCATTTTCTTCAAGCATTAATACAGTAGCACTTGTTCACTCAGATGTGCACAGACAACAAACACAAAAAAAGGCTTTTAACAGCCAAAGCGCATACACTTTTAAATATAAGTGAATACTAATTGATTGCTTTCAGCATTTACCCAGATCTGCTTTCAGGGTTGAAGACTGAAAACATTGAAAGTTATACACTAAACACTATAAACCTTCTTCATTTATAGGGGGAACAAAAGGCTTCTGCTGTCATAAGTGTGTGTGGTTTATTAGTGTTCTTGTTGGCAAACTGGAAGGTCCTAAAATACTATAGTAAAAGAATATTAGTGAATGTCCTGTGGCTGTCTACTCCAGCACCACAGATGCTCTTCTACTTAATATACGAACCATTTAACAGCTCTTTGTTTCTTGCCCACTAATGCAAACCCTCGTAAACTGAGTTATTGCCATGTCCATGTGATAGTCTATTGATAATCTGCTGTGAATAGAAATTTTAATTATGGCAACATTATTTTATTGCTGTTTTAAGTTTTAGAATCGCCTGGTTTATATAAGGTGTTAGTCATCATTATTCAGTCCTGAATGTTTTATTGTGTTTGTGGGGGAGGAAAAGGGTGAAAAACTTCAGTGTTCTAGCTCCCTCTCCCTTTTCTCCTTTGCAATTCTGGTTCACATAACATAGGCCTTTAAACTGAAGTAACAGTTTGAGATCTGGTGACCATTCATCCAGCTTATCGGGCCTTGAACAGCTGCAGATTCTTGTTACTGAGCTCCTACAGCAAATGCATTAGAGAGTTTAACAGTACAGTTGGTATGCTTTTAAAAGAGGAGGCACACTCATTTGCAACCCAGAAAGTTTGGGGGTGGGGAGCACAGTTCCTTATAAGCTGTGCGCGTGTGCATGCGCAAACAGGTCATGAAAACTGCGCGCACAAAAAAATTCAGTAGTGCTAATATTGGTGCTTGCAAAGAAATATTTTTGCGCACACAAAGAAATTGTTTGCGCACACAGTCTAAGAGTAATTAGAGGGAACATTGGTGGGGAGAGGGTGGTGAGAAAGGAGGAGGCTGGATTTAATGAGCTGACCACCTGCTCTCGTAATCCTCCCCTGCAAGCTATATGAGTCCATGAATTCAGACATGGCATTGATGGGCTTTGGGCTTATCTCGTTGTCTGGCAGCAAAGTCACAAGGAATGTGACCTTAGGAACAGAGATGATATTTCCTGCATCTATGGGCAGGGCAAGCTAATAAACATTTTAATATCAATAGCTAAAGCTGAATGGGCCAGGAAGCATGTTGGATTTCTTCTTACTCTGTTCCAAAAGGGTAGCTGTGTTAGTGTAGTCCTGCAAAACAAACAAGAAGTCTGATGGCACTTTTAAAGACTATGCAATAAATAAATTTGATAGTCTTTAAAAGTGCCAGCAGACTCCTTGTTTGTTTTTCTTACTTTGTGCTAATTAAGAATGGGAGAACAAACTTTTCAGATTTTGGATTCATTGAATCCCTCACATCAAGTGAGAACATTAATTAAGAGAGATGTGAATGCTGTTACAGCATTTGCCAATTGAGCTCATATTTCTGGGATGGACTGCAAGTGGTAGGGGATCATAGACTGCACAGGCAGATAGATACCTAGGGCTGGGCTCCAATGGCGTAGCCTCTTTGATGTATTGTCACTTGGCCTGAGTCTGTCAAATTTGAATCCTCCGCTATCTCACTTAAGTACGTGGCCCATATCCTCCTTTGTGCTGTCATCTGCTCTGTGCAAGATGGGAAGGGGCTAGTTATGATTTCCTGATTTTTCAACTTCTTGACTGCAACTTGCTCAGAAGCTTCTCTAGCAGGTTATGCTACCTGGCTGTGGCTTGTAAGGGGCTGTAAGCCAGCCGAGCATTGGTAGAAGGCAGGCATACTGCTCTGTCCCCAGCACATGAGTTGGCTGATGAATTGCTTTATGCCATCTGCAAGCTCCCCCGTGCAACCCTTCCAAGTTAGCAAGTTTCTTGTGTTTACTTAGTAGATTCTATAATTATGGACACCCTGAATCAGTTCATTAGCTTCATATGTGCCTGACAAAAAAGTCACATCTATGCATTATAACTAGTGGGAAATTTAAAGTCTTTGCATAGATTGGATCCAGCTGACACATGAAACAAAATATCAACATTCAGAGCAAGACCGCTGCATCATGCTTTCCTACTACACATGCCTGTGCAGATGATTGCATTTGTAGCACATATGGGTTCTCTTGGTCTGGAAATTTTATCCCCTATTATTTCCTTTTTCCTCCTAGTATTGAAACCTAACAAACTAAGCTGGCAACACCATTGTTTTGAGTAGATGGGGATGGTACTTACACAATTCCCTGTAAGTGACCAATCTGTGACAAATTAACCTGATTAAATGTTAAATTTGGGTGTCATTGTGTGTGAAATTGCTGGCTATGAAGGATGAACCAACAGCATTCTTAAACCATTACCCTAGCTATCTTCTGTATTTACAGTCTGATCTCCTGGGCGATACCAAGCTCTTCAATTAGTAGCACTGATGCCACTGATATGCAGCATCTTATTATGAGTTAATTAATAATATAACATGTATCTATAGAAATAAAATAAGCAGAAGGAGATAGCTAGAATTAAAACTGGGGTTGGATGACATTGTAGTTAGTCTGGTGGACTGGGACTCAGTAGATCTAGGTTCATTTCCCAGCTCCACCACAGATGTCTTTTGTGATTTTGAGCAAGTCACTTATGTCTCTGTGCCTCAGTTCCCCTGAATTTAAAGACTGTATCCTAATCCACCTGCACAAGGGGGCAAATTTAGATTTCATTGGTTTCAGAAGCAATCTTAAATCAGCCATTTCCTAACTTCTGAGTACATGTTAAAACTTAAATAATGTTTTTTTTTTCTGCTAACCCCACCGGGGCTGCAGACCCCCCACCACCACCTGGGCAGCAGAGCCTGTGGGTGCCAAAGCTCCCCAAGCTGCTTACCCAGAGGGCAAGCAGCCTGGGGCACCCCCAGGCTCCTTACAAGCTCCCCCCCCTGCTGGTGGCAACATGGCCCTCAAGGGGCCATGTTGCCAAATGCCCTTCCCCTAACTCAAAATAGCAAGTTCACTGTGTGGACATACTATTTCGATTCCCATCTTCAGTTTGGTTTTTAGTTATTTCGAATTAAGTCGTTTTGAAATAACCCATTTTGAAACAACCCCTGTGTGTGGACATAGCCAACATGTAGAGATAAAGTGAGAAAGGTGAAAGATCAAGCAGAACTGGACCCTGTGAAGGGAATTAAATCCAATAGTAAAAGGTTCTTTAGCCATATAAACAGGAAGAAAAGAATAAAGGAAGAAGTGGGACTGCTAAACACTGAGGATGGGGTGGAGGTCATGGATAATCTAGGCATGGTCAAATATCTAAATAAGTGCTTTGCCTCTGTTTTTGATGAGAGTGATGATGAGCTTGGGGATAAAGGAAGGGTAACTGATGAATGAGGACATGGAAGTGCAAATCACCATATCTGAGGTAGAAGCCAAACTCAAGCTGATTGATGGGACTAAATTTGGCAGACACGGATAATCTCTATCTGAGGATATTACAGGAACTGGCACAAGAAATTTCCAGCCCATTAGCAAGGATTTTTAATGAATCTGTAAACTGGGGGTTTGTATGACTGGAGAATTACTAATACATTTCCTATTTTCAAGAAAGGGAAGAAAAGTGAGCCGGGTAACCTCAGACAGGTCTGTTAGTTGGGTCATGGTAGTATGCAAGATCTCAAAGAAAATTCTGAAAGAGAAAGTACTTAAAGATATTGAGGATAATGGTAACTCAGATAAATTACAACACAGAGATTTTTTTTGGATAAAGGTAATGCAGTGGACCTAATTTACTTGGATTTCAGCAAGGCATTTGATACAGTTCCACATAGGGAATTATTAGTTAAGTTAAAAAGATGCGGATTAATATGAAAATAGAAAGGTGGATAAGGACCTAGTTAAAGGGAAGGCTACATCAGGTCATGTGGAAGGGTGAACTGTCAACCTGGAGGGAGGTTCTTACTGGAGCTCCTCAGGAATCAGTCGTGGGATGAATTTATTTAACCTTTTTGTTACTGACCTTGGCACAAAAAGTAGGACTGTGCTAATTAAGTTTGTGGATGACACGAAGTTGGGGGGTATTGTCAATACAGAGAAGGATCAAGATAGCATACAGAGTGATCTGGATGACCTTATAAACTGGTATATCAGGAATAGGATGAACTTTAATAATGGAAAATGCAAAATCATGCATCTAGAGACAAACAAGAATTTTTCATTTAAGTTGAGGACGCATCAGTTGGAGGTGATGGAGGGAGAAAAAGAACTGGGAGTACTGGTTGATCACAAGGTGACTATGAGCTGCCAATATGATGTGGCTGTGAAAAGAGCTAATGAGGTCCATGGATTTATCTGAAGAGACATTTGCACTAGAAATAGGGAAGTGTTAGTGCCATTATACAAGGCACTGATGAGACCACATCTGGAATATTCTGTGCAGTTCTGGTCCCCTATGTTTAAGAAAGATGAATTCAAACTGGAACAGGTGAAGAGAAGGGCTACAAAGATGGTCTGTGGAATGGAAAACCTGCCTTATGAGATGAGACTTAAAGAGCTTGCCTTGTTTTGCCTAACCAAAGAAGGTTGAGGGGAGATATTACTGCTCTCTATAAATACATCAGAGGGATAAATACCAGAGAGGGAGAGGAATTATTTGAGTACAGCACCAATATAGACAGAAGAACAAATGGATGCAAACTGTCCATCAGGAAATCTAGGCCTGAAATTGGACACAAGTTTCTAACATCAGAGGAGTAATGTTCTGGAATAGCCTACCAAGGGGAGCTGTGGGACAAAAAACATAACTGTCTTCAAAACTGAGGTTGATAAGTTTGTGGAGGAGATGCTATGATGGAACAGCCTAGTTTGGCAATAGACTTAAGTTTTGACTACTGGTGGTGGATATGCCAGTGGCCTGAGAAGGGACGTCAGATAGGGTGGGTTCTGAATTACTACAGAGAATTCTTTCTTGGGTGACTGGCTGTTGAGCCTTGCCCACATGCTCAGGGTTTAACTGATTGCCATGTTTGGGGTCAGGAGGAAATTTTACCCTGGAGCATATTGGCTACAGTTCTGGTGGTTTTTCACCTTCCTGTGTAGCATGGGGCATGGCTCACTTGCTGTTGGATTCTCTATGTTTTAAAGTCTTTTAAATCATGATCTGATGCCTTTAATAACTCAGTCATAGGATAGAGTTTTATTGCAGGAGTGGTTGGTGAGGTTTTGTGGCCTACATTTTGCAGGAGCTCAGACTAGATGATAATATTGGTCCCTTCTGACCTTAGAGTCTGAGTCAGTTCTCTGGCATCCAAAACACTCAGTTCGGCTCGGACTTTCATCACTCAGGTTCCTTTATTTGGCATACAGAAAAGCTACACTGAGTTGACCAGACTCAGGAATAAGGAGTGGGTATAGGATGTACTACACATGCAATGTTATTGAGACAACCTCTTCTTTTATACACATTTACACATTACATTGCATTTGCTATAAACTATGTCACACATTGTGGGATAGGAATGGCTGCTTTGCAGGGACCAGTCCCTGTACTGCGTACTCTGTCCATGTGGTGTTTACATGGATCCTAATCTTTATATTCCATATTTATCTTGTCCGTAACCCCTTGCATCACGTTGTTGCTGTTTATCATAACTAGCAGGGACATCCTGGCTGCAGCTTACTGTTGTCCAGCATCTATTAAAAATTTAACTTTCCATTCACCTTCCCAATTACGTCCGCTAAGAAATGAGGCAAGTCATTTATAATAAGCTAGGTTTACATTAGGCAACTTGTATAAGTTGTTTTAGCTTCATTGAAGTAATCAGAGCTGGCAATTTATTTCAGTTGAGGATCTTATCTTTCACCAGTGAGTTCAATGAGAGATTCAGTGCTGACTTCAATGGGTACAGGGTCAGACCCTTAAGCAATTTCGGTAGAACTCAAGTATATGCTTTACTTTAAGTGCTTTGGTGAATCAGAGTCCTAGTTCGGCAGGAGAAACATTCCATGAGGTGTTCATGTCTCTTCTCTTTGTGGAACCCCAACCAATAACATGTTTCCTCACTGAGAGGGATGTAAGGCAAGGGTGACCAGATGGGTGTTTACAGATTCCTCTTACTATACAGAACAGACTAGACCCATTGGCAGTTCACATCTGAGGTTTTCTGATGTGACTCCGAGAATAGAAAAATAGAAGGGAAATGTAACCTGAATTTTATTACAGATGCCAAGTTCATTGAAGCGTGACACAAGGAAGGTCATTTGCCTGATGCAGTACATTCACACTGTGTAAAATAAAATAAGAAACAAAAGTAAGACTAGTTATCAGTCTGTTTTGTCAGATCACCTGGAAAATATTTTCTTTTCCCAGAAGAAAGGGGAGAATAGAAGTATCAATGACCTCCCCGTTCAAAGCAGGGACAACAAACTAAATTTCTTTGGCCTTGTTGGGATGATATATCTTGAAAAAGGTTTGTTGATGATAGTTTTGCTTTGGATTTTTCATTTGAATCCATGGCACAGCACTTTTGATTTTCTGTTGTTTTTTATTGAGATTATAAATAGCCCACAAATTTTAGAAGCAGGGCATTTGAAGGCTGGGGTTTTGGCTTGTCCCATAATGGAGAGAATTGTCCATAAAACTTGGATCTGAATCTAGATATAAACTTTCCAAAACTCAGGGATTTATTTTTGGGCCAATCTGTAATAGAGAATTTACAAACAATAACATAGGTAGGTTACTGGTTGTTATACATGATACAGTAGGTAGATGGTAAGATCTTCAAAGCATGTTGTGATGGGTCATCCACCCCATAATGGCAGAGAAGGAGTTAATAGCACCCTGGGGAAGCAGGCAATAGGAGAGGGGCTTCAAGGGACAGCCTATTGGGACCCAGCAGATCCATATAAAAGAGAGCAGAATAGGTTAGTAACTGCTGGCAGCCCACTGAGTAAGAACTATTCCAGGAGGGGTGAGAGCATGTAAGTACCTTGGACAGAGCACTGTCTGGTTTCTGGCACTGCAGAGCTGAGGCCCTAAGATAAGGGCAAAAAGGTGCTGGGGCTATGGAAAAATGGCCCAGGAAATAGAATAGCATTGACTGAGGATATAGAGGCACAGCCAGGCTGCTGTTTACAGGATCCCTGGTTTGGGAGCTGGAGTAGTGGCTGAGCTTGGGTCCCCCCATTTGCCCAAGAAAATGGCTGAACTGGTGGACAGAGATATCACCTCTCCTGGAAGGAGGAAACAGATGACAATGTAACCAAAGGACTGAGTCTAGAAGACAATGCTGTGGTCATGGAAGCAGAGAGGGGGATCATAGGTGGAAGCAGAGGCAGAGGGCTGGTGTGCAGACCGTGGATGTGGGTAGCAGCCTGGAGCTAATTCCCCAGCATGCCATTTGGCAAGGAAGACTGCAGCTGGTGACGTATTTCCTTGTGTTGGTACGGCACTAACATAATCCTGTTTGGGAACCCTAATCCTTTTTTCAGATCTTTGGGTGCAAGCACAATTCGAATGATAAGTTTCAGAAAGGCATTTTTGTTTATTTTAATTTTTTAAAACTCATTTTCTTCTATTCAGCATCAGAACGAGGAACTGAGAGTTCTAATGACAATGTTATATATAAGTGGCTGAATGGATCAGCATATGACATAATGGAGTTCAGATGAATAGAGAGAAGGTGGGTGAAGTAATATCTTTATTGGAACAAATTGGTCATATAATATCCTGGGACCAACACAACTAGAACTCGTAGGATTAATTGCATTTTGGATACCCCATTCTGACTGTACCATGTTTGGGTATGCACAACTCTTTGGTTGCTTAATGGAAACATGAGAACTTGGCACTGAGGTTGGGAAGTACTGGTGGTAGAAAGATTTTAAAGAAGAACTTTGAGCTGGTATTTAACTAGCAAATCATCTTCCCACATTGAAACCACAGCTCTGTTTTAAATAAAAGAATCACAAATGCACAAGGGAATTGCTCTGAATACCTGAATTTAATTATACTTTTGTATACATCCACAGATGTGAGGAGTCTAATAGTCCCATCAGCTACATATGGGAAATAGGATGATTGGTCCAAGATTCAGGCATGTAGATGCATAGTCTCTAAATCTGAGCAAACAAGAACGGAAAAGTAGCCATTGACTGTGTCCCTGTAAATCACTGTACGTGTCATTCAGTGAAGAAACAATTCTTTCTGGCTGTATTTTGGGAGAAGACAAAATCATTCTGCTACACTGTTAATCAATAATATTTGATATTGTGCAGTTCATTGGGGACTTGCTCAATTAGCTGTTACAGATGCTGTCCCCCGCACCCCACCCCCATCTTGCTTTCTGCACATTTCATGACTTGGGAATAGACAGTAGCTATTTTGTGTTTGGGGAGCAATAGAAGTTTTCTGTATTTTTTCTGTAAGTCCTATAATTGTTTTTCTTGTTGCTAATTACTTTGTGTAAGATTAGATGATGTGTTCCTAGTAGTCTCAAAGCACGGTGGGCTTGCACTTTAAATTGCTTTAAAGTTTAGACTCTACTGTACAAGATGCAAGATTCTAAATTACCAAATTCTGTATATCTGCAACATAAATAGCTGTTCAGATTACACTTCCTAAAATGATCAGGCTTCCAGTGCTCGTGCTAATGTGCTTTGGGACTGCATTTATAAATGTTTTTCTCTCAAACCCATGATTTCAATTTTAAGACTGCCCTAAGAAGCGGTAAAGGATGAAGCAGTTTGGAGGTATGGTTCAGATAAGCAGTAAAAATGCTTCAAAGCTATGATGCTGCCTGAGCTATCCAGATCTTGAGTCTTCGTAACTCAATTGAAGCCTCCTGAGAACAGGCTTTCACACTAGATTTCTAAAAGAACAGATTATCTCAGTGAATTTTGGCACACCCACCCACAGTACTGGCAGAAGGCAAGACGTTAAAAATATGTACACAAGAGTAATAACGGATGGGAAAAAAGTTAACTAAACTTTCTTTAAATCGCAGCGATCACAAAGTAAAAGAGATAGGGAATATCGATCAGCACTGTGCATACTGCCACACCAGTGTGGGCCATCTGAGAGCTTAATGTGCCTAGTGGAAGAACTGTACTGCAGTTCATTTAACTATTTGAGGGTCAATGGTTGTATTACAAACTAGCTTTCCATAGGCTCAGGAATCTATTCTTTCACCTACATTATTTAATATTTAAGTAGATTATCTGATAACAAAGCTGACTGAGGCCAAACTAGGAGCTGTGAAATTTAAAGCTTCATCTTCAAAGCATCTCAAACGTATGTGTGAGATTGCCTTGTGTGACAGGGTCAGATCTGGTGGTTACAGAAGAGTAGTGGAAGGTTTATATATTAGCCCCAAGATCCGCAAATTCTTGTTCCCTGGTGATTCAACCAGGGTTATGCCGGGTTAATTAGGTTACCTGAAGCCAATTAAGGAACTTACCATACCATTTAAAAGCCTCCTTTTCAGGCAGGTAGGAGCAGCTGAAAGGAGGTTGGGAGAGGAAGCAGAGTGGTGCAGTGCAGTTGGAAGTGAAATGAACTGAATGACTGCTGTGTGCTGCAACACCAGGAAGGTATGGGCATTTGGGAGAAGCCCAGTCAGCTAGGGTCCAGGGCTTTTAAGCACAGTGGTGTGAAACAGGACCCTGGCACTCGAGTAACTGAACAAGGGAGTTGAGGTGGGGTAACCCCACCAAGACACAGGGACTGCAGAGACTGAAAGACTCCAAGCAAGGAAGCCATGATATCCTCCCCAGTTCCAGGGAGCAGACTGTGAGCAGTGGGGGCAAAGACATGTGACCCAGGGAAGGTTGTAGCTCTCCTGGACTCAGCTGTTGGAAGCTGCTACTCATGTGGTCCCTGAGTATAGCTCCAGGGCAGAAAGCAGAACCCCCCCTCCACACACACACATTCCCCTTCTCCCATTGAGCCATACCCAGGGGCAGCCAAACAGGAAATAAATCTCACCATGGAGGCCAGCTGGGCTAGCACCAAAAAGGGCCCCCCCCCATGCGGAATTAGGAAGAAGAAACCAGACTATAAAAAATTGCAAATTAGAAGCATGGGAGAGGCACACTAGGCCTCCCCTGTCACACTTGTTTGGAGTGGCTGTTGAACAACTACAGCTAATGCTGTGAGAGTTGCAAAACACTGCAAAATCTATTAATATCAGTGGCGATAAAAAGCAAAGTCATGCATGCCTCCTCAAATGGAAATGAATGACCTGCCAACACTGTACGTGGGTGGCAATGCCACTGATTTTTGTCAGAAACTAGAAGGTGCCTGGCCAATCCCAGAAGGTCATCCATTGTGCCCAAGATGACTGCAGTGGTAAGACAGATTCAGTGTTCAAGAGAAGATATGCTTTTACAGAAGGTTTGTAGGGCTGAGTTTAAAGGAAGGAGAGCATGAGCCTATCTATGAATGAGGTGGGAGAGGTAAATTAGAGAGATTTAAGAAACCTAAATCTTCTCATACTGATTCTTGCCAAAGGAAGACGACTTGCAAGGGGCTGTTCCAGAAGAAAGTCATGTGAAACAGCTACTATATTCACAAAATAGAGAATTATGATACCAAGACAATTACTCACTGCAATAAAATGTTTGACTCAAACTGTGACTAAGACTGATGGTGATATTTCAAAGGCAGTTAAGGGGGAGATTTGGAAAATCACAAGTGGCAAGCAGACACCTGTCATTTGTGCTTTGAAAAGCTTCCCCTAAGCAACTTAGGTACCACTGATATTTTTTTCAAAGGGATGTATGATCCTAAATCATTTAGTCAGTTTTGGAAATCATACCCATAGTCTAGACCAGATAGCAACTCCTGCATGTAAATTAGAGCTGGTTGACTAACGAGAGAAAACATTTTCTCACAAGGAGTTCTGTGGCACTTAAAGACTAACACATTTATTTATTGCATGAGCTTTCGTGGGAGAAAATCCCACTTTGTCAAAGAGTCTGATGAAGTAGGATTTTCTCCCACGAAAGCTCATGCAATAAATAAATTTCTTAGTCCTTAGGTTGCACAGGACTCCTTATTTGTTTTACTGAACTAGACTAAAATGGCTACCCATTTGGATCCTGGCAACTTGCAAGGCATTTTCTCACATTTTCAGTCTGTTTTCTAAGACCATGAATTTTTCCAGTGTACTCTCTGATTGTATTACGCAGTGCAAACCATGAGTAGATTTCAATTTTGCTTACACTGAAGTCAGTGGAAATTTTACCATTGACTCTAATGGGAGCAGGATTGGTCTCAACAGTGTGCACTGAAGGAACAAGCTGTTTTTTAGCTTGATGTGTTAAAGAGTCAGGTCATGTCGTAAGCTGTTTCTAGGACAATACAAGCATAGCTTTGCTGAACGTACACATCTATGGGAAGAGTTAATCAATTGCTACTTAATGAACATATAACCACCTTATTAAATCCACATTGACTGTGTAGTTAAGTGTACTCAGGGCATTTTAATTTAAAATGTTACCATAAAATCTGTGAGTGGAATTAGTGTGATGCTTCTGAGATTTCATTAGTAGCAAAATGGGGGTGTGGGGGTTACATGGTTATTGTTAATTAAACCACACTGACAGGATCCAGTGGAACCTTAACAATATTTAAGTTCTATTTTTCTTTTAATATCTTGCACTGGCAAGATACCCTGTCTATCAGCAGCTTACTTTATTCTGTATTTGAATAGTGGTAGAGTTCTTAAAATAATTTTATTATTCCATCAAAGTAGTGAAACACTGCAGTGAAACCCTCTAGCTGTCTCTGGAACAGGTTTTGCTACAATGTGCTCTATGGAGTGATGGAACATAATTATTTCACCATGTGCTTGTTTATTAAAACCTTTTTATGCAGTTAATTTCTCACATCAAACCAGTCTCTGAAGAGAGCTTTTTAGTTGATTCTCTGGAATGAAAGTACCTTTTTTCACCACCACCCCATGAGTGGTCACACATTGCAGGGAGTCCTGTATCTTAGTACCAGGTCACTGCTGCTCTGGTCAAATACTACTAACATCTACATTTGGGGATGTGGGGGAGGTGTTGGTTTTGGGTTTTTTTATTCTGATTTACAATTTTCTTTCTCTGTTCCTTCCTACCATATTAGAAATCCATAAAATCATCAATGACACAAGAATTGGAGCAGTAAATAATGAAGAGAGGTCACTGATACAGAGCTATATAAATTGGTTGGTAACCTGGATGCAAGCAAACAGTATGCTATATGGCTAAATACATCTACATCTAGGAGTACAGAATGTAGGGGATAATTCCAGGACAGGGGAATCAATCCTGGCAAACAATAACTCTGGAAAAACTTGGAGGTGTCATGGTGAATGGTCAACTGAACATGAGCTCCCACAATGCTGCTCTGGCCGAAAGGGCCAATGCAGTCCTTGGATATGTACACAGGGATATCTCAAGTGAGAAGAGAGAGGTTATTTTACCTCTGCTTTTTGTACAGGTGTGACCAGTGTGGGAAAACTGTATCCAGTTCTGATGTCCACAATTCACGGAGAATTTAAAGTGAACAGGATTAGAAGCTCCAAGGGTGATTACTGTAGGGAATGTTTCCTACTCCTTTAGAATCAAAAGGCTCAGTCTATTTAGATTAACAAAGAGAAGGTTAAGGGATAACTTGACTACCTCATGTACGTATCTACATGGGGAACAAATATTTAATAATGGGGCCTTTCAATCTAACAGAGAGAGAAAATAATATGATTCAATGGCTGGAAGTAGAAGCTAGACAAATTCAGACTGGAAATAAGGTGTAAATTCTTAACAAAGAGAGTAATTAAACCTTTGGAACAACTTACTTTCAAAATGGGTTCTCCGTCATTGATAATTTTTATATCAAGATTGAATGTTTTTCTAACAGATCTGCTCTAGGAATTATTTTGGGGAAGTTTTATGACCTGCGTTGTATAGGAAATTGGACTAGATGATCCCAATGGTTCCTTCTGGCCTTGAAATCTATGAATCTATTACTTTCATTTTACCACTAAGGATATGGATGGTCCTGTCCCAGTCGGCTTTTCATTTGTAGTTGATCCCCCATTCATCCCTTTTGTTCCACCATTTCAGTTTGGTAGGTTGCTCTCCCAGTCTTTTCCTTCTAAGAGCAGTTTCTGGCCTTTAGCAAGCAAAGTGGGTAGCTCATGCAGGGGAATAAAAGAAGTATCAGCAGTCCACTACTCCACTGGTCAGGCACACTGCAGAGATCATGACTGAGCCCTGCACAGCAATAACACACTTCATGATCTTTCATTGTTGCAACCCCTTGCTGTGGAATATCTTAGATGGCATGTAACTTATAGGCTTGTTTGCCTTTGTTAAAATAACAGGTACATTGGTGGCACTGAATAAATACTAAACTATAAGAAGAGACACAACCATATGTCTTTTCTTTCCTACTGACAAAACTTTTGTGTAATATTCATTTTTGGAAGAGGCAGTAGCTAAGACATTTTAATGCAACATATTGTACAATGAAGACTACCATTACTATACACACTAAGGAAAGGAGCCCATTTGGACCTGTGGGGTTGAAAGGTATAGTTTTAAATTGTTGGGCACTAAGTAATTTTGTTTACATATTACTAAAGAGTTACTTCAGAGAAGCAAGAAATAGGCCAGCTCTTCTGAATTGTTTTTCCTACCCCCAGTTCAGGGTTGTAGCTCCCAGTATTTAATCAGATTCTTTACGTAACTTAGGGGACACTGCAATCAAGACAAAACAATCACAATTACTAATTGTGGCTACTTTAGTATTAAAGAAAGGAAAAGAAAACATTAAACTACACAAATTTCTGAACACAAAAGGTAAATTAGTTACTTCCTTTATAATAGCTGCTGAATGTCTCTTTGGGTAGACTTTTAAAGAGAGAGTGCACCAATGAAATTTCAGTACAGGTGGACCAGCTGGTTATTAATAAATAACCAATTAGTATAGCTGGCAAAATAAGCAATCTTTACATCCTGTGAAACTGAAGAAACTATTTAAGAGTTACTTAGTGGAAGCCATTTAAGGAGCTGTCTTGAGCCCTCCTGATTAACCAATGTTAAAAATTTTAAATGTCACTATTTCTCTGTTTATCAATGTTTTAACCACTGTGTCCTTTTCAGGAATTCATGGTCTAACCACTTGGTGATAAACAGGAGAAGCTATTAGTCTTTTAAGTCAGAACAGTATTTCAGTATTCCAACAAAATCATTACAGGAGTTTTAAACGTAAGCCCTTTGCAGTATCTTAACTTCCTCTAACCAATCCATGCTGAAATTCTGGGGTGGTTTCCCTTGGGTTGATTTCTTCTTGAGTCTTCTCTGTTTTCCGCGTTTGTGGCATAATGGACAGGAAGATGGGCAGGATGAGTTGTAGAATACTTGCTATCTAAGCAGAGTATCAGGGGCGTGTGAGTGTGTGGCTCTTACTTTGGAGTCTTTTGTATACTTCTTATTTTCATGACATAGAAAATCTCACTTCTTCCATGCTTGTTTATGATGAAAGTTAGTTGCTGTCACATTTTCATTAGCTCCTTGTCTTTGGGGTTGGCTTACGTTTTCTGAATATGCAATTTGTTTAATGAATATGCAACATTCAGGGAACTGCCTTTTGTTCTTTTTGTGGCAGGAAAGATCTAGATAACTTTAACTCTGTCTTTTTACTAAGTCCATTGTCTGAGATTTGTTTTACTTCAATTAGAGTTTGACAGGAAGTGAAATTCTGTTTTAAAAAGTTTAAATGTCGGGTTTTATGTAAGAGTTTTTAGTTCTCCAAACATCTTTTAGAATTAAATATCTTTTAAAAAGGCTTTAGACTAGATTGTTAACTCTGTATGACAATTTCTGGAATGATAATTAAACTCAAATGGCATCTTACCTAAGTAATTACTCGAGCATCAAATGACCTTGCTATATTTGCTCAGGAGACATATTACTACTCCTAAAGAACAATAGCAGTTATTATGGGCAGGCTTACATTTAGGTACAAAGTATTTGCAAATATAGACAGTAAAACAAGCTTATTCCATCTTAGGCATTTGAGAAACAACAACAAACATAAGCTGGAAGTTGCAAACATTTGACTTAAAACTGTTCTGCAGTTTTGAGAATGAAGACCTTAGTGTGTTTACATGATAAATAAATTTCAGTGAGGATATTTCTACAATTCTTGTGTGGGTTTAAATTCAGTTTTTCTTTGGAAACTGGAAAAAGGGGGCAGGGAAATAGTGTATGGTATTAGCCCCCTTTAACACAAATTTGTAGTCCTTTCACAATACAGATTTCCTCCCATGGTGTTCACATGGTTTGTCTTGATATTTGGATGTCCTTGGCAGTTAGGAGCAGAATTCTGTTGGGATGTCTTTGATTAGCCTTAATATTTTGTAACATAGATTGTTAAACGTGTATTGTTACCTGTGTTTCCAAGCATCCTGATTATAACATTCCTGTATCTATATCTTAATACTCAGTAAAGGTGGATATGAGTTTGTAACAACTTAAATAACTTATAATGATTCTATTGATATCATTTTTGCATCCCCCTCGATTGTTTCAGTGCCTTATTTTAGCCACCTTAGTTCAATTATTAGCTCTTTTCCTTCTGGCAAAGAATGAGCTTATGTCTCTGCTGACTGCAAAGGGTATGTTGAGTGTTAGCCAACATCTAACAGTGATCCTATGAGATTACACAGCCCCCTCACCTCAAAGACACATATTTTACTAAATTATTTCAGAACGCCATTCCATTCATTGTGTGTGGATGCATATGCATGCAGTGAGTATGCATTGCAGAGCTGAGCCCTTATTTTATTTATATTTGAAAAAATACTAATGATAATTAGGGAAACAATGATTCAATGACTGTCCCTCTTGTGGCCTAATGTGTATCTCCATAGACAATGGAGAGCACAATGGTAAATTGATTTTAAAAGAGTACAACATTTCTTGCTTCTTAAGTTAGATTGGCTAGAGTTTTAGACTACCGAATAGCAGTGGCAATGCAGGGACGGAAGTCACTGATGTGTGTATGTGTGTGTCTATATCTGTACATATTGGGGCAGATTCCCTTATTGTTCTCTTTCTTAGATTCTTCTTACTGCAATATCAAAATCAGTTGTAAAATGAGTGGATGGATGACTCAAATGAAGATGTAAAGTAGCAATTTTACTCCAAATCTTGCCCCATATTTATGTATCTGGTTTAAAGCAATGATAATTTTTACACTTCCTACAGGCAGTGTTACTCTCCACTCCCACCCCCAATCTGATACTGGGTTAGTCAAAGATGCAGTTGGAGGGCCAGGGAAAAGGTAACGAATGTCTCAGCATGCACAGAGTAGTATGAGGCCTTATTTTAAAAAGTTGTTGTTTTTTAACTATTTGTAGTAAATAGATAAAAGCACCAAAAATAAAATTAAGATAAAATCAAAAACAAAAAAATTACCATAGTTATAACTTATTTTCTAGAATTCCTATAACACAGTTAATTGAACAAGCAAACAAAAACTCACAACAACTGCCCCCTCCCCCCCATTCTACCTCCATCCCAGAACATAAAAAGTATCATTTGGTCAGATCAGAAACAAGAAAGTCACAAACTCACTATTAGTTCACATGTGCTTTCTTCCATAACTGCCCTTCCTCAATTAATCTGTAAGGTTACTGTCCTCTCCATCTTCCAGCCTGTTTGATGCCTGCAAGAAATCAGCCAAAAATGAGGGCTAGCAGTATACGAAATAACAAAATAACTAGAGCTCTAATTAGAGTCTCTCCAAGACAGAATCTGTTTTTGTTTTGGTTGTTCAGTGCCTAGTCTTTCAGAATAGGATCTGACCCAAACTGGAAACTTTACATTTGCCATTGCAAGACAAATAATAAGCAGTCATAATATTAGGTGGAGAGGAGGGAAGCTTCCAGTTTTTGAAGGGATGCTTTCTATGATAGGTGAAATTTTCCATCACAATATTTTTCAGAGTTTATTAAATCAATATTTTATCAAGGGCAGGTGTTTTTATCCAGTTGTGAGCTGTATAATTTAGTGTAAAGCCAGTTTACACAATAATAGCAAAATGGGTGAAATTCTGATTTAGTAATTTTAAAGACCAGGGGGCAAATCTTCAACTGCTGTCAATTTTCTTGGCTCCATTGACTTCAATGAAATTAGGATACTAAGGTAGTAGCCTTCACGCTGTCACTTCATTGCAGCTCCAGAGTGTTACATATGAGTGACAAAACAAGAAGGGTGATTATAGCCATTACCTTCAGAAACTGCTTTTACAAGTGAGAAAAACACAGCCTCCAAGGCAGAAAGTAAGAGGAAATGGACTCAGTCCTGGCAGGGACTGGAGGGGGTGGTGGCAAGGTGATGACATCCCTTTGCATTAGGTGACTAATACAGGTTGCTATTAATAGCTAGTCAGTTCTAGCCATGACAGTTTTCTTTGACATGCTGGGAATATATGGCAGGTATTTGCTTTTCTTCAGTTTGGAGTCTTTTAGGAACGATGGTATACAGCTTTTCCAGGCATCATATGTTCAACATGTGCATGCACACAATATACATATACACACATATGTAATTATCCATATGAAATGATGTCTTTAATCTCCTAGACCAATTTATGACTGATTGCTCTGTTTAAAAAATAAATCTGATCCACAATAGATATTCCTCAGTGGCTAATTGATTCCATTCAAAAGTGCCTGGACTTTGCAAAGGTAATTAGCTTTATTACTACTGTACCTTAATAGTGCTTCAACAGGGTAGTTGAGAGTTTCAATTTCTATTAACAGTAAACTAGTTCATGGATGCAATAATTTGAAGCAGCACTCAAATGGAGACACTTTAAGAGGTTTAAGTGAGCTCTTTTGTGGGGTGCTTTTGCCACTTATTTTCACTGAACGTTTTCAGGCAGAATGCAATTTATTTTATTTTTTTCCCCGAGTCATTTGCTAAACCTCTCTTTGGAAGGTCAAATTTCCATCCTTTAAAATGTGAAGAAGCTCAGAGCTACCCCTACAAATAAACAGCTCCCCTTTTCTAAACCACAATCTGTTGCCAATCTTAATCCAAACCAGCCAAAACATCATCTTTATTAGTGCCTAAAAGCTTGTGTAGTAAGCAAATAGGATACATTAAAAAGGCTAAACAAACAAGGAGTCCTATGTCACTTTTAAAGACTAACACATTTATTTCTCTCATGAGCTGTTGTGGGAAAAAATCCCACTCCAAAGCATCTGACAAAGTGGGATTTTCTCCCATGAAAGCTCATGCGATAAATAAATGTGTTAGTCTTTAAAAGTGCCACAGGACTGCTTGTTTGTTTTGCTGAACTAGGCTAATGCAGCTACGCCTTTGGAACATTACAAAGACTCAAATCTTTTTAGAAGTGCCTGCTCCACACAAGAACTGAGAAATGTGATGAAAATCATGACACCAATCTATCCAGTATTCCAAATGATTGGTGATACAGAATATAACGATACCCATAATGCAAACTTATTTGAACTAATTGTTTAATGACTGTTACATGAAAGAGAAACAAATACCCTTAAAGCTTCCACTGAGCTGCATTTGTAACTGCCAGGGAGGTGCTTTGTCATACAGAATTTGAAATGAGTGAACTCAAGGTGACTGAAAGGAGTAGGCACAATTTAAAAGAGCAGCGAGATCAAGTTGAAAGAAGAGAATTAGTTGCTGGGGAAGGAGGAGGAAGTCTGCCTCACCATTGTCCTGCCTGATCTTCTTACTCAAGTAAATTTGCATATGTGCCACAAGTGCACAGACATTAAATGTTGCACATACTTATTAATCCTACTGAAGCTGCTGCCCTGAGTTCCAGTTATCTTAATTTTTCCCTTCCACTGACTGTGTCTGCATCTCCTTTCACTCTGCCCACTTGGTAACATTTGCTTTGTGTCTAAAATGGATTGAAGTGGTAGAAGGAGTTGTAGTGGCAGAGCGCTGTTACCACAAGGCATGAAAAGAAGGGGGAAAGGTGATATGGTCTTGCAACCTCCAATCCCTAGTATCGTATTAGGGTGCTGGCAGGAGCTAGGACAGACAGATAGATACATCCAGACACAACACAGACAGAGGCCTTAGCAGTAGTGTTAACTAGAAAGTTACCCAGGTACTCATCATCGTTTCATATACTGAGAGCTACAATAACTATTAAAGTACCTTCCGGCACCCATGTTTCTTCTCACTTTCACTTTACTATCCTACTGGGTCCCAGTTATGGTACAAAGAGAAAAAGTTGGGCAATGCATCAGCCATCCAAGAAAGATAAGGACAGAAAATTCTGATATAAAGTATGAAATCACATATGGTAAAGAAAGCACCAGGGCAAAATTGTAAAAAGAAGCATTTTCTAACATTCTAGTATTCTCTAACATTAGCCACAGGCAGTGGTGGCCATGCCTGTTGGGTAGACCTAAGTGGCACGATTAAATCGTGCGTGGGGCCACAGTTTGTGGTGTAAGAATGATATTGGGATCACAGCTGGGAGGAACACTTCTTTCCCAGTCTTTTCACTGTGCCAAAGGGAGAGGAGGGCAGAAGTGGCCATCATCAGAAAAAAGGCAATTTGGGAGAATAATCCATCCATTGCATTAGTCACAATAACATATTAGTTTGAGAACTGAATAGATTTGCCAGTTACACAAAATCATGCTGCTGAAAGTATTTGATGCTGTATTTCTTGCTAGTTTGCACTGAACTCCTTTGTCACTTGGTAACCTCCCTGAACTAAATATTAGGGTTCTTCTATACTTGTAATCAACTGTGTGTGGGTCTCTTATATTATCGTATTCCTAGTTTAGATTAGTTTAATTTCCCTCTAAATTACAGGGTTAAAATCAACTGATGTAAGTCAATTTGAGTGTCCACATACACAGTTGCAATTCGATAAATTAGTTAAACTTCATGCTGTTAGTCCAATAAATGTCACTTTTTGTATAGACTGAACGGAAAAATTTGAGGTTAAAGTATACATGGTCTCATTCCACCTGCTCAAAAGGGTAATAATATGTGGCTTTCCTTTTGACAAGCAGTGTTTGACATTTCATTTGTTTGAAGGATGTGCTTATTTATGCTTCTTGAAAGTTCCCTTCCCATACTCTGTCATCTTTCTCAGTCTTCCACTTTTGTTACATATATACCTCCAGTGCAGCAAAGCACTTAGGCTATGTCTACACTTAGCATCTGAAATTCGAATTACTGAATTTGAATTGACCAATTCAAATTTAATTCGAATTCAGTCAATTTGAATTGACATGGCCACACCAGAAACTCCAATTCGAATCGGCACGTCCCAGGGCATGCTAATTCGAATTGGAGTGGGGGCATCATGGGAAGTGTGGCAAGATGGACATCTAAAATGGCCACTGCCACAGCCAATCCCCTGCCAGGCTCTGGCACTCTGAGCTGGGCACAGGGAAAAGCATCCTGTGGCCAGCTCCAGCTGCAGTGCGGCTAGAGCTGGGGAAGGGATGCTTTACCCATGCCAGGCTCAGAGTGCCAGAGCCTGGCAGGGGAAGTTTCCCCTGCAAGGGGGGGAGGCTTCTCCCTAGGGCTGGCTGCCCCCTGGGAAGAGACCCCAGCGGTCGTCTTCTGCCAGGCTGGCCACCCACTGGGAACACAGCCCTGCAGCCACTGCAGGGCTGCGTTCCCAGCAGGCAGCCAGCATTGGAGAAGCAGCCCACCGGGTTCCTTGCCCATGTGCAGCCAGCCTAGCAGAAGCCGACCGCTGGGGTCTTTTGTCAGCGGGCAGCTAGTGCGGGACAAGCCACCCGCTGGGGTCCCTTGCCCATGGGTGGCCAGCCCCGCAGGAGCCTTGCGGGGATGCTTTCCCCATGTGTGGCTGCAGGGCAGAAGCCGCGTGGGGGCTTGCTTCTGCCCCATACAGCCAGCCTTGCATGAGAGGCGCATGGGGATGCTTCCCCTATGCGCGGCTGCAGGGGAGAAGCCACGCAGGGGGTGCTTCTCCCCTGTGTGGGGATGCTTTCCACTCACACGTGGCTGCGAGGGAGAAAGCGTGCGGGGGTTGCTTCTCCCCAACGCGGGGAGCCCTGCACCAGTTGCCCAGGGGACATGCTTCCCCCCATGCCCTGCTGTCAGGGGTCTCTGTCCCAGCCAGGGGACAGGAACCCCATTCCCCCCGCAGCCAGATCTGGCTGGGGGTGGGTGAAGGCACCTTTGGGGCTGTGGGTGGGTCAGCCCTTGTCAATTCAAACTCCGTGAGTTGAAATTGACGTGGCTACACTGAGTCAGTTCAAACTCCTGGGCTCGAATTGACCCTGACTTTGATGTTAAATGAGGTTTGACGAATTCGAAGTCAGCTTTCATCAATTGATGGAAGCGGCTATGTCCATGCACTTAATTATTCGGATTGATGACAATCAATTTGAATTCAGCTGTAAGTATAGACACAACCTTAAACTTGTGCTTATCTTCAAGTACCTAAGCTGTCCTATTGAATTCTTTGCTGGATCAGAGCCATGGTCCCTAAGTTTACACCTACAGCTGTTATTCCACAGGCTGTGGTGGTACAATTGCTTTATGCAATGAAACCTGTATGTAGGAACTGCCTACGGAGAAATTAATCTGGATTAAAGGTATGAATTAAATCAGATTACGTGGATAGTCTCATTTAGTTTTAAAATGGTCTTAATTAAATTTATTCTAATTCACTTCTAGAGATGACTAGTCATTATATTTTTTTTTAAAAAAGCGTGTTCACACGAGAGTTGTTCTGCAAGATGTATTCTGATCAATTTCTCTCTGTAGACAGACCCTTAAACTTTGTCCACACTAGAGTGTTTTGTGAATGCTCCCCACTTTAGCACATACTTACCAGATACACTCTTGATTTTTTAAGTTCTCAGTGTTTCTAACTCTCTCCTCTAACCTCCTTTGATGCATGAACTCATAAAGAACACCATCTTCCAGTATAGGAATGAATATAGCAGTAAAACATGGCAGAGAATTGCAAAAAATGCCCTGAATGGCTTGCTGGAAATCAAATAGAAAAACCAGTCTAAATGTCAAGAATATTCTTATTGTAAATCTCTGCAGACTAAGTCACTGCATTATAACTTTTCATTGCCACCATTTCTCTTAAGTCTGGGTGAATTAGTTTGAATAATATAGGGGTGGAGTTTTATCTTTCCACATCCCTCTAAAAGAACTCAAATTTTAGGATCTTTTAAAAAGTGGTTAACTTTGTTCTTTTTTGTGTATCTCTGAATTCTTAATTGTGGTGACTTGGGAAAGGAAGAGGCAGAGTTTTAAGATTTGTTTAAAATTCGTGACCCATTTAGAAACAGGAGAAACTGGAAATATCAGAGGCAACCTTGGCCATCTTTGAAGCTTGTTCCAAATTCTAGGCCATTTTTATATGACAAAGTTATGCATCCAAAGTTTTGAGTGCTGAATTTCATTTGGTGATACCTTGATTCATTTAGTGCCTTGATTCAGTTAGTGACAATAGTACCTTGATTCACTTAGTGACAATAGTGCAGTAAAAGGTGTGGAGATAGTGCTGATGTAAATAACTAAATAGAAGAGAATTTGAAATCTCACAGCATTAATTTCAGTTTGGTGTAATACCAGTTATGAAGAAAGATAAGGTGTCAAGTTCTGATTGCAGAAAGCACTTAAGCATATGCTTTCATCTCCCACAAAAGTCAATGAAACTGGAGCACAAATTTAAAATGGAAGTATTAAAATCAGAATTCCCGTCCTGCAGCAAATTCTGATATGTTGCCATTGTTTTCATCCCAAATCTGGGTGAAAAGTCAAATTTTTAGTAGCAGATATCTCCACTGACGACTGGTGATAGGACACTTGATGAGGAGGCCTCTGAGTTACAATAGAAAAGTCTTTTCAACACATCTAGCTGCTGGGTCTTGCTAACACACTGCCGTATTTAGCATCAAGAAGGAATTTTACCGTGGGTCAAATTGGCAGAGGCTCTGAGGCATCTTGCCTTCCTCTGCAGCTAGCATGGGAGTATTTCAGAGAAAGTTTAATGGATGGATGGTGGTGGTTGAAGTTGTCATGGAAATCTATGATGAAGTTTAAATCATTTGTCGAGAGGGTGAAAGTATCATCAATGTATCTCAGGTATATCATTGCTTTCGTAGCGCATTTGTTCAGAAATTCTTCATCAAGGTAACTCATGAAGGTGTTGGCATATTGGGGAGCCAATCTTGTATCCATGGTTTGGACAAAGTATTTATAGTTAAATGTAAAATGGTTAGGGGTGAAACAATGTGTCTGGGGTGGATATCTGAGAGATGTACATTATGTTGTAAATGTTTGAGGCAGACAGCTATGCCATCATTGTGAGGGATGTTTCCTATTTGGTGAGTTACACAATTGCAGAGATTTACAATGTTAATATTTGCTATCGCTGTCAGGGCTGTCCCTAGTGTGGGAGTGGGCCCAAAGCCAATCAGTCTGTGGAGGCTCCCCAGCCCCTTGCCCATGCATGGTGGAGTAGGCCAGCCCAGAGCCCAGTCCCTGTGCTCCCGTCCCTCCCCTGGGCTGGCCATTCTTCCCCTGGTGATGGGGCTGGTTGACTCAGAGGCCAGGCTCTGCTCTCTGGTGGAACAGCCAACCCAGGGATGGGGTGGGAGAATGGAGCTTGGCCTCTCAGCTTGCCCACCCCCCTCTTGGGCCAGATGTTCTGCCCTGGGGGCAGGAAGGGTCAGACCAGAGGCCAGGTTCAGCACTCTTGCCCTGCTGCCTTTGGCTTCCTGCCGAAGGCAAGAGGGCAGGGGACAGAGAGGCAGCGGGGGGGGTGTGTGTGCAATGGGACTGGCCATGTGCTGCCCTGCTGGTGGTGGGGCAGTTTGGGGCCCAGGGCAGTTGCCCCACTTGCCACCCCCACCCCCCAAGATGGTCCTGATCACAGTATTACATAAGGTGCAGTTAAGTGAGACTAAATACATGCAACATCCTCCATGCTAGTTATGAGGTCTAAATGTATTCTTAGCAACTTAACCTCTGTTTTAACAATACTAATACACAGGTAACCCAGACTGGTTTCCAGCTATGCATTTGTCAGTGTTCAGGGAGGCCCAGTCCCCTGGCATGAGCTGACACCTGGTTTGCCACCATCACATGTATATGAGTAACATTTTGGTTCAAAGAAATAGATTTGATTTAATCAAAAAGCAGAAGACCTGCAGGATCTGGCCCATTAATCTCTAAAGCTTCTTTGTCATCATTGTATTACTATTAAACTAAACTGAAGCTTCACACCTTGTAGCTCACACATAACATTACGTCTTCAATTTAGGATGAGGGGCTCTTCCATTCCAGAGGCCAGTACAAGGCATCTTAGCTGCTTTAGTCCTATTTTAACCCTCTCATAGCTTTAGGGTAAGAGGTAAATTTTACCTTTAATGCTAAACCACATATTTCTCAGATAATGATTAATTTTGCATAGAAGTTGAGATGGATGATGTCCCTTTTTAGGGGGTGGGGCAGGGAGAAACAAAAAAAGAGAACTTTCACTTCCTTTGATAAATTGGGGATGATAACCTTTTAAACTACAAAGCGTTTAAACGTATAAATTATCTAGCTGTTGGAGTGAAACAAACAAAAAGGCTGCTTAAAATTCTGAAAAAGAGGCTGGTTAACACTCAGCAGCCTTTTCAACTTCAGGGTTCAGAAAAATGCAACCAGACAATGCAGAACTGTCACTCACTCAAACTAGTTTTATACCCTACTTTTTGAAAGCAATAATTTCCTAAATTCTGTGAAAAGATCATTCCTTTTCTCTCAGAATTTAGCAAATTATCGCCTTCTAAAGCATTTTTCCCCCTCATTCAAAGGCTTCTAATTATATAACTAGGGAACCAAATTGAATGGAACTATAAAAAGAGACTAAAACAAAAGAAGTCTGAGAGATGTTCTGAATGTCCCAGTATAACATGGAATCAGACAAAAAGTGTTTTTTAATTGGCTGAAAGTAGTAACAACCAAAGAGAATATTCAGATCAAGTTCACAAACTGAAAAAAATCAGAATGACTTTTGGCATATGATACTTAAATAGATTTTTGTGAACAAGTGCTTCCTGTTCAACATTTCACATTTGAATGACAGTTCAACCACATCATTCATTGGTAATTTAAATTTATTTTAATTCTAAAGACAAATCAAAGCCCAACCCAAAAAGTAAAAGTCGTTTAGAACATTGCAAAAGATTGTGACAGGGTCAGACCAGATGTTATAGGAGAGTGGTCCTATTGAAAGACTGGGTGATGGGCATGCGCAAGCCTGCCCATTTCCAAAACCCTTCCCCCAGCCTAAGGGGAGATGGCACTGGTCCCAGCTCCAAGGGAATTCTGGGGACAACTAATGACTAACAGGGATTGGAGTGGAGGTCAAAGGTTCAGAATGAGGGGACTCAGAGGAGGACACCGAGCAGAGAACCCTGGACAGTGCCCACTGATTCTGAAAGGTGTCGAGGGAGCCAGCGGACAATGCCCCAGAGGAACTCTGCCTGGAGACATGAGCAGACAAGGGACTGGATGTGGGCCCCATGGTTGCAGGCCCCTTCCTCAGCCATCCTCCTCTCCCTGGTCTTATAGATGGCTATCTTCATGTAAGCTGGGAGGAGGTTGGCGAGGAGGTCCCATGATTGTGCAGCCATGGATGGGGAGCGCATAGAGGAACAAGTGCAAGCCAAAGTGCAGCCAAAACCTCAATAAGAGGTTCTGGAGGAGCTGGAAGAGGACCTGCAACCTGTACGCATGCACCAGGGTCTCCCTTACACCCCAAAAGAGGCAGGTGTTGGGGTATGGGGCAAGCCGTGCCAAGTACATGCCTGTGCTCATGGTTCTGTGAAAAAGCTGCCAACTGATGTCCCCAGTGGACTAAGGGATCTGGGCATAGTACAGGCTGGCCCACTGGGGGTTCTTGCCCTCCACTGGTCGAATTAGGTCCTGCCATTTTGTATCAGGGTAGGACATGAGGGTGAGGAAATGTGTACATATATTTGTGTGGCATGGTTCAGAGACAGGCCAGCTGGAAGTCTAGCAGCAAGCTAGGTGCATGGGGTGGTGGGAGGGAGGGGTCTCATGGGGCTGGGGCCCAGTGAAAAGCGCTGGAGGGCCAGGACTGAGAGAGGGGCAGGGAATACCCTTTCACAGGACCTGCTTGAGGTAGGCTCAAGCAGGAGGGGGCAGGGTCGCCTTCACCTCCTGGAGTAGGTAACGGGGGGTATGAGGGTTGGAGAGCCCCATGTGCCAAGGCAGTGCCTGGGGATCCATCCAGTCCCCCTGGGCATAGTCCAGGAGGTCTCCAACCCTGGTGATGCCTGCCAGGACCATCCTCTGCCTCACCAAAGGGGCCTCTGCCACCTGCACACTGAGATGGGGGTTGTATAGAAGGGGCTCTGTCAGGAGGTCCTCCCCCTCAGTGGGTAAAACCAACCTGGAGGCCAAGAAGAGCCTCTAGGTCTGGAGGAGGTCCTGATAGAAGACCGGCAGCTTGGAGAGGTCCTGCAGAACACCTCTCAGGTGGATGTAAAAGAGCTGCCAGTCGTATTGGAGCCCTCAATAGCAGCAGAGGAAGGTGAGCGCCAAATGGCTCCATGCCGGCCTACCTGCACCATAAAGGAGTCTCTGCAGGGCTTGGAGGCAGAAGGCATGGACTTGGCTGTGAACACAGCACAGGCCCTGCCCTCCCTCCTCCAGGGGATGACTCAGGATCTCTGCAGAGACCTAGTGGAGTCCTGGCCAAAAGAACTCCAGAATTGTCTTCTGGAGGTTGCCCAGGAATGTTGGTGGCAGAACCAGGGTGTTGAGCCGGTGCCAGAGCATGGACAGGATGAGCTAGTTGATGACCAGTGCCTGCCCCTGAAGGGAGAGGCACTGCAGCAGTCCCATCCATCTCTGCAGCCACCCAACAACCCTGCCTTCCAAATTGTGCCAGTTCTCCTCCGGGAAGGGATATAGGAGAGTGGTGGAAGGTATGTATATGAGTCCCAGGATTAGTAAATCTTTGTTCCCTGGATTAATTTAGCTGGGGTTACTACAGGTTAATTGGGTCACTTGGAACCAATTAAGAAAACCTGCTGCAATGCTTAAAAACTCCTTTCTCAGTCACGCAGGGGCAGCTGAAGGGAGGTCAGAGAGGGGAAGGGCTTCTAGAAGAGTGGTGAAGAGATGGCTTGCAATGTGTCACAACTTTGAGAAGGTATGAGGGTTTATAGAAAAACCATGCAGGCAGGGCTGATAGAGTCAAAAGCCTGAGAGAGGACCTTGCAGCTCAGAAATCTGAGCAAGGGAATAGAGGTGGAGCAACCCCACCCCAAACAAAGCAGAGACTGCAGAGACTGGGACTTGAGGTGAGGAGGCTGTGGAACCCTCCCAGGCCCAGAGCACAGAGTAGGAACAGTTGGGCCACAGACTTGGTGACCAAGGGAAGACAGTATTCCTCTGAGACTCAGTTTTTGGAGGCTGCTATTTAAAGGGTCCCTTGGTTGGGGCCTGGGGTAGAGGGTGGGACATTCCCCCGCATCTCCTTTCTCTCATTTGGCCCTATCCAAGGGCAGTTAAAAAGGGAAGAAACCCTAAGCAGGAGGCCAAGCTGGACCATAGCCTGGACTAGTCCCAAAGGGGCTACCTCCATCTTTGAGAGAAGTCAGAGTAACCAGGCAGATTTTAACAGGCTGCAGAATAAAGTGCAGGACCTGTAGAAGCAGATTAGGCCTCACTCCACCACAACTGGAAATATCAACAATAGTGATTTTGCTTTGCCCATTATTTCAATCAGCTCTACCCAAGAGGTTGTTTAACTCTCCTGTCTGACCAGCCTACTTTTTGTTATCCTCTACTGTTCAAGTCCTCTTATTAACCACTTAAAGGACATCTAGACATTTTATTATTATTAGTGGTATTCTAGTAGCATATAGAATTCCTAGTCATGGATGAGAACTCATTGTGCTAGATGCTGTAGAAAGAAGAAGAAAAAAAAGAGCTTATACTCTAACTTCTTGTTCTATTATGTTGCATCTGCACTGAACTTAAAATGTCAGGGTCTCAGACAAACAACTTTCAGCAGTTATCCAGGATGCCACATCCTTAATTCATTTTATTTGATAACAAATTAATACCTTTTCCCAGGATTGTCTGTGATGCTATGTAATTCTTCCTCTTTTCTTCTTCTCTTTCCCATCACCCACCATTATAATTGATACCAGAACCAGTTTTCCATCTGCGTAACAGATAATCTTTCCTTTCTCCCATTCTTTAGTAACCTTATGTATATTGATTGTAAGCTCAGCAGGCCCCAATCCCAGTTGAAGCTCTAGGGGCTAATATACTACAGTAAAAAGGAAGAATGGCCCAATGATTAGAGAACTAGCTTGGTGCTCAAATGATCTGGCTTAAATTGTCTATACTGCCCTGAATTTCCTGCGTGACCTTGGATAAGTCACCACTCATGCTTCAACTCCCCATTTGTAAAACTGAGTTAGTAACATTTATCTATGGGGTGACTCATTTACTACACTAATCGGGCTATGTAAGTACCTAAAATAAATTATAAAGCTTGGAGATATCTCTTCCTGTATTCTTCTCCCTAATATTCAGTATAACTTTTGCCTTCTACTGTCCCATCCTCCTTGTACCACTACTGTGTGCATCTTCTACTAAATGCTCTTGGAAGAGATTTAATTCAGCCAATTATCTCCATCCTTTCCAGTTTATTTGCATGCTGACGTCATATTGCTTGGAAACATTTTAACTCAGCATAAAAAGGAATACCCTAGAGATAAATTTCCAAAGTTACCAGAACAGCAGACCTTTAGTGTGAAACTGCAGATCCCTAATTTTCAAATTATCAGTGGTGAATGATGGAATCTTTCACAGGAAATTCCTTCACCAGTCATCGAGAAGCAGCAAAATTATAGGTAGAACAACACTTTGCTGAGAAGTTTATCAAAGGAGAAGAATTAATACAAGTGGAACAAAAGAGAGAATTTACCAATGTTAATTCTGTAGACACCTAATATCATGGCTGCTCTCTCTAATTGCAGACAAAAGAACTCTATGGGAAGAATAGAAAGGCAACTGTCTACTATCAATGAGTGAAAATGAGAATAAGCTCTTAGTCACAAAGTCTGGGGGAAATAAAGATAAGAAAATACCAAATGAGAATCTAATTCCAAAAGTGTTGGGTCTTTGCTTAGGAAAATGTGTTAGGAAGGTTGGGTGGTTGACAAAAAAGAGGAACTACACTTGGAACTGCATTCCAAAGTCACTCTGAAAATGTCTATAAAAGTTTATTTTCAGTTATTCGTAGGCAGTGTTGCTCCCCCAATCAGCTAGACAGGTTATAACACCAGAAGCACAGCAGAGACTTTGATCACATAGATAACAGGAGACATACATGATGATTGCACTATTCACATAGGCTATGTCTACATGCAGCCCATTATTTCAAAATAACTTATTTCAAAATAAGTTATTATGAAATAAGAACGTTATTGCGAAACAAGCAGAAGTGAAATAAGGACAAATCTAGGTGAAATAAGGGGAAAAGCTGGAAACGAAATAGCATGTCCACACAGTGGACTTGCTATTTCACTGCAGGGGCAGGGCACCATGGGAGGTGTGGCAACATGGCTGCCTCCCCGGGCCATGTCAGCGGCCATGTTGGTAGCCAATCCTATAAAAGGTTGGCCCCGACCTCACTTCCCTGTCCATTCTGGCTAGCAGGACTCTTCCAGCAACAGAGATGGACGCTGCCCGGCTGCCTAGCCTTCGTCAGGTGACCAGTAGGCATACTGCAAGTCTGCAGAGTGTGCTCCTGGTGGGGCACACGCTGTTCAGGGACCCTGATGCTGACCAGGGTGTGCCCCAGGCTGCCAGCACCCTGGGCCTCAGAGCTGCCCTAGTTCCCCTGCCTCTGTCAGTGCCTCGCCGAGCCTGGGCCAAGGAGACGAGCACTAATTGGTGGGAGCAGGTAGTGCTCCAAACCTGGGACGACGACCAGTGGCGGCGCAATTTCCAGATGGCCAGGGCCAGCTTCGAGCAGCTGGTATCAGAACTGACCCCACTGCTGCAGTGCAGGGACACCACCATGCATCCGGCCATCCCTGTGGACAAAAGAGTGGCCATAGCCATATGGAAGATGGCCACCCCGGAGTCCTACAGGTCTGTGGCCCACCTGTTTGGGGTTGGCAGGGCCACCAGCGGGGTCATCCTTGGCCAAGTCACCAGGGCCATTAACAGAGGCCTGCTGCGGTGCCTTGTCACACCGGGGGCGCTGCAGGCCACCATGGACTGTATGACGGCACTGGGATTCCCGAACTGCATGGGGTCCTGGATGCCACCCACATCCCCATGAGGGCCTTGGACCACCGAGCAGCAGAGTACCGCAACAGGAAGGGCTACTACTCAACCATTGTACAGGCCCTTGTGGACCACCAGGGGGTCTTCCAAAACTGCTTCGTAGGTTGGCCAGGGAGGGCACATGATGCCCGCGTCCTCTGGAACTTGTCCCTGTACCGGGGGACGGAGGCGGGCACCCTCTTCCCCCCGCATAACATCAATGTTGGGGGAGTAGAGGTGCCTGTCCTCCTCGTGGCAGACGCGGCCTATCCCCTCCACCCGTGGCTGATGCGCCCCTACACAGAGCCACTCGACCCTCATCGCCAGCTTTTTAACTGGCGTCTGAACCGCTGCCGCCAAGCGATTGAGCAGGCCTTTGGATGGCTGAAGGCCTGCTGGAGGTGCCTCCTGACCTACCTCCACCTTGGAGAGGAGACAGCAACCCAGGTCATCAGCGCCTGCCTGGCCCTGCATAATTTCTGCAAAATGCGCGGTGAGCCCATTGCAGCTGCCTGGGAGGCTGAGGCCCAGCTCATCGGGCACCAGTACAAGCAGCCCGCACCCGTGCCCCCACGGGTAGCTTTGTAGCTGAGAAGGACCTCTGAAGGCGAGGCCTGCCCCACCACACAACACCCTCCCCCCCTTCTACTGCAGACAGCCCCCACCCATCCACCCGCACTGTTGCAGCACCACCAATAAAATACACTGCACACACCAATAACATGACTCAATGTTTTTATTTTCAAAGAACAGGGGGGTAGGTGTCACTGGGGCTCGGGGCTGCAACTGGGAGATGGGGTTGGGGTAGGGGTCACTGGGGCTCGGGGCGGCAACTGGGAGACAGGTTTGGGGTAGTGGTCACTGGGGCTCGGGGTGGCAGCTGGGAGACAGGGGTCACTGGGAGGAGGGTCTGGCATGGCCCTGCCCAGGACCACCCTGAGTCCGGGGTCGGCATGGAGCCCCGTGCTATGATGGTGCTCCGTCAGCTGCTGGTGGCCCCATGCTGTCGGCGATGCGGCAAAGACTGGCAGCTGCATCATTCACCGCCATCCCAAGCTGCTCCATGGCCACAGCCTGGCACTCGAAGGCAGCCACCAGACGGTCATCTGTGGTGGCTCCCTGGCGCAGCAGCTGGATGGCTGCATCCTGCCAGCTGGCCTGCTCATGTCGCCAGGCCTGGGTGGATGCCTTGGCCTGCTCCCCCAAGCCCTCCATGCTGGCGAGGATCTCGCTGCATGTCTGGGGTCCCCTTCTCCTCCTCCTCCTCTGGGGCCTGGGGCTGCCGGTTGGGCTCCGCACCCGCTGGCTACCGGTGGCACGAACTGCAGGAAGGAAGCATCACAGAGGTTAGAGCCTGCTGCCTGCTGGCCTTGCCTGTATGCGGCTTGTGTACAGCACACAGCTCCGCCCTCACTGTCAACAGGAATGTGGACTTGGGTCCTGTGGGACATTGCCCCAGAGGGACGCAGGGCCCCGTGGTGCCCACATGTGAGCTGGACCCACCCAGAAGGGTTGCTCTGCGGTGTCTTCTAAGGCCACTTCCCAGTGGTCTGCTCTGCAGGCTGTGCACCCTGCCCAAGATGCAGCTGCATCCGTCACACCCACTTGTGTTAACCAAATGCAGGCATGCAGGGGCCTGTCACCCTGGTGTGACACGTCCCCTGGGGACCCATGTCCAGGGGGGCCCTCCGAACCCCCGCCCTGGCCCGGTGCCCTGCCCGCCCCTGTGCCTGACCCCGTCACTGCCTGTGACCTGGGCAGACCTAGCCCTGCTTCCCCATATGGGGCATGGAGACTCACCAACAGGGGCTCCGGATGTCCACTGGGACGTCCCCTCCTCTGAGTCCCCCGGGGTTGTTACCGCAGCCAGCTCGTGCTCCTCCTCCCACTCCTCCTCACTGGCACCGCCCTGGCCAGGGGGGATCATCTCCAGGGTCCCTGCGTCAGCCTCTGGTGGTGGTGGTGGCTGGTCTGCAGGACCCCCGACGTCCAGGGAGGCATCCGGACTGCTGGATGATCCCTCTGCGCCTGAGGAGGTGCTGGGGGGGGCCCAGTGTCCACCGCCTGGGCAGGCAGGCCACTGGGCTCACGCCCCAGGAAGGCGTGCAGCTCCTCAAAAAAGGGGCAGGTAGCGGTGCTACCTTCCCCCTGGAGCTCACATGCATCCCTGCTGCAGAGCCTTGATCTTAGAGCACTCCTGTTTGGTGCTGTGCTCCTGGCCCTGGGTAGACAGCTCTGCCGCTATGGCGGTGTACACTGCCCAGTTCCTCTGGCTGGCCTGAAACCTGGCCAGGATCTCAGGCCTGCGCCAGATGGTGAGGAGCCGGTGGACCTTCTCATTGGTCCACACAGGACCACGCCGTCTGCGCTCCACAGCTCCTGCTCCCCGTGCTGACATGCCTGTGGAGGTGTGTCAGCAAGCTGCCATGGCTGGGCACTTCCTTCTTCCTGTGGGTGCTGTGCACCCTGGGAAGAAGGTCAGAGCACGTTATTTTGAAATAACGGTTATTTTGAAATAACACGTCTAAACGGCATTATTTCGAAACAACTGTTTTGAAATAATGGCCGTTTCGCAAAGATCGAGGTTTTACTGTTTTGGAAGGACGGTTCTTATTTCAAAAGAACGGGATCTGTCCTTTCGAAATAAGAAAACGTCGTCTAGACCTGATTTCTTTTATTGTGGAATAACGACTGTTATTTCGCAATAACAGTGCCGGGTAGACATAGCCATAGGGTATGCCTACACACACTATTTAAATTGAAATAAGGCTGGTTATTTCAATTTAAAAAATGGTAGGTCCACATGACGTTCCCTTACTTCAAAATGAGGAGCTCCCTCATTTCAATATAAGGAAAGTTATATCAATATAATAAAATTTAGTATTATATTGATATGACCGTTAAATTGAAAATTATTTGTTGTTTCAAAATAACACAGTACTGCAGACGTGTTATTTCGATTTAACTGTTACATCGATTTAACACTTTTTGCCTTTCTCCTTCCCAGGTGCTTTCCTTTTTCTATATATTGGGTGGGGGCATGGTCCAGTGAGGGGCTATGTTGCCACACTTCCCATGGTGCCCCTCTCCTGAATTGAAATAGCAAGTCCTGTGTCTGGACATGCTATTTCGATTTGGGGTTTTTTGGTGTGGGCCTGTTAAATCGATTTAACTTAAATCGATTTAATGATTTTTATATTGATTTTCTTAAATCAATATAAGTTCAATCATTTTAACTGTGTAAGTGTGGACATAGCCATAGGTGTCAGTCAAGAAACAGACAGGGGTAACAGGGAATGATGTGAATAAAGAGCTTGTGTTGTGTCACAGATAAGCAGAAAGCAGTAGTGAAAAGAAGAATGTGTATCAGTCACTTAAAAAATGCCACTTTCTTAAAAGATTGTGCAAATGTGATTGGTGATTTCATTTCTATAGGAAATCTTTCCCAAAATGATCTGGCTTCAGGGGATAAAGTAGGCCGGAATGGATCAGAATGGCATTCCAGAGACCAGTGTTCCAGGGCCCCTAAAAATACCAAACAGAGACAGAAAGCTGTGTTCCAGGGCCCACCATTTAAAACAGTGGGCCTTGGAATGCAGTGGTCTGGTTCTGTTTTCTATTTTGGGGGGTCCCAGAATGCTGAGCGACTAAAAATAATAGGCCTCGGAATGCCCTTCCAGCAGGGCAGGGGAGAGTGTGGAGATGTGTCAGTCGCCCTAGCTCCCCTGCGCATGTGCAGGCTGCGCTAGAGGCAGAAGCCTGAAAACGCAGCCTGCAAGGAGGGGAGTTGGGGCAATTCTTCCCCACCCTAGCATGCAGCTGGCAGTGAATGTCGGGGCATCCCAGCTGTGCTCCCCTTCAGGAGTGGGAAACTTGCGCTGTGGGGAGCCTGAGCTGGGGCTGGGTATTGGGGGCAGAGTGTGGATTTTAGGGGGCAGTATTGGGGGCAGGGTGTGGATTTTGGAGGTGGGTATTGAGGGTTGGGGGAATATTGGGGATAGGGGAGTGGATAGAAGGGGCAGTAGCTGGGGTGGAGGGCGGGCATTTGGGGGGGCAGTAGCTGGGGTGAGTGAAGGAGGCCTGGACCTGCATGAGGGGGACCTAGAAATTTAGGAGGGTTCTGGACCCCCCAAATTATACTTTAACTCCTTTCTGGCAAGTACATGTTAAGTCATCTGCAAAGCAAGCAGTGTCATTTCTGAGAATCATGTGACTTTTCCATTCACTTAAGGTCCAATTTAGAAAAGGATTGGTCAAAAACTTTGTTCTTGATGGAGATCTAGGATAGAATTGATCTGGGGTAAGTAACTGGTTCTTTGGGAGTCTGGGGTTAACCTGAAGGTGGCTTTAATTTTTTAGGTAAGTGACCATTTATCAGAAAGTCAAGCTTTCCTTGGAGTCAAGATAGACCGGTGTATAAAAGGGGACCATCTATAACTTCATGGTAAGGTTATTATAGACATAGTGCTTAAGGAGTTTGTACCTTTTACTAGGTTGATGAAAGCTAAGTATTGATTATACAACCATTTTGGAGGTTTTGGCATGCTTTGCGATAGTCCACCCTTAAGCTGGCAGTCATGGTTCTGAGCCACTTCAGATAGCATGACTTTATGACAAAACAATTCATTACAAATCATCATTTAACCTTCACATTCTTGTATACTTATTAGCATTGTAAAACTTACTTTTTTTCCAGGTGTCCAGAAAGCTCCAGATGCCACTGCTATAATTTCCACTAGATCCTGCTAAGGGCTTGTCACATGTTTCACTTGTTTGTAAAAGCTCAAAAGAAGTAAAAACTCATGTTGGTTTACTTTCATGCAGACTTACATGTGGTTTTGAACTAATTTAGTTAGTCCAGTGCAAATCATTTGAAAGATCGTTCTATTCCAGTTCAGATTATTTGGTTTTGTGTGTGTCAGTTAGGAAGAGATATAAAGCAAAGTCCAATAAGTCATTCTTAAACATAAATGTGTGTCCCCAAAAAGAATTTGTACTGCTTTGACTAAGTCAGTATAAAGCTCTGTATGGCCAACCTTTGTGACAAGGGAGCCAGTGTGACCTAATGGAGAGGACTAGGACACAGATGTCTGTTCTCTTCCCACCCATTCCACTACTCTGCTGGTTGCTCTTCAGAAAACCACTTCCCATCTCTGGCTCTGGTTCCTCATCTGTAAACTGAAGGTAATTATACTGATCTCCTTTGCAAATCACTTTGATGCGCTGCTGAAAAGTGCCATGTATATCAATTGAAAGGTTCAATTAATCATGTATGTTAGCAACTTTACCTTCTTAAGAAGTCTGAAAATGCAAGCTTCTTACTTTCTCTAACAATGTGCCGGATCCATCCTCTTTGTGGGCATTTGCTGTTGAATTTAATAAGAGTTTGGTTGGTACAATGTTGGCATCATTGTGGTTGCACAAAATAAATCACTTAGTGAATGGATTTATGAGAGCCTCATAAAGCCATCATAGCGACTTCTTACTCATTTTTATATATTAAAGAATTTGGTGTTAGGATTAGAAGATAGTTGGTTTTTCCCCTGTAGATTGCACTACTGAGCACATTGGTTATTTTTCCTATATGTGAACAGTCACTGAGGGTGTGCAAACAGTTTCCCTGAACTCTTGGAATCTGCAGTATCAGAATTTAAAAAAAGAAAAAATTGCAGTTTTTATGCAAAGCTAATTTTTTTCCACCTCTCAGTGTTTATATTTGTAGAAACAAATGCATTTTCAACTATAAAAAAAAAAGTCTGTAATATTAAGTGATTCTTGTTTGTGGAATGATTTTCATTCAGAAGTATACCCAAAGAACACACTGGCATACACGTATGCTGTAAAGCCTATTATGGAAATGCATATATATATATATGCACTGCTTTATTCAATTGGTTTTTATGTTATGTTTTATTGTAGCAAACATGATGCAAATAAAATAAAAAGCATAACCCAGCAAAGTTCCAAGCAGACACAAAACTGTTGAGGTCCCATAACCCTGCTTTGTATTTGCCAAAAACTCTGCATGATTTCAGGAGAAAAGCTGGTCCCTTGTAAACAACAATCATCATCATTAGGATCAAAATCCATTTCTATAGAGTAAATACATTAAACCTCTGAAGAGCGATCATTGTGTTACCTCCCTTGTACTTACGAGAAATGATTAAACCAGCTTATGAGTTATTTGTCTTATGTTCATGACAGAAAAATAATCATCTTTAGAGGTGATATATGCTAAATACTACATAACCATTCCAAACTGACAGCAGTGGCTTTATTTTTTATAGCACTGCCATTTGTTCCCACTTGCACTGTAAAATCTCTGGACCAATGTTATTTTTCCTGCTTTGAAACTTGTTTCAGACTATCATAAAAATTTCAGCTCCCTGAGGAATTCTGAGTTGGACAAAAATACGTTAACCTGGCTGCTTGAAATTATGTTTCCAAATTCACATTCAGTTCAAGGGTGCTGGAAACTTTGCAGAAGTGGGAGGGGACCAGTGCTTGGAGCAGAACTAAGGGACCATGCCCCCCATGATTTACCATACATGTAGTTTGGGAGACAGGGAGCAGCATTTCCCACCAAACTGCAAGCCCCAAGCAGGCATAGAGCAATGGTGGCATGGGCTGCATTTTGCAGCGGGAAATTGATAACTTTGATCAGCTCCTCCACTATGAAGTACAGCCCCTGCCAGTGTCACTCCATACCTGCACAAGGCTTTCATTTTGGGGGTGGAAATAATGCCAACCCACGTTTTCCCTCTAAATGATAAGCACATTAAAAATGGGAAGGCATGGCTCCATAGTCCCATTGGTTCCAGTGTCATTGATTCAGACATAATGATGGCCATACTGGGTCAGAACAATGGTCATCTAGCTCAGTATCCTGTCTCCCAACACTGGCTTATGTCAGAACTCTGAGAGAATGAATGGACAGAGCAGTTTATCAAGTGATTCGTCTCCTGTTGTCCAGTTTCAGCTCCTGGCAGTCAGAGGTTTAGGAACCCTTAGGGGGTTTTATCCCTGACTATTTTGGTTAATAGCCATTGATCCCAATCCTACATGAACTTAGCAAGTTCTTTTTTGAATCCAGTTATAGGTTTGGCCTTCACAAGATCCCTTAGCAACAAATTCCACATGTTGGCTGTATGTTGTGTGAAGAAGTACTTCCTTTTGTTTATTTTAAACCAGCTGCTTATTAATTTCATTGGGTGACTCCTGACTTTGGTGTTATGTGAAGGGGTAAATAACTTCTTTATTCAATTTCACCACACCAATCATGATTTTACAGATCTCTCTCCCTTTTTTTTTATCCCTGTCCATTAGACGTTTCTTTCTAAAATAAAGAGCCCTAGTCTTTTTTAATCTCTCCTCATATGGAAACTGTTTCATACTCTTAATTATTTTTGTTGCCCTTCTCTGTACTCTTTCCAATTCTAATAGATTTCTGGGGGGATGGAGTAACCAGAAGTGCATGCAGTATCCAAGGTGTGGGCATACCATGGATTTATATTAATGATATTTTATTATCTAGCCTTACCTAATAATTCCTAATATTTTGTTAGTGGGTTTTTTTTTTTTTTTTGACTCCCACTGTACTTTGAGTGGATGTTTTCAGAGAATTGTCCATGATGACTCTAATCTTTTTCTTGAGTGGTAACAACCAAGTTAAACCCCATCATTTTGTATGAATAATTGAGATTATGTGGAGAAGATTGGAAAAATGTGCATTAATTTGCATTTTTCAATGCTGAATTTCATCTGCCATTTTGTTGCCCCGTCACCCAGTTTTGTGAGATCCCTTTGTAATGCTTCACAGTTAGCAGTGGACTAGCTAGCTTAAGTAATTTAGTATCATCAGTAAACTTTGCCACCTCGCTATTTATCCCTTTGCCCAGATCATTTCTGAATATGTTGAACACCACTGGTCCCAGTACAAATCTTTGTGGAACCCCATCATTCACCTTTTCCTAATATGGCCTGATCTGTGCTGGTGATTGCAGTTGATAGGCAAGAAGCAAGCTACAGAATGCAACAGACATATCTCCCATTGATGTGTGTGATGTCATTGAATCATAGGTTTGGTAGGAACCTCAGGAGATCATCTAGACCAGCCCCCTGCTAAAAGCAGGACCAGTCCCAATAAATCATCCCAGCCAGGGTTTTGTATAACTGGGCCTTAAATGTTTCTGAAGATGGAGATTTCACCACCTCCCTAGGTAACCCATTCCAATGCTTCACCTCCCTCCTAGTGAGAAAGTTTTTCATAATATCCAACCTTGACCACCCCAATTGCAGCCTGAAACCATTCCTTTTTGTTCTGTCCTCTGTTATTATTGAGAACAGCCTAGCTCCCTAATCTTTGGAGCACCCTTTCAAGCAGTTGAAGATTGATATCAAATTCCCCCCTCACTCTCCTCTTCTGCAGACTAAATTTGACTAGTTCTTTCAGTCTCTCCTGGTAAGTCATGTGCCCCAGCCCCCTAATCATTTTGGTTGCCCTCCGCTGGACTCTTTCTAATGTGTCCGCATCCTTTCTGTAGTGCAGGGCCATAGTGTTCCAGATGTGGCCTCACCAGTGCCAAATAGAGGGGAATTATCACATTCCTCAGTCTGCTGGTAACACTCCTACTGATGCAGCTCAGTATGCCATTGACCTTTTTGGCAACCAGAGCACATTGTTGACTCATATCCAGCTTCCTATCTACCATAATGCCCAGGTCCTTTTCTACAGTACTGCTACTTAGCCGATTGGTCCCCAGCTTGGTGTAGTAGTGCATGGGATTTTTCTGTCCTAAGTGCAAGACTTTGCATGTGTCCTTGTTGAACCTCATGAGATTTCATTTGGACCAATGCTCCAATTTGTCTAGGTCTCCCTGAATCCTATTCCTACCCTCCAGTGTGTTTACCATTTCCCCCCAGCTTGGTGTCACCTCTGAATTTACTGAACGTGCAATCTACTCCATCGTCCAAGTCATTAATGAAGATGTTGAATAGAACCAACCCCAGGACTGATCCCTGGGGCACTCCACTAGTTACTGATAGTGTACCACAGCATCTTCATAGTGCTACATCAACAAGAAATGCCCTTCCATCAATGCTGTGTTCTACCTTTTGGGGAGATGGAGTAATTGAGTTGACTGGAGCATGCTTTCTTATTGACTGAGTGGGTCTAACCGACCCACTCACTTGCTACCACTTGATTCCTGCAGCAGTGTAGACATGCTCTATGAAAACTGATAATTTTTCGCCCTATTTTTTAACTAGTTATTAATACAGGAGAGGATCTTATTCCATGACTGCTTCTGTTTCATCCAAGTGATTATTTACAATCTAAGGTGCAAAAGAGTAAGTTTGGGGTTTTCCTCTTCTGTGTTTCCTTTGATACAAGTGATGGCCTATATTTGGGTAACTGGCAGACACTACCACTTTTGATCTGGTATCGATTGGTTTGCTATTTATTTCTTATATTTCAGTAAAGTGGTAGCCAACCTGCATAGTCCATTCAAGAGTGTGAATTGCTTCTTTTCAGGTCATCCAGGGCAAGGATGAGGCTTTTATATATTATATCTAATATTGAAAACTAGCAAAGGTACATAAGTCAGAAAGCCCAGAAGTTTCTTTAAACCACTTTCAAGAGTTTAGGAAACAAGATACTATTAATACTTCTAGATCTAGAGCACTGACAACATTTTAAGAATTTCCTTGAAACATGTTCTGCACTAAATAGCTGAAAGAGAAATTTGGGATATATATATATGTATAAAAAAAATTCCCCTCTCACCCCTAGGGGTGGTATGTGTCTTCCTCAACCTAGGGTCCTCTACCAGAGGCCTGGGAGTTTGAGGGTTCTGTGCAGTATCTTAGCTGTTCCTAGCACTGCACTCTTCTGGACAGAGAGCTCTGATGTTGTTCCTGGGATCTCTTGGAGCCACTCTCCCAGCTTTGGAGTCACAGCCCCGAGTGCTCCTACCACCACTGGGACCACTTTGGCCTTCACTTTCCACATCCTCTCTAGTTCCTCTTTCAGGCCCTGGTACTTCTCCAGCTTCTCATACTCCTTCTTCCTGATGTTGCTGTCACTTGGCACTGCTACATCTATCACCACCGCTGTCTTCTGGTCCTTGTCTATCACCACGATGTCTGGTTGATTGGCCAGTACCTGCCTGTCCGTCTGGGTCTGGATCTGGAAGTCCCACAGAATCTTAGCCCTGTTATTCTCCATGACCTTCTGTGGAATCTCCCATCTGGTGTTGGGAGTGTCTAGCCTATACACTGTGCAGATGTATATATTTTAATTCTAGCTAGGTCTAGTGTATATATATTTTAATTGTAGCCAGGTCTTTACATTGACCCTAGTGTTAAAGTTACAGAACAATATGCAATTGTATACGTGTTACTTTTCATTCAGGAAACTCAAAGCACATTTAAATGTTAAATATCCAAGCTTTAGAATAGCCATGTTAGTTTGACATTGCTGGGTCCATTTTACAGATGAGTACAATAAGGTTGACATGTCTGACTTGCTAACATGCACACAAATAATCAGTTGCAGAGAGAGGAAACCTGACTTCCAGATATTTAATGGTTCAAAATACTCTGGTAAAAAATGCAGTAACTGTCTTGAAAGGATTGTAGACTGTTTTTCAATCTTTTACTTTTCATGTTTGAATTCAGTATCTAAGAATTCAATCAACTGGAAAATAATAATTTGCCATCTCAAATTACATTAGAAGAAATTTATAGGAATCCCTTCATCCCAGCCCTACTGAAAATGTGTTACCTCTTTGGTGAAATGTGGTGATAGTTTAACGGCACACAGCATCCTTAGGATGTAAAGAATATTATCATCAGCTGAAGCTACTGTGTTTTAGTGGAATATTAGGTAGGCAAGATGTAATTATCCATGTTAAAATTTGGTTGCTATAAGGGTTAACATCCAAATTCTTGCACAAGGGATTACAGAATCTTTAAGGAATACAAGTGATCAGTCAATTGGTTTTAGTCACTGTCTCTGACAGTACAATTCTCCTTTCTCCTCAAAACACCATCCTTATGCTCCAGCTCTTCCTGACTTTCCAACATCATTTCCTGCAGGTTTTGCTCAGAGTGTATGTAAAAATATAAGAGCTGGTGAGTTCTTAGCATGAGGTGATATGACTGACATCTCCCACTACATGAAAGAATATAAGAATTATTAAGATTTATATAAAAGAAGTGAGGAAAAACAAATACCTCATACTAAATTATGAAAATACCATTCTTTGTCTATTCAGTTCCTAAATTATAAAAAGCTCTTTAATTTCAATTTTTGGATATAAATAATAATCTTTACGGATAATCTATTTTCACTTGGAGTAGGAAAACATAACACAGCACAGAAATAGGAAAAGCTTTGCTGTTGTCTGTCTCTTAATACTGAGCTGTCTGTGAGGTTTTAAAGAACAGGAGAGAAGCTTGTATTAAAACTACAGCAGGATTGCAGAATCCTACAATAGCTATATAAATCAGAGTAATTTGTTATACAAGTTGAGAACCCTGAAACTAAGGCAACATACATACTGAAGACTCAAGTTCACTTATTTGCTCTAGACAGAATTATACTGTATTAAAGCAGTTGTTTCATAAACTATATCTTGACCCAAGCAGATTTCAGAGTTCTGAATAAGGACACTGCATAATGTTTCTGTGTTGCAAAAGGTCTCTTGCATAGCTGCTTGTTTCAGAGCTTGTCCTTCTGTGTTGTATGCTAAATATTATTACTAGAGGCGTGTGAAATGTGTGCAGCCATGTATTTCAAAATAACTCTTGAAATGAGCCTATTTTCAAGTTTGTTTGGGCAGGCACCATCTGTACAAAGGACTTTTTATCAGCCAAGTTTGAGTTTGTTGATGAGTAGGCTTGCATTCCATACTCTTCATAAAAGTGCCACGGGATTTTTAATGAACTTTAATGAACTCCTTTCCACCTCTGTTGGTTGAGATGATGAAAATCCAGTTGATTCTTGGAATAGAGGAGCAGCCACCAGAGGATATAGAGAATCACATCAGAGATAAATTGGCTCCCTATGATTTATTCCAGTGTTAGAAGCTCCACTGGTTGGGGAGGAGGGTGAGAGAGGAATTTTTTAAAGATAATGCCATGGAATGTGGGTAATTATTACTGATGGTCTGCAGATAGCTGGCTGGCTATATAATGCTGACTTCTGAGGTTGTTTCCAGCTTCTTCTGCAGATGACGAGGATATCTGTTTTAAAAATGAACCGGGAAGTCTGTAAAAGCTGATGAAACTAGGAGCCAGCCTGCAAAAGGTATGAGCCCTTGGCACATAAAGGAGTGGCATCAGGTTAGAAAACGTGACACAATAGTAGAGCATTTAAGTACTTTTATTTGCGCTCCCTTCATACAAGAAGGGGACATTCAATGAATTCAAAATATTTCAGACTTAAAACTGATGGAAAAAATTAGAAGAGATTTAGCAAATGTGACCTACAAGAAAAGGTTGAAGGAACTTGGCATGTTTAGCTTGGAAAATAGAAGACTGGAGGAAGGACATAGAGGGCTTCAGATATATTAAAATATATTGTTGTTATAGGGAGGATGGTGATCAACTGTTCCCCATATCCACTGAGGCCAGGGCAAGAAGTTGTAGGTTTAGTTTGCAACAAAGGTGAACTAAGTTAAATACTAAGGAAAGCTTTCAAACTATAATGACAGTAAAGCAGTAGAATAGATTACCTAGAGCTTGTGGAACCCTCATCTTTGGGGGGGTTTAAAAACAGGTTAGACAAAACATCTGTCAAGGGATGTTCTGAGTATACTTAATCAGACCTCAGTATGGGCGGATGGGCTAGATGACTTCTTAAGGCCCTTCTCGACCCCACCTTTCTGAGATTCTGTGAAAAATGGATATTTCACACAATATATAATTAGCCAATTATATATATAATGCTTTTATTCTACAGCCTGGTAAAATCAGGTTGGTCACTCTTAATTTCCCCAAGGTGGGGGGTCCCCCTTTTGGGACTGGTCCATGTTATAGTCCACCTGGCCCCCTCATTGGGGTTTCTTCCCTCTTTGACTGCCTCTTGGTAGGGCCAACTGGCAGGAGAGGATTAGGAGGAGGGGCCTGGACCCAACCTTTACCCCAGGTCCCATTAACCTAGAGTAAACCTGGCTAAATTAACTCAGGGAACAATGATTACTATATAGATAGATAGTAATGATTATCATCTGCTGTTACACTAGCTAATATAAAAATGTATAAGAAACATCTACTGACTTGGTTCATCAGATAAGCCGGCCCCAATGTGCCTAGGATAAAGAAATAACTTCTTAGAGATATGTTAAGAGAAATGAATTAAGTTGATTAACCTTTTGGTACTTGAACAGATGACACACTTTCAGATATAGTAATAACCAGAATATGTCATAATTCATAGATATGATGTCATGCCACCATATTTTATTCATGGATGTTTTGTCAGTCAAAAGAGTTATAAATTTCCCAGAACCTTCACTGAAGTTTTAATTTAGGTTAACCTTTTCTGCAGATATTTCAACAAAAATCCACTCTGATGACATTGTGAAAAGCCTTGCTTTGGTGGCATTTAGAAAATAAAAGGTACCTTAAATAATAGCTACTTGAGATTCACTTTCATGTCATTAAATCATTGAAACCTGGTGCAATTATTGTCTTGTAATTCATAGTTCCTTATTGTGTGCTCTTTTTTAAAAAATCCTCAATTAAGTTATGTATAAATTTTTTGTTCTTGAAAATATTTGCTTGTAACTTAAATGCATATGTTTCTCATTAATAATTTTTCATGATTATCTGTGACCAATAAAAGGCAGGACACTATTAACCTAGGCGTACTTCATAACTTTTCTGTGTCACATATAGTACATATGTAAATATAGGAAGGAAAAGTAATTCTGGAAGTACTTTAATTCAAATGTTAAAATATATGAGAATTATCAATTTCTGTGAAAAGTAAAGTGGCATATGGCAAACTGGCATAGTAAAACATAAGGAAACGTAAAAACATAGTAAGTTTTGGAGTGTAAGGCTAGTTTTAAATCTTATGACAAATTCTCATTATGTTCCTGCTTTCTCAGTTTGTGAACCAGTTAGATTATAATGGTAATTGTGGGGCCAGTATGGTTTCTCCAGTTAATAAATGCAGAAATTATCAAGAAGGTATTCCAGTCAAGATAATAAAAGTGATTTGCAAATAAGTACAGTAGGCTATAAATGTGTTCTTTACATTGTAATGAGTTTCATATTTCCAGGTACCAAAGGGAGCCCCAAAGAGTTCTGCCCTTTGCCCCAGCATTTCATACAATAGAAATAAAAAGTATATAAAACACTATTAGTCAGATTGATAGCACTGTGCTTTATAAAATAAGTTGTCTTTTTTAATACTAATAAAAGAATTAATATTTTAGAGCTTTTCCTTTCAAAGGTCACAAATGCTTGACATGTTTTATTTTATAGATGGGTAGAAAGACAGATGAGAGGGAGCATATGTTATGATATAAAAGATTTACTGTATATGATTTGGGATGAGTATAAATAAGTTTTATATGTCCTTTTGGACTAGCATCACTAGTACTATAACACTGCACCATTATATACATAATAGTTGCTACATGGTATACTGAAAACCCTAATAGAAATGTTCTAGTGCTTGGCTTTTAAAATCAAGATTAGCATTTTTATATCTCTTTGCCACTAAAGACAGAGCACAGGACTCAGAAAGAAAAGAACATTTCAGTTAAATCTTTTACAAGCCTCTAAACACAAAAGATATATATAATAATTTATAATCTGATATCTAATGGTCTTCTAGAAAGAAACAGCCCTTTCAGAAATTCCAGGTGAATAGTTGTAATGGTCTCAGTTAGATCACATAACTTTTGAAAGAGAGCAACTGTTTTTTTGTTTTGTTTTGTTTTTCAGATTCTTGGAGCTATTTGTTCTCAGATAGAATCCAACAGAGGTCATAAATCAGACAGAAACCAGCTGAGATCACCTGAAGGAGTCTAATGGAAATTTCAGTTAAGGTAATGCTGAATATCACATTGAAAGCTGACATTTCTCTTTCCCCAATCATGTCAGTTCCCTTTTTTGGTCCTAAAGTATTGCATGATATCTGACCTTAAATGTTACTGGTGATGGACTGATCATGTTGCCCTTCAGAACAGTAAGATTTTGGGGGGTAAATTCCACCTTTGTGGGAAAACAAGAAACCTTTCTTTGACAGATGAGAGAAAAAGGCATCTGTGTGGATTGTTGAAAATAGTTTAATGGATAACAATTATGTTGCTAAAGATGTATGATATTACATAGCTCTGCATTTTTTAATGTGGAAATTACCAGCATATAAGTGGGACATAATATACACAATAAATACATAATAAATAAATAATATAATATTCACAAGAAATTAAACACCACACATTTTCTAAGTGTCTATATGGAACTGGAATCACTTCCTTCATTACTGAATGTTGTAGTCTCTCTGGCTGAACCTAGGTGTTGAACTTTTTTGGATCCTTTTTAGTTGTTCAATTATAATAAACACATGGTTCGTATGATAGGAAATCTTCCCTAATATCAAAGGGTCACTGCTAAACATAACTCTGAAATCCTTTATTATTAAATTGTTTTGTTTCCCTCCCAGGTGTCATCAGACATAGGAAACAAACTGTTAAGAAGAGCTTGTTGAATATAAATGACTTCCAAGATATTTGCATGAGTCTTGGACAATCATAGTGTCAGAATGCTATGACTGAATAGGAACAAACAGTTGATCACAGGTAATTCAAATCTTCAATAGTGTATTACAGAGATGGTAGCTACCATTAGAATGGCAAAATACACTATGTAGATGTCACCCTTACAGTTTAAAGACCCAGAAAGACAGTGGGCACAAAATTATCTGTTGTTGATGCTGGTATTTATGAGAGTTGAAGCCTGGTTGCAAAGAACATCTGGATCCAATTTCATCCAGAAGTCATGGCCAGTCAGATCTGGGGTTCTCAAGCTGAGAGCTGCAAACAAATGCCAGCGGGACATGACCAACTTGCCTATGGGAGGGTGTAGTTCCAGTATGGAAAAAAGGGTCACAGTATGGAAAAAAGTCCAGAGAAGGTAACACTGATTTTGACCCATAGGTAGTGTAGAATTTTTAATGTTTGAACACTTTCAGAATAGAAAAAATTGCAATTTAAAGCATTCTTAAAGTAACTATTACATAGTATCCACTTTTGCTTTCACATATTCATAGATTTCAAGGTTGGAAGGGTTCACTGTGAAAATCTAGACTGTGAGCACACAGACCAGAAATCCTCACTAAAATAATTCCTAAAGAATATGTTTTAGAAAAACATCCAAACTTGTTTTAAAAATTGTAGTGATGGAGACTTCAGCACAGCCATGGGTAACTTGTTCCAATAGTTACTTACTCTTGTTAAAAATTTAGACTTTATTTCCAGTCTATCTTCAACTTTCAACCACAGGAATGTTACTCCTTTCTCTGAGAGACTGAAGAGTCCTTTATTAAATATTTGTTTCCCAAATAAGTACTTATAAACCTTGTCTTAATTAAGCTAAATAAATTGATCTCCTTGAGTTTGTCATTATAATCCTAATCCTTAATCATTCTTGGGGCTCCTCTTTGAATGCTCTTCAATTTATAAACACCCTTCTTCATTTAATGGTGTCCCAGTAGGGGTGCTCCACTCCAGCTGTTTGTTGCATCAATTTGCTGATCTCAGAGATCTTAGCCACAGTCCTGCTTTGTCCATGCTCATGCGTTGTGACAACACTGATGCCTTGAGCCATGCATACGCAGCTGAGCTCCCTCAGTTCTTTCTCAGCCATCAAAGGCTTGAGATGCAGCTCACAGCCACTCTCTTCAACCATGTTAAAAATAGTTAGATTAGATTAGTGTGTGGTCTTTTACCCATAGTTGTAGTCAGTTTTAGTTATCTCTAGCATTTTGCTACTTAAAAAAAAGGTTTTTTGTTGGTTTTTTTTTGATTTTTCAGTTCAAGTGCAATAGATAAGAAATGCCTGGTTTCCCAGGCTTCAAAAGATGCTCCTACTGTCAGGACACCACACCTACCTTGGATGGCCACTCACAGTGCATATGATGTTTGGGGAGGACCATGTATCTCAAAAGTGCCCCCACTGCCAAAAGTTGAAAGCACAGGCAAGAAAGGACAGGGGGCTGTGCCCGTATATGATTCTCATGGAGAAATCGCACTGGCTGGCCTCTGATCCCAAGCACAGATCATCCCCAAATTCAAGGGGAGAGACAATAGGAAGAGGTCCTCAATCCCATCAAAAAGCCCCCTGTGAAAAAGAACTGCACTGCCAAACCCAGTAGCAATATACAAACTGCTGGGTACCACAGCTGCGAAGGTACCAACCAGTGGTGCAAAGTCAAGACCTAAAGGCTCCAGCAGCACCTTCCAAAAATGCCTTGGCACCATCAACTGCGGCACTGACAACAAAGATGGCACTATGGAACAAATCGGCACCAGGACCATCAATAGCACCAATGCCCACAGTGTTGCAACAATGGCACTCAACTCTCCTGTGGCACCATCTACCTCAGTACTGATGCCATCAACAGCACAGCCCTCAGAGGATACAGGCAAATGGAAACAAAAGACCCACCACGCTGACTCCGGCCACTCACCCCCCTCATCATACTCACCATTTGTTCAGAACTCATCACCACCACTCTCTCCATTCCCCCAAAGTGATGAGGATGATGCACAGTTGGCATTGTTCCCTTCTCAACGACTCTCTTGCCTCACCTGCTTGGAAAAGAGGGTGACATAAGAGACATTCTAGGACCCCATGGTTCCCCCAAGACTATTTCCAACACAAAGGTGCAACTAGGATGCCTGGTCTTCCTGTATGTGTTCCTACAGCAGACTTCCTAGCTCATACAGGGATGCAGCATCACCATTCTGCTCATTCCATGTACAAACAGAACGCCATCCTGCAACTCCTGAGAAGATGGGGAATGACTCCACACACAAAGAGGACACTCCTCCAATTCTTCATCTTCCCCAGATGAGACAATCATTCCACCTCCACACGAGAGTGGATGTTTTTAAACAGTTACAAGAATTGTTCAAATGGGTAGGACAAGATTTAGAGATCTTGCTAGAAAAAGTGTCTTAGTTCAACCACAAGCTGCTGAAAATTTTGTACACATCAGTTTCATCCAAGATAGAATTAGCTATGCATGAAGCTATTATGGATCCTGCCAATGTCAACTGGCAAACTCTGGCAACACTCATCCCAACATGCAAATAGGCAGATAAAAATATTACATTCCATCCAAGAACAATGAATACCTTTTCACACATCTGGCACTGAACTCACTCATGGTCGAAATTTCTCAACAAAGAAGCAAACAAATGCACAGAAGATCCACACCACTAGATAAGGAGTGGTAGAGGGTGGACCTATTTAGATGGAAAATCTTATTTGGAAGGAAAAGTCTTCATCCACACTACAACTCAGAGTAGCGAACTATGAAACCCTTCTTCTGAATTATGAACAAGACACTTATTCCAAGTTCACTGATATAATTGCTGAAGACAGGAGAGAACAATTTTGATCCCTGATTTAATGAAGGCCAGATCATCTCCAGAATGGTACTGCAGGAGGCCTTAGATGCGGCTGACACAGCCACCAGAACAGTAGCAACCTCAGTGGTAATGCATGGCTCCACTCCACATCTCTCCCCAGCAAACTTCAGTCTACAGTTAAAGATCTCCCTTTTAATAGAGCAAAGTTATTCAGAGCAAAAACCAGTGAAGTAATGCATACAATGAAAGACTCCTGAGCTACCCTCCATACACGGGGCATTTATATGCCGTCCACACAAAGGAGGCGAAACAGATGCCAACCATGCCAAAGACAATACTAACAATATCCACAAGATGGGCAGTAAGACAGAAAGGCTATTTCCACACATACATCATTATTTCAAAATAACCTATTTCGAAATGAGTTATTTTGAAATAAAGTCCTTATTTCAAAATAAGTTAATTCAAATTAACAGTTGTTAATTCTAATTCAGGGAAAGCCTGCTTTCAAAATAGCCCTTGTTTCAAAATGGTTATTTCGAAACAAGGCCATTCGGACATGTTATTTTGAAACAGTTGTTTCGAAACAGTGGTGTTGTTTCAAAACAACGTGTCTGAACACCGTTGTTTCAAAACAACCATTTTGAAACAACAGCTATTTCGATTAGATGTGAGGTTTAATGGCTTTGAAATAACGGTGTGTCGTGTGGACATGCCACTTCTTATTTCAAAACAGCCTCTGTTGTTTCGGAATAAGAAGCCTGTGTGGACACCCAAAGAGACAGAGACCTCAATGGCAATACCAACCCAGCAACAACCAGTTTGCACTGCAGCAACACCCACCTCCAGACAGCAATTTTGTAAGTTTAGTCAAAGGCATCACTGACCTTCCCCATCTAGTGCTACCAGTTACCACAGCCATCTTTGGCCATTGCCTAAAACCTCACTTGAACAACTGGAAGTCCATAACATTGGACAAATAGGTCACTGAAATAATTTGTGAAGGCTGCTCCATCCCCTTTATCTCCATTGCCCTGCCCCCAATCCTCTTCCGTGTCCTCTTCTTTCACACACAGCTCCTGCAATTAGAAAAAGAATATTTACCATTTGTCAGAGCAATAGAGCCAGTACCCACTCAACATGAGGGGAAAAGAAGTTATTCCTGATACTTTCTAATGCAGAAGAAGAACAGGGGGTGGAGACCCAAACTAGACCTAAGCAAATTAAACAAGTTCATAAGGAAACACAAGTTCAAGACAGTCACTCTAGCAAAGATAATCCCAACACTTGAGCAAAGGGACTGGTTTTCATCCCTTGACCTGCAAGATGCCTACTTCCATGTAATGATATATCTGACGCACAGGAGGTTCCTCTCATTCATGGTGGATGAAACCAATATCAATATAATCTTTCCACAGCACCAAGGTTTTTCTCTGAAATACTAGTGGTGATCACCATTTATCTCCACAAACAGGTCATAATCATCTACCCATATCTGGACTATTGTCTGATAAAAGCAAACTGTTAGAGCAAGGCAGTAGAAGCAAACCAACAAACAATGACTTTATTCCTCAAATTAGGGCTGAGGATAAATCAGTAAAAAATACAAGCCCCAAAACAGCAGACAATTCATTGGTGACTGATTGGACACTATGGGTATGTCCACACAGGGCTTTTATTTTGAAACAACACTGGTTGTTTTAAAATAAAAGTCCCTATGTCCAAACAACATTTTCTTGTTTCGAAAGGAGGGAGCTCCTTGTTTTGAAACAGGAGCACTCCTTTCGAAACAGCTTAAACCACTTTGCTTTCAGAAAGAGGGTTATTTTGAAACCAGTTGTTTTGAAATAAGCTATTTGGACATGTTATTTTGAAACAATCCTTGTTTCGAAATAACAAGGACCTTCCTCCCAGGGTGCATAGCACCCTGGGGGGAAACTCTCACCCCCCCAGCACCCTGGCCAGGGATCAGCACCCTGGCCAGGGTGCTGAGTGGGGTGCAGAGGGTCGGAGAGTGCCGTAGCCAGCTTCCCCCCCCGCTTCCCCTTGCTGGGAGCAAGGGGGGACGGAAGCCTTAGCCCCCTTTGCCCCCTACCCCCGGCAAGGGGAAGGGGGGGAAGCCGGCTGGGGCTGCCCCCAAGCCTGGGGTGCCCCACCCCCCAGGCTTCCTTTGTCCCCCCTTGCAGCTCCTGCCTGGTGCGGGGGGGCTTACCTGTGCCGGGGCAGAGGACGCCCCCCCCACACGGGCAGGAGCCGTGGTGGGGCGGAGGAAGCCCCCCTGCACGGGCAGGAGCCACGGGGGGGCAGGGGAATCCTGGGGGTGGGGCCTCGGGGCCCAGCACAGGGCCTCCCTCCCCCTCCCCTCTCCTATTTCAAAATAGCATGTCACACTGGACAAGCTATTTCGATTTCCTCCTTTTTCCTTATTTTGAAATAGCTTTTTTTTTTTATTTCGAAATAAGGTGTTTCAAAATAAGGCTTTATTTTGAAACGGCTTGTTTCGAAACAAGGGCTTGTGTGTGGACATAGCCTATAAATGCAAGATCATCACTACCACTAAAAAGATTCAAAACAATAGCAAACTTAATTATGTCAGTAATGGGCAGTCCCACTCTGACAGTCAACACCTATCTACAATTACAGGTGCATTTTGCATTAACAACTTGGTTCCCATGTCACCTTTGCATAATCTACAGACGTGGTTCACCTCTGTTTACAAACTGCACAGACACAACCTGTTCAAGGCATTATCAATGCCCCAGTTAGTCAAACAGTACCTAAACTTGTGGATGGAACCATCAAACATCACAACAGTAATTCCCTTTGTGCAAGATCCACCCTTCATATTCATAACAACAGACACATCCATCCTAGGATGGGGTGCTCACATGAAAAAGCAGACTGCCCAGGGACTCTGGTCCATGGAAGAAACCTGTCTCCATATAAATGTCCTGGAGTTCCATGTGGTACTAAATGCATGCATGCTTTTCTTACCAATAATAGAGAACGAGACAATAAAAATCATGATGGACAATATAGCTTGCATGTTCTATATAAACAAACAAGAGGGTGTACACTCCCAATCAATATGTATAGAGGCTACCTGATTATGGACTTGGTGTTTCAATCATGGCATAAGTGCTCCTGTGTCCTACCTACCTCGAAGTGAGAATATCATGGCCGATATAGTCAGTAGATAGTTTGTGACCGAACATGAATGAGAGCTAAACTATCAAGTCCTCCAACAAGTCTTTCAACGATGCAGTTACCTGACCATAGACCTATTCACAACCCAAGTGAATTACAAATGCCCTACCTTCTGCTCCAGAGCAGGAATCAGCAAGAACTTAAAGGGGAATGCCTTCATGATAAATTGGACAGGGATCTGATCTTATGTTTTCCCCACCCCACACACTGCTGACACACAAAGCACTACAGAAAATCTGAGCGGATAGGGCCACAATGATCATGATCACTCCTGCCTGGCCATGAAAAACCTGGTATCCTTACCTTCTCCAGATTTCCATAACAAGGCTAATCCCACTGCCACTGCAGTGGGACCTGCTTCACCAGGATGAGGGCAAAATGTTTGACGTGCATTTGCACAAGCTTCATCTTACAGCCTGGATGCTCAATGGCTCCAATTCAGAGAGCTACAATGTTCAAGCCAAGTACAAAACATACTGCTGAACAGTAGAAAACATACCACATGTAAAACTTATCTGCAGAAAGGGACCAGATTTTCCAAATGGTGCAAATGGGAGCAAATCTTATCTGCATCCGCCCCAGTCCTGACCAAACTCAACTACATTCGTCATCTAAAACGAGCTGCCCTCACAAATAGTTCAAACGAAGTCCACCTTGTGGAAATATCAGCCTTCTGTCTACAAATAGAAGAAAAAACTTTCTAACTTAAAATTGTAAAATGATTTATGGCATGCTTGCAAAACATGTTTCCAGAAATATGACCACCAACCATCCCTCAGGACCACAACCTCTACAGGGACACCACTCAACAAGGAAAGGAAGGTTGCTCACCTGAGAAATAGCCAATGTTCCTTCAGATATGTGTCCTTGTTGGGGTGCTCCAGGCACCTTCTTCCCCACCTCTGCTTTGCAGTTGTGTAATTACAATCCAAGATTGAAAAGGACTTGAGGGAGCTCAGTTGTGCACATGCAGCTCGAGGCACCAGTAACATTGTAAGACAGCTCACACAAGCATGGCCGGAGGCAAAGATCTGCAAGCTAAGTATGTCAACACAAACACCTGGAGTGGAGCACCCCAACAGGGGGACAGATCTCAAGGAACATCGGTCAAAGCTCAGTTGAGCAATCTTCCTTTCTTGGACAGTGGACGTAAGAGCTGGACACAGGTTTCCAGCAGTGGCTTCCAATGCCAAATGCAGAGCTAAAGAAACCTCTACACAGGTTTTCCCTGTGTATTCATCTAAGAATTCCATTATTCATTTAAAAAACATTACTCTCCCAAGAGTAAAGGCCTTAGAGCTGGGGCCCACTCTTGCAGAATCAGGATCAGATCTTAGTCTAGTGAAAATTCTGGACTGGGTAGTTACTAGAGCTGTGTAAAATTGTGAGGAATTTTTTGTATACTGTTTATCCCTCTTTGCACGTTTTGCCTTTTTGTTTCTTCATGAAATTTTGAAGAAACATGAAATTGCACATTTTTACAGTGAAAACAGACTTTCTTAGAAATAGTCTCATTTTCACTGAAAATGGTTTGAATATAGTGCAGATTTGATGAAGAGTTCACGAGTGCTGGATCAATATAGAATTCACTAGGAAAATATGAACATATATCTTCCTACATATATTTTTTCATTCCTCTAGTAAGTGCACCTGTAATTTCTTGTGAATATATTTTCTTCACTTTCAGCCCTCATCTGTTTAAGTAGTGCTGGTGGATTTGAAATAATTGCTTCAAGCTTGTAAGCAATTGACTTTCTCAGACTCTTAACAGTCAATCATAGTGTATAGGGTCAAGACTTACTCCCATCCTGGGATTGTACATTCTTTCTAAAGAAAAATATAATCAATGTGTAATCCAGCTAGCTCCTTGAATTTGTTTACATGGAGACTATTCAGCCTAGATTTTCTCTTCAAAGGGCCGCTGCTATGTTTCCTTACAGCAGGTGGAGTTAATGAACAACCTATAACCATGAGTCAGCAGGACTGACATAGTGCTTCCCAAGAAGATCAATACTTGTTAACAGGATAGGTTCACAGAAAAACACAGTCACCCATCTCATTACAGATCCCTCTCAGAGGTAGGTTAATTTTAGTGGTGACGTGAGTAATTTTTTTATCATGATATTCTATCCCAACCCCTTCTTTGTGCATGTAGGGTTCCCTGGTACTTGGTTTCACTTCACATGTGGACAAGGAAAGGATTTTCTGAGGCTTCATAAGAGGCATCTATTTCAACTGGTATGAATCAAGATAGCTCCACTGATTTCAGGGGAACTATACCAAACATTACCTAAGCATCTGCCCCGGTGTTTGGTACAAAGCCCTGCTCTATGTTCTATGTAAGAAGAGGAAATTAGGGGCAACCTAGCACTGGGTTGGGATGGGACTTGCTCAAGTTCATACCAGATATCTCTTCATCAGCCTAGTGAAGAACCAAGATCTTATGGCCATAGGATTGAACATGGATTCAGTGGTACTTTGTGTTAAAGCAATTAATATAGATTCATCTGTTTGGGCAAATACATAAGAGTTTTCTTCAGAGTGGAACTGTTATTGCTTTGATGATTAAATAACCTTTAATTTTTGGCATTTCAGTCCAGCTAGTTAATGCTTATGAGCTAATTAGCATTTGGTATTTGATAACTCCAGTGATTATTGAGAACCTCTAAATTAAAATATTTCAGAATCAAAATGTCTTGTCAAGGAATTCTGTTAAAACAAAACAAAACAATTTCTTCTTTCCTTCCTCACCGTTTATCTTCAGGTTTATTGGTTAATGTTTAATGCTCAGAATGAAAACTTAATAATCTCAGAATGTCATGTACCAACGTGTCCTGAAATGTTCTCTGCCTCTTTCCTTCTGTCTGTCATTTGAAGTTCTTGGCTAAAGGTTGATAACCTGAAAATCTCTCCCATCCACCATTGTTTAGAAACCTTGAAAGTGACTGAGCAATAAACCCTGGCAACAAATCATTTTCTATCCATCTTAATGAATGTCATTGTTGAAATAATGGCCATTGGTCATACGCTGGTAGATTGATTGAGTCTTTCGCTGTCTCATGCAATTATTCTGTATTAATGCTGGGTAATCAATAAGAGTCGCATCTTTTGAGAAACCAGTCCCCCTCCTCTTAATGTCATTTGGTAATTCAGTCTGGAACTGAGCAGCAGTATTTCCAAAGTAAGTGGCTGCTTGTGTACAGTATCCTTTTCCGTGGGAGTTATTAATCATTTAAAAATTAAAAAAATAGAAGTGCTTTTCAGTCACCAAAGATTAGAACTAGATAAAGCATTCCTCAAAGTTCAAGTGTACTGATATCAAAAGTTTTTTGCTTCAGGTCCATCTCTCTGAAAAATAAGTCTGAACTGGTGATTCTAGGGCCTTGGGCCAATGATTTCAGGCTTGGGTGTCCAAAGTTAGGTGCTTAATTCCACATTTAAGCACTTAAATAAGTGCCTTGATATTTTTTCAAAGACAATGAGCACTCAAACTGAATAGAAGAGGTGACAGTTGAGAACTTCTGAAAACTGGGGCATTTACTGATTGAAAATGTTGATTCTTTTGTCTTGATGTCTGGGCAGGAACTGCAAAAGCAGTACATGTGGGACCTGAAGGCAACAGCTGTCAAGCAATCCCTTTTTGCCTAATGCAAGAGAAGGGGAAGGAGTTTTCTCTTCTGGAAGGAGCCATGTTTATGTCTTATACAAAAGGACCAATCAAATCAGTGCAGGGTCTCTGAGGGAGAAATGAAAGGTAAGAATAGGCATTCTACACAAATCTAAAAGTATTGTGGTTTTGCTAAATAACACTTAGAGGTCCCAGCTGGGACTGGGGCCTTACTGTGATAGGCAAAGTACAGATACAGGGTATGAGTCTCTGCCCGGAAGAATTATCAATCTATATAAATAAATAAGCCAGACAGACAACAGGTGGAAGGGAAAACAGGGGCAGTAGGAAGGAAGTGATCTGCCCGAGGTGACACAGAAAGTCTGTGTTAGATCTGAGATTTCCTGAATCCCAGGCCATCGTCTTAATCACAAGATCATCCATCCTTTCTAAATAATGAATAGGAAAGCAATGAAGTTTAACTAATGCAAGTGCAAGCAAATGCTGAGTCACCCCAATGAGAAAATTGCTTTGCAATTTGAACATACTTTAATGTCTGTTCTAAAGATTGTAATGACCATTCCTGGCCTTGAAATCTGTGAATTTATATAAGAAAAACAAAAAAGTCTCAATAGCCATCTGCAGTTAGGAGTGAGGGAAAGAAACTTCTGGGGGAAAGCTGCGGTAAAAGGCAGAGTTTTCTCCTGTAGTTTCACTACTCCTGATCAGCTGGACGTTGTTTTTGCTTTTGGTAGCATCATCAAGAAAAGATTAGGTGGATGAAGTTGTTTTGCATTTTGCTCCAAAGCTCCTGAAACTTGCATTCCATTGTATCTCATCCGGGAGTAAGTTGCTTATTAATTGGTCCTTTGCTGGGAAAGTTCTTTCCCCTCACTCAAGTGTTGTTGTTGACTTTGAAACTTAAGGTATGATCTACAATGTAACTCTAAAGTTAGGTGCCTAAATATCTGTGTATGGCACTACTGTTATCCATGAAAGTCTCACTTAGCTACTGCTTAACCTGGTAGGCACCTGAATGCACTTGGAACCTAACTTTCTGCTGTAAAATTTCCCTAGGTGCCTAAGGGCAAGCTTTTAGAGATACACATTGCTGCCCCACCCTAGGTCTCAAGAATCCTATCTCATGCTTAAGCCTTAAAGCAATTCATGAAATGGGGGAAAGATCTGTGACTGAATGATTAAATCACATGCTGGGCCTGATTCAGTAAATGATCACTGACCACACCCATTGTGGTGGGCCCATTCAAATTCAGCCAGAGGAGGAATAGTGCAGCTGCTGCTCTCCTCAACTTTTAGCTCAGACTTGTTTAGAGCAATCACTGGGGGTTTGGGAGACTCATCTCCCTTCATTCGGGCAGAAAGGCAGATGGAATTTGAACAGGGGGCTCCCTGATCTCCAGAGGGTACTAAAACCACTGAACTATGGGATATTTTTATGTGGGGCTCCCTCAAACTCTTCAGTTAAAACTGTTCCTCCCTTCTCCAGCTCAGTTATACTGTTCCATTCTGAATAGTCATTGGGTCAGAGAGAATGAGAAGGACTCTAGTCCAGTGGGTTGGGCACCAGCTTTGGAGGGGGAGAGATTCCAGGATCCTGATACTCTGCTCCAATCACTGTTTCATTGTGTATCTACAGTAGAGCAATTTCAACAGGAGAGATTGAGGGAAACCCTCATCGGAATACCCCACAGCCAGTGGTTTGAGCCCAGGTCTGAGAGGGGGGTGATGCCTGTTCAAAACCTTTCTCCTACCCTACAAGAGAGAAGATAATTGACTCTAGACCTACCACTAGGCTAAAAAGTTATAAGAGGTGCAGGGGGCAGCACCACCATGTCCACTAGTCATTTTGTGTGGAGCAAGGCAGATACCAAACTCCCTGTTCATGGATTGATAATAGATACAGGCACATCCCTGCATCCTGGATTTAGATGCCTGTTTCCAAGAAAAAGGCAGAGCTTAGCATAAACAGCTGTTGTTGGCCTCTCCCATTGGTTGGCTTAGGTGGCTCCCTGCTTTGTGTGCTGACTTCTGTAAATAGTATTCTAAGATTCCTGCCTCTTCTCATTCTTTGTGTAGGAGCCTGTGCCTGATGCAGCTTTGTAGATTGCAGTGTTGTTCTTGTACTTTTAGTAGGTATTGCAATACTGAGCATCACAGCACCGAGGCTTCCTTTATGGCTCCCACCCTCACTTTAATGACAGAAGCCAACAGAGCTTGTGTATGGGGGCTCTCGATCCCCTACTATAACTTTGTGGGTATATAGCTGACCCTCTTCTCCAAGCAGGGAAGATGGGAACATAAGTTAGGATCCTGGGACAGTGGGCCTCTGGACAATCTGAGCACTTCAGATCAGGGACCATTGGAAGTTGCCAGCCTCCCAAATCAGTCTGATTGACCAGGTGACTGGGCCAATCTTGGAGCCTCAGCTCAAGCCTAGCCTCCATGTGTGCTAGGGAAGGAGGCAGCAAGAGCAGGCCCAGGGATGAAGGAGCTGTGGATGGAAGCCTGGTGGGGAAAAGCAGCATGAGAGGCTAGTGGGGGTTTTGTCTGAAGATACAGCGACATGTCTGAGAGCAGGACAACAGCCAGCATGGTAAGCAGGAATCCACTGGCAAGAGGCGATGAACCTAGCAGGACAGGACCCCGTGGAGGGGTGTGGACAATAGCTCAGAGAAAGGAGGGGCTGGCAGGGGAACCAGAGACACCTGTAATGGGGAGTCACACAGATGCAGAGAAGGGGGGAGGGAGGTGGCCTGGAGACTGCTGTTACAATTAGTGTGGAACTCAGAATGAAGTTATAAAGCAGTGGGTGGAGTATAATCCTCATTGCACATTCCTGGAACTATCACATCAAAGAGCAAGGTTTCACCATGCTGCAGAAAAGACTGTTCCTGTTTATACAGATATATACAAAATCCACTTTAGAGTAAATAGTTAATTATGCCTTTCCCTCTGGGTGCAGGAAGTAGTGTAAAGATTGCTTTGGTATATTTTAAAAACCATTCGACTGCTGCTCAATATATTTGGAAACCTGCTAACAGCTTCTCCCCCATTCTCAGGCTGTTCCTCACAAAAAAATCTGTTTTTCTTGATTTGGTGTTTTGTGTGTGTGTGATTTTTAACAGTTCAGATCAAGCTAAAGCTACTACCCCATAAGGAATATCTACTGAGTAGATGGGAGGACTCCACCTCACGGACAGATTGACATAAGTAAGCAGTGTAACTGAGGAGGAGGTACCCTAACAAAAGCGTGCAGTGATTTCAAAGGTCCTTTGCTACAGTCCCCGGGGTTCAGGTTTGGAGATTCCTTGCTACAGTCTCCAGGACTCAGGTTTGGTCCTGGCATCTCATGAGCAGTTTTGATGTTCCTCAAGATGGAGGTTAATTAGGTTGCTGCCTTAAATCTAATCCCAGCATATTCAGGGGATCTCCTAGTCAAGGCCCTGCTGGTGTGTAATCTGACTAAATAGATAGGGGAAAGGAAGTCCCACCTGTTCCTACAGCCCAGTCTGTTCCTCTGGGTGGCACCAGGAGTGGAGAGAATAATTAGGTTGCTTCTCATCCCACTGAGATAACATAGAGTGGGATAGAGTCTCATTTTACCATATCCCAGCCCCATTACTCTGAGTATGATTACATTCAAGGAACAGATCTGTTGAATAATAGATCTTTTTACATAGTTCTGTTTCAGAGCAAAACCACACTTTAAAGGTATTATGAACCAAATCTTGCCTTGTGCAGCAATAAGTTAGTTTAATGTATTTTCTTTAAAGCAAGCACATTGGAGGGCAAATTCATCCCATTCTGCAAAATAACTTAATTACCCCATTACATCTTTAATTACAGAAGCAAATATAAAAAAGTACTATTATGATACTGTCTGCAAAAGTAGTTGAAACAATGCCTCATCTTTTCTAGGTCACATTTTTTGTCTTTACTTCTGCAGTGATAGCTAAAAAATGAAAACATAAACCACAGAAAGAAATGATGTTACACAGGTGCAATGGTTGTTATTTCACTGACAACATGGTAAGGTTTTTGAGGTAGTTGCCATAGTAACAAGATCATTTACTGAACATAATCCCATTAGGAGAAAACATTTTTAAATTGAGCTAATTGTACAGGAATTTAATCTGTTACACAACTAGTTAGGTCTTTTTTGACAGATTTCATATTTCAAGATACCAATAAAAAAACAGTTAAGAGCATTTCACATTGTCCTAAGTTTCTCTCAGAGAACGAAAGAGAGCAGGGAGATGAGAATTATTTAAATTATTGATGGTATCTACAGATGCAACAGGTAAAATATAGCCAATTAACATATGTGCTTGTTTCTATATTAAGAGCCAGTGGATAGTGGCTTGGTGATAACATATCAGGGTGACATTTGGTTAAAAGGGATAATCTTCAAATTCCAATCTCTATCTCTGCATGCACAAAACTGTTCCTCAGATGAGCCTTTTAATTCTTGAGGCTTTATTCATTACCTTAGATGGAGGTTGCATACACGTCCAAGTGTGTTTTCAGGAAGCTTGAGAAAATTCTCTCTTCAGGCAACAGAAGAGATCTGTCAAAGCTCATAGGGCTGCAGAGAGAAGCTGGTTAGTGGGAAAGGAACAGATCATAAAAAGTCATGTGAATAAATCCTGTGTGAAATTCATCACCACTGAGAAGCCAAAGTTAGGATTTAGTTAAGAGGAAGAAAAAGACAATGAAATCAATGGAAACTTTAAGGAACCAAGAACTTCCTGCATCTAAGATACATAACAAAGCTGATTGTAGTACCTGCAGTAAGATAGACCTTTTGCCCTCCTTGAAAAAGAGAGATCTTTCTTCCCAGGACTGGTTTATTAATAGAACCCAAATGGAAGGAACTCTGCCAGAGTCAGAGAGTTCATTCCTTAGCTATCCATAGTGGTTAAATAACACAATCCTACCTTCAGTGCTTGTCTAGCCAACAAGATTATTGCTATGAGAGAATGCTTGCCGGGCTGTTCTATTTGTCATACTGTCACTCAGAAAGTAAACTGTGGAACTCTTTGCCACAGGAAATCACTAAGGCCAAGAATTCAGCAAGATCAAAAAAGGGATTAGACATTTATATGGACAGTAGACTAGCCAGAGTTAATAGTAGTTATTGTAGGAGCTATGTAGGGGTCAGAATATCCCTTTTTGGAAGCAATTTCCTGCTATGGGGTTCTCTCACTTTCCTGTGAAACATCTAATTCTATCAGAGGCAGGATACTGAACTAGATGGACCACTGGTCTGCTACGGTCTGGCAATCCCTGTATTACTGCATATATTGTTAGAGGTGAAGTTCACAGAATCTTGAGGCCAAAGTCAGCCCTGCATACATGTACATGGTTCTCACTGACTTAAGTGGGACTTGTGCAAGCCTCATATGTCAGGATGCTAATGGGGGACAGGGTGAGGAACTGAAAGGAACCACAGAGGAGGTCCCCACGGGAGACTTGGAGGAATAGAAGCATGTAAATCTCCACATGTGGCTGGTTGAGGAAGCCCTCGTTGAGGAGGATCTTGCACCACTGCCCAGTCTAGAAACTAAGATTGGTAAGTTATAGCACACTCCCTGGAAATATCCCTTCTTGTGTCAGTAATACATGCCTGTTTGGAAAGCCATCCTCTGAAATCCCACTATTATTTCTGGGACACTGGTTGTGGAATCACTGTGCGTGGATTATGGTATTAGTAGCATGGTAAACCTGTACAGCCACCAAACCAACAGTTTGCTTCCCAACCTTGAACTGATTTGCGGCTAACTGGTAGCTGTCACGTGTTGCCTGCTTCCAATGAGTCCCTCTTCACATGTGCTCTTACACACTTCCCTTGTTTGTTTGGTTTTTTTTGTGAAACGTAACAATGTCAAGTTTGGAAAACGTCCCAGTTTACTGCAAAATAAACTTTGTTTAAAGTATGTGTTGAATATTACAAGTGTTTTAGACTTGGACTATAATCTTGTTAACAAGCTTTTCATATATTCCATATGAAGGTGTTTATTAGTCTAATGTATGACTTATTTTTGTTCTGATCACATAAGGAAGATCAGTTCTGATCCCTAAATATATCTTACCATTAGTCATGGAACATCACTGACCTAATTCTTTCAAAACCTTAAATGCTGTAACAGCCTGGAAACATATCTGCATCCCTCAATCTCCTTTCCTCGCCCCTTTTCCAAGCCAGACTCTGTGAGCCTGAGGGTCAGTCATTATATCTGCAATAGGAAAACTGAACTGCTTGCAAAGCAAATCTAAATCTTTCCACACAAGGGTTTATCAAAGTTTTGCATTTCTGCCAAGTCATCTAACATAGTACCATGGATGATACAGTATTTGATAGGCTTTATAAGGACTGTAAAAAAAAAAAACAAAAAAAAACTTTAGACAAACTCACCTTACTGGATCAGCTTTCTTGTTTATGGTACTCTGTTCTACTATTACAAATATTTTGTATTGAAGTACAGCAACCAGTGGGGCTATTCACTGCACAATATGTTTCTTAATACTGGGGGAGTAGTGGGGCATCTTGCCAGCTTTCTATATTCATGCAGGGAGCTCCTTTGCAGTGTCATCATTTAAAACTGACCTCCCTTAAAGCAGGGCATCGATAGTACTATTGCCTGCTCTCCTCGCAAAGGTGCCAGTTGGCAATGAGGCAGAATGCATGTTCCTTTCTCTTAAGGAATGGAACAGTGGATGTGTACCTCTTAGGCACTGCGGAGTTTGTAATGGCAGAGGAATTTCTCTGAATTTTCCTTTGTTCTATGAGCCTCACATTGGCATTGGCTTGTGCTTAAAGCACTTCAGTTTATCTCTACAGTGTGGTTAGCTCTAGTGTGTGGGGTTGTTTTGTTTTTTTGCTACCATCCTTTGTGACTGATATACTGTAAAGTGTATACTTTCAGACTTATTGCTGCCATTCATATGCACATCAACAAATTCATCATTATTATTGTTATTAAGAAATGAGAGATCCTGTACTGATCAATTAGGAACTAGCATAAAACCTTAAATACTGAACCAGAGACAAATTTTTTTTAAATAGTTTTAGATAATGTGCACGATTCACGTGCATCTCCATCTGACGCTCCCTCGTTTTGTACTCCATCTGTTCGATGGCAGGATGGTGGAGTGTGTGTTGGAGAAGCACAGACTGTGGAAGCCTCCTATTTATCATCATCACAGTTCATCAGCATCTACTGAATTCACGACAGTAGGTCACTGGTATCAAACAACAAAATGCCAGCTGGTTTCCTACCACCCTCATGCAAGCAGTTCTGACTATTACCATGGGATGGAAAAAAATCAGGCAGAAAGGTCACATTCTCCCAGGGTTGGCATTGGCTTCTGCAGCCATTTGCACTTCCCTTTTTAAGCTGGATGCATATGGCCTTATGTTTTCACAACTCTGAGATTGAGAAGGTAACTTTTTTTTTTTTTGAGAAATTTGTGAGGATGTGCTTATACAGATATAAATTCAGCTATACCCTGCAACATATTTTTCTCTGGTGACTCTAGACCTGGTGGTATTTGAAGATAGCAGTGAAGCCTAGCAGAGACCTCCAGCTCCAGACTGTTGGATATCCACTACTGGGGTTCAGTGAAAGGTACATGAGCACATTGGAAAAGTTCACTTTGGTTTTAGCAATATGGCAGGTTTCAGAAGCATTCCTTAGACTTCAAATGGGAACTGTTATCAGAACTGGTAACACCTGCAAAACTGGAATGAATATTTTAAAGTGCATCCACTATAGTTTCTTAAAGGGTTGTTATAGAAGAAGGGTGTTACAATTGCCTCAGCTTTTTGAAATTTGTTTAAAATTTTCAGTGCTTCAAGATTTCAGATGGTGACTTGACTCTTCCTCTGGAAATTCATTTGTCCATCTCTAATGGATACATCAAGGAACTGCATCATTATTGGACGATGATACTGGTATTTTTAGATAACCTTAGGTAGGTGAGGGTTTTTGAGACTATGTTTCTTTTCAGTCCAGTGTCAGAATGTTTGAGTCTAGATTCCTGGATTAACAAGATTGTCACAGGGAATCAAATAAAATGGGAACTAACGTCTTTCTTGTCATAACGTGTGAGCAACAACAACAACAAAACCCAGAAATTTTTAATCATAAAATTGTAAACTTACCACTTTCGTTTGGATTCTGCTGGGGGGAAAATTAGGGCTAGTGATTTTTCTTGGCCCAGTTACAATTAGGACATGCTAGGGGTGAAATCTTGGCCTCAGTGAAGTCAGTAGGAGTCACTGAAGTCAATGGGAGCTAGTTTTGCCACTAGTTTAAAGGAGGCCAAAACTTTCCTGAAGAACTCATTTGAGGCAGCCTATTCTCATGTGGCCTTGATTCAAAATCCATTAAATCAATAGTAGCCCTCTTTTCAAGCAGAAGTGCCACTGACCCGAGAAAGACCATAAGTGTGCTGCTGCCACCGCAGGTGACCCAGTGGTGGACCCGGGACTCGTGTACTGGGACTCGGGGCTTGAGCTTCGTAAGCTCAGCAGCAGCAATGCTCCTGTTTTCAAGGACTTCAGTGAGATCTGGACCAGTCTCTATATTGCTAATTCTGGAGGGCTAGCTATGTTTGTCTGTGTACACCAAAAGCAAGAGTCCTGTGGCACTTTAGTTTTTAGCCTTTGTTAGTCTTTAAGATGCCACAGTACTCTCATTGTTTTTGCAACATTTCTAATACAGTTTTCCCAGATCCAAGAGACTGTGGGTATGTCCACTTTTACTTCTTAAATCGAAATAACACTGATTATTTCGATTTAAAGAAGGGCAGGTCCACACTAGCTTTTCTTATATTGAGGTGAGGAGCTCCCTCATTTTGCTGTAAGGAAAAGTCATTCAATATAATAAAACCTTGTTTTATATTGAAATGATGGTTAAATTGAAACACATATCAAAATAATGCAACATAGCTGCATATTTCGATTTAAATGTGATTTTGATTTTGAGCCAGGTTTGATCTTTTTCCTACGAGGGTGCATGGCACCTTGGAAGGAAGGGCCAGCCTTCAGTACCCTGGCTGGGGGGGGGTGGCAGACCCCCGTGCCCACCTTGCAGCATGCTGGCTGGGCAGCAGGGAGAAGGCACCCCATACCCAACTCCCGGCATGCTGGCAGGCCGTGGGGGGCCTTCCCCTCGCCACCCAGCCAGTGTGCCAGGAGCTGGGCACGGGGGTCCCCTCTCCCTCACTGCCCTGCCAGCATGGAGAAAGCTGGGTGTGGGGGTCCCTTCTCCCCTCCACTCAGTCAATGCTGAGAAAGCCGGGTGTTGGTGGGGGGGATCCCTTCCCCACGCCCAACCAGTGCTTCCATAGCCAGGTGCCAGGGTCCTTTCCCTGGGGCTGGCTGAGAGTGCGGAGCTGCAGCCAGGTGGGGGATGCCTTCTCCCTGACCTGGCTGAGTGCACCCAGAGCTGAGTGGGGGAAAGCTTTTCCCCATCACCCAGCTCACCAGGCTAAAGCCAGGAAGAGGATTCACTGGTGGCATGGCCCATCTTGGTGGGCATGTAGTCACACCTTCCATGGCGCCTCTCTCCTAAATCAACTTAACAAGTCATGTCCATGGACATGCTAGTTCGATTTGGGTTTCTAGTGGGGACATGTTAAATCGATTTTAAGTTAAATCCATTTAATGTTTATTAGTTTGCTTGAATTAGTTTGATTTAAGTTTAATCAATTTAACTATTTAAGTGTGGACATAGCCTTAAGGTATACCTCTTCTGCAGCTGACAGCATGCTTTCTAGTGCAGGAGCTGTCACATGCAGGGCCATCCTTGGTGAAAGGGGATGAGTGTAGCAATCACCCCTTGCCTTCTGGTTCTGTTAGCCCTGTGCTATTCTGCTGCAAGCAGGGCAGTGCGGTGCCCACCCTACTGCTGCACTGTCCTTCACCCTCTCCCTGCTGTCTTGGTGCAAAGCCAAAGTCAGCAGGGCAGGAGTGGGAGTGCAGAACCCAGCCCCAACTCTGGGCTGGCCCTCCCTACCCACAGAGCAGGGAACAGCCAACCCAGAGGCTGGGCCTCGCTCTCCCTTCCTACCCCTGGGCCAGCTGTTCTGCCCCCAGAGGCTATGTGGCTGTCTCAGGGGAGGGGCAGGAGCCCAGCCTCTGGGCCAGCCTGGCCTTCCCTGGCCAGCGCAGGAAGGCTGATTGGCCCCAGGTCCTGCACCCCCCTTAAAAAGGGCCCTGGTCAGTGGTCACATGCTAACTCTCTACTCAAGCTACCTTGCTAAAAATAGCCATATGGCTATGGCAGCATAGTCATTGGCTTGAACTAGCCACCTGAGTATAAATCTACCGACAGATTCCATCTGCTGGCCTGGGCTTACGTCCATACCACTGGGCCCACTCTATTTTTAATGCAGTAGCTCAAGTAGAGCTGGTGTGCATCTGTCTATTCACTCTGGGGAGTGTACTTCAGTGTAGATGAACCCTTAGATGGGCTTAGGATGCTTATCTGAACGTTTTCTGAACTTTGGCCTTGACCCTGCAATATGACTTCCATGGGCAGAGATCCCAGCATGTGTGGAGTCATGTTTACATCAAGGGAACTCCCTTTTGGCATGTCAACCCATGTGATCAAGTTGCAGGTTCATACGTCGATAACAACAGAATTGGGCTAGCTGGCTGACAAAATATTTTTAGAGGTGCAGTTAAATTGCTAGCTAAATGGGTTAGTTCACCAGCAATGAGCAGCTACAATTTTGACAGGTTAAAGAGGTTGGCAAGATTTCTCTTTCTAGCCTTACAGTTCAGCTGCAGTACTGAACCACAGACATGACTGCATGGAGGCTCAACAATCAAAGAACAAACCTCAGTGATTTCATGCTTCAAGCAGCATAAGAAAATTGAAGCTGGCTGGCTTATTTCAACAGCTTTTGTCCTTGCTCTACTGCAAACGGAGACCACATCTTTTTTAAATCTAGGTTAACTTTTACATTTAAAGTTTTCTTGTAAATAGGAACCAAAGAGCACTTCAAATCACATGAATGCCAGGAAGTACTTTCTCATGCCTTGTTGCTTTGGAGTTGACAGTTGTTTAACTACAGTATTCTTTTCCACTGAATGCTTCCCTGAGTCCTGTCTTAAACAACTTCTATTAGTGACATCTAGTGTTATTCCTTCTATTGATATGCTCAGTAATTTTTGTATAACAACTACTGTACTTTCTGTATAGAGAAATTCTACCATAGTCTCTAAGGTCTTGTGCCTACTTACATGAAGTTCATGCTCCTCTACTTTTGTATTGGGTGCTAGTTCATACAACTTCAGAGCATCTAATTTCCTTTTTCCTTCAGAATTTCTCATAACACAATGTAGTTCCTCTGAGAGAACCCCTCTCTCTCTTTTTAATTGTCATTGGAATATATACCAAAGCTCATTTCTGCAAAGAATAAAATATTGTGCCATTTTTCAGTGGCTTTCTGCAGGATTAGAAGCACATGAAGAGGGTCAGGAAAATAAAGCATGACTTCTTGATCCCCGAAGCTTAGTTTTGAAGCAAACTGGAGCCAGACTTTAAGGTCCTGAAATATTCCTGTAGATTTTTTTCACTTTCATTTTTGTATCCTCTTGGATTTCCTGGTTCCAGCTGGACTGAAACTTCACAAAGAAACAAGAAATATCATAAACAAGGAGTCCTTTGGCACTTTTAAAGACTAACAAAATTTATTTACCACATGAGCTCTCATGGGAAAAATCCCACTTTGGCAGATGCTTGAAGATGGGGAATTTACCGAATGGGAGGAAAATAAATGCAGGGAAGTGTAAGTCATGAAGGCCTTTCTCATAAGATTTCCAGCCCATTGTTGCATTTTCCAGAAGATTATATAAGCTTTAGAAAAGTATCTCAATTTTGGTTTTTTGTCCACACTTGAACCCCAGCTCCAATTCTTAAGAGATTCCCCTGTCACTCTGTTATAATTTTTTATTTCCATATGTAATAAGTTCATCATAACTGGGGAGCATGCTTCTAATTGGAAACTCTAACAAGCCTCTTGCACAAAAAAGGACTAGCACTAATTCTATCCACATTTGAGGTTCATGTGTGTGCCTCTTAAAAAACATTTTGGCTTTTGCTCTTCTTTGTCACAGCTGGGAAGAGCTGTGCTGGAATGTTTTGCAACTACTCTTTGCTGCTCACTCCTGCAATGAGTACCTCATGGAAGACTTAGCATAGATTCTCAGAGTAAATTGCATTTTTCTGTTGTATTTCCTTGTGCTTTTGTCTCCCATTTCTTAGTAGGAGCAATTAGCAAAACAGAGCAAAAAATTAAGTATTTATTTGCATAGTAATTAAATCACATACAAATTGTTCTGGAAGTTGAGTGTATTTTGGATGAGTAGCCCGCAGATGCAATACACCAAGGTATGTTGTGCTCCTGTTAGTTTAGTCCATGTGTACTGAATTCTGACCAAATCTGTTGCAGGGGCTAAGCAAGACAGTCTTCACTGGGACAGCAGAAGGCACCAAACATGATGATAAACCCATGAAAGCAAGTGCATTTGTGAGTAACCGCAGTGGCATAGTGTAGGAGCGTGCAGTGGGGGCAGGCCCCTGGGCTACAGGGAGGCTCCAGGCTGGCCCTTCACAAAGTGCAGGAGGCTTTGAGAGGCACAGAGAATCCTGTGCCCCTCCTGTGTTGTGAAGGGCCAGCCCAGTGCTCCTCCGCAAGGCAGGATGGAAGGGAAGGTCACCTCCATTAGAGTCAGTGAGGCAGGTAAGTGCAAGTGGGGTGGGCTGGCCAGGTTGGGCTGGCCCTTCACAGAGAAGATGATCCAGCTGGGTGCTGTCCTAGTATTGAAAGGCTTCTATTTCTGTGCACGCTGGGCTGACCAGCATACAAAGACATGGACGCCTTCCAGCACTACGACCCAGGAGGCAGCATCTAGCTGCAGCACAGCATTCAGGGACCTATCTCCTCCTGCTCAACCTTCCTATGGTGAAAAGCTGACTTGGCCCCACCTTCCCTCCCCAGGTGGGGGTTGTGGAGGGGGCTAAGGCTGCCCTTTCTCAGCTGGGGCTGTGCTGCAGGGATGCTGTGGAGGACCAGCAGCTGCTATACACTTGGTGAGTGTGGAAGGGGGCGTTTGTGCCTTCCCCCCAGCTTCATTCTCTTCCTTGCAGGTACAGACCTCACTCCCCAGGGCAGCTGGGAGATAGGACCAGGACCCATCCTGCCCTTGAAAGGGGGGTATGTGAGGTGCAGGGGGGACAATTGTGGTCTTGGCCCCCTGGCACTGTACATCCTCAGTATGTCACTGGGTCACCTTATCAAAATGCAGGGAAGGGGTTGTGGACTGCTGGGAACTTATTGAATGGAGAAACTGTTGGTCATAGTGAGTTAGCAGTTGGTAGCTCAAAGTTGGGAGATATTTCTGAGGTCCTTAGTACTAATCTGAATCAAAACCTTGTGGGGTCTGCCAATCTTATCCTTGGGTATTTTCATTGACTTCGCCTGAGTTTGGATGATGCTCATTTCTTTCCTTTTAGTCTCCTTTTGGTCCTAATAAAAGCCATCTAAATATCACACGTTGAGTGTTTGAGGAAAAAAAAAACCTTCGTTTTATAAGTGTTCATTAATCTTTAAATAATGGTATTAGTTTTCTGTTGATTCCATCAAAATTATACTAATGAATTCATAATGAACATCAGAATAACCTTACTTCCAAGCAAAGGGATTCCACTGTTATGTTCCAATTAAATAAGACTTGTGGGAGTAGTGACTCGAATTTTGCCTTTTTAAAATTTGAGAGAGTTAGCTAAAACACAAAGCTGCTCTTAAAATTCTCCAGTGTTTTTACAAATGATACATGCCTCTCTTGACACACAGTTTTCCCATGTGCACAAAATTAGATTGAGCGGCACACATCTTCCCTAAAGCATTTATTTTAAGGAGTATTTTTCCTATAAAAATATAGCTGCCCTAATCTGATTTATATTACTTTATCTGTATCACAGTCTGCTGCATAAAAAAAACAAACCCAAAACGAACCCTTCAAATACTTGATTCAATGCCAATAAATTGTTTGGCCAAATCTAAGCTTGGACAAATTTTTTCCTCTCTCTTAATGCCTCCCCACTCCATCTTCAATTTACAAAATTACCAATAGGATTTAAACAGTAGAAAAGCTCTTCACTGCTTGATGGTTTAAAAACCTCCTGCACACCCCGAAGGCATCTATTTTCAGAAAAACACTTGGAAACATGACTTGGATTTCATGTATTTATTTATGGTGGGGCAGGTGAAGTGGGGAACTAAGCTGTTTTATACAGCATAAGTCTTTTTATAAACCAACCCTACTTTGTACAGTATTAAATTTCAAGATGGAGATATCTGGAGAACTAACTAGTGAAATTTTCATCAAGGTCAAATCTAGATGACTTTTTCTTTATATTTAAAATAGTGCTTTTTGGAGGAAAGGAATTGGTAATGACTTTGAATGTAGTTAAAGAAGTGAATGTCACCACTGAGGATTTCCCATTGAAAAGAAAATGTTCTGTATTGGTCTTTACTATTCATTTTATATTCAGGATAGTGGGTGAGATGTTACTTTAACATCTTAGGAAAAATGGTTCTAAAGAATACAGGCCAGAATCAAATTCCAGTGTAGAATCCCACTTATGTCAATTAACTTTGGATCAGGTATTCTGTGTGCCTGAATATATAGAGGTGGGAATCCTCTGAAAGGCTCTAAGGTGTTCAAATTTGATTTTCTGAATGTAGCAAGGTACTTTGTGGGCCTGCCCTGCTTCTACTTCTCTGATCACAAAGTCACTCTGAGACCCTTGATTCTATAACCACTGGTGAAGGTTTATTTACAAGTGCTCTGACCACCGTTTGTATGCACAATGTGCCAACTTCACAGCCACCCTCCCCACCCCCTGGAGGTAAAAGCCACCACTCTGCTTCTACCCCTGACTTCTTTCTCCTCCCTTGCTTCCTTCTCCTTTGGTTTTCTTTATATAGCCCCAAGCTAACCTGGACTGGAAGCTGTCTCTGATTGTCTCAATAGGTGATGATTTTCTCCAGCCAGTTCCAGTTTACCTCCCAGAATAGGAGTTGGTTTGTCAGAGGGTAGACTCAGCAGTATTTACCCAGCACCCTGTCACACTAAGCTACTCACTTAATTTGAATGTATCCATCAGTCCATAAACACAAAATTACTCACCAGTTAAAAAGGGTACAAGTTTTTTTTTTTTAGGGTGACAACTTATATATTTAGAGACCTAAGAGCCCCAGTCGTAGCCCAGGACCCCATTATGCTAGGTGCTGTGCAAACATAGAGTTAAAAAAAAAGACATCCTCTGCCCCAAAGAGCTTACAGTATGCACCCATGCCTCCAAGAAGGAAGAAATAAAGATGTTATATAGCTGCATGAAAGTAATTTTGAATAGGTAGTAACCCAGAAATATAAATGGAGCTGTGTGTATTGCTGTCTGAATTAAAGCATACAGTAATGTGTAAGCCTCCAGTAAGAGACAGAATGGAATGAAGGAAGCTGGACAGTTGCACTGGCTGGAGAGCAGACGACACTATCCTTTTTTTGAGAGGAATTGTCTTTTTTGTAGGATAATGAAGAGGGAAGCCATTGGCAATATGAAAGGTCTTTGGGTAGGTTAGGTTCCCTGTTACTAACAGAGGAACCTAGCCAATTAGTGCAACCATCTTGTCACAGAGGGTTTTGAGCCTAAGGCTGGCAAAATGTCCTAGTGGTGATATTCCAGACTGTACTGCTGTGTGGCGACAGTCAGTGGCTATTTTGCCTAGAGACAAGGTGCAGCAGTTGCATCACCCAATGCTGAAAGTTCATGACTGGGAGCAGGGAAATATGGGCCGCTCCTATTCAACTAGGTTCCAGTCCAGGCCCCAAGGACATAACCGTTCAACTTACATAGCCTAGGAGATGGACATCCCTGGCCCTGCTCACTGGGCAACTTCCTACTGGCTTTGGACCCTCTGCTGGTGTCGCTAATCTGCCATGGCATTCACCCTATGGATTTGTTTAGGCTACTCCCTGGAGGATTCCTATCTGCAGTGGTTTGCTATCTGTGCCCCCTCAACCCCTTCTCCCCCGCAGTGATGAAGGATCTGTAGCAGCTTGACTATGCAGCAGCTTTGGTGGCTCCTCTGCAGGAGGCTGTAGCACATGACTGCTCTCCTGCTTGGACAGAGCTGAATTGCTCCCTCTGAACTCTCCCTACATTGGCAGGAGGCATGACTTGCTGTGGACATAACAATTCCTTAAACCTCTCCTCACCAGTCTGGGGTTGGTACACCCCACTACACATCTTCATGGAAGTGTCTTCTTAGTAATTTAGTAGTTTTTAGTAACTATTCTGATAGAGGCTATTTTCTATGGAAAGTGAAATAAACTTGGCTTTTATTTAACATTAGTAATGGTGCCTACAACTTATGGGCTATGTCAACACTTAAGAGTTATTTCAAATTGATTTTAAATCAAAGTGATTAAATCGAACTAGAGAGTCTTCACTAGACTCTCAGTTTGAATTAAAGTAGGCTGTATTAATTCAAGTTAGAGAGCCTACATTAGACTCTCTAACACAAAATGTGAGAAAAGGCAAGAAGGGAGCCGCAGTTCCCTGGGAAAAGGTAGCTTCTGGGTCTCCTCATGCAGGGGGCCCCGGAGAAGCGACAGGGGCTTCCCTCTCCGGGAAGCCCCCTCTGCACAGAGGATCCCTGGAGAAGCTTCCTGCTGGGGCTTCCCTTTCTGGGGCTCTTTTTCCTGGCGGTACCCTGTTTGTGGATCCCTGGTGGCTCCCTTGTTGCTGAGCCATGGATTCCTGGTAAGAAGGGGGCCACCGGGGCTCTGTGGGGACAAGGGAGCCCTGGAGAAGCGGTCAGTGGGGCTTTTCCATGCAGGGATCCCCAGAGGAGTAGCCACTGGGGCTCCGCTGTCTGGAGAGTGCTGTGGAAGAGTCACTGGCAATCCCTGGAGAAGGGAGCCTCTGGGGCTTCCAGGGAAGAGAGCTTCTGGCACTCTCTTCCCTCGGGCTCCCCTGTCCTGGGAGCCACTGGTGGCTGTCTTCTCTGGTGCTCCCTAGACAGGGGAGCCCTGGAGGTTCCCCTGTCTCTGGAGCACCAGTGAAGACAGCTGCTGGTGCTCCCCAGACAGGGGCATCGCTGGTTGGTGGGTTGCCTTCCCTGCTGGGCCGGCGGGACCCCCCGCGGGGTGCCTTCCCCACTGGCCAGCATGCCTCATCTTGGCCCCAGCCCCTCTCTGCAGATTGCAAGAGCTAGGAGCCAGCTGGGAGCCCAATCTGGTTCCCTGCTGCTTGCACCATGGTGCAAGCAGCTCACAGCCTAGTCAATTTCACAGGCTCTGCCTCTGTGAAACTGACAAGGCTGTGAGCTGCTTGAACCCCAGGGCAAGCAGCTGCCTGGCCACGATGCAAGCAGCTGGGAGCCAGTTTAGGCTCCCAGCTGGCTCCTACCCCCACAGACTGTAGAGAGGGGTTGGACAACAAATCGGGCATGCCAGCCTGCAGGGAAGGCACCCCATGCGGGATCCTGCTGGCCGTTGGGAAGGTGACACACCAGCCAGGGACTTCCCTCTCCGGGGACATCAGTGGCTGTCTTCCGTGCTGCTCCCAAGACAGGGAAGCCACAGGGAAGAGAGCGCTGGAGGCTCTCTTCCCCAGGAGCACCAGCAGCTCCCATCTCCAGGAATTGCTGGTGGCAACTTCTCAGGGCTCCCCTGTTGGGGGAGCTCCCTGAACAGGGAAACTCAGTGGCCACTTCTTTGAGGTTGCCCTGTCCAGGGAGCCCCAGAGGCTCCCTTCTCCTGGGGAACCACGGCTTCCTGGCACAAGGGACTGCAGCTCCCTTCTTGCTGGGAGCCATGGGTCCTGACAGAAGGGAGCCACTGGAGCCATGCCTGGCTCCCCAGCAAAAGGGAACCATGCACATCTGCCTTCTGCCAGGGAGCCAGGCAGGGCTCCCTTGTCCCCAGCCAGGAAGCCCATGTAATTTGAAGTAACCCTACTCCCAGGCTAAAGTAGGGTTACTTCAAAATAATAACTTCAAATTAAGAATTAATTCAAAGTAAAAGGAGGTTTTATTAAGTTGAATTAGTGCTTCCTTATTTCGAAGAAAGGAAATGCTTAATTCAACTTAATGAAATGCCTCCATCGCTGGGAAGTAGGTTATTTCAAATTAGGGCTCCTTAATGCGAAATAACTAGTGAGTGTAGATGCATCCGTGGGGATAACTGCTGTTGGCTGTCCCTTGAGGGAAGAGAAAAAAGGCATTAGCATGTGGTCAAAGGTGAGGGAGTCTCATGCCTTTCTAAAAGGTTGCAACTAGCCAGAAGTGAGTGAGAGACAAGATGTCTGAGTAATGTGATGGCTGGGTCCAGAGGTTACTTCTTGTTATGATTATTAGCCATTCTCCTTTATTCTGAAAGGAATGCTTTGTTCTTCTAGTGTATACTTATTTACAGCATTGCCAATTTTAAATTAATGTGCATGTTTATGCCTGAAGTTCCTAATGGCTCATGTTTTGGGTTTCGCCAATCATAATCCACCATCATGATGTGAAGAGCAAAGAGTTTCAACAGGTTACTGTTTGTAGTTGATCCATCCAGTTAAAAGGTCTAATGATTTACAAAGCAGTTATGAAACTTCCATGAGCAGAAGAGGTGAAACCATCAAATAACTTATTCATATTACACACTCATCTCTACCAAGTTAGTGCATGTTTTCTTCAGACACTATCTTGAAATTAAGAGAGCCTCATTTGCATTGAAATACAAACCTTCTCTTGATTCTTTCTTAACAAGGAAAGCATTGTCATCTCAAAAAGGATTGAGATAATTTGTTTGACATGCAGCCTGCTTGTGGAAAATTTAAGGAATAGATAATGAAAGCATGTTTAGTTTTGTGCTCTGGGATTTGCAAGTTTTGCTGATAGCTTTAAGTATTTTTTTTACGTTATTTGGCACCCATTGGGTTTCCACTAACACACTTAAACACTGAAAATGCCATCTTAGTTGACTTCTTTAATGATTGTGTCAAAAACGTACAGAAATACAAAAGCTGAATAACGAAGATTGATCACTTCACATTTGCAAGCTCATAAAAAGTAATCACTTTCCTTTTTTTCCTTTCTTTTGTAAGTGATGAGCCATGAAACATTGGAGTATCTCCAATGTAAGAAGTCATCTTGTCAGTCTTAAAGTTAACCATGTTGAAAAACCATCCTTAACAGTATTTAGGAGATTCTTTGAAAGTGTAGTTCTATTCTGAAAAGTGATTATGCTAAAATGGCACCTTTTAACTTATCAGATCTGCTCCCTGTGAGTATTCAGATTCCAATATGCTGCCTTATGGGACAAAAATAAATTTTGACTCTTTATTTCAGTTAGCCCTGCAGAGCTAACGGAAGCCTAGGAGGGTGAACTGGATTCTGCTAATGATGCATATTTTCATAATCAGATTTATGTACTAAATTTCAATTACAGCACCAATCAGATACTCATGTGAGACCCGGGTGAAATCAGGGGTGTTGCACAGGGTATCAGAGTATACTTTCAAAGACAGTGGGCTTCCAGAGGTGTGATTATGAGCCTAATTTGCCTGCACAACCTTTATTACCCATGACAGGGAACAAGAAGTAAAAAATCCAGTTTGGCTCTGGAAACAAAGTTGAATTTTCAAGTTAACAGTTAGGGGGAAAATTATATTTAATGATAAGCTAAGCACATTTGATCTGGAATCACTGAGAAACATTATGCATCAAACCCCATGATACTATATTTACTGAGTCATTTTTCATAGCACAACGGTACTTTAAATCTTCCAGTGGTGGTGAGAATGTGTAGAGGGAAGAAGCCCTTTCCAAGACTCTTCTAGATTAAGTTCGTTCCTCCTGTATTCTCTAGCAAGTGTCTGTTGTTCTACTTTCCTATTCAGAATTTTGCCAGCAAGTTATTTTTAGTTCACTAGTGAGGTTAGTCTGTGTGTGACTCTCATATACCACATTGCCGAAAACTTTATTATTTATATAACAAGGCATATTCCATTAAATGGACAATCTATTATTTCCATTGATGCCTAAAGCTCTACAGAGAAGAAAAGTGGTTTTAAAAATAAGTTCTTATTCAAGATGTATCTGAACCCCAAATCCTATACCTTCTAGGGGTTTTCAGAATCTGAATTTAGCTCTAGTTCTGGTTCTGGCTTCCAATTCTGTAAGTAATCCCTATGTTTCTTATGAGATGAATTACAATGCTCAGTCCCTCAAAATTATGGTTGTCAAATATTTGAAATCTAACTGTCTCCAAGTTTTCTGGTTTGAGCTCATTTGCAATGAGATTGAAGAAGTATGCTGTAGCACCAGTGTGGTCTGATGATGCTCGTGCATTCAGATTCCATAATGATGAGCATGAAAAAATAACTAAACAGATACAGAAATAGTGTAATGAGTCAAAAACATTTTTTTAAAAAGTAGCACATTTTCAAATGTAATTTTTTTTAAATCAAGTAATGACAATTACTGTCATACAATTATACCAGTAATAATATAAGATCATTGTGCATTAGAATTTAATTTTAGGATGAATACTTTTTAGAGAATCATTACCTGGTTTCTGCTTGCCCTGTTTTTTTGCATTTTTCTAATAAGTCAATCTCTGCTCCCTTAATCATAGTTTTCACAGGGGAGATGTCTACAGGCTTCAGTGGCAAACAGTTAGAGCTCACAGTCACTTATTATAATGAGATAGATAAGCATAGCAAACATTGTTCTTAGTGTTTTTTAACCTTGAGATACTTTTCAGCATCCACTGTAATCGATAGCAGTTCTTCAGGACTCAGAAACTTTTCTGTAATTGCTACTGTGTGCCATTTTCATTTAAAATCCCAGTAGCTGTTTAAAAAAAAATGCATAGCTTTAGGAGGCTGAAACAGTGCTAGGGCAAAAATGGGAGGGTCCACTGATGTATGCCTGGAGCCAAAATCAAGTCATTATTTCAATGTGGTTGTGTTAATAAAATATGTGATAGTGTAAATTCTCTACACATTGTGTTAAACCCATTCCTATAGCACAGAATGATAGATAGCTATCTGGAATTCAGAATAAATAAGTCAGCATCATATTAGTCTTGGCCTATTGTAATCATTATCAGGGCCAGTGCCATGGGCTGTAACACGGCTATTGGTGACATTTCTGTCCATGCATCAGGGAAAAAAATGAATCAATATTTGTTATTAGCAAGCCTTTTATTGCTGTGCACTCCCATACATATGAGACTATGGAGGTGTTGATTCTATTCCCAGCTCTGGTTATGACTCACTGTGTGAAGCAGAAGTATATCCAATGTAAAGCATCAGAAGTCATCTTGTCTACCTTAAATGTTTGTCAGCGCCTTCTGCCATATTATAAAACACCACAGGAAATTTTGCTAAGAGTTTATTTCGGGTTCCTGCAGACAATTTCATTTTACATACATACTCAGAAAATAAAGAGAAGTTTTCAGGGAAGACTATGGGCAGTGCTGAGTCTGTGAAAATATTTTCTCAGCACTGGGTCCCCAATCTTTCTTGGCACCCAGTCATTAGGATTTTCAAAACTTGATTGCTGTATGACACCATCCTTTCCTAGGACTGCTGCTCTTCCTGTTTCTGAATATCGGTCTCCTCTTACTCCCTGCCTCAACCCAAAGTCGCTTAAGACAGCTCAGCAGTCTTTCCATGGGACACCTGTTATCTACTGAGACAAGCTATTGGTCTAGACAACACTAAACCTATAGAAACAGAAATTATGAGAACAATTTAAAAGGATAAAGATATTGCAAAGAACCTGGAAAATGTATTTCTATCCATTCTTAATTATAGACATTGGTATGATACCTGTTATTTTCACATGATAAAGAAGAGGGACTGTCAGAGACAGAGGTGTCAAAGAGGAGGCTGCTGCAAAAATACAGATAGCAGTGTATAGACATACTAGCCAGTTCCAAAGTGTATACAGTGACTGAGGGGGAGATGATGCATAGAAGAAGGCTCCATTTCTTTAGTTTTACATCATGCTCATCCAGATAAGCACGCCAAAGTGCAAGGTTGTGAGGGCAAATCACTTCAGTAGAAAGTGATGATACAACGTTGTTCAATATATCATCCACTTCTCACTGTCACCTTTATTTTGGCTGGGATTGACTTCAGCCAGCTGTCTCTGGTCAGGTCCTGCTCTTGACCAGGGATGGGAATGGATGAGGTGATTCTACTCTTGGTATAAGAAGTGGATAAGCTTGTGTATCACTTGTGTAATCATCTGTGTATCAGTCAGATGTGAGTTAATGATGTTTCAAGATTTCCATCAGTGTAAAACAGAATGTGAAGAGTAGTATTCTTATAGGAAGGTCTAAAAGAGCAGCTCTTCATCACAATTCCTTGGGTCTGGCCAGAAAAAGAAAGCCATTAATTTTTTTCAATCAGCTCTATAAACAAATTGTTAAAAAATTGAAATTTCAGAAAATTCAACCAGTTTTACTAAAGACGCACACTTTGAGCTTTCTCTGTTCTCTATCTTGCTAGGTTTTTAAAGCAAGATACTGTACTAAAAGATTCCACCAACCTTTGTGCAGAGATCTAGTAATATGAAATTTACTGTCTTCATCTTCTCTGAGTTTGGAAAAGGTCATCTCTCAATGTGACCAGCTGATGGTAGGTATGAGAGTATGACTTTGACTGTAAATGTTGCTGTACAGTTGGAAATACTGGACCAGAAAAAACAGCAGGTTTTCTACCCTGATGATCTACAGACTAAAGATGTGCCAATAGAGGGGCTGTGGGCCTTTTTTTAACCCAAATCTGCAAGGAAATTGACTATATAATGTTTCAGCTGCTGACTCCTCCTAGATTCCATAATAAAATCCACATGAAAAGGGTGTCTTACTTTTTCTATCTTGTATGTACATTGTCATAATATCTTAGTATCCAACAATCATTTAACATAATTAGTCTCACAGTACTTGGTGAGGGGGAAAAGTACTAGGCAAAGAGAGATTAAATGTCAAAGGTAGCACAGAAGGTCAGAGGGAGAGACCTTGAACTCAGGTTTCCCAAGTCCCAGACTAGTGCCGTAACCACAGATCATACCCTTCTTGCTTTTCACAGTCTGAAAAAGGCTGCTAGCAGTATTGGGCGGAGTTTACTTCCTTAGTTTAAATATTGTACTTTTCACTTTCTGAAGAGGTTTGTAGGTTAAGCTGCTGAATATGGTGTAATATTTCCTGAAATCTCCAACACAGTCTGAATTATTAAAGAGCTGAGGAGAAAAGTCATTATAAATGTTTTTTTTGTATCCTTAGGTTTTTTTCTAGAATAACTTGGCTCATTTTTGTGTGTGTATGTCTCATTTCTGTTTTTGTTAAATTCCTTTTGTTTGTCCTCAATATTTTTTTTAGTTTCTTTTCTTTCTTCCTCAACATGCCCCTTTAAAGAAAACATATTCAGTGTGTTCATCATTGGTTGTGTTTTTATTTGGGGCTGGTCAACAACCTCAGATTGCTCAGGAGTGTGAATTTTTCACACCCATGAGAGACACAGTTAAGTGAACCTAAGACCTAGGGTAGGCAGTGCTATACTGAAGGGCGAATTCTCCTTTCAACCCCGTTACCACTTCCTGGGGAAGTGGATTTACTGCAGTGATTCAGGGACTCCTTCCATTGGTGTAGAGCAGTGGTTTTCAAACTTTCTTTTCCTGGGAACCAGTTGAAAAAAGTCATTTATGCTCGTGACCCAATAATTACATCTTTAAGCAATGCATTCCAGTCTTTTGGTGGGGGCAGCAGGGGTTGCCATGACCCAGAGCCCAAGGGTCTGTGACCCAGTACTGGGTCCCAATCCTAAGTTTTTGAAAACCACTGCTGTAGAGTCTATCTGAAATGCCACAGCAGTACTCCCCCCATTTTGTTATTGTTGTCTCTATTTTTGGTTGCTTTTTTCTGTGTGTCTATTTTTGTTGCCTGCTTGGGATTGAAACTCAGCTGGTTTTGATTTTTTGTTTTCTTGCCTTCACTGGGTTGAGACAAACTTTTAAAAATTGGTTTCTTCTTCCTTTTTTACTTTGAATTTCTCTAGCCAGCTCATTTAGTTACTAGCAGAGCAGTAATCTTTTATCTTGCTATTAAAAAAAGGTTTTTTTAAATGCTGTGAGTAGAGATGGGCCTGAACAAAATCTCCATCTAAGGCCTGGTCTGTTCCTAAAACTTATGATGACCTAGCTAGATTGCTCAGTTCTATAAAAATTTCTTGCCTTGTCTGATGTGGTTTGGTCAGCCTGATCTAGCAGCTAGATTGATGGAAGAATTCTTCCATTGACTTGGTTACTGCCTCCTGTACAGATGGATTTACTGCACTGGTGGGGGAAAAAAAAAAACAATGTAGTAGTTGACTGTCTATGGTACAATGGTGTAATTGTAACTATGCTACTGTGGGTTTTTTTTTGTGTGTGTGGTGATATCATCAGTAATTAATCATAGCAAAGTGTAGGATGCAAACAACCAAAGACTTTGGGAAAGTTTGGATTTAGATCTGAATTTGGAGCCTGATTTAGTACCAGACTTGAATACATGCTTATTCAACAAGTGTCACTGAGGGAAATAAGCATGTGCTCAAGGGGCTGATCCAAAGTCTATTCAAGTCAACGAAAGGCCTCCTATTGATTTCATTGAACTTTGGATCAATTGCTATATGCCTTGCTGAATTGGGGCCTCTTGGGGTTTCTCCATAGGGTATGGTAATGTGCACCTGTGGGGTGTGAATTTGAATGTGCTACCAGTGTGGTGCACACTAACTAGCTCATGTAGACCCCCGCTGGAATGCATGGAAATTTCACTAACGCACATTACTACAGTCTCATTTCAGAGTGTACTGTCATGCTAACATGCACTAGAGAAGGTTTTACCCATGCCAGTAGGGTCTATGTGGATGAGAGTGCAACATATTAGAATTCATACCCCATTGATGCACATTACTGTATTGTGTGGGCAAAACCTTGGCCCTTTTTCTAAAAATAAGTCAAGCTCAGTGAGAGGTTAATTCTGCGTATTGCTTCCTTTCCACTCACCCAACTCCTACCTACAAGTGAAACTAGTATGACTCCAGTGCGCAAGTTGGAATGTGCTTTCACAGCACACAGTGTGTGGTGAAGGCAGGATCAGAAGTTCTTCCTAGGTTATGTTAGAACCACAGAGGCTAATGCAGCTTCTGAGTTTCTAAGTGTTTCCACAACCATGCTGCAGCTTGGAACAGGAAGGAAGGTATGTTCTCTCTTTCTCCTACATTATGCATCTCCCAGCCCAGCTGAGTCAGGAGCCTCAGGGGGAGACTTCTGAAAGCAGCTAAGCGATTTAAAAGGTGAAGTGCCCAGAGAATTTCAATGAGACATACATTTTCTCTGACATTTTTGAAAATCTCTCCCTAAATGTATAGTCCAGTGCTTCCACACCATTGTGGCTCGAGGACCACAGATCTAATTTTTGCAGCTCTGAAGGGCTGCCAGCCTCCACCAGCAGTACCCTCTCTCTGAAAAGCAGTCTGCCTCCTGGCTGATCTCCTGCCTCCCTGACTGCAGCCTGAAGACCTGCATGCATCCTGTAAAGGGCACTCCACCGAGGGCCCTATGCAGTGGCCCCCTTCTGGTGCCGGGGGGATGAAAGATGAGTGCTCCCTTCCTTCTGGTGCCAGGGGGATGAAAGATGAGTGCTCCCTTCCTTCTGGCTCCAGCAATGACACCAGCATCTGTGGACCTAGGCAGAGCACTTTGCTGTGCTCCCTGCTACAGCCAGGGGGAGAATGGAGCACTACACTTCTCCCTTTGGTGGTAGCAAGGAGCCTGCATCAGTCTTTTAGTTCTGCAGAAATATGCTCCATCTGGGTCCTTAGTCAGTGGCTCCCTTCTGTAGCCCCAAGAAGGGAGCTATGGGCCCTCTGAAAGTCCCTGTGGACCACTTTGGGCGCACATGCCACTGGTTGGGAACCAGTGATCTAGTCCTTCTATTCTAGGGAATAGAGCAGAGAGTTTGATTCCCTCTCGCCCCTAATTTTGAGTACCTTGGTCAAGGAGGCTGCCTCAGCCTTTCATTGAGAATAAATTCTTGTCAACAGTGTACCTCCCTGATAGTTCACTCTGAAGATGGAAGAATTTCGCTACTAGTAAAATGATGTACTAACTCTGAAGTCTAGTCTGAAAATGGCAAGATCTGTGAAACCAGAGGGGATAAAAAGAATTGTAAAGCTGTTGCTCTCAGTGGGGGAAATTAAAGGTGGCTTGTGTTATAAAATATTAAATAGTGATTTAATCAGCAGTGAGATACGTAAGTGTGCTTAATTAGAAATACATATTATTATTTGACTTTAAAGCACAAAATGAAAAATTAAAGCAATCTTAGAGGATATGTAATCAGTGAGGAATAATATGTTGGAAAATGAGTCTGATGTTGTAATTGGTGTATGCAATTAAAATTAATTAATTTTAGTTAGCATACATGCATGCAAATATGAAATCAAAGGATTTCAGATATTAAACTCATAATTATAGTAGTACTGGTTGCAGAGGTGTAGTGACTCTCTAGTTGTCTCTTCTAATTCCTACCACTACAGATTTGGGGTCTTTGCCATATGTATCAGGCAGAAATTTAGTGTAGAAATAGCTTGACCAACTAATTTTAAAAAAATAGTTTAAAACACCCATAATTTTAATTTACACCTTCTAACTTCTCAGCATGTAAATTATACTGATTTATACTCCCTTAGTTTTAGAAGGGAAGGGCTGGGGCTTAAACAGGAGTGCAATGGGGATTCTAATTTACACCATCTTATTACCATGTTTTTTGGCCCATCTGCTGGGTAATCGCATGAGAGGGCTCTATTTATATTAAGCACAACCATCTCAAAATTAAAACAACTATTTATAGAACTCCTACTATTGCACTTTGCTTTGTACTACTAGCCATGAGCATCCAGACTAACTTCCTGGTGCCTTCTTCAAACTTGACTCTCCTGAAACCCACACCCCTTCCTCCCATTTCTATGCAGGCTGCCACTCCTATTAATACAAACTCTCCAAATAGAGCAACTTTCTTCAATTTTACCAACTAAGATAACTTCCATCACCAGCAACAAAATGGCAGCATGGAAGTAATCATTATATCCCCACAGCTTCCTGGGCTCCAGACAGAATTTGCTTTACTTTCAAGCCATACAGTTCCCACCATGAGCTATAGTTACAAAGAGCTCTTGTTTTTTGAAAGGTATGCTGGGTAAAATAATAGACACGTGAACATCAAATGACAACTGAACTTTGCTAAACTGCAAACAACCACATCTATTATTAAACAGTGAATGGACCATTAATGTTGTTCTCTAATATTCTGGTTACTTCAATGTATCATAGCAATAGGTGTTTTATTAATTCTTTTTGGATGATATATTCTCTTCAAACCAGCAAACAGTCCTTTAGGATCTGTCTACACTGACACTACACAGTATCTGCCATAAAACACCTGCAGTTGGCCTAGAACAGCTGACTTGGCTTGTGGGGCTCAGGGTGTGAGACAATAAAATTGGAGAGCAGCTGTTTGGGCTCAAGATAGAGGTTGGGCACTGAGAATCTCAAGCCCAACTGTTTGCACTGCAGTTTTATAGTCCAGAGGCTCAAGCCCCGCAAACCCAAGTCAGCTAACCTAGGCCAGGTGTGGGTGTTTTATGGCAGCATAGCCTTACCTTTAATGGCTTAATAAGTCTTTAGAAAACTTATAGAGCCCTTAAAATAGCATCAGCAATAAGGTCTCTCATCCTATAGTGCAAATACACATGGAAGGATAACTCAAGGGCTCTCTTCTAAGAGAGACAGAACTGCCAAATTCCACTGCCAAGCCAAAGGAATGTGTGAGGGGGTGCCCCTTCCCCTTTACCAATCCTTTATGTATGTGCATACAACATACAACTCCTCTGTGCCTTGAGTTTTCCCCTTACTTTGATAATACATCCTTTCAGGCAGTTATCTATTAAGTATTCTCTAGGCAAGCATATTTCATTACAAAAGCATATAGCTAAATAGAGGCAGCCTTGTCTCAAATCATGTGTTTGTATAAGTGATATTATCAAGGGGAAATCTCTGATGGATGATTACACAGGTGGCATTGCAAAACACAAAGGGACTGAGTGAATGGGGCTGCAGCTGCTTTTACTTGCTTTTGTGGGTGCATATGAAAAGGTGTAGGTTGAAGCTTCATTGTAGGGTCTATGCTGTTTCATTGTAGTATGTTCACGTGTGCTACTGATTTGGAATCAAATACAAATTAACATATTTGTGGGGGTGCTAGTTAAATGATGTAGCCTATGCTGAAAGTGTGTGTCCATGTAAGAAGTACACATAAGCAAAGAGTTATACAACAGCCATAAAATGTTGGATTTGTTTAAGCTTTGCTGCTTTTATCCCTGGTGCACAATAGCAACAGGAATCAAAGTAGCTAACTTTCCATGTCTCAGGGCAAAGGTGCCTGTTTGATTGAGTTTCAAGGGCTGCATGCACAATCAGACCCCTGGAGATACTGAAAGGCAGAACCAGAGAGATGCTTCAACAAAGTTCATGTGGAGGAAGCTGCCTGATGGAATGAAACAAAATGTGAAGGAAAATGAACAATGAGATTGGGTATGAAACTGCTTGGAGGTCACAGAAAGCTTTAAAAGAGGAAGAAAATATTCAGGAAGACATTTAAAATGGAAATACTGTAGCTATTAAAATGAAGCAAGGTCATTATTTAGGTTTAATGAAGCTGAATGTAATCCAACAGGAATTGAACAAACCAGTTGATGATTGCACACAGTGTGACACAGCTTATACAATGGGGCCAATCCTCCTTCTGCTTCCATGTCCCAGGAGGCTTTTTTAGCAGCTGAAATAATGCCACTCCTTTCTGCAGTGGGGTGGGACAGGATTTCAGTGTCTGTAATTCCTCTGAAAAGCATGGAGTAGAGGTAGGTGGTACACCCTTGGGCATTGTAGCATGCATAAAGGAAATGGGTGGTGGGCTCAGGGACTTGTGTTGTTTACTGATCTGATGCAGTCTCCATAGATCATGTGTGTAGCTGTCCTGTGTCCTGGTTGCGAGGATTCCTCTTTTTATTCATTAGAGTACCTTGCCTTTGTACTCTAGCCAGGTGCTGAGCAGAGACTTGAATCCAGCATGTGTAGGGACCCCATTCCACACGTGGCTATGAAGGAACCCAGCCACCTCGGTGCTCTTCAGAACCATGACTGGTTAGACAAATGGCAGAAGATCCCCCACCCCACTTCCTGATGCCTGCCCCTTCCCCATTGAAGGATCCTCTACAATGGCATTCTGGGAAGATGCTCCACAGCATGGGCTGAAGGTAGGGATAGACACAAACTGAGCCTGAACACAGTTAGGGTGGGAAATAGTCCTAGAGAGCTGATGTGTGCATGACCGCTGCTGGCTCACCCTGACTTGAAAGGTCAGTTAACATAACAAAGGCAAAGAGGTGTTGTAGGCTGAGACTAAAGGACCAAAGCTGTTTGGACTTTTTTTGTAACCAATGTTAATGTGACAGAGGAAACAGGGAGGAGTACAGGTATGTTGTTATTTTCGTTAAGATTCTGGGATTCAACCTTGTAATCACGCTGACTGTTCCTATTAATGACATTGTGTTTTCCATACAGCTGAAGATGTTAGAAGAAATGCATGTATTCAAGTGATGCTTGAGTGAAGTCCAGCCTTCCCTAAGAGCATCACAGGGTTCTTCAGGCCTGGGTAGGGGTCAGCGAGACTAAGGCTGTGTGTATATCTCCTTTTTTACTTCAGACTTGCTAGACTGAACTAAAAATGTCTGAGGTTAGTCTAAACTAGCCATTAACCACTAACTAGCCGCTAGCCACCAGCCACTAATTAGTTTGGACTAACCCCAGTTTTTTAGTTCAAACTAGCCACACATTGTAGTTTGAGCTAACTTTTTAGTTCAAACTAGCCATTAGGCTGTATCTACATTGCTCTAGTTTGAACTTAAAGTTCAAACCAACTGCTTAGTCTGGACTAACCAGTCGAATTTATTAGTCCAGACTAAACTTTGGCTAATCTAAGAAATTTCTTAGCTCAGATGAGCCAAAAGCTTGCTTAGTCCAGACTAATTGGCTAGTGTAGACATAGCCTAAGATCATTAGCAATTAGCAATGGGTATGGCAATGTTGCATTATCCCAAGTGAGTGAAACTGAAAAGGCCAAATATTGTTGCCTTAGGATACAGGCACCTCCCAGTGACTTTTACCATTGAATGTCTGGGGGCAGAGTTTGGACCAAACTGTTATACCTATGTTATACTCTGATGAATTTTGTGTAGTTCAGTAGGTGAGAGCTCTTTTAAATTCACCTTAATTTGCCTCCTCTTCAGTCAACTACTGTTGTTGGTGACAGCAATAAAAATTCATTCTGAAGTGTGAAAATAACGTGCTCTGTTTGTTTTCCAGTGTGGAGAGATTAAAGAAGCTAGTGTGATAAGTACTTAATTTTGCTCTTTTAAGTAAATCAGTCCATTTTTCATCTGTTCCAATTCTCATTTTTGCTGCTAGATGGGGTTTTTTAATGCTTATATTCGTTTGAAGTTACATAAAGGATAGCAAATAAAAATTAAATTCAGTTTAAAAACTGCAATGACTGGGATGCAAAATAAGGGCATGAGAGTGACTTAAATTTAAATAAAAGCTCTTATGAAGGAAATGGGGGACGAGGACCAAACTTTTGACAACATAAGCCTGTTGTCACCCACAGTTTTGCATTAATACATTTCAGGCAAGTGAGCTAAACAATTCCTGACTTATTGTTGTTCTCCTGATCTCCCAGTGAATGATAAGCTACTCCTACCGTATTAAAACAGAAGCTGTAAATAGAAAATTCTTTGCTATTTGCATTGTGAGATCCGTTGAAGTCAGACTATCAGCATATATGTGGGGCAAGGTGAGATAAGCTCATGCTGTATCTATTATGTGGCTAGCTAGAGAACTAACTTTCTGAAATATGTCAAACAAATAAGGAGTCCTGTGATACTTAAAGACTAACAAATTTATTTATTGTATGAGCTTTCATGGGAGAAAATCCAATTTTGTCAGACACTTTGAAGATGGGGGAATTTACAGAATGGAAGGAAATAAATGCAGGGAAGTGTAAGTCATGGGAACAGGTCACACTATCAGCAAATCAAAACAGTTGTAAAGATTCAAACACTGGGGAACAGCATACAGAGGAAGATGAGGTCAAATAACCTGCTGTAATGAAACTCCAATATTCCTACTAAGTCCTGAGGCAATGCAAACAAATTTGCAAATAAATTCAACCTCAGCTGCTCCTCTTTGAAGCTGTGATCTAGTAGTCATCTGTAGCACAGCAATTAGCCAATCATTAGTGGAGTGATCATAAAGATTGAAATGCTGACCCACTGGTTTTAGAATGTTATGATTTCTGATGTCCAATTAGTGCTGATTTATTCTTTTGCACAGAGGCTGTCCTGTTTGTTCAATATATAAGGCAAAGGGACGTTTCTTGCACATGATGGCATAAATCACATTGGTGAATGAGCCTTTGATGCAACAGCTGGTATTATTAGGTCCTTTAATAATGTCTTTTGTGAAGATATGTGGTCAAAATTGGCAGTGTGGTTTGTTGCAGGGATATGTGCCTGCTTTAATGGTTCTGTTGTTAGGTCTATAGCTGCTGGTAAGTATCTGTTTGAGGTTGCGGAGCTGTCTGTAAGTGAGGAAAGGTCTATCTCTCAAGGTTTGAGAGAGTGAGGGATCATCTTGTAGAATAGGTTGTAAATCCCTGAGGATGTGCTGTAGAGGTCTGATTTGTGAGTTGTAAGTAATGACTAGAGATGTTCTGTTTTCTTTCTTGGGCTTTTTCTTGTAGTATTTGACCTTGGGGTACCCACCTGGATCTGTCAATCTAGAGGACAGACAGGGGTAAAAGTAAGGGGGAATGCACCGGAACACAGTTCCAGGGCCCCCTATTTTTAGGCTAGCAGCATTCAAGGGCCCCTAAAAACAGAGGAAGACACTGGAATGCTGCGTTCCGGGGCCCCCCTAAAAGTAGCAAGAGTAGCCAGAACAGAGTTCTGGTGGCTCCACCTTAAGCCCGGGCAGCAGAGAGCTGTGGCAGGCTGGGAGTTTGTGAATCTCCTCCCAGCTGGGCGGAGCAGCTTGTGGATAGAAGGAGCTTCCAACTGGTCAGGGAGACTGCAAACAGCTGAAGGAAGGGCTTTGGCAGGGGGAGCTGCTGGGGGTTTTGTGTGTGTCTGGGGGGTGGGTATTGGGGCAGGGAGTGGGTTCTAGGGATGGGTATTGGGGGGGCCCACCCATGCTAGAGGATTCCAGAGCCTATCAGATTATACTTTAACCCCTGAAGACAGGATTTATGTAGTGGCAGCCAGTGTGACTGACTGCAGGTGTTTGAAAAATGGTGAGGCCAGTCTCTTCAGATCATGAGAGAGACTTAAAAATCATGAGTTAGAAAGAATAAAAGGCTTTAAGTTCTTTTCATTTGTCCTCTTAGGTTTGAACCTTTGGGATTCACTTGGGTCACGTTTTCAAGTTCTTTTGTGCAGTCACAAGAGCTAGAAAGTCACTTCTTTTAAAAATTGAAAACTTAGCGTCTCATTTAATTACATGTCTCCCAGAACTAGGGCTTTAAGAAAAACACCAAATAGCATGAGACTCATGATGAAATCATGAGTGGGCTAGTCCCTGGAGCTGCAATGGCCTTTTTGAGGAGGCACATCTTAAAAGTGAATAGCAGTAAAGAGGAGAAAGCTGGGGATAAATGAACTCAGGTGGGAAGATTATAGTAAAAGGAGAAATTAAGCATAAGCAGGGGAATTGCATTCTCATTGCTTGCAGCATTTTTAAGAGCTTTGTGTGCTGTTCAGATAGTTCTGAGGCTTGTATGTCTGGGCCCTAAATATCTCCAGCTGACTTGCTAAAATTTGTGTTGGGGGATATGCAGAATTTTCTAATTGTAGTTACATGCATAAAGAGGAATATGTTTCTCTACTCTGGATAAGTAGTGCTTAGATCATGGCAGGAAGCAAGATGGAGGAAGGACGAAGATGGCCTTCTACCATTTTTTGCAGTTTCCTGATCTGGGACCAAATGAGCTTACAATTTACACCAACACAAGAGGCTGGGCCAGAGCACAGGTGGCCCTTTTAGTGGCACGCACCCCATACACTAGGGACTTGGGGGTGGGGAAATAGTGGCTGCTAGGCTAGCTCTACATTTCCCAAGAACCCATTATGCCCATAAAGCTGGCTAAGCCGACTGGCAATCATAATATGAGGGAATCAAGGCCTAGGTTAGTTTAAATAGACCTAATGTTTGCGAACAGGGGACAGCGAACAGGGGAGTTTGAGAGGGAAGGAGTTTGTGAAGCCCCGAGAAGGAGGTGAAGGCGATCCCCTAGCTGAAAGCAGCAAGGGACAGTGTGTTGCTTGGGTGAGGGTTTGCTAACTGTGTGTGTTTGTCTATTTGACTTTTCCCTTACAGCTGACTTCTGTTAGTTGTTTCTTACTGTGGGTGGGGGCTGCTTGCACCATTGTTCCCTGATCACCCTTGTGCACCAGCCTCAATCAGGCTTGTGATCAGCCTTCCCCTGTGTGTTTAACAAGGGGCCAGGCCTGACCTAGGCAGAGAAGGCTTTAAAAGCCAGTGGCTGAGCTACCAGAGGGAGCTTGTGAACAGGGGACAGCAAACAGGGGAGTTTGAGAGGGAGTTTGGGGAGGAGTTTGTGAAACCACGATGGTGAAGAGGAGCCGCACTGCTGCCAGCGCCCCTTCTGTCTCTTCTACCTGTGCCTGTAGCCAGACAGACATCCTGACCATAGATATCTCTACCCAGACCCTGGTGTGGACTTGCAGGGACTGCAGCCTGCAGTTCCCTGTCTCCAACGATCAGGCTGGGGAGATGAATCGATGTGACAGGTGCCTGCTGGTGGAATCTCTCAGGAGGCAGGTGGGAGAGTTACAGGAGGAGGTGTCTCGGCTTAGGAGTATTCACACCCTGGAGAAGTTCCTCGACAGCATCCACGAGGAGAAGTGCAAGATGGAGGGCACTGACCAGGTACCAGAGACTACTGCCACAACACTGGAGCTGGATGGGGAGCCTGTGGCAGGGGGAGGACACTGGCAGCTGGTTACCTCTGGCGGTAGGCAGTGCTCCACCCCTGCCCAAAACCCACCCTCTGTTGTGGTGAAGAATCGTTATGCGGTGCTAGAGACAGTGAAGGAGGTGGAAGAGGAGAGGCCATGCACCCCCGAGGCTGGGAGGATCACAGCCACCACAGCTAGGAGGAAACGTAGAGTTGTGGTGGTTGGGGACTCACTTCTGAGGGGGACGGAGGCACCCATCTGTCACCCTGACAAGATCTCTCGAGAGGTATGCTGCCTGCCAGGTGCCCGCATCCGAGACATTACGGAGGGATTGTCGAGAATCATCCGCCCCTCTGACTACTACCCCATGCTTCTCATCCATGTAGGAACCAATGATACTGCGAGAGGTGATCCTCGGCAGATCAAAGGTGACTTCAGGGCTCTGGGAGCGCGGGTGAAGGAGTTTGGAGCACAGGTGGTGTTCTCCTCGATTCTTCCGGTCAAGGGTAGAGGCCTGAGCAGAGACAGATGCATCCTGGAGATGAACGCTTGGCTGCGAAGATGGTGTCGTCAGGAGGGCTTTGGCTTCCTTGACCATGGGTTGCTGTTTCAGGAAGAAGGACTGCTAGGCAGAGATGGACTCCATCTTTCGAGGAAGGGGAAGAGCATATTTGGACGCAGACTGGCTGACCTAGTGAGGAGGGCTTTAAACTAGGTCTGAAGGGGGAAGGAGACCAAAGCCCACAGGTAAGTGACTATGTGGGAGACCAGGGGGATGGGATGGAACTTGGGGGGTGCCGGGACTGTAACTACAGGAATAGAAGAGAGGATAATTGGAACATGCGGGGGGAATCAAATAACTTTCTTAGATGCTCTAATGAAGCCCTAATGCCTGAGGAAGGTGGGGGAGGTCAACACCAAAAGAAAATCCAGGGAGGTAGATACAATAGAATTGAAAGTCAAAATGGGAAAGTAGGGCAATCAGCTGGGTATCTTAGGTGCCTATACACAAATGCAAGGAGCCTGGGAAACAAGGAGGAGGAATTGGTAGCACTAGCGCAGACAAAGAACTATGACATGATTGGATAACAGAGACGTGGTGGAATAGTTTGCATGACTGGAGCTCTGCAATAGATGAGTATAGACTGTTCAGGAAGGACAGGCAGGGAAGGAAAGGGGGAGGAGTAGCACTATATGTAAAGGAGCTCTCTGACTGCTCAGAGCTTCATTATGAAAGTGGAAACAAGCCAGTTGAAAGTCTGTGGGTTAAGTTTAGAGGGGAGAGCAACAAGGGGGATGTTGTGGTAGGTGTCTGCTACAGACCACCAGATCAGAAGCAGGAGGTGGATGAGGCATTCTGTGGACAACTGACAGAAGTTTCTAGAGCACAGGCCCTGGTTCTCATGGGGGACTTCAATTACCCTGACATCTGCTGGAAGGCCAATACAGCAGTGCACAGGCAATCCAGGAAGTTTCTGGAGAGTGTTGAGGACAACTTCCTGGTACAAATGCTGGAGCAACCAACTAGGGGCCTTGCACCTCTCGATCTGCTGCTCACAAATAGAGAAGAATTTATCAGGGAAGTAGAGGTCAATGGCAGCCTGGGTAGCAGTGACCATGAAATGATTGAGTTCAAGTTGATGATTAAAGGAAAGAAGGAAAGAAGCAAAACACAGACCCTGGACTTCAGAAAAGCAGATTTTGTCTCCCTCAGGGAACTGATGGGCAGGATCCCTTGGGAGGCTGATCTGAAGGGGAAAGGTGTCCGAGAGAGTTGGGTGCATTTTAAAGAAACCCTGCTAAGGGCACAGGAAGATACAATTCTGATAAGGAGAAAGCACAGCAAATGTGGAAGGCGCCCACTGTGGCTTAACAGAGAGCTCTGCACTGAGCTGAAGCATAAAAAGGACGCTTACAGGAAGTGGAAGCTTGGTCAGATGACTAAGGAGGCATATAAAGACATTGCTCGGGACTGCAGGGATAAAATCAGAAAGGCCAAAGGACAAATGGAGTTGCGACTAGCAAGGGATGTGAAGGATAACAGGAAGGGGTTCTACAAGTATATCAATAACAAGAAGAGGATCAGGGATGGTGTAGGTCCCTTAATGAATGGGGCAGGCATCCTCGTGACAGAGGATGAGGGAAAAGCTGAAGTGCTCAATGCTTTTTTTAGTTCAGTTTTCACAAGCAAGGTCAGCTCCCAGCCCACTACACTAGGTACGGGGGACTGGGGAGAAGAAGAGAGGCCCTTGGTGACAGAAGGTCAGGTTAGGGACTGCTTAAAGAAACTAGATGTGCACAAGTCCATGGGGCCGGATGAACTGCATCCGAGGGTGCTGAGGGAGCTGGCTGATGAGATAGCAGTACCGTTGGCCATTATCTTTGAAAACTTGTGGCGAATGGGGGAGGTGCCAGAGGACTGGAAAAAAGCAAATATAGTACCTATCTTCAAGAAAGGCAAAAAGGAGGATCCAGGGAATTACAGACCTGTCAGCCTCACCTCAATCCCTGGAAAAATCATGGAGCAGCTTCTCAAAGAATCCATCCTGAAACATTTGGAGGAACGTAGAGTAATCAGGAACAGTCAGCATGGATTTACCAAGGGTAAATCATGCCTGACCAACCTCATCGCCTTCTATGATAAGATGACTGGATTTGTGGATGCGGGAAGAGCCGTTGATGTGATATACCTTGACTTTAGCAAGGCTTTTGATATGGTTTCCCACAGCATTCTCATTGGTAAATTAAGGAAGTATGGGTTAGATGCATGGACTGTAAGGTGGATAGAAATCTGGCTAGAACAACGGTTTCAGCGCGTAGGAATCAATGGCTCCATGTCAAGTTGGCAGGCAGTAACAAGTGGTGTGCCCCAGGGGTCGGTCCTGGGGCCAGTTCTGTTCAATGTTTTCATTAATGATCTGGATGATGGGATGGATTGCACACTTAGTAAGTTTGCAGATGATACCAAACTGGGGGGAACGGTAGACACCCTAGAGGGCAGGGACAGGATTCAGGGAGACCTAGACAAACTGGAGCAGTGGGCCAAGAGGAATCTCATGAGGTTCAACAAGGATAAGTGTAAAATCCTGCACTTGGGACGAAAAAACCCCATGTACTGCTACAGGCTGGGGAGTGATCAGCTAAATAGCAGCACTGGAGAAAAGGACCTGGGAGTCATGGTGGATGGGAAGCTGGATATGAGTCAGCAGTGTGTTCTTGCTGCCAAAAAGGCCAATGGCATACTGGGATGCATCAGAAGAAGTGTTACCAGCAGATCAAGGGATGTGGTCATTCCCCTCTATTCTGCACTAGTGAGGCCACATCTGGAATACTGTGTCCAGTTTTGGGCTCCCCACTACAAAAAGGACATGGACAAATTAGAGAGAGTCCAGAGGAGGGCAACCAAAATGATCAAAGGGCTGGAGCACAAGCCCTATGAAGAAAGACTGAAGGAACTAGGCTTATTTAGCCTGCAGAAGAGAAGACTGAGGGGGGATTTGATAGCAACCTTCAACTACTTGAAGGGTTGCTCCAAGGAGGAGGGAGCTCGACTGTTCTCGGTAGCAACAGAGGGCAGAACGAGAAGCAATGGCTTCAAGTTACAGCTGGGACGGTCCAGGCTGGATATTAGGAAAAACTTCCTTACTAGGCGAGTGGTGAAGCATTGGAATAAGTTGCCTAGGGAGGTGGTGGAATCTCCATCTCTGGAGGTGTTCAAGTCCCAGCTGGACAAAACACTGACTGGGATGATCTAATGGGAGTGGTCCTGCTTTTTTTTGGCAGGGGGTTGGACTAGATGACCTCGTGGGGTCCCTTCCAACCCTATGATTCTATGATTCTATAATGCCTTAGAACCTTTTCAACAGACTGAGGTTTTAGGTAGTATTCATCTATTTTGAGATGTTCTAACTTCTAGACAGTTTAAACTGCTTTGGATACTTCCTGAGCTGGTATCTTGGCATCCTGAGCTATTAGCCACTTAAATTCATTACAGTACTGGTGCTAATACTCCAAGTGACACAAGCTAGGGTCTGGTGCCTTGTAGTGACGGAGCTTAAATGTTTTAAAGTGCAAAACACAATAACAAAATTAATAAAATCTCCTTAGGATGAACAGGGAGCAGGGGCCTCGAGTGCTAAGCAGAAGTGTATAAAGGATTTATGAAGCCATGGTGATATATTTAAACTTCACAACTTTTGTAGACAGAGCTAATTGTTGTATATACTTAAGACTGCCTAACACTTTCCATTATAAGACCCTGTTTTCAGTTCTTTATAATTTGCCACACTTTAACCATTCACGTTGCTTTGTATCTTCCTCAGGGTGCATTTTTCAGAAAACTTCAGCTCAAATGGTTTAGCTATTTCCCAAAATGAAATTAGGGAAACATGCATTTTTTTTTTTTTTTTTTGCTCGTGTGTGGGGTTTTTTTGTTTTTGTTTTTGTTTTTTTGTTCATATAACCATTTTATTGAGAAGCTCTAGAACCACCATTCTTTGGAGCAAGGACTTAAAATTTTAAGGGAGAGGTGTGTGTGTGTGTGTATGTGTCAGTCACCCTGTTGTCAGGGATGTGCCTTTTACTATCCCATGAAAATCCACCCAAATTTGGCCAAATTATAACCCTCTGAAAACAATCTCAGTTTACACAAGTTTAGCTGCCAACCTCTAAGAAGTCTCTGCTAAACTCTGAAGAAAGTGTCTGCACTGAGAATATTTCATCTCAGGGCTGCAGGGGCAAAGGAGGACTTTTCCTGAAATTGCTCAAGCAGATGTCTGGGACTCCTCTGGCATGAGGCATGGGAACTGAGTGCAGGAAGACCACCGTGGTTAAAATATAATTTGATGGGCACTGGAACCCAGCTAATCTCTTGGACCCCTTCCCATATTGTCTGGGCTCCCTTCATGCATGTGTGGGCCCCAGCCCAGGTAGGCATTTGCAATCACTTCTCAGTACCATATGCATAGGTTATTGCTCTGTAAAAATATTTATACTTTTATATGGAATTTATGTCAGCTCCTCTCCCCACCAGTGGCTCTTTCCTCCCTGCAGATTCTTGGTTTTCCCTGGTCTGTTCCTGTGCAACAGCCCCAGGGAGGTGGAGGAGCCAGCACATGGACTCTGCCCTCCAGCACCAGATGGGCCTACAGAGGAAAGGGTCTTGCTTTCCAGGTCCTCTGGGTAGCAGCTCCCAAGAAACAAAATCTCACCCAACTGGGACAAAGTAGATCAGATCTAGGGACACTGGAGCTTCCCTAATCCCTCTGCTCCAGCTGAGGTTGGTTGGTTGCTGGTAGCCCGATAGGGTGAAGGGAATAGCTCAGAATCCACAAGGCAAAACCAACCAACCAACCCCTGAACAATTGTTTTTTAAAACACCCTGATTTTTTGGAAGTCTGGCTTATGATTTTTGTACATTTTGGGTCACAATGCAGCTAAAGGGCCACAAATCCAACCTGCCAGGCCAGAGATTTCCATTTGTTACAACAAGCTTCTTTCACAAAGACCTTCTTTCTTGCTATGAGTAGGCCGCTACTAGCTTTTGGGATGGCATGCGACCTGGGGTAACCACAGCACTACAGGGGAGTGGCATAAGCATATTAATAACTGCCTCACTAGCTCCTCTGATGGCATGTGCTTTTCAGAGATGATCAAGATGAAGGCAAGGAGAAAGGAAAGCTGCAGGTGCACATTGTGCTCTGGTGCCAGCATAGTGCTGGACACACGACTTGATTGTCCATTGCCCTGCAGCTTGGCTCATCATTTGTACTGACGCAAAGAGGATGCATAACACCAGCAAATCAGAGTGGGTCTTATTTACATGCAGCATGTGGTAGGGTAAACAACTGCTTAGCACAGGGTCTTCTCCAGCGTCCTTCCTTTGAAGAGCAGAGGTAATAATGCAGGGGGGCTGAAAGGGAGCAGAGTGACTAGTAGAAGTCCCGCTGTTGAGCCTTTGAAGGAGGGTAACCCCTCTGTCTCACAAGCACACTCTCCTTTGCCACAGTGTCAATACTTGGTCCCAGGCCCTGTTCAGCTTCTAGCTATCCTGGGGTGAAGAAGGCTGCTCTGCTGTTGGTGTGTCTTCAGGGTGAGCACTGCTCTTAGGTTGTGGTTCCCCTGTGCTTAGGACACTGATGGACTATAGGAGGGCTCAGTTTGTGACTTGTTTGCCTAAAAAGGTCAGCAGGGTCCCAGTGCATGGAGCTGGAGAGCAGGAAGTGGAGTGTGACATAGTAGCTGTATCATTCTGCCCCTTGGGGAGTTACTGAGGATATGCCCTCCTAAGCCTTAACCTCAGGGGTGGACTAAGGCTGCCCCCACAAAATGCAGAAGGAGTAGAGAGTCTGCACAGAGCCCCCCTGCCCCAGCCTAGCATCCCTGCAAGAAACAGCCCTGAATTCAGCCTTTCCTCTGCCGGACTGCAAGGACATGGGCCTCCTAGACTCTCTGCCCCTTCTTTGCTTGCCATGTGATCAGGATTGACATAGGTGGGGGAGCCCATGTGGCAACCTTTCAAGTGAGGCATCCATCTTGGCTCAGTGCCATAGACCACAGCTACCTACCTTTGGCATCCCACCATGTAATTAACAGTGCAAATAAAGCAGGGCCGTAACTAGGATGGGGCCAACAGGGCAAAGCCCTGGGTGACAAAGTTTAAAGGGTGCCAGATGACTGACCCTACCTGGCCCCAAAAGAGCAATGTGCCTTTGGGGCCAGGCTGGGGCAGGTCATCTCCTGCCTTGCCCCTGAGCTGTACTCACCAGGTAAGGCATCCGCCTCCCAGTCCTTGCCAGGATCTGCCAGTGGCAGGGAAAGCTGGCACCCCCCACCCAGCTCTGGCTGCATTTGCCGAGCATCAGGGAAAGCTGACACCTCCTGCCCGGCCCTGGCCGTGATCTGCTGGTGGCGTGGAAGGCATCTGCTTGACCAGGGCACTGGGACTGGATCTGGCTCCACACCCCTAGGCTGGATCAGGGCCCAGGGTGGGTGCGGGGCTGCTTACTCTGGGTGTCAGGTAGCCTAGTTGTGGCCCTGCAGTAAAGTCCCAGAGATGTCTCAGAGCTTCTCTCTCCTCCCATGTTAGTTCCACCCCAATGAAGCCAGTGATGTTGCACACTGGTGTGAGTGGGTGGAGAACCAAGCCCTTGGTGTTGAACCAGCATAGCCTAAACCATGTGAACGAACATGCCCTGCACATATCCAAGTGGAGAATGTCTCTCCTTCACAGGTGACCCACCCAGCTGCCAGTGAAGCCAGTGTTAAAACTCCCATAGACCTCAGTGGGAGCCAGATCATGTGACAAGTGGCTCCAGTTTTCACGCTATAAAACTTCAGACATAGCAAGGATACTGTCTGAAATGCCAGCACATGAAAAGCCAGGACAGGAATTTGGCAATGTTTGGCCCTTGGGTGGGCTGATGCAGGGCACAGGAATGCCACAGTCAGCCTGTCATGCTGCAAGTGCAGAGCCGAGCCAAGCCACTCACGCCACATTGGCAGCTGGGAGGGAGCTGCGGGTGCCAGACCGAGGCAGCCCCTTGAAGTGATGGCAGTTCCCAATGATCTCCCTAGACACGGCAGCGAGGCTGGGCAGTGGAGCATGTTTGTGGTGACTGGGGGGAAGGGGTGGCAGGAGCTACATTTTTTCCAGAGCCCCAGAAGCAGCAGCAGGGGAGGTGGAGGCTCCTCCCAGAAGACTTGATGGCCACAGCCCCCACTGAGATTCCTCATGGTCACGCCAGGTCCTGCCACTGGGACTTGCCAGCAGCCAGACTGTTTTGCCTTTGTTTTATATTTTTGGGGCCCTGGAACACTAACCCCTCAAATTTGTGGGCCCAAGAATGACATTCAAGGGTGTTCCATCCTACTTTAACACCTAGGAGACCATCCCTCTTTTCCTCGCAGTGCAAGGCTGTCCTTTCTGAGGAAAGGAAGGAGTCAGCCACACTAGAATGTAGATGGGTGAAAAATGCAGGAGACAGAGGTCAGGGAGAAGTATACTGAATACTATGTGCAGTTCTGGTCCCCCTTGTTTAAAAAAGATTAATTCAAATTGGAACAGGTGCAAAGAAGGGCTACAAGGATGGTCCGCAGAATGGAAAACCTTTCTTGTGACAAGACTGAAAGAGCTTGGTTTGTTTAGCCTAACCAAAAGAAGGTTGAGGGGCGATATGATTGCTCTTTATAAATACAAGAGAGGGATAAATACCAGGGAGGGAGAGGAATTCCGGCACCAATGAGGACACAAGAGCAAATGGTTACAAACTGTCCATCTGGAAATTTAGGCTTGAACTTAGATGCAGGTTTCTAACCATCAGAGGAGGAAAGTTCTGGAATAGCCTTCCAAGGGGAGCTGTGAAGGCAAAAACATAACTGCCTTCAAAACTGAGCTTGATAAATTTTTAGAGGGACTGCTATGATGGGACAGCCTTCTTTGGAAACTGACTGATCTTCGACTGCTGGTGGTAGATATGCCAGTGGCCTAAGAAAGGAGGGTAGATGAGTTGGGTTCTGAGTTATTACAGAGCATTCTTTCTCAGATGGGTGACTGGTGAGACTGCCCCACATGCTCAGGGTTTAACTAATTGCCATATTTGGGGTCAAGAAGGAATTTTCCCCTAGGGCAGATTGGCTAGGGCTCTGGGCTTTTTTTCTCCTTCTTCTGTAGCATGGGGCATGACTCACCTGCTGGCGAATCCTGTGTATCTTAGAGTCTTTAAATCATGATTTGAGGACTTTCATAACGTAGTCATGGGTTAGAGGCTTCTTGATGGAGTGGGTAAGTGAGGTTTTGTGGCCTGCTTTGTGCAGGAGCTCAGACTAGATGGTCATACTGGCCCCTTCTGACCTTAGATTCCCAGAGTCTATGAGAGGCAATGGCACAAGAGCTGGGGGTGGGAGGCAGGAACTGGTGGAGTGAAGGAGGGGTATATAAGTGCACATAGGGTTAGCAGTGGGAGTGGGGGGACAGGAGCCAGGGGGTAGGGCAGAGCCCATGTGAGAGCACAGGGGTACAAGGGTCTATAACCTCTAACAGATACTCTGCACTTGAATTCCTCTGAAACAGAATGCAGGAATCTTGCATTTCTGCATTTGTTTGCTGACAGAAAATAGCTATTAAAGCCACAGGCAAAGTATATGTCCCACCCCCTTTTAGTGCCTGGATCACCAAGAAGAATACAGCCCTCTATTGCTATCAATTACTCAGTTAGCTGAAGTAGTAGAGATTTGTGCTCTGGTTACAAAAAGTCTGAACTCTGCTGATGACAAAAACTGGTGGTCAACATGATGCCACAGGACAGAGATTTTAGTTTTTTTGTTTTTCTTCCAGTTTTTCTCAAAATAAAACCAAGCAATTATATTTACAAATAAATAAAATAAGCAATTAAGTTTGCAGAGTCAAACATTTGAAAGTTAGACAATACCAGAATAAAGGATGCCTGGCAGCCTTAATTACCCCCCCCCTCTTTCCCCCAGGGTATTATGAACCTTAATTGCATGACCCCATACTAGTTTAAAAAAAATTGGTAGATCAGGCCTGCCGGGGTCCCCCCCCCAAAAAAAAGCCATTGTTTAACGGGGGGGGGAGGGCTCATTTAAAAACAAAATGAGTTTTGATAACTGAAATAGTTTTCAAACAAATCTTTAGGTAAATACTTTGGTTTCTGACTTTTTATTTTTAAAAAAATAAATATGTCAACAAAAATAAAATGTTCCACCAAAATTTTGGCTTTACCCATAAAGCTGTTTTTCATTTTCAAAAAAAAAAAAAGAGAGAGAGAGAGAATTCAACCTAAAAGCATCTCTAAATGTTGCTCCATTTTCAGCCCCTGTCATTCACTGAGACTCATCTAGCAGGACCCACCACTCATGCAGAATGCATCTGTGAGGTCCTCACTTGGTAACAGGGACCTGAGGCGTTAAGATTTTGAGGACAGGCTGTGCTATTCCTCTGTCTTCTGTAGGGCGTGGCTGCTGTTATTGATCAATATATAGTAAACCAGTGGTTTTCAAACTTAGGGTCAGGACCCAGTACTGGATTGCAGACACTTGGGTACTGAGTCACGGCACCCCATGCTGCTGCTCCAAAAGATTGGAGTGTATTGCTGAACAATGAAATTGTTGGGTCACGGGTATACATTATTTTCTTTCAACTGGGTCCTGAGGAAAAAAAGTTTGGAAACCACTGTACTATACAATAGACCCACTTGAAAAAATATGTTGAGTTGCTCTTTTCTTTCTAGCTTTGAGGTGTTAGTCCTTGATGTGTTGCTTCTTTGGTTGGCGCTTTACGTTTGACTTTTCAGAGTTCATGAAGCTTATTTCCTTCTGCTACTGTAAGTAAATGTGTTTTGTGCTTCCATGCTTGGAATATGTTTTTATTTTATTTTGTGCAGTAAAAAGAAAGGAAAAGAATTATTCAGTGTCTCATTGTCAGCTGAAGGTTAATTGGGGTTTCTGTGGGGCATTCATTTTAAGGCAGTTATGCCAGGTGAGAATATGAATATGTGCTCCTTTAACGACATTGACCCGGTAAAACAATGGACTTTGATTGGGCTGAGAATTCAGTCTCATTTCCATACTTCCCTGAAACAAAGGGAGAATTCTTCAACTGCAATGCAGATTCTGTCTCCAGCATTAGACCCACCTCAGAGCTCTCACACAGCTCTGCTTGCACCACCATGCCCATTTATCACTACAGATCTGATCACTGCAGGCACTTGGGGTCTTTAATCTGATAGAACTGACAAAAGATGCTTGTGCATACCATTAGGAAAGCAATATTCCATATGCTCTCTAATTGGTTTGAATTTATCCTATTATTTCAACATTTAAATGTTGCTGAATGTAATTTAGATGTGTCAGACTCATAAAGTGCAGACTCTAGTGGGAGTTCATTATTGAAAAAAGATACGTCCACCAAGATTTGCCCTGGCAAAATGCCCAAATCACCATCATTTTGCTTATCTTGTATGGCTTTTATCTGTTACTGATACTCCTACTTCCCCACTGATGTTGTTTCTGATGCGTTGCTATTACCTCTTATCAGCCATTTTAATATTTTCCTCCCATTTAGAATACTTCTTTTTAAAAATATATTGCTTGAAAATGCAGACCTATTATCAATTTATAGTAAACAAAACTCTTCTGTGAAGAATGCTGAAAGACCGAGTGCCAATCTCAAGCAGAGCAGTTTGCTGACTGCCTGGCTAGTGTAACAAAATCTGATAATTATCATTTTCCATTCCAAACTGAATGACTCAAGCAATGCAAGAACTCACTTACTGAAACCTCTGAAAGACAAGCTGTTTCTTTCCCTGATTAGCACACTTGCCCCACAGTCATGATGCATGCTGAAAGCTTTTTCTTCCTTTTACTTGCATTTAATGTGTAATTTAAAGAAAAAAATAATTTGAAGTGAATTTTAAAGCTTTGAGACTACTTAGTTTTACAGCACAGCTCTGGACTGTACTTCAAACTCAAAATAATAATATAATAAAAATCATATGTGTGGTTGAAGTTACCAAAAGTAATAACCAGAAAGAATATGCTTGCAGCTGTTTGATATGTTCAAATAATGACTCAAATCCAAGGGGTCTTAAAAAATGTGAACTGTCCTTTTCAGACTTCAGACCCATGAGACAAGAAAAATTGGAAATATATATATTGTTGGCTCGTGCAAATTTGCACACACACATGCACGAATACACACAAAATATCCAGGTCCATGGTAAGAAATCAAGGCTCTTGTGTCTTTCTGAGATGCTCTAAAGGGCATTATTAGTGTGATATAATCAGGAAAAGCTTGAATACTCAGTATTTTCCCTGGTTCTTTCTGCACTGGTATATCTCAGATCAGTCTCTGCTGGTATTGGGGTATTGAAAAGCTATACCACTAACAGAACCTGCAGGTTCGGAGCCCTTTCAGACATACCTAGGTGCACAAACACATTTCCAAATTGCAAATTTGCTGGAGCCTCATGGATATGGCACCACACACCTCATATGTGAGTTCTTCTGTGTCTTTGTTCCTTTGAAAACCCAAGCAATGTTGCCAGATCTTGTGAGTGTATTACGAGTTTTGAGATGTTCAGTACATTTCCTGGAGCTGCAGTTTCTGGAATTATGTAAATATGCAAGAATCTCAGCTTTCATTTTGTAAAAGAATATTTTTTAGGCCTTGTGGTTGTGAAGAAAAGCTTGAAAACATGACATGAGTGCATCCTAAAGGCTCAAAGGTTAGGACTCAAATAAAAAGAACTCAAAGGTTTACTTTTATTAAGCTCATGATTTATCAGCTAATCTCATGATTTTTAGATGCCTAACTTACAATATTTTAGGGATGTGCGATACTGCAAAAAATACTCAAATATAGTGTCAGCCAGATGGTAACACATTTTACCATTGGACGTTACTGTAAGATGCATAAGGGAGTTTCAAGTTTTAGGGAGAACTGCACTTCAAACTTCTTTTAGTTCCTCTGGAGTATGTCCCTTTGGCAATAGTGCCCCCCCCCCCCGCCACCTGGAACTGGATCTTCAGGCTGCAGGCTACAGTCCCCATGTCTCGCTGTTGTGTTAATGTGACAGACCCACCTGTGTATGGCACCCAGAGTGAGTCCTTTTGCTTTGGAACCTGAGACTAGCAAGCTGAGTAAAGTGAAACAGCTTTTTCAGGACAAAACTTTGTTTATTCATTCAGCTAAAGGGCCAAAGTACACTGAGCAAAGGATAAAAACAATCTGGGTTTACGTGCTTTTTTCCTTTACCTAAACTGTAATCTTTCCATACAAGCTAATAATTCTGCTATATGTCACCTAGCCCAGTTACCTCCATCAGTGATTTAGGAAACTGTTCTGCTGTAGTTTCTCAATCTCTCTGTCTTTGCCAGCCTGTCAGCACTTTCCTATACTCAATGGGTAGCCCAAGGCAGAATTTCTCCCTTTTTTTCCCCTTACAGGCTGAGGCCTGTAACAATTTAGTATCCTCTTTTGATCCTAAGCTCAACCTTGGAGCGAGCAAATGGTTCTTGCCTGGATTGTGTGTCAGGGAGATGGTTTCTTACCAGTTGATGCCCCAGCCACTGGTATCTAAACTCCTTTGAAGCTGTTCACCCCAGGTATCTTATCTTTCATTCTTTCAATTCCTGTGGCTTTTCCCCTTGCAGCTGCTTTTGATTTTGCTCTGTACATCAAGGCAGGTTCATATCACACAAATAAACGGAGGTGCATATGACATAGATGAAAAATACCTCCCTAAACTTCCTCATTTTGCACACCAAGCTACAGAATGGTAGTTCCTCCTTTTGTGAAGTTGGAAATCGTCTACAGACTTCTCTCACACAATGACCAGCCCAGACAAATGTTCTTTATACAAGTAGAAGTATAATTCTATCAGCTTTAAATCCTCTACTCTAAAAGACTTCTATGTCTACTTTTTCTTTAAGGTCATAACAGCTCCTGAACTTTGACTGGAATATCAGGGTAAACAGCTTTAAGCATGTTAACATCTGTCCTTCTCACACATAGGAAGATTGTGTTACTTTCAGAATTGAGAACACTGAAGAAAGTCTTTAAACAGAATAGTTCCCTAAAAGAGTATTATTTCACTCATTTTATTCAGAATTAAAACTAGAATAGGTTTTAAAATTTTGTTTGTTTACAAGTAATGGATGTCTTGGACAATGTACACATGATGTCATGGTAATGGAGGAGCTGGCACTTTGCAATCTCTTTTCCCTTGGGGTGAAATTTGCTCCTGTGCAGAAACTCAGCATAAGGGCTGTCCACCCTATAAATATGTTGTAAGCAGACTTAGGCGATACATGGGCCTGGTGGTAGGTCTTTTGTGTGGTGGTGAAGTCAGTCTTTTCTTGACGGTACAAAGGAGAGAATTGTACATTTTTAGTCATAGGTTGGGTGAAATTTAGCACTCACTTACACAGGAGGTGTCAGTTTTCTGCTACAGAATATGAGGAACCTCATTAGGGACTGCAGCCTGTAGTGAGACGCTAATACATACGTTCTGAGTGTGACTTGCAACAGTGGACAGAGACAGTCTCTCTGACTTCTCTCAATGTCAGCAAAGCAGGTAATTTGGATCACAGTATTCCAGGCTAAACCAGGAGTTCCCAAGTCACTAGAACAATAATAATTGAGTGAAAATAGGATGAAAGAGGTTTTAAATATACAGCAAATTACAATTTATTCTGTCAGAGATAATCACTGCTATTGTTCAACAATGTTTAGTAGGAGTGGAGGAAAACAGAAACTCTTTTATTTTTGAAGTTTTAACAGCAATCACAATAATTTTCAATAACAAATACAAACCAAAGTTCTGTCACTTGTCAGTCAAACTCACTAATGAGATCAAAACTTGACTGACAGGGCTATGATAGACCATTCTTCCAATTGCATTTTCAGCACAGAGGAGCACAAATGTTCTCTCTCACTAGTTGACAAACAGTGCAAGAAATGTTTTTATAAAAACTTTTTCTTTGTTCACTTTTTGTGGGGGATGGGGCAAAAGGAAACTTGTCTTTCTAATTAAAGATTATTGATCCAATCCTGTATGCTTTTGGACACTTTTAAGCCTCTTCTATGTTTAAAAGTTAAATTGACATTGCTACATCATTCAGGGTTGCAAAAATTTCATGTTGCTAAGTGCCAAAATTAAACCAACCTGACCATCTGGTTTAGATATGTCAAACTCAGCAGAAGAAATTCTGTTGATATTTTAACAGCTGTATCATTTTGTGGCTAGGTCGATGGCTGGCTACTACTGCTGGAGGTGGTGAGTTACCTATCTCGACTGAAAAAAAAAATGCTTCCGTCACTGCAGGAAGCATCTTTGCGACACTGCCACAGTGGCATAGCTGCAAGCGCTTTAGCTGTGGCAGTCAGCATCCCAAGGACGGACCTGGTCTCTCATGCTGTAAATGCATATTTTGTGTACAGTTATCCATTACACTTGAAATTCACCCCATGCTGGGGGATTGCAAAGTCCTATAGTTCTCAAGTGCATAAGCAATTCGATGGTGCATGGATCTTGTGATGCCTGCAGGGGAAAATTTCATCTTATTAGAATTTTTCCAAACTCAACATTTCAGTTGAAATGGGTTTGTACACTCTGAACATTGACCCAAATTAAAACAAATCACAAGCCAGAGTATTGCATTTTGCATGGTTTCAATCAGAACTTGCAAAACATCAGGTTTGTTATTGAGAATCATCTGTATTGTTTGGAAAGCTGGTTACTGTGAAGCACTGTGCATTTGAGTAGTCAAATTCAAAGCCATACATCTAGAAACAAGGAAATGTAGACCATACTGGTAGGGTGGGGGACTGTACTCAGGGAAACAGTGACTTTAAAAAGACCTGAGGATTCGTTGTAGATAATCACTTAAAAATGAGGTTCCAGGGAAATACTATGGCCAAAAGGGTTAACATTATTATTATTTGTATTGTGGCAGAGCTTAACCGCTCCCCCAACTCCCTCTCATGCATCAAGCACTGTGCAAACAATTAAGAAAAAGACGGTCCTTTGCCCTACAGAGCATAAAATATGAACATAAAATACAAACATGATTCCTGGATGGCAAAAAAGGAAACTATTGAGTGGGAGGAGGGTTATATTTTCTCCATATACAACAATTGTAAGACCACTGCTGACATTCTGTGTCCAGTTCTGGTACTCATACTTCAAAAAGAATTGAAAAACTGAAAATGGATCAGAAAAGAACTGCGGGAATGATTTGCAGTCTAGAAAACAGATGAAAAACTGAAATTTAAAGAGCGCTGTCTATTTAGCTCATCACTGAAAAGATTGAGGTGATGTGATTACAGTCCATAAGTACCTATGTAAAGAGAACATCTCTGATAAAACGATTGTTTAATCAAGCAGACAAAGGCATAAGAGGATTCATCAAATGGAAGGTATCACTAGAAAAATTCGGATCAGAAATAAGGCACAAATCTTTGACGGTGAGGGTAATTAACTATGGGACTAGATTGCCAAGGAATGTAAGGCTATGTCTACACACGGTTTTGTTATTTCGAAACAAGTTATTTCGATATAACTTATTTCGATATAACCTGTTATATCGAAATAACTTGTTCCGAAATAACAAAATGGTGTCTTCAAAATAAGGGAGTGAAATAGCAGGTCCACAGTGTGGACCTGCTATTTCACTTGGGGAGGGGACTGCAGGCACCGCGCCTCACCTGGCAGGTGCCCGCAGCCCCCTGCAAGCACCCGCCAGGAGCGGGCAGCGGGGC